>CM019123.1:8415154-9615154 GCA_009720345.1 Fragaria iinumae | reverse complement strand
TACATCTGATGAGTAATAATAACATACAAGGACAAACTAAACTCTTTTCTAGCACAAGAACTTCAACTACATTTGCTAGACACATAAAAATATACAGAAAAGCAAGTAGCCAGGACTGTGGCTATATATGCTTCAGAGCTGCACCCATATATTTCATTATCTGTAGAACTTGAAAACAGTATGACGCACCAACTGGAACAAACAAACTACCGAAAGATATTCCCTACAAGGAAGCAACATAAGAGAACTTGCACCAGCTACATAAAATTTTATAAGAGAAGAAAACCAGCAATTTTGGTTCTCGACTTTGAGAGCATAGATGGGTTAACACACTACTTATTGCTTCAATTACTTAAACTTTACTAGTATACTATCATTAGAATATTTCATCTTTTCTTCATAATATATGTACACACTGAGTCAGATTAATCTCTAATGATAAAGCTTAAAAAATAAAACGAATATCATATGCATACTACTTTAATCATATATATTGTAATGAAATCAGCCATATCAAAATCAAAGTAACAATATTGACCACATGCACTTGTATTAGGTATTCCAATATTTGCTCAGACTACTTAATAAAAGGAACAAACTTATATATATGGATCGACAATATTTGACGAAAAAAACAATTTGATATTGATAAGGTAGCAATCTGATATTTTACTACTTCAAGCATAAATAAGTTATTGTAAATCTTTGTATTTAAGCACAAACTGATTTGAAATCACAGAAAGAAAAAATAGCTTCAAAGAGTATCTTAGGATTAGGGGGTTTAGGCTAGGGTTTATATAGAAACCATCTTCATTCAAGGAAAAAATATATCATGGATTAGGCTTTGCTCTCAAACAACAAGAAAAATATAGAAAAACAGCTCCATTGCTCCAACCATCATCATCACCAATAAATCCAAAACATAAAAGAGCATAATAACAAAGAGGAAATCAGAATGAGAAAGTACCTTTGTTATCAGAGAACAACAGAGAAACGTTGAGGGAGTGGTCGTCAAGGCCAGTTCGTCTTCTTCTGATGTTGATGTTTCATCTTCGATAGGAGAGAGACAAAATACGTGTGTAGACATATAAAATTTAACGATAATAATAATCGTTGAATAATTCAAGCAACACGTAGATCCGACAAATTGCATACGTGGCTCATCAGTCGACAAAGTTAGAAAGCCGTCGGAAATGACATATGGCAACGTGGGAATGGTCGGCCGACAACAAAACCTTAAATTCTGATCAAAATCAATTATTAAGTGTCGATTTCGATTAAATTAAATTAATTAAAAGAAGTCGGACATGCCCAAAATAATTGGTTTTACAAGTGATGGCCCGCCAAGAAGTCAGGCGAGCTAGATAGCGGACTCCGCTTAGAGGTAAGCGAAGGCGAAGTGAAATGGACTTCGCGTAGAGGTACATGAAGGCGAGGCAAGATGGTTCCGCGCCCGTAGATGTACATGAAGGCGAGGCGAGATGGCTCCGCGTAGGAGACTTTGCGAAGGAGCTAGACAGCAGAGTTCGCATGCATGCGGAGATGTACATTCAAGTTGAGTCGTCCACGAGGTGGGACCAGAAAATCCCCACTTGCTTGGAAATCAAGGTTCCGCGCACCTTCCTTCCGTGTCCGCGAGATGGCACGCCCCTTATTGAGGATCCTGGTCAAAACAGGACATTTAATCCAAAGTGATTTGGGCAACTAAATCAATCGATTAAGATTGATTGATTTGATTATGTTAAAATTGGCAACTAAATCAATCAGTCAAGATTCATTGATTTGATTAAGGAAATATCATTGATTCAGTATCTTCATTACTTGCCAAAAGCGAAGGCATGTTAACACTATAAATACCCCCTCTCATACCAAGAGGAGAGGACGAAGGAGGAAGCGGAAGGAGCAGCGAACCAGAGAGAGAGAAAACTCACTCCCAAGAGCTCGGAAGTCTCCCAAAGCCCTTGAAGAATCATCAAGTTGCCAAATAGCCGATTCTTCATCAACCTTAAGCCTAGAAGTTGTCAAATCCTGAAGAATCATCAAGCTGCCAAATAGCCGATTCTTCATCAACCTCAAGCCTAGAAGTTGTCAAATTTCGAAGAATCATCAAGCTGCCAAATAGCCGATTCTTCATCAATCTCAAGCCTAGAAGTTGTCAAACTTTGAAGAGTCACCAAGCTGCCAAATAGCAGGTTCTTCATCAACCTCAAGTCTAGAAGTTATCAAATCCCGAAGAGTCATCAAGCTGCCAAATAGCCGACATCTTCACCAACTCCAAGACAAAGAACAAACCACCACGTGAAACCGCTCGTGGATCAAACCCGATCAACATCAAGCCTTCACGGCCCTTGATCAACCATCGTCTTCAAGTCTTCAACAAATCAAAACCTCTACCAAGTTCTTCAACAAACTCGTGGACAATCAACAAGCACCGAACACACGTGCCGATTCATCCCTTGTCAAAGTCGAAGAACACGCACCATGTGACACTGCTCGTGGCCTAAATCCGATCAAGAACAAGCCTCTACGGCCCTTGGTCAATCAACTTCTACAAATCGTCAACACGACAAGAAGTCCAAACTACAACAATTCGATTCAAGATTAAGTGCCCGTCACCCTTGGATCAAATCGACGTCGGAGATCGAATCAGAGAAAATTCTTGTAAAAGAATACCAACAGAGATTGTAACCTGCAAATTCATCAATACAAATATTTTATCTTGTACACGTGTCCTTCTATTATTTGTCGCAGATTTTCCGTGTTTACAACGTGAAAATCTCTTCTGTTGAGGTCAGATTTCTCTAGGGGTTTCGTATTTATACCAAGGCACAAAGAATTCTACAAAATCGTTGATATAATATAATCCTTGAAAATCGACCAACTTTTGAATACCACTAGATTTGGAAGGATATTTTAAAGTCATGATTGAATACTAACAGATTTTTAAAGACTTTTTCAAATCTGAATTGAATACCTATAGAGTTTAGAAATACAAAAAAAATCCTATAAAATCTTAATTGAATGTGTATTTAGTATTTAGTATTTAGCTATGTGTGGATAAAATTTCTCAAATACTTTTTCATCAAAATTAAAAATAAAATTAGAGTTAACAAGTTATTGAGATGTTAACGATGACATTTCAAATTCTAATTGGTGGCACAAGTTTGGCACATAATTTTTAGGCACAGGTGATGTGCTTCCATTCTACTTGCATAGGTTATAAGCATGTAACATAAAGAATTAGATAAATTCAATAACTAAAACTTACAAAAAGCTCTTCAATTTGACCGGTTTAGATCTCAATAGTGGGCTATCTACAATTTTATTATTTTTGGTAATTGGGTTATCTACAATTCAGGTCGTGCTCTCTTTCAAGTTGATCGGTGGAGCTCCTGCTAATGTTGCATTTGGAATATCAAGATAAGGAGGCTCAGTAGCTTTTATGAGCAATGTGCTTTTCTATATATGTGCTGTTAATTAGAATTTCTGCTTTTGGCCTCTTCTCGTTGCTGAATTTCCGGCAATTCTCTCCACTAGCTAGCTGTGAAATGTGGCTCTCTAGTTCTCCAGTTGAGCAGCTCAACCGCTTTGAGCTGGCCTCCAAGTTGAAGCGTTGGCTTCAGTGTTTGGTGTGGTGGAGGAACTTGTTAAGGGCTATGGAGAGCTTTTGCCTTTTAATTTGAGTCATTGCTTGACGGAGAACTTGCTGTAGTTGTGAGGATCAGAGGACGATGATCCGATGGGGGAGATAATGAAACGGCAAAGCTTGGGGTAGTGGGTAGACTTGCACAGTTGCAAGCGGCGAAAGCAGACGACGAGGTTGACTTTGGCGATTGGGCTTCGGCCGAGAAGCGAAAGAGTGAAATTTTTGCTGCTTTGCGTATTTGAGAGAGAGAGAGAGAGAGATTCACAAAAAAGAGAAATAGAAGGGGTGTGAGCCAGGACGAATAAATAAAAGGGTGGTCTGGTAAAAGCATGAGAAAAGTAATGTGTGTGTAATGGAAAATTTGGAGTCTGTTTAAAATTATATTTTCGTCATTCTGTTATGTGTGTTGCCCTAATACACATAGAATTGGTTAATCAAGTTTCCTTATTAGAATATATTACAGTTGATACAACTTCTAGATTCTTCGAGAGACTCTATGTAATGCCTATAAATAGGTCTTTCTATCAATGAATGAGTAGACCATTATTCTCGTTATCTTTTCTCCTTCAACACGTTATCAGCACTTTGCTCTGACCCGAGCTTGATAACAAAAAACCCTAGAAAACTAAAAAAAAAAAACCCTAAACCCAATCGATTTCTGCCCTCGCACCCAGATTTCTTCTCTGGGCACCCATCTTCCCCGACGGCGTCCCCCACCGCTGCCCACTACTGCTGCTCAGCGCCTCCATAACCCATCTATCCGCAGCGCCGCTCTAGCGCTGCCCTCTACTCAACTCCACCGGCACTCCCCGTAGCCCATCCTCAACTCGGCCCCAGCCCAGTCTTGCCGCAGCGCCGGCAGCCTTACGCGTCGCCCCGGTCATCCCCACACGCCGACGCCTCATAACTCTGCCTCGTCAGGCAAGCCAAGCTCCGACGTGCCTCACACGCAACCCTGCTCCGATCCAAAAAACCAGATCGGATCCCGCAGCCCTGCTCCTCCGGGTATTGAACAAGGGGCAAAATGGTAAATTTGCCTCTCCGAGTAATAAGTTTTTACCCCATGAGTAAAATCAGTTTATTTACTGAAGTAATTCTTTAATTAGTTTTACTGTTTATATTATATGGTGAATATGACTAACCATATGTTTATATTTTTCATGAAATTTTTCGCGGGACGGATCTCGATGGAATTACGAGAGCAACTTTTCTGCACGCACGTGGAAGTACGTATGAAAATTAAAAGGGCAACTTCTCTTACATGACAAACTAGCAAGTAAGTTTTTATAAAAGTTGCCTCTTTTGAATTTTAATTTCATAGCCGGGCTTCGTAGCCTTTTTCTACCCCCACATTTCCTATAACGTGGGTTGATGTGAGGAATTGAGACCCCTCATATCAAAGTTGAAATTTGTGACAGTTTGACAAGTCACGGTATTACGACGAAATATTGTCGTGGTTAATAAAGGGACAAACATCGATTTGCGACGAAACTTGTCGCGGTTAACATCGATTAGTGACGAAAATTGTCACAATTAATATCGATTTGTGATGGAATCTGTCACGGTTCACATCGAATTGAGTTACCATAAACCTTGGTCTTGACCTAATTCAATACTTGGAATTAATTATCGTATCTCAATAATGGTTAATCTTCCATCTTGTTGTTGAAATATTTGACCGAAATATGAGCCCTGAATTTGACATAAAAAAAAAAAAGTGACGAATTTCATGTCACGAGTACTAAAAAGAGGGAGAGGCGACGCCTCGAAAGCTATATGTCATAAAAAGATTGGGCCAACAAATGAAATAAAAATCTTGTTATTGATGTGGTTTTACAACTGTTCATTAATTGCAAAGAAGCAATAATATGGTCAATGTACAAGAAATATATAGAGTTCTTGAAACAAGAAACTCACTATATGAAAGTAATGTTCACGGTTACGGATTTTAAAAGCAAAAGTTACATTGCAGAAGATATGAAGTACATGACTTTGGTTTAATAGTCTAAGTGACTACAAAATCCGTTTATTTTTCCAAGCTTTGTGAACGCGTATACCTCACATATTTGACTAAAGTTACTTAGTCATTATATTTTGAATTAAATTCATGGACAAGACCTCGATACAATTGTTGGCATATATATTCGAATTTTGTCTGGCACATATGGTTCGATCTACATAAGCTATATGTTAATACAATATATCGCATTACAACATGACACTACATTGGACTACATTGGACCACCAATTATTATAAGGTGGCGTTTCTAAAGGCTAAAATATCATGATGTTGCGCAATGCACATCGGTTTTGGATTAAAAGAGGATTCGTAATGTCAAGTGTGGCACAATGCACACTTATACAATTGCACAGGCATTACGAACAGGAGTCGTTTTCTACAATCTTGAGCGGATTCATAATTACAAAAAGAAAATTGCGTTACGCTAAATGTCATCTAAAATTGGATGTTGAAAAATCCTCCTCTTTCTCTACAAGATCCAACAGTGGGCCGTGGGTGCTCACAAGCAATTTTGCCAAGTTTTGGCATGTTCTAAGCCTTTTTTCGTCCATCTATGTAATATTACACGTCATGTAATGCACTCTAAAGGATTCTAATACCTTCTTTTTTTTTTTTTCAATCTCCATCAAAATGGTTAACATATTTCGGTTTCTATGTCTTGACATAAGACTGTTGTTTCTACATTCTAGTATATGAATGTGTTGTAGCGAGATTGAGTGCTTAGCTTATTGCAAGGAATAGACAACTATTCATGGATTTAGTGCTTTATAAATCCGTTGTGACTACGATGACTAGATCATTACAAATAATCAGAGCGGATTAATGCTCAAGTTTCAATGCCTAATGGCGTTATGATTCAAGTCACATATGCTATTTATGCGTAAGGAATAATCGAACTGTGCTATAACTTAATGATATTCACGCCAACGTTTATCACCTGGAAACACATTGTGAGAATTGTTGAGAATTTCTTATGTATCACAATAATGAATGCGTAACATTCGTGAGTCACTAAGATTTGGTTAATTGAATTGGTCATTGTCAACAATGATGAGAATAGAGACATCGACTTATGTAGGCTTTAACATAAATCGTCCGGGAAAATTTTGGACGTGTTTTGATGATCCGTATACTAAAGAGTAAAGACTCTCACGGACATCATTTCTTTTGAGCAAAGTAACCATTGAGATCAAAGATCACCAAAATACAACTTGGTGGAGCTATGAGCAATGCTCACGGCCTATGAATGGCATTAAAGCCATTCGCGTCATCCTCCTATACAATGAAGGCACTACTAATACTTTCATAAGCAAATATGACGCAAAAGAATTCCCCATGATCTCTCATTGGCCATGCTTGTTAATCGTTTTGTAAAGCCTATTTTTTGGCATATATTAGGAGCGACACCCTCCTACGCTAAAGACAGTGATATGTAGAGACTAGCATAAACAAAATGCTAAGTCGTTGTTCACTAAGTAAGACTAATGTCTATAAGTGATTCTACAAGAATGATACATAAGATGTTGGCTTAATGGCTTCTCATTGTTCACTTTGAGGCATAAGAATGCTATGGTGATGTTCACAATGGTTTAACTCAAGCCATAACAATTAGATGTTATGAGGAACCTTAACAATGATTGAAAAGTTGACAAAACCTAGAATTTCCGGTTTTTTCAGCTTGCGGACCAGTCATTGTGAGATCCGGTTCACCAACTTTTAAACCGGTTCTTCAGGTTCTGTTTGCGGCCACGGATTTCTAGCATCCAAGCCTACCATTTCACAAAATTTGGTGCATTTGGAGACCTGAAAGGTCGTGAACCGCTCAATATAAGTGTTCACGGATGTACGGCGACTCCGACGGCTTGTTCGGCACTTATGCGGCCGGTTCTGTCGTCGAGGCTGGCGGTTTCCGAATTCTAACTTCCATGTATACCTTCTTACAATATTTGGTAGTGTTTGGAGCTATGGAAGATAGTGAACCGGTAAAGGAAGCATAAAACAAAGGTCCAATGATGTCGGCGGTCGGTTCAACCGGTTTCTTTTTGACCGGTCCCGGCAGTGAGGCCAACAGTTTTTTCTTGAACTTGTAAGACTAACGACTACGGGTTGTAGGAGGGTTATAGTTCTACTTATTCATTTTTACCCATCATCATTCAAATCTTTATGTTACGGTTGTAACGGTATGCATATTTGTTAACGGATTGAGTTAACGTTCTGCAATCTATATTGTCCACATGTTGTCTGTGCCATATTGCGCCTCCACAAGCGCACAATGATGGGTTATTTATGATGAATATTGTTTGAATAAGACATGAGCTTCCGACTATAGTCCACTTATATAAGGACCTTGACAGGCGATCTCTTTTATGTCACTTTGATGAGCCAGTCTTCCCGTCGTTAGGGGGAGATAAGAACAAGAATGTTCAAGTAGAACGACTTGGAATTGTCGTGGTTTGTCCCTACTATGTCTCATCAAGTTCCCTAAAGTGACGATATCATATATACATGCTACAAACATGCCTGCAAGGATTGATGTCCGGATAGGAGGACATGTTCATGTCCGGATAGGAGGACATGTTGATGTCCGGATAAGAGGACATGTCGTCACTCATAGATGGTGGCATGGTGACACTAAAAATGTGGTAGATGGTGTCGCTAGGCCGTGGCTCCCACGGCTTAGGGGGAGGCCACTTGGTTCGATACATACTCGCCAAGGAAGAATGCGAGTTTGGCACAACTTGATCATTTGATCAATGATACTCATTCGTCTGTTATTTCTGGATTATGGTCATCATTGGGGGATGCCTCAATGTCAATACCAATCCATATAGAGATCTCTATACTTAGAAATTACACCGGTGTACATGATGAAGTGTTTTAATGAGTTTGATATCGAACCATACTTCGTTGAGAAAATACCAACGTTGTAGATTGGCCTAAATGGAAAGATGCGATACAGTTTAAACAAAGAGATAGTGCTTTGGTCAGGTGACGCCGACACCCCAAGTGTAAGCTCTATCAGTTATGTCTTTGTTAGAAAGCGTAGTGAGAAAAAGAGTTTAGACTCACCTTCTGGCGCAAGGTCTCTCACAAACGCTCTGGAATCGACTACGATGAGATATACTCTCGTAATGGATGTCATTGCACTCCACTACCTTGTCAGTTAGGTAGTTTCTGAAAAACTGAATAAGCAGCTTGTGGTCACAACTTATCTCTGTTGGGAACTAAGAGATGTACATCAAGATCTTGAATAGATCGGTTTTCACCCAAATCAAGTGGCTCCTGACCACGTAGCGCGTTTGCAAGGTATTTGCTTAGTATCTACTTGATGGGGAAGGGATATGAAGAATTATGCCTATTTGCGTGTAAATTCTAGATGAATCGTGATGAACTCTTGTTAAACCAAGAGATGTCACTGATCCAAAATTAAGAATGAAAGGATCTTGGGAATACTTGGTCTCGAAAGTGAGGACCATTATTGATGATGGTTATTCATCTGTCGGCTTAAGGCAATCTAAAGGACGATAAAGTTATGCCTATATGTATCCATTGATCGGTTGAAGTCTTGAGAAGATTCATTTCATACACATGACGAAGAAGTCTTGGGAGAAATTCTCCATCTAAGTACGGTAGCACATTCATGTACTTGTAACAATATGCTCGACTCGACATCTCATTCACTATAAACTTGTAAGGCTAAGTTCTCCTTAGTCTTTCAACTCTCTTCCTAGCGGTCGAGCATCTTCGCTCCCTCTTAGATGAGTGTGAAAGAACATCAAGGTAGTGGCCGGATGCGCCCACGCAACACCAATGTACTGGTAATGATTTCTTCTATGAAAGGTTTAGGCTTATTCATCCCTACAGAAAGACACATCAAATGCGAAATCAGAATCTGTCCAGTTTCGTAGGTCTACTTCCACCGGACCTCAGGATAGCCCACTCGTTGGAAAATGGTGAAATTGGTACCATTGGAAAGGTCTATGTGTCTACTTTCCAGGGACATCAACCATTTGATCACACCTATCATATTGAGTGAGTTATGACTATTTTCATAAAGTAGGACGGATCTGTCCGAGAATCTACTTTGGCAAAACAGTCAATTTCGACAGAGCTTTGTGATTAGCTCAAGATGAACTAGGTTATGGAACTTATATGGTTGGAAAGCTACGTGTGTCTAGTTTTCAGAACTTTATACGGTTCGTCCATACCTATTGTATCGAAGACGTTATGACTGTTTAACTACATGAAGGTCATGTCATGCGTGATTATGATTTTCAACGCGAACTTATGTTTTGAGTTGTTAGGCAAGCTTCTCCTTAAAGATCAAAATAACGCTTAGTATAGCAGGTCTAATCTAAGGATAATGTGGCTGGATTTAATGACTAAATCGTTGCCCAAGTCTACTTTTGAAGTATGTGAAATGCATTGGCTTGCGCCGTTTATCTGTACTCCCAGATTGAGTTACCAATCAGGGGGAGTCATTGTGTAGACATCAGGGGGAGTCTACATGCATCACATGTTATCTTCAATTGTGGTTGGTGCGTTGTGCTCTTTTTCCTTTCATCCAAGTCTTTTGTTTTACCCACGAGGTTTTTGTTTTACTTGGCAAGTTTTTTCCCAAGGCAACACCATAAGCACCATATCGTATTAGGGAAGCAACACAAGGGGGAGTGTTTACGGAAATTATATTTTCGTTCTTCTGTTATGTGTCTTGCCCTAATACACATAGGATTGGTTAATCCAGTTTCCTTATTAGAATATATTACAGTTGATAGAACTTCTAGATCCTTCGGAAGACTCTATGTAATTCCTATAAATAGATATTTCTATCAATGAATGAGTATACACTGTTATTCTCGTTATGTTTTCTCCTTCAACAGAGTCTAAATTTCAGCTCCCTTTATATTTTGTCTAGGGTTGATAAATATATATACATTGATTATGTATACAACATGGTGGTTAATTATGTGCATTTTTATACACGTAATTATTACTTAAACACTAGAATTTAGCTACTCTTTAAGCTAATAAATCTGTTTTTATTTGTTTTTTTTATCACATATACCTCCCACTTACTGAAAGGAGACTATGCAGCTAGACCAAATGGTATTGGACCTGTTTTTATTTATTTGTAAAAAATAATTAAGAGAGTTGCGGAAACATTTTTTTTTTAATCCAAGGACGTTAATATTTTATTGATCACAACTTGAGAGTAAATACAACATGAACCTGATCCGCCCGCTCGGGCAATCCTGCGAAACTACCTAGTAAACCTACCTAGTAGACACCAAGCAATCTTTATGCTAAAGACCATGGGATGAAACTCTATAATCAATCCTCCGTGGTAACAAACAGGACAAGTAACCAGCCACCGAGGACAAAGAGAAAGGGCCCAGCCTCAACCTATCAATATTTGACCACATCCGGGACCACCCTACGCAGATGGGGCTACCCCAAAGCATCAAAAAACTTAATTACAGACCGAAGTCAATAACTACGAAAATGCTCTAGACCCGCATGCAGCCCTAGTCTAAAACTAAAACTAAAAAACATAAATAAATAAAAAGCAGAAAGAAAGGCCAGGCCCAACAAATGAACCCTAGCCCAACCTTCAACCCAATTAGCTGCACCCAGGCCCAAAGACAGACCCAGCCCACATTCATCCTCCACTGCCCAAAGAGAGCCACCATACCAGCCACCACCTACGCCGTCCCACTGCCGGACCACCGTCCCGTCTCCGACGCCATAAGATGACCTCAACCGGACATGGATCCACCCTGAGGCAGCCGCCGAAACGAAACACAGCAACCATAACCAAAAAATAGCCAACAAACGTTGCCGACAACAGCCGACGCCCATCACCACCATCCAGTTGTGCCGCCGATCTGACACCGATCTGAATCGAGTCCGCCGTCAATCCTTCCTAACCGCACACCACAACCCAGCCTCTCCTCTAATCGTGAGCGAAAAACGAAGCCCGAATCTGCCTCGCAACCTTAGGTAAGTAATCTCCCGTCCGGCCGCACTGCTCATGGACCGGCGAGGTTAAACACCATCACCGGCGCCGAGAGGCAGCCGGACAGGACTGAGAGATGGAGCAACGCTCTTGAACTAGGGTTTTCGATTAATAAAAATGTTTGTGGAGCAGAAAAAGAAAAGAATAGAGTTGCGGAAACATAACAAAATGATTCGAAAGTGGAGCAAATTGGAGATGCCGACGTAAAAGGCACGAAAGTCAACATCGAGTCATTACATTGAAAAGGGTTGAACTTGATCACTCAAAAGCAAATGGGACCAAAAAGAAAACGGGGCAGCATATTTAAGCTTATTGGAGATTATGGCAGCTTAACAATTAATTAAATCAACTTTTTATTTCGAAGAGTACAAAAGAAAACTACAACTGAAAGCCCCTAAAATAACCTAACCCAATATATCAAAGTAATAAGCATTCCAGCAGAGAGTGGTAGAGAATTATGCCACCCTTGAGTTTGTTGCACACGTCCAGCTTTTGCCAGTGTATCCGCTAGGAAGTTTTGTTCTCTCTTGATATGTTTGAAGGATTGGATGTCTAATAATTTGGCTAGCTTTCTGATGTCTTCAACTAGTGTACGTAGCAATACGCTAAGGACAATCTATCTTTTTGTTGATGTTGTCTACAAGAATCTGGGAGTCTCCTTCAACAAGGAACTATGTAAAACCATGGTAGCAGGCTAGCTACAGTCAAACCAGCTCTAAGCACCATCGTCTCAGTGGTAAGGACATCTGGAACACCAATCTGCTTAGTTGAGGCTAAGACTGGATGACCTTGCTCATCTCGAAAAACGAAGCTAGAAGCTCCAGAGTGGTTCATAACTGAACCGTCAAAGTTAAGCTTGAGAGTGTTGTGAGGAGGGGGTTTCCATTTAAGAACTCTATAATTTTTCTGGACTATAGCTGTCTGGATTAGTTGGTAGTTAAGCTTGAGGGGTTTCCTTTATTTAATTTAGTTGGTAGTTAAAAGTTTTCTTTTAAATTCTTGCATTTTGTTATAAGAAATCTAAATTACAATTCCGGTGACGCTTTCTACTCATTGTAAATAGTCATCATCACTAAGAATTTAGTATTGATTAAGTTTTGGTGCGAATCAAAGCCGAGCATTGCTAATGCTTGGTGTCTTAGAGTAGCATTTTCATTATTTTATTTTTCATTTTCCTTTTGTTTGTATTAGTGACTTATTGCTGATCACCTAATGATTGTGGTTAAATAATTTAGGTTTAATTATTTCTCACTTTGATTACCGTGCTATGATTGCACGTAAGTTACAATTAAGCATCAAATTAGTAGTCAAAGTATAAGATTAAGTGAGGGAAGGGCATCAATGGTGGTCAAAATATAACATACAAGTTCTATGCGCCCTACTTGAAGGGGCATCCCTTGTCACTTGCTCCTCACTGTCCGCAGCGCATATCTGAAGCAGAAGCTACTATCCAGGCAAGATATATTAACTCCTCTTTCGAATTATGGTAAAAGAGTTCGGCGGAGCCCCGACGAGTAAAAAACATAGAAACCGGTAAATAGTCGGTCGTCGACGTTATTTGGCATCCTTGTTTGTTAAACATTAGAGCCACCCCTATCGGCACCTGACTTGGAGCCCTGACTTAAGATCAAAGTAGTGAGAACATTTAGACCGAATTAAAATGCTCCTGGCTAGTTAATATCTTTCATTGCATTTCATATTTAATTTTTTAAAAGATACACCAAGTATGAAAAAGAATTAATTACATATCTTTCCTTGTAGTCTTGTGCAATGTTCATTTTATTTGAACATTGTTGAATATCTCAGATAATATTTACGAATGTCATATCCTTTTAAGGGTCCGGTTTAAGGGACATTAAATTTGACACAAATTTTGACACCGTTTATTAGCCACTAGATTAGCAACTAGAATATCTCAAATAATATTTACGAATGTCATATCCTTTTAAGGGTCCGGTTTAAGGGACATCAAATTTGACACAAATTTTGACACCGTTTATTAGCCACTAGATTTTAAAACAATAAACGGTTAAGATCAGTTTTAAATATGATGTCAACAAATAACTAATTGAGATGACAAGTGATGTGGCATTACCTAATTTCATAACAATTCTAATAAAAAAAATTAGATTAAAATCTAGAAACCAAAATCTAGTTTGTACGATTAAAAAAAGAAAAAGAAGATGGTCGATCAAAAAAAGAAAAAAGAGGAAGAACAACAAAAGACCAAAGAAGAACACAGGCGAAAGAAAAGAAGAAAAAACGAGGAGCAAACAGTATGTAAGAACCGCACACGATTTAGGACGAGGAAGATTCAGAAGAAAATGATTCAAATGAGGAAGATTCAAACATTGACCATGAAGGATAAATTTACCTATATATTGATTTTTTTTTTTTCTCCCTCTTGGCAGCTACGATTTCGTTTAGGGAGTTTTGGTTAGTTTTGTTATTGTACAAGAGGATTGATTTGTATTGGCCAGGACAATTAGACATGTTATTTTTATTTTTATAAGATGATGATATGAATGCACTCCTATTGATTTCGTATTGAATGCATTGAGAGAATTATATGTATGAATTATCATACAGGTATGGTGCTTTTGAATCCAAATTTGATTATATTGAATGTGCAACTATCATGTGTGAATACTAAAACTTGATTCATCCAAAAAAACTATCATGTGTGAATGTAGAGAGAGATTGATGGAATCTGGGCATGAAATCGATTCAATCACTCTTCAACTACCTCCTACTAGCTGCACTATAGAAAGTATAATATCATTTGAAGGGATTAGAGTATTAGACAATAATTAAGCCAACCATTTATACTGTAGGCATGGTAGTCTTTGATTTCTTCTTTCTTTCGTCTGTGCTCTTTTCTTCGTTTCTTTCATCTGCGTTCTTCTTTGGTCTTCTGTTGTTCTTCCTCTTTTTCTTTTTTTTTTTTTGATCGGCCATCTTTTTTTTCTTTTTCTTTTAATCGTACAAACTAGATTTTGGTTTCTAGATTTTAATCTGATTTTTTTTATTTGATCTATTATGAAATTAGGTAATATCACGTCACTTGTCACCTCAATTAGTTATTTGTTGACATCATATTTGAAATTGATTTTGACCGTTCATTGTTTTAAAATCTAATAGCTAATAAACGATATCAAAATTTGTGTAAAATTTGATGTACCTTGAACCGGACCATCATGGGTCATTTAATAGAAGATTGTGATTCAGAACTATCACATAGTTGAGTTCTAGGTAATCAAATTTGATTAACATGCTTAATCAAAATTAGGGTTTTAGCCATGACGAAAGCAGTTCAGGATAGTTTCGAGATCGAGCATTCGTACGTGGTTTGCGATGGTTCATTTCAATTGGATGAATGTGAATTACAAGGTGCCGTGCATCAAATCTTTTGTTACCCACCGATATATATAACAGAGAAATTAAAAACATGGAGACGTATTAATTGTTTAGGGATATATATCGACAAAACATAAATATCGAAATGAATTTTATTATATTGAATCAGGACGTACAATAAAACTTCTGATTGATTCTAAAATGAACGAAGATAACAATTGAAATATGAAGAACTAATCTTCTTAATTGTGCATTGAGAATCTGCATCACTACTTATTTCTTGTAAGAAGAGAATGGAATTGCAACAGCTAAACACATAAATTAGACCTTGGTGCAGTCAGTTGGCTTGAAAGACACAGTCTTCTCCTTAAGGTCATATCCCACCAAGAAACCCGCCTGCGCCAGGTTCCCATAGATTGAAAGACTCTCCGACGGAGCAAAGGAAAAGCACACAGCCTCGTCGCTCACCCTAATAAACGTGTTCTTCGCGTCTAACTTCACATCCGCGCCTCTGAAATGCACAGTAATATTTGGGACCTTCAAATCCTCAGACAGACTTACCTTATAACAAAGAGGTATTGGACTCTGAGGGTCACTCACACGCTCCCCACCCACAACCCGGTCGACTGCTTCTTCCAGCTCCGAGTAGAAGGACTGCTCTAGCAGGGTAAGCGTTGTGCCGGAGTCGATTATAATGTTCCCCCCACCAGAAGCTGAAGATGATGATGATGATGTGAAGGGAATTTTCGTTTTGCCGACGCTTATGGCCTCCAATGTCAAGAAGAAGAAAGTTGTTTTAGTTGGATCTTCGATATCGATAATGGGAGTGGACAGAACCCCAGAGCCGGAAACCAAAGCATTGTCACCAAAGTTCAACTTGCTTGTTAAGTCACCTTCTGAGGCAAAAGGGACCAAGCAATACGAAAACTTTCCATCTATAGAAGTACTCAATTGGGAAATGAGTGACTCGTCACCACCTCCAAGGCCAACTATGCCAGATCCCTTCTTGTCAAAGGTTCCGGCATTGTCGTGACCACACCCGATAATGGTTTTCGGGAACGAGACGTTTCTCCCTGTAGTGGAAGCTAGGGTTAGAGTGTCCACGGCAAGGTCTCCGATTGTGTGTGACCGATCACCATAGTTCACTTCGTATTGGCAAGGCGAACCTGAACCACTGCCCTTGGATAAGCAATTGCCCTTTAGCGCACTGCATTGGTTCGAAGCGCAAGGAATGGTTTTGTAAGTAGATGATTTTGAGGGGTCGAAAAGAGGATCAGTTTGCGTGTAGCAATCAACGCAAGGCTTGCACTGTGTCCAGATGAGGTCACTGCCAGTGTCGGCGATGGCCTTGATCGGAACCGGTGGTGTTCCGATAGACAACTCCATGAGGTACTCGCCACGATTGTTGATTATAGTGGCTTCGGCCTCGTCAGTCTGAGGTACAGTAGAGGAAACTTTTGGATTAAACCGGTTGGAGTGACCGAAGGAACGGCGAAAGGCATTCCTCAAACGTTGGGATTGAGTTTCTAAAGGGTTGTAGAAGGGAGAGCGAGGCGAGTCGCGGTGTATTAGGTCAATGGAGAAGCCTCCTTTAGCCGAGACTGAAGAGAAAGCAGACACAGAGAGAAGGATGAGGGCAAATGCTGTTGTTGCTAGTGCTGCCATGGCTAATTAGAGAGTTAGTTTAGTGTGATTTGTGTTACGTGGGCTTGTTTATATAGCGCATGAAAGAGCTAAGAAGACAAATGGAATTTGTTGATATGATTTGCAAAGCATGCATGAATATCAGATATTATTCTGATTTTATTGCCCAGATTTGATTGATTACATTCTATTTTTGTTTGGATGGTATGAAGATCATCAGTAAAAGAGGACTATAGTCAAGTAGCTGACGATTTTGTCCCAAAAATGATTAGCCTTAATTGTCTACCGATAATGTGGGGATCTATATTGTGGGATGAGGTTTAGAACAGATATGGAAATTAACAATAATTACTAGATTTTAATTTAGTTGTTCAGGTCTATATGCGAAAATGAAGAAGGCAAATAAATTCATGGATGGTTTGCATCATGATGATTGTAATCAACCCCATTTGGTATTCTCGTGGTTACGTGGTGACTAAGTGATCGTAATTTTTCATGAACCTTTCTCAGACGTATGAACAGGTTAATGATTGATTTCTACAACGAAATGGAATAATGGAGCTTACATGAAAAGCTAATTATATTCTAATCAAGGGTAATGGTTAGCCGACTGAGAAATGCAGAGGTCAATTTAATGATCATAACAAAATAATAGTAGATATAGGATCATTCATCAATCAGAGAATAATCTTATTGAGCTCATTATTCCTTAATTGTCACTAAATATATGCGTCATGGCATGCATTGGTGTATGAATGTGTTCTGTATGACGAAAGGAATTCGATGATTATGAGCTGGAGTTTGTGATTTGGTACTATCTCAATTGAAACCAAAATCAGCAACGTCTCTTAACCAAGGGATTCCCGTTAATCATTGCGAATAAACATATTACCCGAAGCCCTTTGTATTACTCGCTCATGCAAAAGATTTACATATTGGCAATAGTCAATGCTATACAATTCCAAAATATAGCATGTGTAAAGTGAAGAAGCCAACCTTACACAAAATAGCAAAAGAAGGGCAGTGTTTCTCGACAGTGTTTTTACACATCCAAAAACTCAGGAGATGCAAGCTTAGACAATTTTGCGCTCCGCATATTCAGCGGCACGAAATATTGAAGCCTTTAGCACAACATCTTTACCAGCAATCAGCTCAAACACACAAACATCACCTTCTTCCAAATTATTTTCTGAAGAGAATGCACTCCATCCACCAGACATTTTTTTCCTGTCAGTATCATAAACGCACTGAACATGATGCTGCTTTCCATTAGGTGCCTCAAGTGTAATGAAAATTGGGCATTCATCCCCCAGATGCTTAGTATCAAATTTAGCAGGCACTACCTGCACAAGCGATAAAATTTGCAACTAAGCATAATTTAAGTTGGAACCGAAAAACTTCAAAGCATTCTGTGCGTTTGTGTTTGTGTGTGTGTCATTACCACACAAGACTTGTGCTTGTGATAGTGTCGCAACAAAACAAGGAACGCAGGATTTTCTGTATGGAACTTTTTGGCATCATTGAACGCCCTCCTGCTTTCTTTGGACATCACTAGCTTTTCGATCTTAGAAGAATAATACAAAGTTCCACTATTGCAAATTTCTGTATTTCCTTCATCTTCTATAGACAACTTGTGTGAGGTAGACTTTCCCTTGTCATCAAGTCTGCCAACTAGGTCTGGTAGATCTCCCTCATCTGCCTTTCGATATCTTCTGTTCTTAGTCTCATTAACTTTCATCTCTTTATCATGGACCCTGTCATCATATTCAGAAGCACGGAGTACTGACACTTTTAGCCAAACAACATTCCTTTTTATCAGCTCAAAGAGACATACATCTCCTTGCTCCAATTTCTTGTCTCTCAAAAATACATTGTATCCACTGCTGAACCTATGACCTGAACTTGAAGCATTTGTAGAAGTGCGTTGTACATCCCAGTGGCCACCATTGGAATCATGCATTTCGATAGATTCTGCGCAGCTACTGAAGTATTTCCTAGCAAAGTCCACAGGAATACACTGCAAAAGTCGAGCAACAAGCATCCATATATGTTAACATTTGTCTGTGATACGGAATGATTCCAAACTGAAATGATTTGTAAGCCTTACCAGATGGTAGTTATTGTACTGCAAGATCACAACGAAAAATGGATTTTTCAGCTTGAACATTCTGGTAGCATAGATCACCTTCTCAGTCTCTGTGGGAAACTTAAGTTTCGATTTAGGGTAAATGTGAGAAAAAATGTCAAAAGCAAACTTTCCATCATCTTCACTCTGTCTTGTGGAGAAATCCTCTGTGTCATGCATTATACTTTTATTCAGATCGGCTCGCTTTGATTTCTTCACATTACTTGAGTGTATTGTGTCTTCATGTTCAGCTGCACGAAGTATTGAAACTTTTAGAACCATGTCAGCCTTGCTTTTCATCAGCTCAAAAAGACAGACATCTCCCTCTGCCAAATTATTGTCTGTTAAAAACTTAATGCATCCCCTGCATGTTATCGAAAGTGAAGGATTCGTAGACGCAAACCGAACATCCCACTGCTTTCCATGAGAGCCCTGAAGTTTGACGGCTTCTGAACACCCACTCAAATATTTCTCAGCGAATTCAGTAGGCATGTGCTGCAAAAGTGAAGAAAAAAAATTTACAACTAAACAAATTACACTAAATAATTTTGAAGCCAAATAACATGTAAATCTCACCAGATAGCACTTAGTGAAGTTGTATGGTTGCAAGATAATTGAGAAAAAAGGATTTTTTGGCTTGAACATGCTAGTAGCCTGGATTATTTTCTGATCATCATTCTGTTTTGTTAATAACTCCAGAGAGCTTGCCATTCTATTTTTCTTCAAACTAGCTGGCGCTGATTTAGTCACAATACTTGAGTATATTGTGTCTCCTTGATCTACATATCTAGTCTTCTTTCTCCTTGTCGCATCATCAGACTGATATCCCATATTCTCCTTGCTAGTAGCACCTCGTTGAATACATTTGTTACTTGAGCCTGAGTGCAAAACATGTCTTTTTTCAACAACCAGTTCATCTACACATTTTCGTTTTCCTTTCACCGATCGCGAGGCATGAGAAAGGGATGGTATGGCATCTAAAGTGTCACTAACATCATCATTTCTTATATCCTCTTGATGAAGAACCACAGGATGCAAATCAGAACTTTGCTCTTGACAAGGGTAAGAAATCTCAGTACAAGTCCTATCAAATATTGAAACGTGGAAATTCGAATTCCTTTCATATCTAAATTCTAAGAAGTCCCCATAACGGAGGGAATTGTATTCTGCAAAAGCCTGCCAATTCTCAACTAACCAAACTCTTTTGTTAACTCTCTCCAAACCCACTCGCCAAACATGGCCTGTGGGAACACTCATTGTCGCAACATCAGACAATTCTTTCCCAAATTTCTTCACAAACTTTGTTGGAAGATTCTGCAGCACCACAATACGTTGACACAAATTAAATTCCACAGACAAAATGACAATGTTGTGGGAACCTTGTACTCACAGGCCATGTAAGTATATCCCCAAAGGTAAAAACAAAAATAGAAAGAAATCCACAACAAGTAGCTCATTTATATCAAGAGGAAGATGACAATGAATTTCTCTAAACATAAAACGAAAATGGGAAGAAATCAAATAATACATACAAGAAAAATTTCACAGTGAACACTATTTGAACTCAAAGTTCTTATCTTTTTTATTTTTAGATTTCTTTTTTGGCCCAAATGCAAACTTCAATCATATAGTAAATTATTCACAATTTCGAACATGAAGCACTTACAACACTAACAATTAAGATCTATCCACAAGTAAGCAATAAAACGATCACACATTGATCTTTGTTTGGCATGAACTCAAAGTTGTTTGTCAATAAGCTCAGCAAGTCCTCAAATACTAGCGAGTAAAATAGATCACACATATGCAAAGGTTTTACAGTCCTGATAATCAGAGTTTAGCAAGAAAATTAAACAGTGACGTCATATATATAAAGAACATGATACATGAACTTTACCAGTTTCTGTCTCTGCTGGTCTGGCTGAAGTATTATCCTGAAGAAATGAAATGGTACTCTTGCCGGAACATCTGACCGGCGGTGAGTCTTTGACTCCATAGCTGTTGTAGGAATGCTCTCAAGCCTCAATGAAATCAAGTAACCAAAATTTCTTGGATTTTGGAGTCCTTGCCAACTATTTGCTCTTAAAATGTGAACCCAACTACTCTCGAGTCTAGACATCATGAGTGCTGATGTGATAGTGAGCAGTGACTACTCTCTGATGCATATTAATTATTAGTTTGTTGCAATGGCGGTCTATTAGGATCATGATTGCATGATTTGCATCCCTTCCATTTTTTTGTTTTTTTATTTTTTTATAATGGTAAAGATATTTTTATTCAACCAAACCGAGATACATAACCGTAATTGACTATGAATCTATTTATCAGTAACTGATCAGGTGAACATTACTGTAGTTATAAAATGAATCTTCAAAGCTCATATTTATTATCCTAAACTCTAATGAGGGTGATGAGCTAGCATCACATCGTCTGTTATTAGTTTGACCAATACGATCAGAGCGACGAACTAGCATACTAAAAGTAGCGTTTGGTAACATTTTCATGTTTGTATATTTATTTTTTTAAAATAGAAATAAGATGAAAATGCACTCAGAGTGTTATTTCTCAAAACGTCGAAAATATTTTCAAATTTTACAATGAAAAAAAGTGAAAACATAGGCATGTCCAGTAACGTTTTGGAAAAACGATTTTCAAAAATAATTTGAAAAAATAAAAATGTGATAATGAGATTGTATTTTCTACTTTAAAAATGTATTTGGTAATTTATTATGAAAAATATTTTTCATATTTTCTAAACTAAGAAAATAAAAAAATGAAAACGTCAAATTGATGTTTTTAGTTTTTTTTTTTTTAGAAAAGTTAAAAATATTTTCATTTCTCATTTTCAATGTTTTAAGAAATGTTCACCAAACACATTTTTTTGCCCTTAAGAGTAAGGATAGAAGAAGTCATGCTAGGTGACTCTAAATTAACCAAAATGGAAGTCAATTTCCTCTTCTCTGAAGTTGAGAGGCTCACCACTTGACTTTGAATCCTACTAATTGTGATTTAGTTTCTTTGTCTACCATTTATTCTTTTTGAACTGGTACTAAAAACAGAGAAGCGAGACCGATAGAAAAAAACCCTAAAATAAATACTCTCCTCGTCCGGCTGCGGCACCACACCAGCGATGGCTATTGGCCTCGATGACGTGTGATAAGTGTGGCCGGACGAGAATCGTGCAAAGGGGTAGCTCGATGGCTGAGCGGCAGGTTCAGCGGTCGTGGAGTAAACCATGAGCGGTTTGGTGAGATGATGGTTTGAGGATCAAAGTCAGATCGAATTCGGTCTAGACTGGAAGATGATGGGCGATTAGGAAGGCGGTGGTGTCTGGCGGTTTGGAGTCAAATAGCGGAAGCTATTATTGACGGTAAGTGGCGGCGTTCATGGCCGTTGTAGATTCGGTGTTGGAGCGTCCCAAATCGAGATCTGTCTGAGTTCCTTGGTCTTCAATGTTTTGGTGGCTACCCGTCGTCAGTTGCCGACGAGATGGCGGTGGCGTGTGGGAGTCGAAGGGCCGGTGGCACTTTGTTGCGGCTTGTAGGTCGGGGGGATCCCCCTGATTGGGCTTGGTGGTGGTCCTGGGCCACATCTTTTTGGCATTATTGGGCTGCCTATAATTTTCAGTTTTATGATTTATTTTGTTTATGTTTAAGTTTTGTTTTATTGTTAGTCATAATTACAATAAATCTCTATCGAGTTTGGGTAGAGACGTTCGGGCTGAATGCTGGTGCGGCAATGTGCGCACTCAAACTCAAAGTGCTTGGTTTGTCTAGTGAGAGAGCGGATCCTTATCAAATGGGTGCAACTTACTGGTGGTAGGATGAAACAAAGTATTTCTAGAGCTAATTCTAATCGACAACATACTAGGAAAACAAGATTATTGTTCTATGGCTTTGTGTGAGGTTTATCTTTCCAGTATGTCACTGTTATAAAGCAAATGTAGTTGCCTAGATATCTGGTATGTCAACCCTTGCTAGTTGGTGCATGTTTGAACACATAGGATTAGTGGGAGCTCTTGTTAATATTCAGGATGTTCTCGTTTTGCTAATTGTTCGAGGTTTAGGTTTTATGTCTCTTCCTTTGTTTCAACAATTTCGTTAATAAAAGCTTGAGGGTGTCAAACAGCGACAAGCGCGGCTCGTGGATCATTCTTGTACCGATACTGTTTGAACTTAACCACCTTTAAGGTGTTGGGTTTTAATCACAAAAGGCCTCGGTACAATTAGGAATGACCTACCAACTTATAAGTTATATTTTATTTGTTATTTTTTCAATGTGGGATCTCTCTTTTGCAACAGAGAGCAGCTGCACTGGCCCTTAATTATAAAATAAATAAAATAAAATAAAATTCTTTGTCTGCCGTTCAATTGGTACCTAGTGACTTGTGTGTTTGGGCTTTATTGTTAGGATCAGAATCCATAAAAGATAATAAAACAAGTAAATTGCTATGAAACTAAAGGAAGATAACTTAAACAACATTCATATTCATTCCCTAACTGATCAGATAAGTTTACAACATATATATATATATTACAGAATAACTAAATAATTACTACGATAACTACCTATTCTTGGGCTCGATGAGGTTTGATAATTCTAATAAAAAGTTGGACAAAATAACTATATAAAAAGTGTTCCATCGTTTACTTAAACATAACCTGCTTTGTATTCTTGACTTGGGCTTGTTTAATGAATAATCAGTTGACCAAAAAAATAAGAGTCTGACCAAGGAGCGCATTGGTCACTCGATCCGTCGAACATTTAGTCAACAAATACCGTATTAAACTCGTGCATCTATTTTTTATTTTATTTTATAATTATAACACTCATTGATTTACTTCCTTTTCAGGCAACAAATATACTCTTACCATGCAGGTTCTGTTTTGACTCGAATCTTAAATGAATCTTTTTGGTCAAATCATAAAACTAGGAACAATACCGGCACAATATAATCTCTCTTTTCATTGAATCTAGCTAGTAATTGTTGAAACTTCCTTTTGCAGAATTGCAGCAGGCTCGAATTAAATACAAATTATTTTCCTTTATATATAGACTATACCATCTCCAATATAATTCACATTCTTTGTAATCTTCCCTCACATACCGTACTACTAGTTCTTATCGATCCAATGGCAACCCTATTCCGATGTCCTTGTTTTTTCCTCTTTGCATTCTTCGTTCCTTCTCACAGAGTCCTCTCCTTTACGCAAAACGGCCATCATCAAGACCATGCCGTTGTTCTTACCCTCGATATGATCCACCGTGAATCGCCGGGGTCTCCCCTCTACAATGCATCGGAATCTCATTGGCAACGACTAAATAATGCCCTAAGACGCTCACGTCACCGTAACGGGTCTGGGGAAGCTCAGGAGACTCCTCTAATCCTTAGCGGAGGAGAGTACCTGGTGAACATATCAATAGGTACACCGCCGAGACCTTTCCTCGGAATTGTCGACACCGGAGGCGATCTCATATGGACGCAGTGTGTTCCATGTAAGTACTGCTTTAAGCAAAAGATCCCACTCTTTGATCCGGCTTCGTCCCCCACTTATAAAGCCCTCTCTTGTGCATCCAAACAGTGTCACTTGCTTACCGAAGCCTCTTGTTCTAGCAAGCAGTTTTGTCACTATAATTACACCTATGGAGACGGTTCTTATACCACCGGAAATCTGTCGCTCGACACTATCACGTTGAATTCACTGTCACTTGTATCCCAAATCGGCAAATCAGTTGGGGGTAAATATTTCGCTCATTGCTTGGTGTTATAACGAGTGCAAGAAAGAACACAGATTTACGTGGTTCACTAACAACGTGTTAGCTACGTCCACGGACAGAAGGAGAACAGTTTTATTATGTTGAGCAACAATACAGAATGACATGTACACAACACACAATAGGTTGTATATATACAGCCCTAAATCCGATATACTAGTCCTAATAGGTAACCATAACCTAGTATAACCCGAATAGGTAACCATAACCTAGTATAACCCGTCAGCACAGATTGGATGGTTCAAGGCATATATTAACAAATCTCCACCTTGACTTGAATCCTCTCACAAATAACAGATGTACCAGATGCACCATAGTGATGCCAGATGTACAGATAACTCCTTCTGCCTCAGATGTCGCCCCCAAAGGGCAACTAACAGCTTGTAACATTTAGCAAGTCCAAACAATGTTGGAACTTGCTGTGTGGAACCGACTTGGTGAACATATCAGCGGGATTGTCAGCAGTGCCCACCTTCTTCACCTTAATTCTGCTCTCATCTCTCAGAAAATGATACCTGACATCAATGTGCTTAGTCCTCTCATGATGAACTTGATCCTTAGCTAAACATATTGCACTCAAACTGTCGCAATATACTATAGCCTGATCATGATGCAAACCAAGACTACTGACCAGTCCCCTCAACCATATGCCTTCCTTTGCAGCGGCTGTCAGAGCCATGTACTCTGCTTCAGTAGTAGACAAAGTCACTGTAGGCTGCAAAGTAGCTTTCCAGCTAACAACAGAGCCACCAAGAGTAAAGACATAACCAGTCATAGATCTCCTAGTGTCAACATCTCCAGCATAATCGCTATCTGAATAGCCTGTTACCAAACAGTTTGTATCACCTCCATAAATGAGACCAACATCAGACGTACCTTTGAGATACCGAAAAATTCTCTTCACAGCCTGCCAATGCTCCTTTCCGGGATCACCCATAAATCTGCTGACAACACTAACAGCATGTGCAAGATCAGGCCTAGTGCAAACCATAGCATACATCAAGCTTCCTACTGCACTAGCATAAGGAACTCGAGACATGTATTCCTTCTCCTCAGCAGATTTAGGTGCAAACGCAGTAGACAGATGAATATTTGCAGCACTTGGAGTATCTAAAGATCTAGATGTAGACATACCAAACCTGGATAATATTTTCTGGATGTAGCCTTTCTGAGATAAGAAAAGCTTCTTCTGACTTCTATCCCTGTAAATCTCCATTCCCAAAATTTTCCGGGCTGCTCCCAAATCCTTCATCTCAAACTCTGCACTGAGAAGACCCTTCAACTTCTGAATATCAGACTTGTCTTTTGCAGCTATCAGCATATCATCTACATACAGGACCAGATAAATGAGGGAATCATTTGTTAACTTGTTGTAGTAGACACAACAATCATACGGACTCCTGATGTAGCCGATTTCTATCATATAGCTATCAAACCTCTTGTACCACTGTCTAGGAGACTGCTTTAGTCCATACAAGGACTTCTTCAACTTGCAAACATAGTCTTCCTTTCCAGGGACTTGAAAACCATCTGGCTGAGTCATGTAAATCTCTTCTTCCAATTCTCCATGTAAGAACGCTGTCTTCACATCTAGTTGCTCAAGCTCCAGATTATGATGTGCAACTATGGCTAGTAGCACCCTGATAGAAGTATGTCTGACCACAGGTGAGAAAATCTCATTGTAGTCAACTCCCTCTTTCTGATGGAACCCTCTTGCAACTACTCGAGCTTTATACTTGATGCCCTCAGCAGGTGACAACCCTTCTTTCTTCTTGAAAACCCATTTGCAAGTAATAACCTTTCTCCCCTGATCAGGTCGTTTGGTCAATTCCCAAGTCTGATTTTTCTGAAGTGATTCCATTTCATCTCCCATTGCAGCAAGCCATTGAGCTGACTCTGTACTTGTAACTGCTTCCTTGTAGGTGGACGGCTCATGAGGATCCACCTCTTCAGCAACCTGTAGTGCATAAGCCACCATGTCCTCAAAACCATACCTTGTAGGTGGTTTCCCAAAGTTTGATCTCCTAGATCGCTCATGAGTCAAACTATGCTGATTAGCAGCCATTTGTTCTGATTCTGAATGTAGGTATTGATCTTCTTGTTGTGGTTCACTCACATCTTCAGTGACTTGTTGCTCCACCTGTTTCTCAACACTACAATTTTCACAGAAACTAAAATCCTTGACCTTGTGACCACCAAGAAGATCATTCTTTGACAGAATTTGCATCCCTCTTTCACTTATATGACCAAGCCTCATGTGCCATAGCTTGGTCATATCATCCTTGTGAACCTCTGATGATGCAACAGCAGCCGAGCCTGACAGCGTTGAACCTTGCAGAATATATAAAGTACCTCGCTTGACACCTTTCAGAACCACATTGACACCTTTGTAGACATTTAAAATTCCACATGAGCCTTTGTACTTGAAACCTTTGCTATCTAGAAGACCCAAAGAAATCAGGTTTTTCGTCATGTGTGGAGCATGCCTAACATCATTCAATGTACAGAATTTACCATCATGTGTCCGTATTTTTATTGAGCCAATTCCAACCACCTTACTTGCAGAACTGTTTGCCATAGAAATATTGCCTCCATCTATCTGCTCATAGGTTGAAAACCACTCTCTGCGTGGACATATATGATAAGACGCCCCGGTATCCAAAATCCACACATCCCTGTGATGTATGTGTGCATCTGCAACCAAGGCCAGATCTTCTTCCGAAGTGGTGTCAACTTCTGCTACAACAGCAGTACCTGATGCTTTCTCAGACTGCTTCTTCTTCTTTGGACATTCGTTTTTCCAATGTCCCTTCTCTTTACAGTAGTTACAGACATCATTGGATTTGGAACCCTTTGAAACTGGATTCTTGTATTTCTTCTTCCCCGAGCCTTTTTATTGAGCCAATTCCAACCACCTTACTTGCAGAACTGTTTGCCATAGAAATATTGCCTCCATCTATCTGCTCATAGGTTGAAAACCACTCTCTGCGTGGACATATATGATAAGACGCCCCGGTATCCAAAATCCACACATCCCTGTGATGTATGTGTGCATCTGCAACCAAGGCCAGATCTTCTTCCGAAGTGGTGTCAACTTCTGCTACAACAGCAGTACCTGATGCTTTCTCAGACTGCTTCTTCTTCTTTGGACATTCGTTTTTCCAATGTCCCTTCTCTTTACAGTAGTTACAGACATCATTGGATTTGGAACCCTTTGAAACTGGATTCTTGTATTTCTTCTTCCCCGAGCCTTTTTGTCCCAAACTTCCACTGGCTACCAACCCTGCAGCCTGACTGTCTGAACTAGTACCGGTCACCTTATGGCGCATATCTCTAGTATGTAAAGATGATCCAACATCCTCCAGAGTCAGAGTATCTCTCCCACCAATAAAAGAATCCACAAAATTCTCATACGACGAAGGTAGAGATACCAACAGGATTAGAGCAGCATCCTCATCATCAATTTTAACATCGATATTACGCAACTCTAATAGAACAGTGTTTAACTGATCTAAGTGATCTCTTAGAGATGTACCTTCTTCCATACGCAGACCGAACAGACGTCGCTTTAGAAGCAACTTGTTGGTTAAAGACTTCGTCATGTATAGACTCTCAAGCTTCAACCACAGACCAGCCGCAGTTTCCTCCTCTGCGACCTCGGTGATTATATCATCTGCAAGGCACAACATAATTGTCGAGTGTGCCTTCTCCTCCAGACTGGCCATCTCAGCGATTTCTTGATCCCCTGACTTCTTAACCAGCGGCGCCCACATCCCTTGTTGTTTTAACAAGGCTCGCATCTTGATCTGCCATAAACTGAAACTGTTCCTCCCTGTGAATTTATCAATCTTCACATTCAAACCAGACATCTTTCTTGGCGGAAATCACAACCAGGCCAGATAAACCTTGCTCTGGTACCAATTTGTTATAACGAGTGCAAGAAAGAACACAGATTTACGTGGTTCACTAACAACGTGTTAGCTACGTCCACGGACAGAAGGAGAACAGTTTTATTATGTTGAGCAACAATACAGAATGACATGTACACAACACACAATAGGTTGTATATATACAGCCCTAAATCCGATATACTAGTCCTAATAGGTAACCATAACCTAGTATAACCCGAATAGGTAACCATAACCTAGTATAACCCGTCAGCACAGATTGGATGGTTCAAGGCATATATTAACACTTGGTTCCGACCATGTCTACCCAAATGGATCCTAATATTTCAAGCAAGATGTATTTCGGTCGAAGAGTTTCAGGTCCTGGTGTGGTCTCAACACCTTTGCTCTCAAATGGTTCCCAAACCTACTACTACCTTGAGCTACAAGGCATCAGTGTTGGAGGCAACCGTTTTACCGCTAATGCCAACAGTTCTCAGCAAGCTTTCAAGGGTAATGTTATCATCGATTCTGGGACTACCGTAGCATTCTTGCCCACAGATCTCTATACTAGTTTTGAAGCAGAAATTCGAAAGAAGGTTCATCTAAAGGTGGTCAAAGACCCAACGACATATTCACTAAGTCTCTGCTACGAAACAAAGTCTGACATTATCAATGTCACCGTGACTGTCCATTTCAGTGGTGCAGATGTGAAGCTAAAACCCGATAACACATTTCTTAGGGTTAGTGAAGATATTGTTTGTTTAGCATTTGGGCCAACTAGTGATGTGGGAATATATGGGAATGTGGCACTGACGAACTTCTTGGTAGGATATGACCTCGAAAACAAGATTTTGTCCTTCAAGCCAACTGATTGTACTTCCCAATAAAACAATTGTGTGACATTTTTTTTTTCCAGATGGAATACTAAAATATTGCTTACCTAATTTCTTGTTCGAAGGGTCAAAACAACAACACAAATCTCCTAGGTGCACCCTTCACTAATTGATGGAGAAGAGAAAGAAACCAGATAGATGACTCAAAATAATGAATCCCAAAATCAGCTAATCGACCAGCCACAAAATTCGCTTCCCTGAAAAAAGGCTGTAAAACCACAAATTCCAACTGAGAAGCAACATGTATGATGTCGAACCTTAAGTCGCCCGTAAGCACCTTGTAACATCTTCAACAATGACATGCTTAAAATGATTTAATTTAACGTTATGTATGTATATATATAGTTTCATTCCAGAGCAGGACACCGTTTTGAAATTAAAGTGTGGTGTTGCTCATTCCGTTCACTTTTAGGTCATATTTTCACATCTTCACCGCTCAGTGTCTAGAACATAGTGTGTAGATCATTCCTCCAAAGTTTAATCCAATTTGAAGATCATTTGAGTACCGAATTAGATTAAATATTGGGAAAATACCCATTTAGTTAAAAATAAGGATCTAAGAACCCATTTGAATGATAATTTTATTCTCATGCCCATACCAATGATTCTTATAAAAAAGACTCTTCTATCCTCACCTTCATTCAACCAACCTAGCTATCTCTCACCTCTCTCTCTCGATGACGGTGTCTCGATCGAGGAGCATCAACGTCACCTCTGGTTTCGGGTTGCATCAAATCTCTTCCTCACCGCCGGTAGGGTTCCGATGACAGCCGCAGTAGGCGCGCCGTGTTCCTCGTCATCCGCACCGTCGCCGATGTCGTCCGCATCAGCCTTTGCCGCTAACTTCGTCATCACCGACGACGGCACCACGGTCCTCAACAATCCGGCGTTTGTTTCGGATCCAAAACTCAAGGTTCTCCGGTGTCGTCCTTCTCATTCGACAAAGTTCGACCTCCATTGCTCTAGATTCCATCATTGGAGTCTGATCTACTTCGAATCAATTTTTATTTGGATTTGGATTTTTTGAGATCTAGCTAGTAGAGTAGTAGTGATAGAAAAGTTAACCTTTTTCCTTTGGTGATGGAGTTTTGTGTGTGGGATCTAGAATTCGGTTTGTGCAATGAGAAATTGATGAAATATGTGTGGCAGTGGAGGTGGAAGGTATGGCGACGTTGCTAGTTACTCTATTGGGGGTTCAATAACATGTTTATTAGGTGGTCAATGTTGAAAAGTAAAGAATAGAAGAAGAGAAGACACAGAGGGAATAGTTGGGAGAAGGTAGAAATTTTCTTATTCATTCTTATTAGCCTCCTTATATAGAAGTAGAGTTTACATCAGATTACATAACTAATAAGTAATTACGTGGACAATCACATATATTATAATATTTATAACACTCCCCCTTGGATGTCCACCAATGAATGATGAAATTGGACGCGCTTAATGTTGTCTCGTTAAAAACCTTGCCAGGTAAGAAAAACCCAGTGAGAGAAAAATAACCCTGGTCGAAGGAGAAAAAGATTATAACGCGCATATGTCTTAGGTAGCATACTTCTGGATGCTCCTCCTGATGAGAATCTCCCCCTAAACGTTGCAAGCTTCATGCACCGTAAATAACGGTTTGATTTGTCCATCACTAAAGTGAGACCATGCGTGCTTTGCATATAGGGACTCATCATAAAATTGTGTACCTGCAAAGTTAAAACAATACCAACAGAGCTATATGATTTCTAATACATCTTACCTCATTTAATTATATGACCAAATTCATACACTAAGTAATAGCTAAACAACATAAGCTAATTGACATTAAAGCATTGAAACATACTCATGGCGTATCCAACCATACACATCGATATCAAATGTGTATGATACATCTCATATAAACTCTACAAGAGCTCTGAGTAATTCATAACTTCCCAAGAGTTAGAATATGTAGCAACATAATGATCATAATTCGAATTCGATTGTGTAGTCCGATCATATTACTCATTGTGGCAATTTCGATCACGTTAGCTATAACAAAATGAGTATATATGAGCTAACTTTAGACTATTTGATTCCATGAATTAGCTTCAGGCTCTCTCAAGTATTCATGGATCGAATTACATTAGAATTATTCATGTACTTGAATCCTTTAAGGATTTGACAAGCTATACTGTCACACCCCGGTTCTTAAGTTATTTTATGGTTATTTACCTTTGATATTACTTTGGTTTTTTTTTTACCGTGATGAGTAACCGTTTACCCTTAAGGACCCTAAAGTTGGCTTTTCTTCCGTTTGGAATTTGGGAAAACTTTCTGCATGAAAGTTGTAGAGGACATTAATACGAATTCGTAGACATGCTATACGTTAAAATCAGAGTTAGCATGAAACAGTTATCAACTAAAAGGGTAAATTTTGAGTTGGTAAAAAGGGGGTAAATATTTAGTGGGTATAATTTTTGGGGTTTAAGTTGTTGGACCGGGTGTGGGCAGCCCAACACCCCCCCGTTCTCTTTCTCTCTCCCTCTTTCTTTTCTCTCTCCTTCTCCCGAAGTTTCCCGACCCGCCGGCTTCACCACCTTCGTCCGCCGCTGTCCGGCCACCACCGACCGCCGGACCGGTCCCGCTCGGACCCCAGCCACCTCCTCTCTCTTCCTGGGCCGGTGACCAGCCGTGTAACACCGCCGTTCGAGAGAAAACCCACCGGAGACGCCGGATAGCCTTTCGCCGGAGTTCCCTCCTCCGGCCACCATAGGTTGTGATTTTTGGCCCATCTTGTAGCCCTCATCAAGGTGAGTAATCCCTCAAAAGAAATTGGCTAAATTCGATCTTGTTAGGGTGAATTGTATAATTGAAAGTTCTAGGGCTTCATTTGGATTTTAATTCGATTAGCCTAGTTAGGCTTAGAATTAGACTTTGTGCTAGTTAAGGAAGTTGTTGTGCGGGTGGAGAAGAGTGTTGTGCTAAAATTTGAGAAACATTGGAGGTTGCCGGAGTACGGCTGCCGGCCGCCCCTTAGGGGCAGTTTTTCATGTTTTCGGGTTTGTTATAATGAGAGGAGTTTAATGAAGTATACTTTGGAATTTTTGGAGGAGTTTTGATAATGTTAGGGATTTTGCAATGGTTAAGGATTTTGGCGGTGATTAGAATGGAATATCGGTAGTTTGGTTAGCTGGTTTTAAAATGCGTATAAGGTTAATTTTTGGTTATCGGTGATGGTGGTGAATTTTCAGTTATAATGGATTAAAGATGGAGAAAATGGGCAAGGAAGAAGATTGATTTTAGACCCTTAATTTTTGGGATTATTTATTGAAGTTTTAATGTTGAATGAGAATTAATATTATTTATTGTTCAAGACGTGAGGAGGATCATTTGGAGGAAGTCTCAGGTCGTCGGCAGGCATAGCCGAGCACTGTGAGTGGACCTTTGATTTGAATGTCATGCATGCACTAGAGTTTATTTAATTCTCAAATGCATATTGGAGATTTAATATTTTCTTAGAGTAATGAGTTCCATTTATTTTTCGGGAACTCTCTTGAGTATTTATTTGACATGTGGGACATGTTAAGTGATTTATTTTATTACGCGATATTTCCAGGTACAGTTAGGAACTGTACTGAGTTCAATGGATTTAAATATTATCGGTTTTATTTTGATGGTTTTGGGATTTTTAAATGATTACCGAAAATGAGATTTTCGGTAGTCCTCCATCATAATATAATGATTTTGACTGGGAGAATATTTTAGCGAGAATTTTCGAGTGGAGATAATATTATTTATGATTTGTATTTGATATCGAAATCTCGCTTATATTTATAAGTTTGAGAATATTTTGACTTGTGAGACACGTCATTGAGTTTTCATATAATTTCTTATGATGATTTTCAAGTACGGTTGGGAACCGTACCGTTTGTATGATCTTGGGGAAGATTAGTGGATTTAACTGTTTTCGTATGTTTTTACTCATCATAATATAGGGTCGTTTATATTGATTATTGCTAGCTAGCTATTGTTTAGCGGTCCTCATCATATGTGAGTAGAGCGCTTAGCGTGGGACGCTATTATAGTCTTACCAGCGGTCCTCATCATATGAGAGTAGAGCGCTTACCGTGGGACGCGATTATCGCCTGGGAGGCAACCGATCGGTGTATATATATATATATTTATATATTTATTGTTAGCTAGCCATTATATAGCGGTCTTCATCATATGTGAGTAGAGCGTTTAGCGTGGGACGCTATTATAGTCTTACCAGCGGTCCTCATCATATGAGAGTAGAGAGCTTAGCGTGGGACGCTATTATAGCCTGGGAGGCACCGACCCGAGCCTGGGAGGCTCCTTTTACATGGTGATAATTTTTCCCCTTATTTTATTTTTCTCAGTTATAGTTGATTAACCAGAGGGGCTGGTTTAACCATTATTCGAGATTTCTGTTTTATTTAACCAGCGGGGCTGGTTTATCCATTTATTAAGTGAATTTGGATTTAAGGTTTTAAGGACGTTTAAAATTGCGTGCAGCTAAGTTTTTAAAGCTGAAATGTGGGAAAGTATTTAAATTGAGTTTTGTTAAATTATTTAAATTATTTTGTCCACTCACTCTAACGTTTTTAAATTACTTTCCCCTGTGTCCTTTGGTTTTAAAATGCCCAATGTGCAGGCTAAGTATAGATGAGGTCGAGCATACATGGAGTCGAGGCTTAGTCCAATTGTCAAAGGCTGCTTCCGCTTTATCTTTATTCATGGTTATTCTTTCCTTAATTATTAGTTATGATCTGATAACCAGCTAGTGATTTAATGTTGTCTTTGTTGTTTGGCTTAGAAGTGTCAAGTTGGATTTTCAGGTAAGGGTTGTCCATTTTCAAGGAAGGTTTAGCCGAACTTTTGGTAAATTTTCCTTGGAGGTGGATCTCGCAGGATTTACCACGGGTTTCAGGGTGAAATCCGGGGTGGGTCCTGATAGATACGTTTGTAATGACACTTTATTTTTGAGAATTTGCTTTTAGCAACGTGTCTTTTATGCTCCTCATAATATACGATGACAAATGTCGTAAGTCTCTCGTCAATAACAACTATATATATTATGTAACACTGTATTTACAGAAAATTGTCACGTATAAAGAAAGATATTCATAATCCCCATGTCTCTTGTAGACATTATGCCATAGGGATTTATTTTCACTATGATCAATACCCTTTTGTATCATGTAGGGTTAAAGGTCAAAGAATCTCATCACGTTTCAAATATTGAGTTTCATTGGAAAATGTCTCTTTCCAATTTGGCCAATAAGGAAAGATATTCATAATCCCTATGTCTCTTGTAGACATTATGCCATAGTGATTTATTTTCACTATGATCAATACCCTTTTGTATCATGTAGGGTTAAAGATCAAAGAATTTCAAATATTGAGTTTCATTGGAATTGCCTCTTTCCAATTTGGCCAATAATATGCTTTGTCGACATGCATAATGAAACATGGAATAGCATCGATTAATACAGTTCTTAATGGTCTTTGGTAGCTAATATTTGTAATTTGTCATAGATGATCATCATTCATAGATCCAACACATTCTTATATGTATGCATTTGAGTTTTGGGTACCCGTGTCACTTCTGGGGCAAATATTGTCACTTCTAGGACAAATATTAGGACAAATATTATCTAGCGAATGTTGATCTTTTACTTGTAATATCATGTAGGCCATTAGAGGACTTGTATAATCTTCCATTTTCAGGAGCTTAAAACTTTAGACCTGGTGGATACATTCCACTCAAATTCACGTCGTTATTCAAATGACAATAGTCTTATTCTCCCCCTAACGGCGGGAAGACTGTCATGTTATGACCATGTGCAAAACTGTGTTTCAAGCTCTATCGTTTTCTTTCGAGTGAGATGTTTATTGGCTGGTGGCGAACCAAAACCAAGTTTGAGGTCAAAAATATTAAATTTCAGAGTATCAACAAAGATATCATTCTCTAAATGCATACCTACAACCTATGTATGTGTAGCCGTATTAGGAACTCTAACATTGTATCATGACATTCTCTTCAGGAGAACAATGTCACTTGGATACACATGTATCCCACAAATCAAATGGGGTATAGACTATTTGAGTTAATATGGATGGTCTCAAAGACTTTAATTCAAGTTGACGTCTATGCTTTTAGCATATACATTTGTCAAGATCTTTTATCAAATCACTAATTGAGACATTTCTCAAAATCAAAATAAGATGATATGATGGAAAAACAACTCACACCACTTTACATCGTTCTTCAGGAACAATCTCTCTCCCCCTCATGACGGGAGGAGTGTCTCATTAAAGTGACAGCTCAAAAATATGCGACAAATAAACAATCGACTATGAGTAGGGCTAGAAAATGGTCATCAAAACTTGTTATTGATTCCAAGCAGGACTATAAGTAAAATATGACATAACTTGTCATGCCAAATAATGTATTTAGTTCAATGAACTTCTGGTTCATGATATTATGTGTCTTAGTTCACTGTAAAATTTGACACAATTTATATCATATATTAATCGATTTTGAACCATATTAGAGACACTTAATTCAAAGAGGGTGCTCTTCTGAATCCATCAATCATATGTAAAATCGAAGCTTCAGGTTCAAATTTATAATGTTAGAACGATAGGTTCTCAGACTTCGTATGTCAAACTTCAGGTTCAAATAATTCTAGTGCTTAAAACTGTAGGCTTGATTAATCCAAGCGAAACTTCAAGTTCACTTTTTATGAAATAATATTTATATATGCTCAAAGCTTCGGGTTTGAGTTTCAACTGTTAGAACTTCAGGTTCTTTAATACAATATTTTGAACTTCTGGTTCAAAAAACATGACATTTGAATTTCATATTTTCGAGATATAGGGCTGCTAGCCCGAATGAATAACAATAAAATTTAAACAATATATAACGTAATGTAAATACATAACAAAATAAAGAAAACTGTAAAGAACAAAAAGTAAATAAATTGACATAGGAAACTTCTAGTTCCATGAATGAATAAAATATACAGATCTTCAGGCCTGGTTAACTTTATTAAATATGATAATCTTGTGTATCTCCTTTAATTGTACAAGAACATAGTATCAAAATAAGGTGAGGAACTTCGGGTCCTCATATGATTAGGGATCACAAGGTGTGACTTCAATGATCTTTTTATAACTTGGAGGAACTTTTGGCCCACATCAATTGCATAAACTTTGGGAAACTTTGTATTGCAATTTCATCTATAGTTCGATCAAAAGACTTCAGGCTCGATCTAATTCACAACTGAATTCAAAAGAATCAATATGTTTGATAACATGTATCATGCTTAACCATAAGAATATTAGTAGATAGAATCAAATTGATGAACACATAGTCTTTGTGAAATCAAAACCCTGACAGAAGATACTAATCATGTGGGAAACTGTAAGATATAATAAATTATGCTGATCATAGCAATAGAACAATGAAACTCATAGATCATGATATTGGAAAAGAAAAACAACGAATGTTGCACCAAGAACATCATAGATCATCCTCGAGTTGTTAAAAAAAAAATTGGGCAAAGGTGAACGACAAAAAAAAACAATTTTGGATTTCTAGGGTTTGATCATTATCAACTCAAAGGTAGAGTCGTGCTGATAACGTGTTGAAAAGTAAAGAAAAGAAGAAGAGAAGACACATAGAGAATAGTTGGGAGGAGGTAGAAGTTTTCTCATTCATTCTCATTAGCCTCCTTATATAGAGGTAGAGTTTACATCAGAGTATATAACTAATGAGTAATTACGTGGACAACCACATATATTATAATATTTATAACAGTCAATAATTTATCGTTAGGGGTCAATAACATTTTTATAGGGGGTTCGTAATTCCGGCAAAGAATTACTGGGGTTAATAATTTATTATTAGTGGTCAATAATATGTTTACTAGGGATCAATAATTTATTGTTAGGGGTCAATAACATGTTTACTAGGGGTCAGTAATTCCGGCAAATGATACTGGGATTAATAATTTATTATTAGTGGTCAATAATATGTTTACTGGGGGTCAATAATTTATTGTTAGAGGGCAATAACATGTTTACTAGGGGTCGGTAATTCCGGCAAACGATTATTGGGGGTCAATAATTTATTATTAGTGGTCAATAACATGTTTACTAGGGGTCAGTAATTTATGGTTAGGGATCAATAACATGTTTATTGGGGGTTAGTAATTCTGGTGACCGACGACCAAAGTCCGGTGACCGGTGAGTTTCCGGTCAAGTCGTCTCTCTCTTACATTTTCTCTCTCTATGCATGTTTAAAGGATGATGGTAAAATAATCCTAAAATAATATGGTTTGTTAAGACGTACTTGAAGTAAAGATTTGTTTATTTTGGGCACAAAAGAAGCTATCTTATATTCAAATAGGCTCATGAAAAAGATTGTCATTGAAATAGATAATAAAAAACTAATATTAGTACTAAATGAGTATTTTCCGCGGTATTTAAGTTTGCACAACAAAATAAAGAATTCATATTCAAATTTCTCTATTTACAAGCGGGTAATGTCCTCAAAACCTTGAGCCCTAGCCTAATTGTATATTCTTCTTTATATTTCCTTTTGTGTAAGTCTGACCCTCGTATATATAAGCCATCATCGGATCATCCCTTCATGGATGCATTAATTGCCATAAAGCTCATATAGTTTATACTCTTCGATCTGACTCATCTGAGTTCTAATCCCACTATTATGGCGACGTCATATCCTCTACTTAATTTCCAACGTTGCAATTTCCATTATATTTCTTTGTCTCCAAACTCTCTCCCATGCACAGTTTCGATTCATAGTTTTAACGCTAGGTGAACCATCTTTTGAGAAACCACATAAAACCCACTTTAGGTGGTTTAGGTGGCAGCTGACATGGCACAACCACATTATCATACCACGATTTCTTATTTTCTTTATTTTATTTTTTCTTAATTACAAAAATCCTTTTCTTTTTTTAGTTTACTGATTTTATCTTGTAAAATCTATCTAATCTTTTACATCTCCAATTCTCTCCTCCTCTCTCACTTCCTATTCAATTGATTGATCAACACAATTTTTTTTTTTATTCTAATACATGTAACTGAATTTGGTGCTCAAACCCAGTTAATTGTGTGGAAGTTGCTTAGGGTACATACACGTCTCACAACATAATTTTTACCAAGAAAAAGAAGAAGTCTATCTCACTGCATATATATCAAACGCTTCATTATTCTGGAAACAACAAATTCAAAAGTAACCAAAAATTGAAGATGAAAGGCGAAGCCTTTGGACGCGGGAGGAGAGAAAAAGAAAATCGCAGCACAAGGCCATGTTAGGGAAAAAAAAGAGTGCCAGAAAAAAAAAACAATTGGTTTAATGAAGATCACGAAAACATATGCTAAACCCTAATTCAACTCTCCTTAAACCCTAATTCCAAACCTGATATTCATCACACTCAAGGAAAACAACTTATCTCGTTTATAATGGGTAGCTTTTGTTAACGATCCTTGCGAGGGAACTGAAATCTAATTGAGAAGAAGTTGATCAATTGAATAGGAGGTGAGAGAGAGTTGAGAGGAGACATGAGAGAAGGAGAGAATTGAAGACGTAGAAGATTAGATAAGAAAGAAAAGATATAGGGTTTACAAGATAAAATCAGTAAAGTAAAAAAAAAAAAAAAAAGATTTTTGATAGAAAAAATGAAAGAAAGAAAATAAGAAATCATGGTATGATGATGTGGTTGTGCCATGTCAGCTGCCACTTAAGGTGAACTCTAGATGGTTTGCCAAAATGTGGTTCACCTAACATTACTCTGGTTTTATTCATCACCAGCGTCTCTCGATATGGTCCATCGCGAAGCACCATTTTCACCCTTATACAATTCAACAGAAACTGACTGGCAACGAATAAACAATTTGTTGCGAAGTTCACATCATCGCATCAAACGCTTGAGCACGCCAAATGAAGAATCGCCTCTAAACCTACGACCATGATGGAGCGTACCTGGTGAACATTTCAATAGGTACACCGCCAAGGCCTTTCATTGGAGTTGTTGACACTGGAAGCAATCGTATCTGGAGTCTGGACACAATGTAATCCATGTCTCCTCTCTTTGATCCAATTTCTTCATCAACTTATACATCTCTATCTTGTAATTAAGTCAGACCAATGCCATTTAAGTGATTCCATCTATTGTTCTGGTACAAACACTTGTGACTATAAATATAAATATACGGACGAATCTCATACCACCGGAAATCTGTCCCTTGAAACTATGATGCTGAATTTAATTTGTATCCATCCCCAACACTATCTTTGGTTGTGGGCACAATAGCAGTGGAGTCTTCTCAGGGATTGAGTCAGGAGTCATTGGAGTTGGAACCGGCCCTCTATCGCTCATCTCCCAAATAGGAAATTCGGTGATTGATGGAAAACATTTCTCTTATTGTTTGAATTTTGTCGTATCTTTATCGGCGAATGCAGTCCCAATTAAGCAAGATGTATTTTGGTCGACTTGATAGCTTATCAGGTCCTAAAGTAGTCACTACCCCCCTTGCCTGTCTAGAGATGGTAAGTACTTCCTTGAGCTTCAAGGAATTAGTGTTGTAGGCAACAATATTCCAGTAGGTGCTCAAGATGGTGACCCTGCTAAAGGTAACATTATGTTTGACTCGGGGACTACCTTTACAGCCTTGCCGGCGGAGCTTTACGGCAAGTTTGAAACTGCAATTAGACAGGCAATCTATGAATTGCATGGTGGTGAGGAAATGTCCTACCGGCCGGCACTCTAGGGCTTTGTTTCTTGACGAAAGCTGTTCTTCAGGGATCTGATGTCACTGTCCATTTCAGCCGGGCAGATGTGAAGCTAAAACCGTCCAACCTTTTTATAGGGTGGACAGTGGTACTATTTGCTTAGCATTTTTCCCAAGCAGCGGTGTAGGAATCTATGGGACATGGCAACAAATTAACTAATTTCATGGGAGGGTATGACCTAAAAAAGAACAGTGTGTCCTTCCAACCAACAGATAATTGTTCAAGCTAGCTCTATTAAATGAATATACGATATAATGAAACATTATTATTTCATATTTATAAAATTGGGAAAGGCCTAAAAAATCTTCCAAAAGTGATAAATTACATTTTGTTCTAGGATATTCCATATATGTGTCTTGGCTTTATACCATCAGGATATGTAGTTGGAATATGACTATGTATTTCTTATGATTACCATATTGGTACTTTGTAATTCCCTATATAAAAGACTCTTATCAATGAATAAAATGATGATTCTCTTGCTATCTTTGTCTCAACAGGTTATAGTTGATCACGCTATCATGTACTTTGTTCTAACCCTAGAGCTAATAGCCCACCATTTGTTTTTCGAAAATCTAAAAAGCGTTTTTCAGCTCTTCTGTCCGACCGCCGCCGCCGCCCGTTTTTCCGGCCGCCGTTCGACATCACCGGCTGCCGGCACCTCTCTCCCGGGATCCTAGAATCGACACCCCGCACCCTCCTCCTAGGGTCCCCGCCACGGGTACCCGACACCTCCCTCTCGAAACTTGCCTTCACATTCAACACCAGCCCGGCACCCCTCTCTCGGGGACTCCCTCCCGGGTCTTGGTGTCTCTCTCCCGGCACCCTCCTTCCCGGTACCCAGCACATCAACCCGGCACCAACCCTTGTCGGTGACCATGACCATCATTCTTAGGTCTCAACAACACAACAATCAACACTCACCTCCCGACACCGAGCTCGACACATGTTCTCGGTACTGTCGTCACAATCCCTATTGCTTCTTTCTTCAACAGTCGCTCCAAAACACGAGCAACAACTCCTTTCTCTCTCAACCCAAACTAGCGCCTACACTTATTCTCTGCTCTAGTGAATCATTACTCCGTACACCTCGATTCCAATTGCATAGTGAGAGAGCTAAGTCTAGATAATCATTCTCACCTCCTTCACCGAAACACCTATAGTTGAACTCAATTTGTCAAGACCCATTTGCTTCAGCGCCTTCCCAACAGCTAGCTCACTCTTGGGGTCGGTACTGCTAGAACAACTACTCTTGGGGTTAGTACCCAACCAAAGTGCCACAGCATCAACCCAACCTCCTGGTCGCGACAGCACAAGGCCCAGTCCTTGACACCCAACAATTTCTCACCATCCTCTTGAGATCCCATTCTGGCAACAACACAACTTTCCCAGGTTCCCGTGTCCCCGTGACACCTTCGTCGCGACACCATCAGTCACAATTACAGCAGCGATATCAGGTCGCAGCAGTAGCTTCTCGGCAATGACCGACAGTCACCTCGACCTCCGGCAATGACCCACGCGCCGGCATGGCCAAACCCAGAATTACTCTGGGCACCCAAAGCTTTTCTCTCTCTTCGCGAGGCTACTTTGTCGTAACCCGGCATCAAACTAGTATCTCGTCTCCTCTTGCTACCACGAGTCCATCTCTTGTTCGATTCGAAGAAGAAAAAGGAATGGGAAGCTGAGCTCTTTGCCAAAATTGTCAAACCTCTCGTCAACACATCCCAGCAATGGCTCCTCTCTCTCTCTCTCTCTACCTCTCTCGATACGCGGAACCGGCATCCTGAGACAAACTAAACAGCTCTCCATCCCGACCTCCCGGAACTCCTCTCTCCCGACAGTGGGTTAAAAAAAAAAGAAAAAAAAGAAGAAGAAGTCACCCATCCCGATCCCGGCTCCCTACACCTCTCTCTTGGGATCCCGGAATCTACACCCCGCACCTTCCTCCTCGGGACCCCGCCACGGGTACCCGACACCTCCCTCTCGGGACTTGCCTTCGCATTCAACACCAGCCCGGCACCCCTCTCTTTGGGACTCCCTCCCGGGTCTTGGTGTCTCTCTCCCGACACTCTCCTTCCCGATACCCATCACATCAACCCGGCACCAACCCTTGTCGGTGACCATGACCATCATTCTCAGGTCTCAACAACACAACAATCAACACTCACTTCCCGACACCGAACTCGACACATGCTCTCCGTACTGTCGTCACAATCCCTATAACTATTTGAACGAAGGCAGACTTCCCAATTCACCAATTCCCTCTTGGAACCAATTCTCCAGGCATCACCTCCCTGGACTAGCCATTTCTCAACAACCTCGGCATCCACTCGGAACCCGATTTCGGCACCCGAACCCGAAATACCACCATCTCGGCAGCCTCTTCTGGGAACACTTGTCTTTTCCCGGCACCGGCACCTCCTTGTCAGTTTCACTACTCCCGGCATCTCTCTGTCCCGGCGTTTCCTTTCCCATGACCTCTATCTCCAGCACAGTAGCTCCCGCTGACAACCAAGAAAGAAAGGAAAGAGAAGAGTGTTCTCAGCACCCAAGTAGCTGCTATATACACTTGAATATTTATGATTCTTCGACACTTCAGAGTTAAGTCCTTAACTACTCATATACACACTCCTCTTGGATACCTCTCTGCATGCCTGCGCATGTTATATACATTCGTGGGCTCTCTATCAAATTAGTTCAACCAACTTACTTAGACCTCTACTTACACATATGCAAGCCATGCATATATGCTCCTTCTATTCACAATTGAATTACACGTAGTTGAATATGTGTAGCATCACCTGAGCTCTCGAGTGGACACCTCACACAATTAAATCGACTACTTCATAGCAAAGTTGAATAATGACCACATATATCTTGAGAAGCATGCAACTAATGTTATTTTGACACATCAATCCGACTCTGTTTGTGTTGGCACAACAATCACTGAGAAATACATGATAAATACACATTACACATGTCACATCCCAGGACCCTCTCCGCCGTAACACGATATTGTCCGCTTTGGGCCCACCGGCCCTCACGGTTTTGTTTCCGGCAGCTCAGGAGCAGCTTCCCAGTAGGTCACCCATCCTGGGATTGCTCCACCCCCCTTGGGAGTCCGACGCCCTCGTCGGCACACTCGCACCACACGGCAGAGTGGCTCTGATACCATTTGTCACATCCCAGGACCCGCTCCGCCGTAACACGATATTGTCCGCTTTGGGCCCACCGGCTCTCACGGTTTTGTTTCCGGCAGCTCAGGAGCAGCTTCCCAGTAGGTCACCCATCCTGGGATTGCTCTAGCATCAACATGCTTAACCTCGGAGTACCCATCCCCTCCGAAGCCGCTGAGCCACCAAAAGGCCTCGTATTAGATTGGAGGTGGGCATGTACATATACAGCATATAACCCCTCTCCGTTTGGCCGATGTGGGATATTACAATCCACCCCCCTTGGGAGCCCGACGCCCTCGTCGGCACACTCGCACCACACGGCAGAGTGGCTCTTGATACCATTTGTCACATCCCAGGACTCACTCCGCCGTAACACGATATTGTCCGCTTTGGGCCCACCGGCCCTCACGGTTTTGTTTCCGGCAGCTCAGGAGCAGCTTCCCAGTAGGTCACCCATCCTGGGATTGCTCTAGCATCAACATGCTTAACCTCGGAGTACCCATCCCCTCCGAAGCCGCTGAGCCACCAAAAGGCCTCGTGTTAGATTGGAGGTGGGCATGTACATATACAGCATATAACCCCTCTCCGTTTGGCCGATGTGGGATATTACAATCCACCCCCCTTGGGAGCCCGACGCCCTCGTCGGCACACTCGCACCACACGGCAGAGTGGCTCTGATACCATTTGTCACATCACAGGATCCGCTCCGCCGTAACACGATATTGTCCGCTTTGGGCCCACCGGCCCTCACAGTTTTGTTTCCGGCAGCTCAGGAGCAGCTTCCCAGTAGGTCACCCATCCTGGGATTGCTCTAGCATCAACATGCTTAACCTCGGAGTACCCATCCCCTCCGAAGCCGCTGAGCCACCAAAAGGCCTCGCTTAGATTGGAGGTGGGTATGTACATATACAGCATATAACCCCTCTCCGTTTGGCCGATGTGGGATATTACAACACATGCATGTATCTTTGTCACTATTCGCTCAATTTTGCACTTGATCAAGCTTGTAATTCAAGCACCTTGTTGTCAATTTATGTCATGAAGCGAACCTTGTTATGTTTCAATGCATTTATTTTAAAATCTCCATCACGAATAAGTTGCTAATCACTTATTTTATTTTTGATGAGGTACTACAACTTCCCAAGGGGAGCCTATCCCACTTGAGCAAAAGCCAAGGCTTTAGTGAGACACGTCGGCCGACATGCAACCTTATCGGCATTCTTGCACCGGTGAGCTCAAATGGTTGTCATATCATTGATCCCACTACATCTACGACAGTATTACAAGGGTTTTTTCGGGGCTCATTAGCCGACATGGAGTTTATAGAAAACTCTTTCTACAATGCTTATAACGGCTCTACACGGCTCCAGATAAGTCTTACTTCACACTATTTAATTGAGTTATTATCATACAAATAACATGCCTCATACATCATAATATTCTTGAGCACGTTTATTACATGACATAGAGAATTACCCAAAACACTCTTTTTTATATACATGCTACATGAATTTTCATGCTTCAAATGAATCTACGACTATTAGGCATGCTTACAATTACAATTTAATTGCAAATCAATTCCGCGCACATTGATACGCGCACTTATGCATATGGCACTTGTTACACATAATTGCAAGTCATACATGTTATATATTTATGATTTTATTTTCTCAAACAAGAGCCGTGATCATGCCACGGCACCCCACCGGTAGGGAGCCATGCAGCTTACGCTAACAAAATATAAGTGAAACATCATCGACACTTCATTTCACCCGACACACAATCATGCCAGCCTCTCGACTATGCCATAGACGGCTACACACACCACGAGTGTACACAACCAGCATCCTAGCGTGCAATCTCAGGTTATACACACAACAGGTGTAAACAACCAGCACTCAAACATGCAATCTCAAGCTACACACACCACGAGTGTACACAACCAGCATACACGCATGCAATCTCAAGCTACACATGCCACGAGCGTATACAACAACCTCACCTCGAGGAAATGTAACTCATCATGATCTTTCATGGCACCACTCCTGCCATGATAACTTCTCATGGCACCACCCCATCAGATCCATATAGTACCATCATGATATTTCAACATCCTCCAATATAGTCACAACATGTTCTCAAAGTTACACTTGTCAGTTACTCCCTGTTGCCACTCTCTGAGATCGCCCCCTATGATAGACGACTTTACTCTCCATGGTTTCTCCACGGCCACCTTATGGTTTCTCTTTGGTTCTTTTCTTTTTCTTTATTTTCTTTTTTCTCTATGACATGATCTCTCTGACCTCTCTACCGCTGCTCTCTACGGTTACACGTCAGTCGCTCACATATAGATAGTCTCCATGACCGCTTCTTATGGCTTTCCTATCTTCATGACATTATATGCTCTCTTAGTTACGCTAGGGTCTTTGGTCACTCCACCATCATTCTCCACGATGACAGTTTACGGTTACGCCACACGGTCACACCTCATAACTACACCTACTGGCTAAACCTCATAGCCACACCTCTTGCTACACCATTTATGATCAGCCTTTTTATGATTGCTCACTAGAATACCTCTCCACAATCGCTTCTCCAAGTGTGAGGTTCTGACACCTCGTTACTCCAAATACACAAGGTTACAACACCTATAGGCATAATATCACCATACATAAACCAACTGTGGTGAGTACGCTCCCCGGCACATGGTGTCAAATAGCCAACCGTGCCAACATGTACACTCCCCGGGCACATGGTATCAATCATCTATCAGCCACTCGGGATGAATCTATAAACACTCCCCGACGCGTGACACCTACAAGTCACCAAAGTGTTTAAGGCACTTCCTGACACATGACATTATCCTCACCTCTCGAACAAGCCATATGAAATCCCCCATGTCAAATCAGTCGTCGTTCCGATGACCGCCACCATAATTGCTCCAGGTACCAGGGGACTTGGATATCCTTCTTGACACTATGATCACTCCCGATGCTAAGGGAACATGTTTATACCTCATATGCTTCAACATCTCTCTAAGGCTTCAACAACATCTTCTGAGACTCGACAACAACCTTATATGTCAGCATTCATCACGCTACCGTGATACTCGCCATGCCTACTCCACATCCTCACCATACTGACACCCTTACCACGCCTCATTGCGTTCTCTCGCTACACTTTGGCAACACTCGCCTTGCCCTAGCGGCGTCTTTACCACGTTTCCTAGCATGCTCTCGTTACGCCTTAGCGATAGTCACCCCTTCCTCAGTAGCTCTATACATGTCCTATCGGCACCATCACTATGCCCCAGCGGCACTCCTTGCCACACCTTGACGACACACCTGCCTCAATGGCGAAATGGTGAATTACGTTTGGTTTGATCCCATAAACGGGTATGTAGGCACTCTATCACTCACCTAGAGGTAACCACAAAATATGTCACCACAATCTCCCCTTGGAACGCATATATGTTGGAATAACTCAGCTAGCTAGAGCATATAGCTGATACAAATCAAAGGCTACTAAACGCCTAAGGCATACTAACATGCCGGTACCCGTTACCGACACGAGATGCTCACCAGAGTTCCCACACCTAGCACCGAGCGGTACCTAAACTTCGACCCCCGATCGCCCTGCAATCTCCATACACTACACGGGAGCAACGATCCCGATGTCTCACATTCATGTGTTTATCTCCGAGTAAGATATCATGACATCACGATTTCTCATAACGTGACAGAGCAATAGCAGCACACGACACCCCACTTAGAGGAAGCCGGTCCATCCCCTCTCTTGCATGGGGACTTGGGGGACTGGGGACTGGTTATGTCGCTACTAGTAAGGCTCGTACTCCCGATACTCTATCAGATAAAGTCCCAACCCAAGAGAGTCTCTTGACCGCGGACTTGGGGACTTGTTAATACATTATATGTGAGAGATAAAACTTCGGTCCTACTCGCCTAAGAAGACATATATTGCCACATAAAACAGGCTTGGGCCTTAACTAAGCCTAAGAAACCTACACTCTTTCTTGAGGGCATAATAGTAATACACTCTCCAATAAGGGCAAAATGGTACTTTTAGGGTACATCCACCCTATCTCTATAAATACATGTTTCCATTCCTCATTTGGGTAAGTCTCTATCTCCACTCTATTCATACCTCATTTCTAGCCTCATGTGACTGACTTAGGCATCGGAGGGTCGAAGGCCAGCAAACCCGGTCTTCCCTCTGACGTTGTTTGCTCATGATTGACAAGTTATAGATCTTGAAGATGGTGTTCTTCCCGCATTCTGTGTGGTTCATTCCCCTAGGAATCACGCCGAAACACCTTCTAAATGGTTCAAGTGGAACTATTTACTCGCCTATCTACCCCTTTTTTGTAGATATGTCTCATAGAGACAATGAGTGCCTCGCAGATAGTGGAACTATCCACAACATTTTAAGGAACCGGTTATCTTTGGATTTTGTGCCTTTGTAAATCCTATGTGACTACAATAATTGAATCATATCGGTCATTCAGGGACGTGGTTTAGCTTGAATCTTGATACCACATGACACCATAATCAACGTCACAGATGCCCTTTATGCATTGAGAGGCAACCAAACCATGTTGAGCTTTAAAGACATTCATGCTAATAGTTTTCATTTGAAAACACATTGCGAGATTGAACAAGAATTCTTTTGTGTATACCTTCTCATGATTGCGGATTGAAGCACATCTTGGAGAAGTTCATAAGTCAATCTAGTGGACTGTGTGTCACTACGATTCGAATATCGAATCCCATGTTGTCGCCAAACATGATATTTGGGACACTGACTCATATAGGCTTTGGTTTTGACCAATTCAGGTCATCCTGGAAGAGATATAATGGTTCGAATTTTAAGAAGTTCTCATGGACATCCATTCTTCTGCTAAAAACGAAGACATTCGGGATTTAGCTTCATCATGAAGCATGATGGTGACGCCATGGTTGTACTACAACTCGTAACTGTGTACAAGGATTGATACGAAATTGCAATCCTTGAGCTCAGTTGGATTGAAACAGATCTCCAATCCTTGAGCTCGGCTAGGTGTTATTTCTAGGTGTCAAATCGCAATGCCACTGCGTAGAATGATGGGTCATTTGAGATGAATATATAAGTTTAGGTTGGATATGAACCTCCACCTATAATCCGCTTATGTAGAAACCTTGTCATGCGATCTCATTCACCGGATTATCACTTTGATAAGACAATATTCCCGCCGTTAGGGGGAGATAAGAACGTAAGTGTTCAAGTGGAACGATGTGAATTGTTGTGGTTTGTCCCCACTAAGTAGGGGTGGGTTCGGTTTTGTTCTGTTCGATTCGGTTTTCACCTAAAACCGAAAACCAAAGCGAATAAAAAATTCGGTTCGGTTTGGTTTGGTTTGACATTTTTTGAGACCTTAAATCGGAAACCAAACCAACCGTGGTTCGGTTCGGTTTCGGTTTTTCTTCTTCTTTTTTAAAATAATTTTTCTTAAAATTTGTATGCTTTTGGCTTAGTAAAAAATTATTGTATTTTAGGTCTTTGTTTTTTTCTTCCATTATTTGTTTTTATAAACACATATAATATATCAATAAAATTTTTGACAATGATTCTTCAACAAACCAACAATTTATAAACTAAATAGATATTTTGAAAGTTTAATACTCAATAATTTTGAAAGTTCATCTTCAACAGAAAATATAGACTCCATTGTTTAAGTCCATCCAAATAAATTCCGAATTTTAAAGTTTAAAAATCATAAATTTGAATAAAGAAGAGAAAAATTAATTAAATATTAGAGTCTATCATTTAAAGCTCGCAAGAATAAGGTCTTCGATTTTAGAGGTAACATATCACTCTCTATACGTCGCATACACGACACCTAAAACATTTCTATATATACATAAAATGAAAATAAAATGCAAAATATTAGAAAAGATAAACATATAATTATATAGAACATAAAACCTAAAATCATATTGTTCAAATCAAATATTTAATACGAAAATAAAGACAAAAAACGACGTCGTTTTATAGATATTCGGTTTTTTGGTTCGGTTCGGTTTTTCAAGGGCCGAAACCAAAAACCAAACCAAACTAATTTGGTTCGGTTCGGTTTTTCTTAATTCGGTTTGGTTTTTTTGGCTTTGGTTTTTTCCGGTTTCGGTTTGGTTTTAGGCTCGGTTTTTTTCAGTTTTCGGTTTCAAAATTCCACCCCTACCACTAAGTCTCATCTTGATCCCAAATGCTTAAAGTGTTAAAGTGACGAGATCACATGCTGCAAATATGTTTGCAAGGATTGATGTTCTATCAAGGGGACATGGCGCGACCAAAGGAAGTTGGTCTTGGCGCCATCACCATCGATGGTGAAATGGTGACGCCATATAGTGGCAAAATTGGTGTCACAAGGCCGTGTGGCTCTCCAAAAGAAGGGAGGCCCTTAGGTTCGATACTTTCTCGCACTAGGAAGAAAACGAGCTTGGCACAACCTGATTCATTGATCAGTGATACTCAAATCTGTCTCATGAAGTCTGAATTGTGATTATCGTTGGGGGACGCCTCAATGTCAAATCCAATCCATATAGAGATCTCTAAAAGTATTACAGTAGTGTACATGAGGACGTGGGATAATGAGTCTACTATTGAACCACCCTTTGTTGACGGATATCAACTTAGTTGATTGGCCTAATGGAAAGATGCAATCCAACATTAACAAAGAGATAGGTTCTTAGGCAGGTGATGCCGACACTGCATGCTAAACCCTATCAAATATGTCTTTGTTAGATAGCGTAGTGAGAACAAGAGTTTAGACTCTCCTTATGGCGCAAGGTCTCTCACTAACACGCACTGTGATCGACTACGATGAGATATGCTCTCGTAATAGATGTCATTGAACTCTATTAGTTTGTCAGTTTGGTAGTTTCTGAATAACTGAACATGTAGCCTATGAATGTGGTCATAATAACATCTCTACGGGATCAGAGATATACATGAAGATCTTAAACAGACTTCATTCATCTGAATCAAGTTGTTCCAGACTACAGGAGCACGCGTTTGCTAATGGTATTGAAACGCACATAGACTCTACTTGATTTGGAAGGGATATGGTGAATTATGTCTTTGCGTGTTCATTCCGGATTTACATGGACTCTTGATGGATCAAGAGATGCCGATATGTATCAACATCCAAAGTTAGAATGAAAAAGATCTTGGGAAGACACGGCCTCGAAAAAGCAATCGATGACTGTATTGATGATGATTTTCCATCAATCGGCTTAGGCGCTTTAACGAAAGTAAGGCTTACATATACCTCATGATCAGTCAAAGTCTTTACTCTAAAGAGAGATCTGTTGTTTTGTCTAAAGAAAGATGACAAATATGTGTTAAGAGATAGAGTTCCCATCTAAATACAATAAGACGCATTAATGTACTCAACACAATACGAAAGACTTGACATCTCATTCGCCATGAAAAGTGGTAAAGTTAAGTGTAGTTATGGCAATTTCATTCCTTCAAAGACTTAAAGGTATGAAAGATTGAGGCTTATTCTATCCCTACATAAGAAAGACACATCAAAAGCAAAATCAGAATCTGCCAAGTTTCGTAAGTCAAATTCTACGGGACCTACAAGAAATCTCACTCACTGGAAAATGGTGAAACTGGTACCATTGGAAAGGTCTATGCAGTGACGGAACCAGGATTTCAAGGTTGGGGGGGGGGGGTCCAAGTAAAAAACTCAAGAACATATATTTTTTTCCCGTAAATTTACCATGAAAAAGAAGATAATTGCAGTGAATCTCATTAAGAATACTAGCTAAATGGAAAATAAATGTAACAAATATGATATTATGATTAGATAACACAAAATTAAACCTATCAAATGTTAAATTTGAACTGATAAATGTTAATATTTGAACGAAATCAAATTTGGCTATAATATAAGGGGGGGGGGGTTCATTAACAAAATTAAGGATAAATTTGCTATAAGCCTATAACTAAACTACCCAATAAAAGGTAATTAAGACAATTAAAAAACCCCAACCGGGGTCCAGACCCTCCCGGGCCGTAATGTAGTTCCGCCACTGGGTCTATCTGTCTACTTTCCAGGGACACCAACCAATTGATCATATCTATCATATTGAGTGAGTTATGGCCATTTTCGTAAAGTAGGACGAATCTATCCGAGAATCTAATTTTTGCAGAACAGTCAACTTTGACCGGACTTTGTGAATAGCTCCTGACGAAGTAGAATGTGTGTAATATACAGTTGGAAAGCTAAATGAGTCTAGTTTCCAAAACCGTTTACGGTTCGTTCATACGTATTTCCTAAAGGAAATTACGACTATTCTAGTCCCCCATGGTTATGCTGCGCGGAAATCTGATTTCCAGCACGAACTTATATTTTGGGTTCACAAGTGTCATTCTCCTCAAGATCTAAGTTAATAGATCATGTTTGAGGACAATACGACATGATCTAGTTAATCATTGCCCAATGCCACATTTGAAGACATGTTAAAAAGCATTAACATGCTAAGTTATCGAAACTTCCGTGATTAGTAAAAATCAAGAAGAGCCCTATGATTGATGTAAAGTTCAGGGGGAGGTGCGAACTTCAGGGGGAGTCTAGCACATGCATGTCACTATCAAATGTGAAGGGTGCGTTGTACTCTTTTTCTCCTACGATCAAGGTTTAGTTTTTCTCCCACAGGGTTTTTGTTCCTTGACGAGGTTTTTAACGAGGCGACGTATCAGCACCACCGGCATACCGGCCCGCAGCACAAGGGAGAGTGTTCTAGGATATTTCATATGTGTGCCTTGGCCTTATGCCATCAGGATATGTAGTTGGAATATGACTATGTATTTTTTATCATTACCATATTGGTACTTTGTAATTCCCTATAAAAATGGTTCCCATCAATGAATAAGATGATGATTCTCTTGCTATCTTTGTCTCTATAGTTTATACTTGATCACATTTCAAAATATCTCTCGAGACTATTTAGAATTTAGAAAAGGATAACATTTGGCTTCAGCAGGTTACCCTGTTAATTCCCAAGATCGTCTTCATAATTAGCCTCAATTATACATACATTGTAGTCATTTACTCTGATTTCAAAGAAAAAGAATGTTGTAACCAAAAAAAAAAAAAATTACTCACTACGCCAAATTTGCCTTCAGACGACGGGCATTGCCCGTCGTCTGATTACTTTTTTGCGTGTCGTGTATCCAACAGTCATCTGATAAGCATTCAGTCGACATGAATAATCTGTCGTCTGAAGAAGGTTATACGACATACTGTATGTCGTCTGTATGAATCCATGTTCGTAACATAAAAATGAATCTGTCGTTAGAAATCGTTACAACGACAGTTTTCTGTCGTTGAAAGAAGAATTAATCAGCAAATAATTTCATCCGTCTGTCGTGTCAAATTTATTCTAACGTCACTTATATGACGTCAGAATGGCTTTTTATCTATCCTCTTAATTTATCCGTCGTCTGTATTCTAGTACTACTATGCTTTTCTGTCGTTATAATAATTTAAAACCTCAGACGACATACACTATTGTCTTCTTTTACTTTAAGACGACATATAAAAGTCGTTTGAAAGATGTAAGACGTCAAAGTTATCTGTTGTCTGATTTTGTTTTGGAGGTTACCAAAGCATTTGCACAAACTAATTTAGAAATCTAAATTCATTCTTATTGCCAAAACCAACAATATTTACAAAGATTATTTGTCTAAGTAGACATATAAGCTATAACACATGTTTCTGCAAGAACCCGTAGGCTATGCGGAACCACAGTGGAACATAATCATACGCATAAAGACAATATTTATAGTGGTTCACCATGCCATCGGAGGGCATGGCTACGTCCACTTGAATCTACTATAAAGGCCAATAGGCCTTTGGTGTTACAAGAGCATCCATCCATCCTGCCCGGGAGGAATGGGGGAGGGAGTGGGGATGAGTCAAAAGACTAAAGGTCCTTTCTACATAGGGGGAGCCTTCCTTTTATAGATAAGGAAGGTTTCCTCTTTTTATACATTTCCGATGTGGGACAATTATGCATTCATCTTATCATGGTGCCTTCTTGTGGAGCTTGGAGGAGCACCTTCCCGACGTGGTACCGATGATATTTCACCACGGCAAGGTAGCCCGGACGTCTGTCTACAAGTTTCATGACTGGTCTATGGGCAGAGAAGGTAGTTTACTGACTACCGACTACAAGTCCCCCCAAGTTCCCGTTCAAGACACGTCTTGAGTGGGGACTTAATATACAAAATGCCCATAGACCAGTTATTTATCAACGGAACCCGTCCCAGTCCCCCCAAGTCCGTACTCAAGACGTGTGTTGCACGGGTCCGCCTGGCACAGAAAGGCTGACACTAACAGGCGAGCTGAGGAGGCTGCCTCGCGCCATAATGACTGAAATTGTCACACGAGCTGACAAGTGTGCTCCGCGTGCCATGACCACGACGCGAGCTGTTGAGTTCGCTCCGCGTGCCTCGACTACCACACGAGCTAAGGAGTTCGTTCCGCGTGATTTGAGGATCTCGCATGCTCATGGACTGCCCGCGAGCTGAGGGGTTCCCTCCGCACACAAAGTCTACCCGCGAGCTGTGGGGTCCGCTCCGCGTACAAAACTTCATGCGAGCTGTGTTCGCTCCGCGTGCAATACTTTCACGCGGACTGGAGAGTTTGCTCCGTGCACAATGCCTATCTCCATGACACACGTGAGATGGATCTTGTTCCCTGCGAGATGAGTCTCGCTGACGCACGCGAGCTGTTGAGTTCGCTCCGCGTGATCTTGCTCCGCGCACAAGGACTACCACGCGAGCTGTGTTCGCTCCGGGCACAGTGACCATGCGAACTGAGGAGTCTGTTCCGCGCATATTGATGACCGCGCGAGGTGAGTTTTGCGTGCGAGCTTACTAGGGATTCGCTTCGCATAGGACTACAATATCTCGGCCTGAAAACTGACTCGGCGGGGCGAGGATTGTCGTACCTCTCGAGTCTTATTTCCGATGGACGAAGGTAGCGAACCTTTACACACGTATTTCTGCTCAAGCGCGGGGTATTATCCCCGCGTGGGTTATCAGGCCACTATTCTCCGTGTGAAGGGAATGATATGAACTGCCCAACCCCCACCCTCTCAAGGGTTGTACAAGGGACTTACAGTTTTCATGGCGTTAGTTGTTTTGCGCATGCTTCCCGGTGGTACATTGTCGGGGTTTGTTCATGCAGTTTAGTTCGTATATGCTTCCCGCTGGTTCTTGCTCGGGTATAAGAATCTCATAAAACGGTTGTTGTATGTTTCTTATCCGGGAATCGAGATTTTCCTAAGCAGTTGGTGCATGCTTCCTCCCGGTGACACTTATCCGGGACTTACTACTATCATGTTTGCCTCTCCAATTATTGGCCATTTAGTTGGAATATATGGCAACCCGGTGCCCTCAATACTCAATTGCAAACTTACCGAGTCCAATCTTCAAGATTAGGAACTCCTAACCCAAGCTTTTACACTACCGCGTGACGGTGAAGTCCGCTCCGCGTACATTGCAGACATGCGAGCTGTGGAGTTCGCTCCGCTTGCAATAGTTTCACGCGAGCTGGGTTCGCTCCGCGTGCCAGTGACCACGCGAACTGAAGAGTCCGCTCCGCGTACATAGCTTTACACGCGAGCTGTGGTCGCTCCACGCGCAGTACTATCACGCGGACTGAAGAGTTCGTTCCGCTTGCATAAACTACGCGCGAGATGAGTTCTCGGCGGGGTGAGGATTGTTGTACCTTCACAATAAACAAATGATCGACATAATTATGGGGCTAGCCAAGTATGGTTGTGGCATAATAATTATCGAAAAGCAAAATGGTTCATGCAATTGTGTAATACTCTCTCGGTGGAATGCCAATCTTGGTCGAATGCCTATCTCTCGGTGGAATACCTCTCTCTCAGTGGAATGCCAAAACATGCAGGTTCACTTGCAAGTAGAATATTATGAATTTTCACAAACCAATGAGGTTATAACAATCATAAGCTGAGCGAGACTTATCTGTGAAAATAGCTGCCGAATGGGTGCACACAGGAGGTGCGGATTCAGGCCCGTACTACTCCCGGACGATGAATCCTTGTTGCCAGTATGGTCGGGCTACCTACAAGATTTGTTGACTTTTTCTGGTTAAATAGCTCCGGGTGTCCATAGCTTTGCCACCGAGACCCACTGCTTGCAGATTAGTCTGAGGCACTGAGCCTTCCCCTTTCGATACTCGGAGATAAAGGTGGTGGAGCCCTGACTTGCACATGGTCAATTCTCTATCTTCCTCAACTTCTTTTCTGCTCCCGGATGGCTAACTCTTTAAACCTGGAGTCATTGGGGTAAGTTGATTGAAACCCGGAGAGATGAAGCTACTGCCGAGCTGGGTGTCCATAGCAATTTTTCAGTGGGCACCCAACTGAACACAGTTTCTTCTGCAGTTGAATGATGCCAACAGATCGAGTGACCCAAGTTCCAAGTCGATCGAGGCCGATCAAGTCTGATCCCAACTCCCACATTAACTCCCTCTCCTGATGAATCCGACCAACCGGGTACATAAGCTTGCTTTGCCTGAACATGGACTCTGCTACCCCGGAGGCAAAGAAACTACCGGTTGCTTATGTTGATATCAAGTCTGGCACCGAACTCGACCGAGATAAAGCGGGTTCCCGCCGATTTGACCGAGTTGAACCCATGTGCTATGTTGATTTGCAGATGAAACCAGACGAGCCTTGACTGAGTTGCTCGTGCGGTGCCCATCCTGGGCGGGTCACTCCTTGGACTAAGTGAACAAGGGTCGGGGATGGGTCTTACGGTGCCGGCAGGGACCTCCGGCGATTTGGAACAAACCGGAGGCTGCGACCGGGAGAGGAACCCTTGGGTCTTGTTGAATCATCTCCGGGAGGCTGGAGGCGTCGGTCGCAGGCCAGTTGGCCTCTTGGTGATGACCCGGTGATAAAGGGAACCCGGGAGGGTCATCTCGCTTCACTCCCCTGCGAGGTCATCTGGCCTCGCTTCCACACGAACTATCTGGCCTCGCTTCCATGCGAGCTATCTCGCCTCGCTTCCACGCGAAGCCTCTTCCTATTGCTCATGGATTTGAATGAAATGCCTCTTGGGGGGGGGGGAAGAGCAACATGTCTTTTTATAATGATTCCCGCAGACGGCGCCAATTGTTTCTGCAAGAACCCGTAGGCTATGCGGAACCACAGTGGAACATAATCATACGCACAAAGACAATATTTATAATGGTTCACCATGCCATCGGAGGGCATGGCTACGTCCACTTGAATCTACTATAATGGCCAATATGTCACGGGATGAGAACTTCGCTTCTCTTCCAACCGTGCGGCCTTAGAGTTGTTCACCTCCTCGAACTCTCTAAGTCAGCCTCTCCTCCACGCAAAGGAAACAAGCGCAACACCAAAGAGCAAGAATGCTAGAAGTATGCTAAGTATGCAAAGCAAAGCAAAGCTAAGCAAAGCAAACACTTAGGCAATGTGGGAGAAAGGAACTTTGTATTGATGTTGTGAACTTTACAAGGCTTTCTAGGTGTTGATGCAGGAACCCGTAGGCTATGCATAAGAGAGCATGGGCAAGAGACAAAGGCATATAGTGGTTCACCATGCCTCGGAGGACATGGCTACGTCCACTTAAGAATTCACTATCATGGCCAATAGGCCTTTGGTGTTACAAGGGCAACCATCCATCCCGCCCGGGAGGAATGGAGGAGGGAGTGGGGATGAGTCAAAAGACAAAAGTCCTTTCTACATAGGGGGAGCCTTCCTTTTATAGATAAGGAAGATTCCCTTTTGTTACACATTTCCGACGTGGGACAATTATGCATTCATCTTATCATGGTGTCTTCTTGTGGAGCTTGGAGAAGTCCGCCTCGCACAGAAGAGACGACACTCAGGCGAGCTGAGGAGTCCGCCTCGCACAGAGACACTCTGGCGAGCTGAGGAGTCCGCCTCGCTCCATGACTGAAATTGTCAGGCGAGCTGAGTCCGCCTTGCCTAGGAAGGTGCTACTATATTAAGTCCGCTCCGCGCTACTTCAAGTTTCATGACTGGTCTATGGGCGGAGAAGGTAGTTTACTAACTACCGACTACAAGTCCCCCCAAGTTCCCGCTCAAGACACGTCTTGAGTGGGGACTTGTAGAAATGGTCTGCGATGCATCATAGTCCCCCCAAGTTCGTACTCGGGACACGTCTTGAGTGGGGACTTGTAGAAATGGTCCGCGATGCATCATAGTCCCCCCATGTTCGTACTCGGGAGATGTTTGAATTAGTCCGCCTCGCACGGAAAGGCTGACACAACCAGGCGAGCTGAGGAGGCACGCGAGCTGAGGTGTCCGCTCCGCGGCCAATGCCTGCACGCGAGCTAATTAGTCCGCCTCGCTCCACAATGCTTACACGCGAGCTGTGGAGTCCGCTCCGCGTACAATGACTTTCTTCGTGACATACGCGAGCCGTATCTTGTTCCACGCGAGATTGGTCTCGGTGACACACGCGAGGTGGGTCTTGGTGTTATACTTTCATGGACAAGGGTAGCGAACCCTTTACATATCTGGTGTTACTGCTCAAGCGCGGGGTATTATCCCAGCGTGGGTTATCAGGCCATTATTCTCCGTGTGAAGGGAATGATATGAACTGCCCAACTCCCACTCTACGGGAGCTGTACAAGGGACGTACGGTTCTCATGGCACTAGTTGTTTCGTCCATGCTGCCCGGTGATATGTTTCCGGGGTTGTATGCATGCTTTCTAGTTCGTGCGCATGCTTCCCGTTGGTTCTTGCTCGGGTATATGAATCTAATGAAACAGTTGTTGTATGTTTCTTCCCGTTAGTTCTTATCCAGGAATCGAGATTTCCTAAGCAGTTGTTGTATGCTTCCTCCAGGTGACACTTATCCGGGACTTACTACTATCATGTTTGCCTCTCCAATTATTGGCCATTTAGTTGGAATATACGGCAACCAGGCGAGGAGTTTGCGTGCGAGCTGTAGAGTCCTCTTGGCACAGGACTGACTAGCGGGCGAGCTGTAGGGTCCGCTTGGCACAGGACTGACTAGCGGGCGAGCTGTAGAGTCCGCTTGGCACAGGACTGACTAGCGGGTGAGCTGAAGAGTCCGCTTCGCACACATGTAATGACACTACCGGGCGAGCTGAAGAGCTCGTGTGCTTGCTGCGGAGTTCGCTTCGCACACAAAGACTACCGCGCGGGTTGTGGATTTCGCTCCGCGCACCTCAAAACTTATTCGGCCGGGCGAGGATTGTTGTACCTTCACAATGAACAAATGATCGATTAGCAGCTTACATAGTTTAGTTGATCAACACAATTGTGGGGCCAACCAAGTATTGTTATGACATAATAATTATCGAATAGCACAATGGTTCATGTAATTGTGTAATACTCTCTCGGTGGAATGCCAATCTTGGTCGAATGTCTATCTCTCGGTGGAATACCTCTCTCCTGGTGGAATGCCAAATCATGCAGGTTGACTTGCAAGTAGAATATTATGAATTTTTCACAAACCAATGAGGTTATAACAATCATAAGTTGGACGAGACTTATCTGTGAGAATAGCTGCCGAATGGGTGCACACAGGAGGTGCAGATTCAGGCCCGTACTACTCCCGGAATCTGCACCTCCTGTGTGCACCCATTCGGCAGCTATTCTCACAGATAAGTCTCGTCCAACTTATGATTGTTATAACCTCATTGGTTTGTGAAAAATTCATAATATTCTACTTGCAAGTCAACCTGCATGATTTGGCATTCCACCAGGAGAGAGGTATTCCACCGAGAGATAGACATTCGACCAAGATTGGCATTCCACCGAGAGAGTATTACACAATTACATGAACCATTGTGCTATTCGATAATTATTATGTCATAACAATACTTGGTTGGCCCCACAATTGTGTTGATCAACTAAACTATGTAAGCTGCTAATCGATCATTTGTTCATTGTGAAGGTACAACAATCCTCGCCCGGCCGAATAAGTTTTGAGGTGCGCGGAGCGAAATCCACAACCCGCGCGGTAGTCTTTGTGTGCGAAGCGGACTCCGCAGCAAGCACACGAGCTCTTCAGCTCGCCCGGTAGTGTCATTACATGTGTGCGAAGCGGACTCTTCAGCTCACCCGCTAGTCAGTCCTGTGCCAAGCGGACTCTACAGCTCGCCCGCTAGTCAGTCCTGTGCCAAGCGGACCCTACAGCTCGCCCGCTAGTCAGTCCTGTGCCAAGAGGACTCTACAGCTCACACGCAAACTCCTCGCCTGGTTGCCGTATATTCCAACTAAATGGCCAATAATTGGAGAGGCAAACATGATAGTAGTAAGTCCCGGATAAGTGTCACCTGGAGGAAGCATACAACAACTGCTTAGGAAATCTCGATTCCTGGATAAGAACTAACGGGAAGAATCATACAACAACTGTTTCATTAGATTCATATACCCGAGCAAGAACCAACGGGAAGCATGCGCACGAACTAGAAGGCATGCATACAACCCCGGAAACATATCACCGGGCAGCATGGACGAAACAACTAGTGCCATGAGAACCGTACGTCCCTTGTACAGCTCCTGTAGAGTGGGAGTTGGGCAATTCATATCATTCCCTTCACACGGAGAATAATGGCCTGATAACCCACGCTGGGATAATACCCCGCGCTCGAGCAGTAACACCAGATATGTAAAGGGTTCGCTACCCTTGTCCATGAAAGTATAACACCAAGACCCACCTCGCGTGTGTCACCGAAACCAATCTCGCGTGGAACAAGATACGGCTCGCGTATGTCACGAAGAAAGTCATTGTACGCGGAGCGGACTCCACAGCTCGTGTGTAAGCATTGTGGAGCGAGGCGGACTAATTAGCTCGCGTGCAGGCATTGGCCGCGGAGCGGACACCTCAGCTCGCGTGCCTCCTCAGCTCGCCTGGTTGTGTCAGCCTTTCCGTGTGAGGCGGACTCGTTCAAACATGTCCCGAGTACGAACATGGGGGGACTATGATGCATCGCGGACCATTTCTACAAGTCCCCACTCAAGACGTGTCCCGAGTACGAACTTGGGGGGACTATGATGCATCGCGGACCATTTCTACAAGTCCCCACTCAAGACGTGTCTTGAGCGGGAACTTGGGGGGACTTGTAGTCGGTAGTTAGTAAACTACCTTCTCCGCCCATAGACCAGTCATGAAACTTGAAGTAGCGCAGAGCGGACTTAATATAGTAGCACCTTCCTAGGCAAGGCGGACTCAGCTCGCCTGACAATTTTAGTCATGGAGCGAGGCGGACTCCTCAGCTCGCCCGAGTGTCGGCTCTTCTGTGTGAGGCGGACTTCTCCAAGCTCCAAAAGAAGGCACCATGATAAGATGAATGCATAATTGTCCCGCATCGGAAATGTGAACAAAAGGGAATCTTCCTTATCTATAAAAGGAAGGCTCCCCCTATGTAGAAAGAACTTTTGTTTTTTGACTCATCCCCACTCCCTCCCCCATTCCTCCCGGGCGGGATGGATGGTTGCCCTTGTAACACCAAAGGCCTATTGGCCATGATAGTGAATTCTTAAGTGGTCGTAGCCATGTCCTCCGAGGCATGGTGAACCACTATATGCCTTTGTCTCTTGCCCATGCTCTCTTATGCATAGCCTACGGGTTCCTGCATCAACAGGTGGCTACCGACACATGAAGACAAAAGACTTTACTTTTTCAAAAGTAAAGTTATCAGGATAAGATTCCTCTTGTCCTTCACTTAGTTTAGAGAGTTTTTAATTTCAGTTTGGAGTCCGCTCCTTATATAAGGAGCATTAGGCGTCAGTAGGAAGGCATCGAAAACTTGGGATAGAAGTTCGAAATCCTCTCAACCTTTCTCAAGAAGTAAGATAGCCAGAATACAGTCCTCTAGTATAGTGTGAGAATAATAGAGTGTTTATTGTGTGGTGTACTGTAATCATTTGGTGTGGAGTGCTTATTTACTAGTAAGTATTTATATTGTAATTATAAGTATGAGTAGCTAAACAGCTTTTTAGCTGTTTACCTGAGAGCGAGGCTCTGGGTTTTGTATTTGTATTCATGTTTGAATAAATAAATTCTATTTTGTGCCCTATAATCCGTCACAAAAATATCTAGTTAATTATATTCAAGTTTGCATGGATGATTTTGCATGTTTAGTTACCTTGCTTATAAGTGCTAGGAAGTTTACTTTACAAAGGCAGCAGTGATTCCGCCAAGATAGTAACCAGAAAGACAAGGTGTCGTTAGGTGAAAAATGGCATGTTGAAGGCTAGTTCTTTAGATAGTAGGTCTTAGTCTTACTAAGTAAGGTAAAGTAAAGTAAAAAAAAAAATAAAAAAAAGGAGTAGGACTAAATTGTATTTTTGAAATGTCTGTGGACTGATTTGTTAAAAGAAATGTTGTCGGGTAGTGTTTTGTATTTCTCCCACAAAGATAACAAAGTTTAATAGTAGTCTACGTCTTATCGAAATCCAGTCATGTTCGAGAATAAAATAGGGCCCCGTTTGGAAATGAAATTTGGGTTTGTATTGAAAATAATCAAACTGTAATCACCTTCGACAAGAATAGTCCAGATTCTCAATTTCTCATCAACAATTGAAAAAGAAAAGCATAAAGTTGTCATAGCCTTCATACTTACAGTCACAGAGTTAGTGAGTTACTGTGAGTTGCCTGCTGTGGAACTGTGGAAGAGATGGCTGATGCGCGCCTGCGCTTGACCACTGTGGGCTGTGGCGGTGTGGCCCCACTGCGCTTGACTCCTATAAATTTCAGAGTTAGAGAGAGGACCGAGAGGAGAGGAGAGGAGAGACGAGTGAGTCGGAGGCTCAGAGAAGAGAGACGAGAGAGAGAGAGATTCCTCTAGGGGCATGTTTACTAACCTATAATGAAATTGAGAGTGGTGTAATTATTTCAGAATGAATGAATTTCAGCGTTTACTAACATGTCAAGGTATTAGAATGGATGTGTGTCCCACTTGCTTATCAGGATTAGATTCCTGACGAAACCCCTTATTCGATACCCAAATGGGGAGATGTGTATCAGAATCAAGGTAATGGAATCAGCTTTTTCTCCATAAAATATCCTCACATAATTATAATATTTCTAAATTACCCAACCCTAAAAATATATATTATATTTTAGGGGTATTTTAAATTCATTTCTTGTATGGGTATTTTAGTAATCAAACTAGTTTTAATACCGATTCCACATGGTAAGTAACAACATCAATCGTAATTAGTTTCATTCCTGTTTTGATTCTTTATGGTAAGTAAACAGTAAAATCGTATGAAATATACTCATACCGATTCTTGTTGATACCAATTCTTGATAATTTTCATTCCAAGTTAGTAAACATGCCCAATATGTATCCGGTTTCTTTTCGTATCCGGTTAGGGCCCTCTGTTTTGATTTATCTCAGTGTGGTTTCCTTAGAGATTTTTCTTGTAATTTTTCTTTTTTGATGAAGTATAAATAGTAGAGATAAAGAGATCTAGTAATAGAATAGAGAATCATCATCTTATTCATTGATATGAGCCCTTTATATAGGGAATTACAAAGTACCAATATGGTAATGATAAGAAATACAGTCTTATTCTAACTACATATCCTGTTGGCAAAAGGCTAAGACACACATAAGGAATATCTGCGCAGCATGACCATGGGGTACTAGAACAGTCGTAACTTCCTCTAGGAAATACATATTAACGAACTGTAAACGGTTTTGGAAACTAGACTCATTTAGGCTGCGTTTGGGGGGGCTTATAAGCTCCTATGCTTATAAGCACAGAAGTTTTTGGTGTTTGGTAACTCATACAAAAGCCACTTTTTAAAAAAGTAGAAGGTGTTTTCAAGGGGAAAAGGAGAAGCTGCTCCTACCCTTTATTTACTTATAAGTCAGCGTGTTTTTTCGCGGCTGTTTAATGAAACTTCAAATTTTTTAAATGACGTTGGGTACCCGATCGATGCCAACAAATTATGTTCGTCTCTAAGCTTGAGATCTGCAGCTACTCATCAAACTTCTGATCAGCAACAGCTCTCTTTTTCTCTCTCTAATCTCTAAAAACCCAAACACACCACCACCATGGAACCACAAAACGACTACGTCTCTTCATGGAGCTCCGATACGAATTGGTCCGTCACCGGTGGCGCTCTCATAGATCGCGTCACCTTCGAATCCTCCTTGTCTCCGATCGACGGCGACGCTCCAAATTCCACCGCCGTTATTCTTCGCCCTCCGTCACCAGATTCTGGACCTTGCGAGATCACCATTAATTTCACACAAAACTACTCATCAAACTTGAGAAACCAGGGTTCACAGGTAATCAATTTCATTTCTCCCTCTTGTTCGTCTCTAAGCTTGAAACTTAGCAATATCTTTGTGCCTTTTTGTATAGTTTTATTGGGTTTGGATGAATTATCTCTCTCCCGACCCTCTTCTTTGTCTCTAAATCTCAATTTCTAAATCCAATAGTGATACTTTCTTGGCTGCCCCTTGATTATTGTTACCCGGGGAACATGAGGACCGCGGGAGTGGTGAGGAAGCGACGGCGGTGCAGGATGGAGGAGGGGGGGGGGGGTGGTGTTGGATAGTCAGGCTGGGATGCCATGGAGGAGAATTCGAGGGATTCGGCTTACCAGAGATATGATATTCAACAGGTGGCCAGGTGGATTGAGCAGGTTCTTCCGTTTTTGCTGCTCTTACTCGTTGTGTTCATCCATTAGCATTTGCAAGGTACTAGCCTTGTTACTAGTTTTTTACGCAATTTCGATGATTTGGTACTAGTTTAGAATGCATATATGGAATGAGTGTTTTACTTTTTCTGTTTATGTTGGTGGTGTTCGAATAACTATGTTATTTGGAGTAGCACATTAAAGATGCAGTCTTTTAGCATGGTATATAGAGAAACTATTTCGGCTTAGGTTGGGTGGGGAAACAAGCAGTGAGTTTGGTTTTCTTGGCATTGTGTCGCATTTGATTGCTTTGACAACATTAATTCTATTAATGTTGAAAAATTGTTCTAGTTTGTGAGTGTTTTGTTTTTTGGTTTATCTTGGAAATCTTGGTTAGATGAGTTGTTTTATCTGGGCTCGCATATGCAAGATGCAGTCTTTAGTAGAATATGGTTTCTGATTAGATTGTGGCGGGTAACAAACACTAATGCAGCTATGGCTTGTCTTTGACCATTAGATTGTGATACTTTCTTGGCTGCCCCCTGATTATTGTTACCCGTAGTAGAGGTCCTTGAATGATTTGTATGTTTGTGTCATGGGTCTATTTATCTTGATTTGTAGAGCTTCGATGTTGAATGAGGTTTTCAACAAGCCAAATAGTAAAATAAGATTCAAGATATAGAATATCTGTGAGGGGAGAGCATGAATATTTTGAAGTTATGATCTCTTGTTTGGATTATTCTTCTTGGGTTCTTTGTTTCTCCTAGTTATTTAGATGAATGCTTTTCTGATATTGTTCTTTGTAGTTTAATAATGTTTCTGTTGTGAGTTGCTCTTGATTTATGATAGTTTTTATACCATGATGCTTACTCAAACTTACATTATTTTTTGAAGGTATCAAGCAGGATAAACTATCAAAATTTGATGAATATTGCTTGGCCACTGCGTGAGCTGTATCAAATAAAATGCTGGATTTTAGAGTAAGGCTAGCTTTTGCTCGACTCCTTCTGAAGTTGGTGTATAGCAGGTTGCAACAATTGTGAGTAATACTATGGATAGTGTAGCAGGCGCGTAGTTTATCCTGGTCACTATTGTTATACAAAAGTTAGTTGGCACCTTTCATATACTTTATTGCATCTTAAAATGTATAATAGAATAGATTTACAAACTCATCAATATATAAAGAACAAGAATTTCATCCCACAACTGCAACTCTTCTATGATAGGGTACCTGCACACATTGTGTTAGGTTGGTTAGTTCTTATTCTGAGAACCAAATCTTAGTTGAACTGACACAATCATAACAAGAATAGTCATCTACATATAATATGAACAATGAAGTTTAAATTGACATCATATGAACTAACCGTTATGCTTCCAATTAACCGTCATGCTTTCAAATTTAAGTCATATTGATTGGGTCTAAAACTAAGAGGTGAGGGAGGATAGATAAGACACCTGAACTAGAGCTTAATCAAGTAATTGGGGCAGCTACACGACTCCTTATTCACCCAAAGGGTTACTGGTTACTGAGAAGTCACTATCCATATGGGTTCTCATTACTACTAAACCACTCTTCCACTCAAGGTGTATGGTCATTGGGTGACATAGAACTTGGCCTCAGCATATTGGTTTTCTATCCCAAAAGAGAATTAAAAGTGTAATGTAGTCATGAACACCCTGTAGTCATACATACATCTGAATATCAGACTTAAGTTCATATTTCCTATCAAATTTCCTCCTTACACTACCAATCCTTCTAACCACCGCTACAAGATTCTGAACCTCAAACATGCTCAACCTCAAGCTTTACTCATACTCCTTAGTTACAGTAAAATACATACCCACCCTCACGCTTTCTCATATAGATGACTAATGAGAATAGTAATGCTGATAAATAAGAAAAATACTAAGATTGTGAGAATGTGAGGACTGAATCATGAGTAAAACTTGTTCTGTAAAGTCTTCAAATGCAATAAAGTGCATGTAAGCAATTCAGTATGTCCTATGAAAAAAGAAACTCTCATCATTTTGATATTGACACTGAAAAGAGCTATGATTGCTTAAGCTTGTTTACACCCGGAATTAATATTTTACTGGACAATTATTGTCTATGTGAATATTAGTTAAATGAATTAAAATTTGTTTAGTCCCTGTGGTTTGAAGTTTTCATCTGTTTAGTCCTTGAAGTTTCATTTTAATTTGAATGGTCCTTGAAGTCATGATTTTTGATCCAAATAGTCTTCCGTTGGTTTTCTCCGTTAGCCTGATGACATGGCCGTTAAAAAACTGCCACGCCAGTGCCAAGTCATGCCTAAGTCAGCCGAAAATTTTATGAACTGACTCATATGCCCTTGTCAGATTCACACCCTTTTGGACCCTAATCTCCATCAGATTCATCCCAAAACGTATCGTGCCTCTTATCTATGAAAACTCCCTTTCGATAACCCATCTCCTCTTCTCTCTCAAGACCCTAAATTTACTTCTCTGAATCTATCACGCATACCCACTCCATCACACATACTCCTTCTTGCTATAAGATGGCAGCGTAATGAAAAGTCGTACCGGGGAGCCCAAAATATTAGGTTTACAAGTGATGGCTCGCCAGCGAGATCATGCGAGCTGGATAGCAGAGTCCGCATGCGAAAAGGACTTCGCATGGAATCAAGAAGTGGAGTCCTAAACATGGAGGCGAGAAGACTTCGCATAGGAGACTTTGCGAAGAAGCAAGAGGAAGAGTTCACATACAAATGCAGGACTATACAACATTGGCTTCGCATGACGCTCGAGTAGATAAGGAAGCAAGTGTCCTTAATTGCTTGAAGACTATGTCGAGCTAGGATAATTCAAGGTTGAGGAGTCCGCATGCACGTGGAGGTGTATGTGTTAGTTAAGGACTCTCCTCCTTAATTTTATTTGCATGGGTGACCAATAGTGCACGGCCAGGTCTTCATGAGATGTCCTACTCTTCTACATAAAGGCAATTAGTCACGTCACTCAAGTATAATCACATCATGAGGTGATTAATATTGCCTACGATACAATACGATAACGTTGAAGACTCCTATAAGTCTTTGACATGCTTTGGGCCAATACCTGTGGCCCTAAATAACTCTATATAAAGGAGTTCGAGGAGACTCTCTAGAGACACAACCACTCAACAAAATACAATACAACTTTCAACACAGTTGAACCTCTAGACGCTCCTCGGAGTTTTGTCTTTTTTCCTTCCTTCCCAGTTGAAGCTCTGCTCGATCTTACGTCGAGTATCGATATTGTGACGCTCAGGCGGACTACTATAAGTCCTTGCCCAGTACGCAAGGCGAATCTGAAGAACCCTGCGGTGGAGTTGGTGCTCTCTCCTTCCTCAGTCGCTTGATTAGAAGCAGATGGCTAAGCGCACCCCGCTACTACAACCACTACGTTCCACATCCTCGCGGTGGCACGCCCGCAACGACTAAAAGAGACTTTGCACGCTTTGTAATACCCCGGAAATTTGATATTAGTTTCTGTTTACGCCTGAATTAATGTTTTACTGGACAGTAAATGTCTATGTAAATATTAATTATTTCTTGGGCCATGTCATACCGGCGAGATGGAGTTTTCTCTAAGTTTACAAGTGATAGCTCGCCAGTAAGTCCACACGAGCCAAGTTAGACTTCGCGCGGAACGAACTGCATGAGAATTTGACTTCACTTAGCCCGCGCGCGGAATGACTTCGCGCGGAATTACTATTCAACACTCCGCGAGGCGAGGCGAGATTGCCAGTCCGCGAGGCGAAGCGAAGCCCGCGCGCACCACGACAAACGTTGAAGACTTTGACAAGTCGTTGACATGCTTCGGGCCAATCCCTGTGGCCCATTAAATATAAAAAGCCCTTCTAAGGCTCGCGAGCTGCAGTAGCCCGTGAAATGGACGCGAGATACAGAAGCACGCGAGATAGCATACTATAGCAGCCCGCGAGATGAGGGTGCTCCTGATTCCAGTTCGCATAGGAGTCTACAGTTGGTAGCGCGGAAATAAAGTGTGCGAACTGGACATGTGTCACAAAATGGTTGGTTCGCATGGATGAAACAGTGCCCTTGTGTTATTAGGTTTTCCGAATCCAACTTGAAGAAGGATTATCTCTCTCTTCTGCCGCAAGTCAAGCTCCACTATATAAAGGGTTCGAAAGCTCTCTCGAAAGACACAACTTTTACAACAACAAACAACTTTACAACAAACAACTCAGAGACAACTCTCAGACAAACACAAACTGAAACCCAGTTTCCCTTCGAGCCTTCCTCGAAAACCTAACCCTAAGCGCCGCCGCCTAGGTCTTTCTCCAGAGCTCTCCGGACTCTGCATCCCCGTTTCCCTCCGAACTCCCTGTGATTGCTCTGCTCGCGCCGCCGTGAGTATCGACCCGCTTGTGCTCGTAAATCCTCTTCTGAGGTGGCACCTATGACCCCCCTTTCTGCCTGATCAAGAAGTCAAGCGCACCCCCCCATCAACCCTTTTCCTCGTCCGCGAGGTGGCACGCCCGCAACTCTCCCATCTCTTTGTCTGCTAGAAACCTCTGCTCCGCGCGCTGAGGATCGTGGCCAAAACATTGGCACGCCTAGTGGGACAGGGAGTACAAGCGATTCACCATAGGGAAGCCAGAAGAATCATCAATACAGTTTTCAGCTTCATCGAGATCGGAGATCAAAAGCAAAAAATGCGATAATGAAATGGGACGAATTGCAAAAAAAGTAACAGTTAACCAGGAAAGAATAGCTGCCATCGGCAGGCAACAAGCTGAGTGGGCGGCCAGAGAGGCTGCTGGAAAATACGAAAAGGTTTTACAATACCCAAATGTAAAGTCTATAGTTGACGAGCATGTCCTTGCCAAAAGGATTGAGTTGTCTAGCATGTCTAGCAGCCAACCACAACTTTGCATGATGGCGAACCACAACTTCCAACATGATCAAGGGCATGATCAACTCAAGCTTTGTCCAATTACTGGACGCGATCAAGTCGCCGCCCCAAATCATGACAAACAAAATGCGATAATGGATTGGGGCGATTTGCAAGAAAAGTTAGCGGCCAGCAGTGAAAGATTAGATGCCTTCCATAAACGTCATCTCGAGCGAAGAGTTGCCGTCCAAAGAAGATGTGCCGAGCGAATGGCTGCCCTTCTCGAGCAATTCGCTGAGGAAAGGGCTGCTCGAGCGGTTGCTAAAGAAAAGGAAGAAACCGAAAGGAAGGCTTTTCTGGATCAGTCTCATCAGTGGTGGGATACCATGAAAAAGGCTTTACAACGCCAGAATGCAAAGCCTACGGCTGGTGAAGCTTCTTCTTTGGATGAACTTACGTCCAAGGAAGGAATTGTTTTGTCAATCAATGACAAAGTATCTGAGGTCAAGGCCGGCGAGACTTTGGATAATGATCTTATCTCAAAAACCGATGTTGTTCCCCAGGAAGATAAGTTTGAAGGTGGGACAGAACAGTCCACCTCACAAAAAGAGAGCGGGTCAAACACTGATGGCGAACCGCAAGTTCACATGAAAGGTGGCTCAGGAGCCAGCTTTCCTATGCGAGATGTATATGTGGACACAGGTCAGCCACATGGGGGGCAAGGCGGAGCTCGCCTGCCTTCTCTATCAAGTCCTGACAGACGAAATAAAGCTGGACCAGAGCCTTTTGAGTTTCCTTTTCAGCCGGTACACGCGGGGCGTCAAGGCAAGCGAAGTCCGCTTCTCCTAATGATTCGTCTCGCCAATCTTATGTTCACCAGGGAGATGACTCAGTCCGCTTCGCCAAACCATGGTCATATTAAGCTTAACTATATATGGCGTGGCGGTATCCCTAGGTCAATCCGTGGTTTCACATTGCAACATACTTGGAGTCTCTGCATGCATGTTCAGAGGCCTAAAGGGGACTTTAGTTTATGGGCGAATACGTACATGTCCCATATATGCCTATAGTTGCAAAGAAGGTTGAGCCACCGACCTTTGTTGGTTCTGCATGTGACATAGAGCCAACTTATGATGAATACGACGAAGACTACATGTTGGTACGTCTGTCGCATAGTCATACTCCACAAGAGTTCAATCCCAGTGACACTCTTGATAGGGTGAACAGAGACCAGCAAGTGGTTCTCTTCCTTAACCAGTGCATGGTTATTCCCGCTAAAAACACCATGCATTATGACATGATAGTTGGCAACAAGGCTGGTCTCAACGGCATACGATCTACGAGAATGCAGTTGAAGATCATGATTGGTCAACAGAAAAGGATACGTGGGGGGCAACGGGATGTACCCTACGAAATACCTTGCCCAACTTTTCAAGTGGTTGACGCGGAACAACTCTGCTCCACATTTGGAAGTCCTCAACAGCGACAGTCTTTTATTGGAACCATGACGACGTCGAGACTTGGAGTAAAGCATTGGTGGCCTCCCCCGTGGCCTAACAAAGGGTACCTAATCAAACTATGATACCCTTCGTTCTTTGTTCTTAGCTTTCCTTCAGTTTTTACTCCTGTTTGCTTTCAGTTTCTTTCTTTCTCGTGTTGAAAAAAGAAAATACAAAAAAATCAAATAGCAGAAAACCCAAAAAGAGATCCTTGGTCTTGCTGAAATGCAAGACAATGTTCTTGCCTCTGACAGGCTTGAACTTTACATCGGAGCCTATCCCTGAGGCTTGACAACAACAGGCATTCCGCATGCCTTCGAGTTACTACCAGCGAAGTCAAGTCAGCAAGGCAATACAACTAGTTTGCAATTCTGAAAGTTGCACCAGCCACTACCAGACAGTCAACTTCGCGGACTCCATTGGAATGATCCAGGAAGCACTAGCCGGCTCGCCTTATATCGACCGAAAGCCCTGGATGTCTACTTTCCAGAGGATTTTACGGCTTGTCATTTCGCCATTCCTGGAGAGAGTTATGGCAGTTTGAATGCAGACAGGTCAGAATACGCGCGGAGCTGCATCGTGCATTTTCAATATGTTTTCATGACCTTGAAACATGCTTTCCTCATTGGGGGGCATGCTAAAGTTTTGATGTCCTTCATTCTTCTCAAGAAGCTTCGGCGAGCAGACATCAAAACTGGGGGGCACATTGGCAGATCGTGTTCCAGAAATTTCAGACTTTAGACCTTCTTCAAGTGTCTTAGTCATTATTTAGGCCAGTCCCTGTGGCCTCCAAATTTCGAAGGTTGATTCGCCATTTTCACGCGTCCGTTCGCTGACTCATTTGTGTGCTTCTCTTTGGTTCGCACTTGGGGGCAGCGAAGTATATACTGGGGGGCAGCGAAATGCATGGCCTCTTAAAATTTTTCAACTTTCTTGTCTCTCACTGGTTCGCCTAGGGGGGCAGCGAAATACATGGCCATTATCTTTCCATGTTGGTCCGGTATCGCCAAGAACTCGCGTATGTGCCATGTACTACGTCTTCTAAGTGAAGCAAGCGAATGAGGACTAAGAGCACACGAATGCAAAAGTGGAACAAGCGAATGCGAGCTAAGGGCAGGCGATTACATTCGAAGTGCAAGTCCAAGGTACCGAGGCGAGCCATAGAGCAGTTCGCTACGATTCACACTTCTTCACACTCCTTTTATGTATGATCCGAGCTAATACTATTGGCTTTGGAGCAACATGAACATGAACATAAACCTCTTCAGTCATTCTCGACATTTCATAACTTCGAGGCTATGGGGCAATGTTTACGCCTGAATTAATGTTTTACTGGACAGTAAATGTCTATGTAAATATTAATTATTTCTTGGGCCATGTCATACCGGCGAGATGGAGTTTTCTCTAAGTTTACAAGTGATAGCTCGCCAGTAAGTCCACGCAAGCCAAGTTAGACTTCGCGCGGAACGAACTGCATGAGAATTTGACTTCAATTAGCCCACGCGCGGAATTACTATTCAACACTCCGCGAGGCGAGGTGAGATTGCCAGTCCGCGAGGCGAGCTGGCGAACTAGCTCTCGTAGAGGACTTCGCGAGGAAGCGACATGCGAAGCCTGCGCGCACCACGACAAACGTTGAAGACTTTCACAAGTCGTTGACATGCTTCGGGCCAATCCCTGTGGCCCATTAAATATAAAAAGCCCTTCTAAGGCTCGCGAGCTGCAATAGCCCGCGAAATGGACGCGAGCTACAGAAGCACGCGAGATAGCATACTATAGCAGCCCGCGAGATGAGGGTGCTCCTGATTTCAGTTCGCATAGGAGTCTACAGTTGGTAGCGCGGAAATAAAGTGTGCGAACTGGACATGTGTCACAAGATGGTTGGTTCACATGGACGAAACAGTGCCCTTGTGTTATTAGGTTTTCCGAATCCAACTTGAAGAAGGATTATCTCTCTCTTCTGCCGCAAGTCAAGCTCCACTATATAAAGGGTTCGAAAGCTCTCTCGAAAGACACAACTTTTACAACAACACACAACTTTACAACAAACAACTCAGAGACAACTCTCAGACAAACACAAACTGAAACCCAGTTTCCCTTCGAGCCTTCCTCAAAAACCTAACCCTAAGCGCCCCCGCCTAGGTCTTTCTCCAGAGCTCTCCGGACTCTGCATCCCCGTTTCCCTCCGAACTCCCTGTGATTGCTCTGCTCGCGCCGCCGTGAGTATCGACCCGCTTGTGCTCGTAAATCCTCTTTTGAGGTGGCACCTGTGACCCCCCTTTCTGCCTGATCAAGAAGTCAAGCGCACCCCCCCATCAACCCTTTTCCTCGTCCGCGAGGTGGCACGCCCGCAACTCTCCCATCTCTTTGTCTGCTAGAAACCTCTGCTCCGCGCGCTGAGGATCGTGGCCAAAACAGTTTCTAATATTATTAAGAATTTTTGAGTTAGAAATTAATGTGTTTTTGAGGTTCGAAGGAAGAGCGGAAGTGTTCGGATGCATAAGTTACCTGAAACGGTTTTACCTTCTTTAAGGGTCATAGAGTTGATTTTTTTTTTCGTTGGGTTTCTTGACAAACTTTCTTCATGAAAGTTATAGAGTTTGGCCATACGAGTTCGTAGACACGCGACACGCGTAAAACAGATGTTGTATGAAAAAGTTATGGTTAGAGGAAATTAGTTTCCGATTTTGCGAAGTGTATAAATAGAAAAATTTGTGGGTTATTTTCAGAAATCATAAATTTTGTAGAAAGACCCCTGCGGTTTCCCTCTCTCTCCCGTCTCCATTTCCACCTCAAACTTCTTCCGGCCATAACTCGGCCATCCGGCGATGGATTTGGGCGTGCTTGGTATCATTGGAAAGCTCTCACTCCCCTCTTTCTATTCATACCAGCCTCACACCATATGGAGCACTGTGCACGGCGCAGCAAGGCCCGCAAGTTACTGCTGTCGCCGGTGGTGAAGCTCCGACCGATTCCGGCGACATCGAGGTTTGAGGCTACCCATTTCTGGAAGTTCTTGTCTTTCTGAGCATGATGATACCAGCCTTGAAGCCCAATTCGAAGCGTGGAGCTTTGGAGTTTGAAATGCTCCTTGTTTTTTTCCGGCGACGTTTCCGACCTCTTTCCGGCCGAATTGGCTTTGGCCAGAGGTATGAAAAATGTTCCATTTGAGGTGACCTACAAGGTTGTTGTTGGGAGCTTGCTCAGATTTTGAAGTTGATGGGGGGGCGCATGGGGCCCACTCGCCGCCACCTGTGGTGGCGCATGGCGGCGCGTCCGGTAGTGTCTGTGGTGTTTTGTGGTGCTAGTTAGGTAGTACTCTTCGTTACGATCATGTTGATATGTGGGTTGTAGGTTTTGGTTACCATTTTTTCATGCTAGGACTTTTTGGCTAATCTTAGACTTATGCAAGGTTGGAGTTTTTGTTTTGGGATTTAAAAGCAGCAGTTTTGGGTCGTTAAATTCGATGACCTTGAAATGTTGTCCTCCTTTGGGATAAGGTTTAGTTTAAGGGTGTTTGATATCCTATGATACCTTGGTTACTAAGGTTATTATTTGTGTAATTATAGGTGACTTGTGAAGTGTGTTTTGGGCTTGGCTCTTATTTTGTGTTGAAGACGCAGCGGGATTATTTAGGTGAGTAAAATCTCACTAAGGTCCACTTTGGTACCAATTATTTATAATTGTTATGAGGATGATTATGATGATTTATTTTTAATGGTGATGATTATGATGATGATTAGGATGATTGATTTTGATGATGATAATTATTATGAGGATGATTATGATGATGATGATTATGATGATGAAAATTGTTATGAGGATGATTATGATGATTGATTTTTGATGATGAGGATCATGATGATGATAATTATTATGAGGATGATTATGATGATGATAATTGTTATGAGGATGATGATGATGATGATTGTGATGATGATGATTATAATTAAAAAAAATTATGTTTTTGTTTGTTTTAAAATATATGAGGTTGATCGCCAACGGCTCATAGGTAAGTTAAAACAAATTTTCCTATTGTATGATTATTTTTAAGGTTCATGTGATCATAATGTTTTTGGCTATTGATAGATTATTCTTTTAGGGATATCTATTTTTGTTTGTATAAATATATCTCTGTGGAAGGATATAATTTTTTGATGTGCTCCTTATGTTGATTTATGATGATGTTATTATATTGTGATTTGTGGTTTAGATAGTCAAACCGGGTTCCAAGCCTTTAATCGGGTGATTGGTTGCAGTTATGATGATTCTACTCTTTTGGTGAAATGTTGTGTAGATAGTCAAACCTGGTTCCAAGCCTTTAATCGGGTGATTGGTTACGGTTATGATGCTATTATTTATTTTGTGATTATTATTGGACAGTCAAACTGGGTTCCAAGCCTTTGGCCGGGTGATTGGTTACGGTTAGGAATAGAGCTCTAGTCCGTCTGTCGGTGTAGGTCATGGGAGGTACCTGAAGGTATCTGGGACCCATGGGTACATAAATTGTTGTTATAGGTCATTAGAGGTATTTATTAATATCTGAGACTCATGGGTATATGTGTTTGTTGTAGGTTATGGGAGATATCTTATTGGTATCTGGAACTCATGGGTACATGTATATTTGTATAAGTATTGGTTATGTGGGTTTAACATTGTTTTTAATTGTTGTTTTTTAACTTCTTTGCTTTAAGTATCTCCTGAACTATGCTTAATGCAGGAGATTCTTTAATCTTATTTATGTGAATTTTAGTGGACTTCCTGAATTATCCTTTTTGCAGGATTCACTTATGATTTGATTGTTTTGTGATTTGTTAGGTTTTATTATTTACTCACTTTCGAAATTTATTGTTTTGAGGCGATTCCTGAACTAAGTTCTAAGCAGGAATTACCGGTTTTATCTTATGTGATGTTGGGTTGAGTTATTTTTGGGAATTACTCATACAAGCTTTTTAGCTTACCGGGTTTGTTGTTTACAACCCGGTGCACCAATTCATGGTGTAGGGGTTAGACCTGTTTACGCCTAAATTAATATTTTGTTGGACAGTAAATGTCCATGTGAATATTAATTAAACTCTTGGTCCATGTCATACCGGCGAGCCCAAGTTCTTTAAGTTTACAATTGATGGCTTGACAGTAAGACCACGCGAGCTGAGTTACAGAGTTCGCGTGCGAACTGGACTTGGCGCAGCTCGCGTGCGGAATGGACATAGGCGGACTACACAGTTCGCGCGGAACACTTAGCTCGCGCGCGGAATAGACCACGCGAGCTAATTTCAGAGTTGGCGTGCGGAATGGCTTCCGCGCGGGGTAGAGAGCCTCGCGCGGTTCGCGTGAAATACAGGGCCCGCACACTTATTGCCCTTCACACGTAGAATGAATTCGCACGGACTACGCAGTTCACGTGCAAACGGGACTTCGCGCGGACTACACAGTTTGAGGATCGAATGTACTTCGCGTTAAAGCCCTGGGCGAGGCGGAATATATCAAGGCAAGCTGGCTCGCGTAGGAGACCTCGCGAGGAAGCAACAGGCGGAGTCCGCTTGCACCACATTAATCGTTGAAGACTCTTATAAGTCTTTGACATGCTTCGGGCCAATCCCTGTGGCCCTTTTAATATAAAAAGCCCATCTAAAGCCCGCGAGATGGAGAGAAGGAGTCTATAATTTCAGTTCGCATAGGAGTCTATAATTGAGCGGCAGTATCCTATGTGAAGTATGCGAACTGGACAGGTGTCACCAATTTGTCGGTTCGCGTGGACGGAACAGTGCCCTTGTGCTATTAGGGTTTCAGAGTCCGACTTGAATTCTAAGCTATCTTTCTTCTGCCGCAAGTCGAATCACTATATAAGGGGCTTGAAGGTTTACAGAAAAGGACAACTCTCAATACAAAAAAACAATCAACTACTCAACAGAAGTATACAAATCTTCGACCTAGTCGAACCTCCAACGCTCCCCGGAGCTCTGCCTCTCGAGTTATCTCGAAACCCTAACCCTATGTGCGCCGCCGCCTTAGTCTCAGTCCCTCCTGGACTCACCCCCAACCTCTGAACTCCCTATTGTTGCCCTGCTCGCGTCTCGCCGTGAGTATCGATCGCCTGTGCTTGTAAATTCCTCTTTTGAGGTGGCACCTGGAAACCCCTTTCGCCTGATCAAGAAGTCAAGCGCATACACAATCACCCTTTCCTCGTCCGCGAGGTGGCACGCCCGCAGCACTTCCCCTTCTCTTTGCTCGCTATATACCTCTGCTCCGCGCGCTGAGGATCGTGGCCAACACATTGGAACGCCCAGTGGGACAGGGAGTACAAGCAATTCATCATAGGGAAACTAGAGGAATCGCCATACCGAAAGCCTCAGCTTTCTTGTCTTAAGCATAGATCACTACGGTACAAGCTCCATAACAGCGCGGCTTACCGTTCCCTCACTCAAGAACAGGTCCTTACTCAGTTTGGTGATCCAGACTTCAGTGAGACCGTCATGGTAGGCTCTCAGCCGAACCAAGACGCATGATCTGCTCTGCCATCGGAGCAAATCCTCCAAGCAATTAATGACGTACGAGGTCAGATGATGGATTTCTCGGCCCAAGCCAAACAAGACAGAGACATTCTGCAGGCCACCCATGACAAACTCACCATGCTCGGTGAGGATTACCGCCACCTCGACGCCAAGTTAACCGAAACTAAGGGCTTGGTCGAAGGTAGCCTCCAACGGATCCGGACGGATCTGGACCAAAACACGGAGACCGTGAAGCAGAACGCGGAGACCGTGAAGCAACATGCAGAGATCCTGTCGCTCACTCGCGCGACAGTAGATGAACAGACTCGTCGCTTGGACGAGCACGATACCAAGTTGCATGACCAGCAGAATGCTTCCTTCTTTGGAAGTAAGAAGAGTCTGGAGAAGCTAGACGAATTCAAGGACAAACAAGACCGGCTGAACCTACGGGTCCTTGAAGTTGAAGACTGGATGAGGGCGCAAGCACCAAAGAACCCTGCTCTAAACCCTACTGGCCCAAGCGCGAACGAAGGAACGTCCAAGTACATCCCTCCCAATGAACGCGCCAGGGGAAACCCTAGGGTCGGGACTCCGAAGGTCCCGCAGTTCGTGTCAGGGGCTGGAACTTCAAAAAGTCCGCCCCCGCATGACTCGTTTGTTCATTCCAGGGGATTGAATACTTCTCTACGCCAGGGAGTCGGGACACAAGATGATCCGCTCCTAGCCTACTCCAGCCTTATTCCCAAGAATGGTGGACAAGCCATCAGTTTCTCTGCATGGCCAAACCATGAAGAGGGAGCGGAGCCTACACCTGTGACGGCAGCCGACTGGCGCCAACTTATCTCCACCATAGTCAAGGAGCAAACCGGAAAAGGCGATGCTGACTTGCAGTATCGCGACCCCTACCCTGATAGTGTGGCGCAATACCCTTTCTCGCATGGGTTTAAGAATGTAGTCTTCACTACCTTCTCCAGGGAGACAAGGGAGGACGCAGCAACCCATATGGCCCGCTTCAAAGTCCAGTGCGGCCAATATGGGAATAATGATATTCTCAAGCTCAAGCTCTTCGGGACTTCTCTGTCCAGAGCTGCCTTCAGTTGGTACTCCAGGTTGAAGCCAGGATCCATCGCGGACTGGCCTACCATGGAGACACTATTTCGGGAGACCTACGGTACCATTGAGTCAGAGGTCGGCCTTGACTCCCTCACCCAAATGAGCCAGCAAAGCATGGAGTTTGGCGTCTCCTTCCTCCAACGGTTCAAGATCCAACAAGCCAAGTGCGACTTCCTCCTACCCGAGCAAGGAGCCATTAAGTTGGCTATTCGCGGCCTCGAGCATCGCCAGCGGTTGAAGCACCACGGGGAAAGCTTCGCGTCTATGGGAGACCTGATCAACAAGGTCGCCAGTTATGAGCTGATCCTTAATGAGATGGACGAGAAGGCGAATGCCTCCAAGGGGACTTACGTTCCAGGGAGAAACAGGACAGTGGGGGCACTAAACCTCCAATCCCCTACGTTTGACCCTTATTGCCAGAGGCAAGAGTATGATAACGTCGGAGCTGTCGAACTGACTGGGAAACCGTTGGCTCATACACTGGAGAATCTCAAAATAACTCGCGAGCCAATCACAATCCAGTCTTTTGCATGGACCAAGCCCGAATATGAGGCATACAAGTATGACGCGAAAAATGCCCATCTTGTCTTTAATGACTTGATTGAGGCAAAATACGTACGCTTGGATCACAAGATCCCGTCCAAGGAAGAGCTAAAGGACAAGAAGTATTGTAGCTTACACAACGTCTACAATCATGACACCAAAGACTGTGTCAAGCTCCGCGACCAACTGCATACCTGGTTGAATTCCGACGCCTTGAAAATGAAGACGCCAGGAAGCACAGCTTCTCTAGTGGATGTAGACCCCTACCCGGTTGTGGTTGGTATGGTCGAGGTGAACTGGAACGACCAACCAGCGGAGAACAGCCACCGCCGCGCACCAAAGCCAGGCCAGTGGAGAGTCACCTTGGACTTGGCTGAACATCCAGAAGATGACGATCCGCGCCGAGCGCCCGTGGCCTAACGCGGGGTAACCAATCAAGCTATGATTCACTCACTTTTACTTCAGCCTTTACTTCTGTTTTTTCTTTCAGTTTCTTTCTTTCTCGCATTGAAAATGAAAATACAAAAAAACAAATAGCAGAAAACCCAAAAAGAGATCCTTGGTCTTGCTGAAATGCAAGACAACGTTCTTGCCTCTGAAAGGCTTGAACTTTACTTAGGAGCCTATCCTTGAGGCTTGATGACAACAGACATTCCACATGCCTTCGAGTTACTGCCAACGAAGTCATGTCAGAGAGGCAATACAACTAGATTGCAATTATGAAGCATTGCAACAGCCACTACTAGACAGTCAACTTCGCGGACTCCATTGGAATGATCTAGGAAGCATTAGCCGGCGCGCCTTATACCGACTGAAATCCCTGGATGTCTATTTTCCAGAGGATTTTACGGTTCGTCATTCCGACATTCCTAGAGAGAGTTATGGCAGCTTGAATGCAGACAGGTCAGGATACGACGAGTTACGGTAGCTTGAATGCAGACAGGTCAGGATACGGCGAGTTATGGCAGCTTCCGCTTAAGCTCTACATTGCCGCTGCTGACTTGTTTATCGGCGGACTCTCGGCACAAGACGATGAGAACGGAGTGGAACATGTTGTTTACTATCTTAGCAGGGTGTTAACCGATTGTGAAACGCGCTACTCTCCAATAGAAAAGTTGTGTCTTGCCCTCTTCTTCGCGGGTTGCAAGCTCCGCCACTACATGTTAGCCTTTACCACAGTGGTGATCGCTCAGTCCGATCTCGTCAAATACATCTTTTCCCGCCCTATCCTACGGGGACGCTTAGGAAAATAGATATTGGCCTTGTCTGAATTCTCTTTGCAATATGCTCCGCAAAAGGCAGTTAATGGACATGCCATAGCGGACTTCCTCGCTCATCACCCACCAACCGAACTAACAGCATTCCGCGAGTTGGAGTTCGCCGTAGTCTCCCTTACTCCATGGGCTCTTTATCGTGGTCAGGTTACGCATGAATTTGCAATGTGCGTTTTCAATGTGTTTTCATGATCTCGTAGCATGTTTTCCTCACTGGGCGGCATACTAAAGTTTTGATGTCCTTCCTTCATTCTTCTCAAGAAGCTTCGGCGAACAAACATCAAAACTGTGGGGCACATTGGAGGATCGTGTTCCAGAGATTTCAGACTTTAGACCTTCTTCAAGTGTCTTAGTCATTATTTAGGCCAATCCCTGTGGCCTCCAAATTTTCAAAGTTGGTTCGCCAGCTTTATGCTGCCGTTCGCCGACTCCTTTGTTTGCTTCTCATTGGTTCGCACTGGGGGGCAGTGAAGTATATACTAGGGGGCAGCGAAGTGCATGGCCTCTTAAAATATTTTCAGCTTTATACGACCGTTCGCCGACTCTTTTGTTTGTCTCTCATTGGTTCGCACTGGGGGGCAGCGAAGTACATAGCCATTGTCATTCCATGTTTATCACAACGTTGGTCCGCCATCGCCAAGAGCTCGCGAAGGGCTATTTTTGGGAATCTGGTCAAGGCAAACGTCTGCTCGAGGCGAATGCAGAAGTAGAGCAGGCGAATGCAGTAGAGTGTAGGCGAATGCAGGCGAAGTTCAAGTCCGAGGTGCCTAGGCGAGCCATACAGCAGTTCGCTACAATGCCTAGCTGAGTGCGTTGGTTACACGGCCTATTCACAAGCTTGTCTCCTCAAACTCTTTCAGTCAAATACCATTGGCTTTGGAGCAGCATGAACATAAACCTCTTCAGTCATTCTTGACAATCATGACTTCAAGGCAGAGGGGCAATGTTTACGCCTAAATTAATATTTTACTGGACAGCAAATATCCATGTGAATATTAATTAAACTCTTGGTCCATGTCATACCGGCCAACCCAAGTTCTTTAAGTTTACAAGTGATGGCTTGACAGTAAGACCACGCGAGCTGAGTTACAGAGTTCGCGTGCGAACTGGACTTCGCGCAGCTCGCACGCGAAATGGACATAGGTGGACTACACAGTTCGCGCGGAACACTTAGCTCGCACGCGGAATAGACCACGCGAGCTAATTTCAGAGTTCGCGTGTGGAATGGCTTCCGCGCGGGGTAGAGAACCTCGCGCGGTTCGCGTGAAATACAAGGCCCGCACACTTAATGCCCTTCGCACGTAGAATGAATTCGCACGAACTACGCAGTTCGCGTGCAAACGGGACTTCACGCGGACTACACAGTTTGAGGATCGAATGTACTTCGCGTTAAAGCCCTGGGCGAGGCGGAATATATCAAGGCGAGCTGGCTCGCGTAGGAGACCTCGCGAGGAAGCAACAGGCGGAGTCCGCTTGCACCACATTAATCGTTGAAGACTCTTATAAGTCTTTGACATGCTTCGGGCCAATCCTTGTGGCCCTTTTAATATAAAAAGCCCATCTAAACACCGCGAGATGGAGAGAAGGAGTCTATAATTTCAGTTCGCATAGGAGTCTATAATTGAGCGGCAGTATCCTATGTGAAGTATGCGAACTGGACAGGTGTCACCAATTTGTCGGTTCGCGTGGACGGAACAGTGCCCTTGTGCTATTAGGGTTTCAGAGTCCGACTTGAATTCTAAGCTATCTTTCTTCTGCCGCAAGTCGAATCACTATATAAGGGGCTTGAAGGTTTACAGAAAAGGACAACTCTCAATACAACAAAACAATCAACTACTCAACAGAAGTATACAAACCTTCGACCTAGTCGAACCTCCAACGCTCCCCGGAGCTCTGCCTCTCGAGTTATCTCGAAACCCTAACCCTCAGTCCGCCGCCGCCTTAGTCTCAGTCCCTCCTTGACTCACCCCCGACTTCTGAACTCCCTATTGTTGCCCTGCTCGCGTCTCGCCGTGAGTATCGATCGCCTGTGCTCGTAAATTCCTCCTCTGAGGTGGCACCTGGAAACCCCTTCCGCCTGATCAAGAAGTCAAGCGCATACACAATCACCCTTTCCTCGTCCGCGAGGTGGTACACCCGCAGCACTCCCCCTTCTCTTTGCTCGCTATATACCTCTGCTCCGCGCGCTGATGATAGTGGCCAAAACAAGACCTACTGTCACGCTCCGGTTCTTAAGTTATTTTACGGTTATTTACTTTGGTAATATTTTGGTCTTTTACCGTTTTAAGTAACCGTTTACTATTTAAGACTCCAAAGTTGATTTTTTCTCCCGTATGGAATTTGGGAAAACTTTCTTCATGAAAGTCGTAGAGGATGTTGTTACGAGTTCGTAGAGATGCTATGCGTTAAAATCGGAGTTAGCATGGAAAAGTTATCAATTAAAAATGTAAGTTTTATTGGGGTATTATTTTGGGGTGTTCAAATTTTGGGAGATTGGGTTATAAGTGGTGTGGACTGGTTTGGGCCAAGCCCATATATTTCTCTCCCCTCACTTCTCTCTCTCTTCCTCCCGATTCTCTCTCTCCTTTTCTCTCTCTTTCCCATGAGCTTCCCGACCCGCCGGCTTCACCACCGCCGTCCGGCCACCACCGACCGCCAAACCGGTCCTGTTCGGACCCCCACCATCTCCTCTCTCTTCCTGGGCCAGTGACCGGCCGTGTAACGCCACCGTTCGCGAGGAAATTCGCCGGAGACGCCGGTTGCACTTTCGCCGGAACTCCCTCCTTCGGCCACCATAGCCGGAGCTGCTAGGCTCAAAAGGAAGCCCTCTTCCTGTGCAGCAATCCTTCCAAAGAATTTGCTCCCTCTTGAGCTAGGTAAGGAGAAATCGGTAAAGGAAATTCTAGGGCTTTTTAGGTGTTTTCGTTCGATTGACATAGTTAGGCTTGGAATTGGTGTTTCTGCTAGTTAGGAAAGTTATATAGGAGATTGAGAGGAAGATGCTGTTAAAATTTGGTAGCTATTACAGGTCACCGGAGTCGGCCACCGGCTGCCGCTGTTTTGGGAAATTTTGTAGTTTTTAATGTGGAATATTAAGGGGATGTTAATGATGTGAATTTAGGAATTTTGAATAGGTTTGGGATTTTTTGAAGTTTGGTATTTTAGCCATTAATTTGGATAGAATCCGGCCGTTAGATTATTGTTGTTTCGGCCGTAGAAGGTGGATTTAAGGCCGCCGGTATTTGTGATGAAGTTTGGACGATATCAATTTTTAAGATTTGCAAAGTTAGGCTAGAATGAGAGTAGATAAAGCCATATTTAATTTTATCTATTTTATTTAAGCGTTGGTATATAGTTGAGGATTTAATTATGTTCTTGGATCAGGACGTGAGGAAGCTCGAGCAAAAGACGCTTCAGACCGACTTCAGGCTTAGGCCTAACTTGTGAGTGGACTTTTGGTTTAAATAATGTACATGCAATTGTTTATTTGGTTGGACCATTTGACGTCATTTTTATTTGACGATTTTACTCATTGTGGTGAGTTACCGAAAATGAGATTTTTGGTAAATTATAATATATTTTTAAGGAGAGTATGTATATAAATGTTAGCTAGCGATATGTGTCTGTCCACCATAATGACATATTATATAACTGCATTATGGTGTGACGTGAGCGTTGGACGCAAGAGTAGTAGCCTTATATGAGTGTTTAATTCATATAAGGGGTATGGACACATATTTGTACACTCGTCTGTCCACCTTAATGGCGTAGTGTATCACCGCATTAAGGCGTGACGTGAGCGTTGGACGCGAGCGTAGTAGCCCTATATTGATTATTATTAATTTATATAGGGAGTATTGGCGAATGTAAATATATACATATATATAATTTAGCCTGAGAGGCTGTATTTTGATATATATAGTTTTGAGCAGTAGAAGCTCGATATTTATAACGATAAGAGAATTACCGTTTAAGACATGCATTCGTTTTCATGGAAATTAAATTGGGAAAGCATAAATGTTAATAAATATTTTCTTTATTTATTTTTGTCCACTCACTCTAATTATTGCGAATGTTTTTCCCCTAGGCTCTTCGTTTTAAAATGCCCAGTCTGCAGAGTTCGGGTTAGTACAAGTAGGAGACGACGAGGCATAGTTACCCATTTCTCAGCCACAATTCACCAGTAGGTTACTTGTTTAACCTACTAGAGTATTTTCCTGCTCCTCTAGTGTATAGTAGCTCTGAATACTCTTTGAGATTTATCGTTTAATGTTTTTGGTGGTGTGCTTAGACTTTTGTTGTATTTTAGAATATACGAAGTTTGTAATTATTTACTCACTTTCGTATAATTGTGGGTTGATTTGGAGGATGCTCAATAATTTTTTAGGAAAGTAACACTTTAGTTTTCTAGGTTAGGGTTGTCCATTTTCAAGGGAGGTTTGCTTATCGGTAAATTTTCCTTGGAGGTGGTTCCCGTAGGACTTACCTCGGGTTTCGGGGTGAAATTCGGGGTGGGTCTTGACACCTACAAGTGATGATCAGCAGGGTTGAGACAGAGGCATAGTGGCATGATTTTAGTTTCTGTGCACTTTATTTTATTATATTATGGCAATTTAGTTTTAAACTCATGTGAGCGATTTTATTATTATTAGACTTTTAAAGTTAATGTAATTTAAGGAGATATAATGTTTAACTCGGTTGATGAGTTTATTTGACATTTACATTTCCGCTATTGAGTTCTAGTTGCTTGAGATAGTTTGTTTGAAACAGGTTGGGATATTAATATTTTAAGTTATATCATGCCAAAATTTTTGAAAACTATCTTTCGAAAATTAAGGTGTGACACGCCTTGACTTACCATGAAGAGCAACTTTAATACCTGAGGTTTTAACCAATTTGGCCTGAATCGGCCGGAAAACACCTCGAAACACCAACACGGATTCAAGCTTCAACTGCAATTTTGGGGTTGAAAAACTCAATATCTTGCTTCAAACTATGCCTAGCCACAACCAGAAGGAAGAGAGGACCAAAACTCACCTAAGGTTGCCCCTCGTCGCCGCCGTATACGGCGGTTCCAACCGACGGCACGCTAGCAGTGGCTTCGGGCCTCGTTGCTCCTTGTACGCCGGTCACCAGCGTCAAAGACCGACACGGTTGGGTAAGTGAGGACGAGACCAAACGAATGGAACCGGTGGCGGCCAAAGCGATGGCCTAATAAAGAACTCCGGTGAATCCGCAGCAGCTCCTCCGCCTCGTGGCGGCGTCTAGGAGGCGCGACGACGAGCGGCGCTGCCCCAGGAATGGAGAGGGGGTCCATACAAACCGAACAGGACCGGCGGCGTCCAGTTTGGTTGTCGGACGGCTCAGTTCTATGTCGGCGAAGGTTGAGGTGCGCGGACGGTCAGGAGAGAGGAGAGAGAAACCGGTCTGCAATTTCTAGGTTTCCAAAAATAAAACCTCCAACTTTCTATTTATAAACTTTCCGAAACCGGAAACTACCTTCCTCTGACCATAACTTTCTCATACGACATCCGTTTTACGCGTGCCACATATCTACGAACTTTCATGAAGGAAATTTTCGAAAATATCTTATGGATAAGAAAGTCAACTTTTGGTCTCTTAAAAGTCAAAGCAACTTAACAAAATTGACTCTCGAAACCTCAACTTCGCACATACGAATGAGAATTTCCACAGAATAGTCCTACATTAATTTCGGAAATAAAACAAGGAAATTGATATGAAAATCTGGTGTATTACAGAAAGATTAGTTGCCATCTAAAGGAGAAGTGCCGAAATAGTAGCTGCCATCCGCAAGAAACAAGCTGAGGAACGGGCTAGAGAGGCTGCTGAAGAAAAGGAAAAGGCCGAATGAAAGGCCTTTCTAGAGGAGTCTCATCAACAACGACCTGCTCTGTTTGGAAAGGCTTTACAATACCTAAATGTAAGGCCTACGGTTGACAAGCATGTCCTTGCCAAAACGATTGAACTGCCTAGCAGCCAATCTGATGGCGAAGACTTTACATTGGATGAGCCCACGTCCAAAGAAGAAAGTACTTTGTTAATCAAAGACGAAAAACCTGAGGTCGAGGCCGTTGAGATTATGGAAAATCATCATATCTCAAAGATGGACAGTGTTCCTCAGGAAAAAGAGCTTGAAGATAGGACAGAACAGTCCATTTTAGAAGAAGAGATCGGTTCGAACACTGGACGTTATCAGGAAGCTATCCCTAGACATAACAAGCTTAATTATATATAGTGTGGTGGTATACCGAATTTCACCCTGAAACCCGAGGTAAGTCCTGCGGGGACCACCTCCAAGGAAAAATTTACCGAAAATTCGGCATAATCTTCTTTGAAAGTGGACAACCCTTCCTAAAAACACCTGTAAACACTTCTAAAATTTCAAATCTAACCTTAAACACCTGGAGCCTTCATGCTCCCCAAAAACACAATATCTCCCAATTTAACCAACAATCATAGCTCAGAGCAACTCTAATTGAGAGGAAAGGAACTAGAAATATATAAATAAGCGGAAGCTATAATATTGACTATGTCTCGTCTCCATGTACGCCCGACCTCAACTATGCTAACCTGCATACTGGGCATTTTTAAAATGAAGGGCCCAGGGGAAAATATTTGAAGACGTTAGAATGAGTGGACAAAAATGAATTCAATGAAAATATTTATGTTTTCCCAATTTAAATTTCCAAAGAAATTATGATGCATGCGACAGCTCAAAAGCTCTCAACTCAAAAACTAGCAAATACATGACTAGCTCCGGCTAGTCTCCGAAACTTAATTAAATACAGCCTCTCTGGCTAAATAATATATATATATGTATGTATTTACGCTCGTCATACTCTTTGTATGATTTCTTATGAAGAAATATAAGAAAAATAGAAATTCATACAAGGCTACTACGCTTGCGTCTAACGCTCACGTCACGCCATAATAGAATTTTACCTCATTATGCAGAAAAGACGGGTGTATATATACGTGCATATTCCCTATATGAATTATTATTATTATATTCATATAGGGCTACGACGATTGCGTCTAACGCTCACGTCACACCATAATGGTGTTTTACCTCATTATGGCGGAAAAGCACGTATAGCTAGCTAGAATTTATTTATATACATACTATCCTCATAATTATCCATATATGAATATATAATCACCGAAATTCTCAAATTTGGTTATTCTCCAACAAAAGAAATTATTCATCAATAAACCATTTGCATGCACATTAATTAAAACAAAAGTCCACTCACAGTATTAGGCCTAAGCCTTCCAAGTGCTCGGAATACTCCTCGAGCTATGCCCCAAGATATCCAAATCCTCAAGTCAACTCCGAGTCTGACAATACACTGCAGAAAGAATCGATCAGGATGGACTCAAGGAATAGTGGACTCGACCCCTCTTACTTGACCAAGGTTTTCCTAGGTTTACCAGGAATTGACCAAGTTTGACCTACGTTTGACTAATAGATAAAAAAAATAATCATTTTCGACTAGCTTCGCAACTATAACTCATTCGGTTCCAAACCAACCCTCAACATGTAATCGAAGTCACAAACAATTTCCATGCCTTCAACGCATCAACCAATTTACTAAGGGCACCTAAAAGGGGTTTCCAATAATGGAAAGTTTCCAAAAATAGAAACTTTCTAAATATGGCATATTTTTCCTAAATCGAAAACTACAACTCAAACGAAAAAGGAAAGTCGACAAACTACCTTCACGGATTCTGCCAGAACTGCTGCCTCGCCAGAATCGATCGCTGGATTCCAATGACTTGCCGGAATATTCTGCCGGATTCCAGCCACTCGCCAGAAAACGGCCATAACCTCCCCGTAAACTCCAAATCACCAAGTTCTCAACATGCAACAACCACAACAACAAAAACTGTCATTAACCATTTCCGGATAACACCGAGCAACAATTCCAAATCAGCTAACTAGCACCCAAACCTCAATACAACTCAATACATTAGCCGAAAACACCAAACTTACCTTCAATCTGCTCTACCTCGCAAACCAGAAGCTCCTCCTTGCCAAACTCAACATGAAAGACCCCCTAACATTCCCAGCGGCTGCCTTAGCCGCCACCTTCACCGAATCAACTCCATACCACCTCGGTTCCTCACAAGCCAAACTCACCAAGCCTCTGCCTTGACAAAAGCAGAGAACCAACAGAAGAACAGGGGACCTCCCTTCGCCAGAAAGCCTCTGCCTCGGTTCAAAACCACCGTCGCTACCTCCAACCCTTCCCAAAACGCGTCTGGGCTCCATTCAACCGATTCTAGACTCACTAGAGCTCAGTAGTCCCGCCGGAGCTCCAAGAACGAACTCGCCGGAAAAACTCGACGAAAACCTAAAAACACAAAAGAGGGCTTTCCGAATTTGAACTCAATTTGAAGAGTCAAAGGCAGAGAAAGAAGGAAGAAGGATAGAGGAGAGAAACCCTACCGTTCGGGCGCCAAGTCATGGCCGACATCGACAAGACTCGCCGGAGGACCGCTGTGCTTCTTCCCGTCGATCTCCTTCCAGGGTTCGTGCACAGGTGAATTGAAAGCTAAACTTTGTAAAGAAGAGGGAGAGGAAGAGATTGGTGGGGTCTTGTCGCCATAGGTGACCGGACGGCGCCACTCCGGTGCAGCAGGGATGAGAGACGAGAAAGAGTTGGGAAGGGGAGTGAGAGAGCCGGTCAACACCCCTTTTCGGCTTTTAACCGAAGTCCACCACCTCTTTTCCTTTAAAACTTAAAAATTATACCCTAATTTCTGTAAAATTAATCCTAGAACCAAATTTTTGATAAAACATAGAAAAATAATCCGGAGCTCCACAAAACAATTCTGAAGACACTAATGAATTCGAATCGACTCGTACTACGACATCGGGACCTTAAAAGAAGAGTTTGATATTTTGAGAAAAATTCGAAAATAAACTTCAGTGTTACCTTACTAGGTTACCGAGCACGGTTAAATTCTTCAGTAACTCGTGAAATACCTAGTAAATAGGTAGAATTGGGTCCGGGATGTTACACCTAGGCCAATCCGTGGCTTCACATTCCAATATAATTGGAGTTTTTGCATGCAAGTTCAAAAGCCAAATTATGGCTTTAGTATTGTATGTGGGAAACGTTTTTACACCCAGAATTACAAGTTTATTGTACATGGGTGTAAAGTCGAGTATTCTCAGTGCCATCTCACTCTAGTCTGCAGTAAGGACTTGGCGGCATCTAAACGTGATGCTCATGGATTTCATATATCTGCATCAGAGGCAGAGGTGCATTTGCTGGGTTGTGATGACTCCAAATTTGATTTTGACACAAAGCCAATTTATGATGAATATGATGAAGACTATATGTTGGTGCGTCTGTCTCATAATCATATTCCACAAGAGTTCAATCCCAATGAAGCTCTTGATATGGTGAAAAGAGACCAGCAAGTGGTTCTCTTTCATAATCAATGCGTCGCTATACCTGATAAGACCATGCATTATGACATGATAGTCGGTAACAAGGCAGATCTCAACACCATACGATTATGACTAGAATGCAGTTGAAGATCATGCTTGGTCAAACGACAAGGATACGTGGGAGGCAACGAGACATACCCTATGACCTACATTGTCCAAATTTCCAAGTGGTTAACGCACAACATGTAACAGTCCGGCCCAGTCCATTGAGATATTGTCCGCTTTGGGCCCAACGACCCTCACGGTTTTGTTCTTGAGGTTTCACCTCAAAACGCGTCTCAATGTAAGGTGCTAGCTCTGCACATATAAGCATAGCAACTTGTCTCCCCCGGGCGATGTGGGACGGATGCACCTACTAGCTTACTTGCCTAGTCAGGTCATCACAATCCACCCTCCTTAGGGCCCGACGTCCGCGTCGGCACACTTCCGGCCGGGGACAGGCTCTGATACCAAATGTAACAGTCCGGCCCAGTCCATTGAGATATTGTCCGCTTTGGGCCCAACGACCCTCACGGTTTTGCTCTTGAGGTTTCACCTCAAAACGCGTCTCAATGTAAGGTGCTAGCTCTGCACATATAAGCATAGCAACTTGTCTCCCCCGGGCGATGTGGGACGGATGCACCTACTAGCTTACTTGCCCAGTCAGGTCATCAAAATAATTCGGCCGGAAGTGTGCCGACGCGGACGTCGGGCCCTAACGAGGGTGGATTGTGATGACCTGACTAGGCAAGTAAGCTAGTAGGTGCTGATACCAAATGTAACAGTCCGGCCCAGTCCATTGAGATATTGTCCGCTTTGGGCCCAACGACCCTCACGGTTTTGCTCTTGAGGTTTCACCTCAAAACGCGTCTCAATGTAAGGTGCTAGCTCTGCACATATAAGCATAGCAACTTGTCTCCCCCGGGCGATGTGGGACGGATGCACCTACTAGCTTACTTGCCTAGTCAGGTCATCACAATCCACCCTCCTTAGGGCCCGACGTCCGCGTCGGCACACTTCCGGCCGGGGACAGGCTCTTATTGTGATGACCTGATTAGGCAAGTAAGCTAGTAGGTGCATCCGTCCCACATCGCCCGGGGGAGACAAGTTGCTATGCTTATATGTGCAGAGCTAGCACCTTACATTGAGACGCGTTTTATTGTGATGACCTGACTAGGCAAGTAAGCTAGTAGGTGCATCCGTCCCACATCGCCCGGGGGAGACAAGTTGCTATGCTTATATGTGCAGAGCTAGCACCTTACATTGAGACGCGTTTTGAGGTGAAACCTCAAGAGCAAAACCGTGAGGGTCGTTGGGCCCAAAGCGGACAATATCTCAATGGACTGGGCCGGACTGTTACATTTGGTATCAGAGCCTGTCCCCGGCCAGAAGTGTGCCGACGCGGATGTTGGGCCCTAAGGAGTGTGGATTGTGATGACCTGACTAGGCAAGTAAGCTAGTAGGTGCATCCGTCCCACATCGCCCGGGGGAGACAAGTTGCTATGCTTATATGTGCAGAGCTAGCACCTTACATTGAGACGCGTTTTGAGGTGAAACCTCAAGAGCAAAACCGTGAGGGTCGTTGGGCCCAAAGCGGACAATATCTCAATGGACTGGGCTGGACTGTTACATTTAGCTCTGCACATATAAGCATAGCAACTTGTCTCCCCCGGGCGATGTGGGACGGATGCACCTACTAGCTTACTTGCCTAGTCAGGTCATCACAATCAAGAGCAAAACCGTGAGGGTCGTTGGGCCCAAAGTGGACAATATCTCAATGGACTGGGCCGGACTGTTACATTTGGTATCAAAGCCTGTCCCCGGCCGGAAGTGTGCCGACGCGGACGTCGGGCCCTAAGGAGGGTGCATTGTGATGACCTGACTAGGCAAGTAAGCTAGTAGGTGCATCCGTCCCACATCGCCCGGGGGAGACAAGTTGTTATGCTTATATGTGCAGAGCTAGCACCTTACATTGAGACGCGTTTTGAGGTGAAACCTCAAGAGCAAAACCGTGAGGGTCGTTGAGCCCAAAGCGGACAATATCTCAATGGACTGGGCCGGACTGTTACACAACATCTTTGGTCAGCACTTGGAAGTTCTCGAAAACAAGAATCTCATGCCAGGAACATCCCAGCGTCGAGACTTAGAGTGAAGCATTGGTGGCCTTCCCCGTGGCCTTACGAAGGGTAACTAATCATACCATGATCCCATCTTTTCTTTGCTCCTAGCTTTTACTTTAGCTTTTCCTTCCGTTTTCTTTCTTTCTCTCATTGAAAAAAGAAAAATACAAAAAAATTAAATAGCAAAAAACACAAAAAGAGATCTTTGGTTTTGCTGAAATGCAAGACAACATTCTTGCCTATATAAGGCTTGAACTTTACTTAGATGCCTATCCCTGAGGCTTAAAGACAACAGGCATTCCACATGTCTTATAATTGCTACCGGCGAAGTCAAGAAATACAAATAGATTACAGTGCTGAAAAGTTATAACATGCACTACTGGACAGTCAAATTCACGGACTAAACTGGAATGATCCATGAAGAACTAGCAGGCGAGCCTTATATCATCAGAATGCCCTGGATGTCTATTTTCCAGAGGAGTTTACGGTTCGTCATTCCGACATTCCTGGAGAGAGTTCTGGCAGTTTGAATGCAGACAGGTCAGGATACGCGCGAATTTGCAATGTGCTTTTTCAATGTGTTTTCATGACCTTGCAACATGTTTTCCTTTATTGGGGGGCACCCATAGAAGTTTTGTGTACCTTTATTCATACACCAGGATCTACTCAAGGCTGATCCATGACCTTTTTTGGTGTTTGCCATTTTCAATGGTGCATGGTACCACAACTCCGTCACTAGGGGGCATACTAAAGTTTTGATGTCCTTCATTCTTCTCAAGTATCGGCGAACAGACATCAAAACTGGGGGGCACATTGGGGTAGATATGTGTTCCAGATATTTCAGACTTTAGACCTTCTTCAAGTGTCTTGGTCATATTTAGGCCAATCCCTGTGGCCTATTTTTTGGAATTTCCCTTGGCCAAATCATGTGGCGCTGTGTTTGACTCTCATTGGTTTGCACTGGGGGCAGCGACGTACATAACTAATGTCACTCCATGATTTGAATATCAAAAAGATAGTTCGCCATCGCTAAGAGCTCAAGCGAAGATCATTTTTGAATCCATTCAAAGCGAACGTCTACTCAAGGTACATCCCTTCGAGGTCAAACGGTTCCTTTTCAAATATATCCACTCGAGCTACATCTCTTCGAGGACATTATCTACTCGAGGTGCATGCTTGGTACCATTGTCTTCAAGAGCAGAGCAAGCGAAGTGCAAGTTATCTTTCAATGCCAAGGTACCTATGTTAAATTCATTAATCGTCAGTTGATTAATGTGGTACTAGTCGAATTATACAGTAGCTTCTCTGCATTGCTTTGATGTTTGGTACTTGAGTTTTAGAGCCTATTCACAGGCTTGTCATTCAGTCATTTGATGTATGAGCCAAGCCAATACCAGTGGCTTTGGAGCAACATGAACATAAACCTCTTCAGTCATTCTTGACATTCATGACATCGAGGCTAGGGGGCAATGTTTACACCCGAAATTAATATTTTACTGGACAGTAATTGTCTATGTGAATATTAGTTAAATTCATGGTCCACGTCATACCGACGAGCCTGAAATATTAGGTTTACAAGTGATGGCCCGCCAGCGAGATCATGCGAGCTAGATAGCAGAGTTCGCATGCGAAAAGGACTTCGCATGGAATCAAGAAGTGGACTTCGCATAGAAGTGGAGTCCTAAACATAGAGGCAAGATGACTTCGCGTAGGAGACTTCGCGAAGAAGCAAGAGGAAGAGTTCGCATACAAATACAGGACTATACAACATTGGCTTTGCATGACGCTCGAGTAGATAAGGAAGCAAGTGTCCTTAATTGCTTGAAGACCATGTCGAGCTAGGATAATTCTAGGTTGAGGAGTCCGCATGCACGTGGAGGTGTATGTGTTAGTTAAGGACTCTCCTCCTTAGCTGTATTTGCATGGGTGACCAATAGTGCACGGCCATGTCTTCATGAGATGTCCTACTCTTCTACATAAAGGCAATTAGTCACGTCGCTCAAGTATAATCACATCACGAGGTGATTAATATTTTCTACGATACAATATGATAATGTTGAAGACTCTTACAAGTCTTTGACATGCTTTGGGTCAATACCTGTGACCCTAAATAACTCTATATAAAGGAGTTCGAGGAGACTCTCTAGAGACACAACAACTTAACAAAATACAATACAACTTTCAACACAGTTGAACCTCCAGACGCTCCTCGGAGCTTTGTCTTTTTTACTTCCTTCCCAATTGAAGCTCTGCTCGATCTTACGTCGAGTATCAATATTGTGACACTCAGGCGGACTACTGTAAGTCCTTGCCCAGTACGGAAGGCAAATCTGAAGAACCCTGCGGTGGAGTTGGTGCTCTCTCTGTCCTCAGTCGCTTGATTAGAAGCAGAAGGCTAAGCGTGCAAACATATAGTGCTACCGCTACTACAACCACTACATTCCGTGTTCGCGTGGTGGCACGCCCGCAACGACTAAAAGAGACTTTGCACGCCTAGACTTACTGGTGTGGCCAAAACAAAGCTAACATCCACTGATCCACACAATGAAAGCTTGAAACCTGGCAAACATATAGTGCTAAGTTCAGTTACGCCTTTGGTTTGATTACAGATAAAAAAGGAACTAGGATACTGAGGTTTTATTCACACATGATAATCCAATTGAATAGAGTTATGATACTGAAAAGTTCCAACCAATTTAAGTGCTTTCATATCCAATAACCGGCATCGCAAATAAAGTCATAATAAGCACAAGCTAGCTACTATTCTAAAACCACAACTGAATATCATAACCATAAATGTTGTCCTATTACTACCCCATGAAGAATTTTAATAATCTTATTTGTCAAGCAGGTAAGAGAATACTCGAGGACAATGGCTTGTACAGAAGTTTCATTCACAAATATATGTATCTCATAACAACACATTAAGACCTAATACAATTACATATCATCATTCTTACACAGGCCCTATTTGCTGACTACAGACATAACAACCTTCAATAAGTTTCACTAGATGCTCATCAAATCATTATACCCAACAATATTATGGTCAGAATTTAGTGCTCCATATGTCACAGAACATCTCTCATTCTTTAAAATGCCTAAACCCAAATGAGTATAGGTGAAGGGAACGAAAACATCAAGTGCACTACACCATAGATAGTAACAGCAAATAAATGGGTTCCTCAAGTTAGCATCAGACTAGTGTTCGTCAGCTCATATCTCTTTGTACTCCAAATACCAACTACGAATCTATCAACCCTTGCAGACTTGGTTTTACCTAAGAGCAAGTTTACCCGTTGGGTTAGAATGAATACAGTGACCTGGGTCACTTAAGAGCAAGTCCACCCTTCACTATTTTTATGACTTGGGTCATTCTCCACATAAGCATCATGACCCAAATTCAAATTTGCACCTTTCACCCATAAAAAAAATCTGACCTCAATAAAGAAGTTTGAATGGAAGAGAAAACTGTTTCACTTCATTGCTTGGCAATTGCCGATACTTACAGTATATATACAAGTTACAAACTGCTAACCCTAGCGGAAATAAGGTCCTTTACACAATTACTGTACTAACCCCAACTCTAATCACATTAGATCTTCTAGGAACACTAGGAAACTATCTCTCTGTCCAATTACGCCCAGCTGCCTTCCCATTTTGATAGACTGCAACACAACCAGCAGATGCATCTTCATTCCTTGCTTCAATACTCCCCTTCAAGTTTGAGTGTATATTAATTACACCTAACTTGCTAAGAAGGAATTCAAACTGAACTGAACTCAAGGGCTTTGTGAATAAGTGAGTTGGTTGTTCTTTCGTTCCAACATGAACAACCCTTATTACTCCTCGCTGCATCTTCTCTCCCACCACATGGCAATCTATTTCAATATGCTTTGTCCTTTCATGAAACACTGGATTGCTTGCAATGTGAACGGCAGCTTGATTGTCACAAAACAACCTTGTTGGTTGCAACTGCTTGGCACCCAAATCTTTTAGAATGTTTCGAAGCCATGTAACTTCACAACATGTAGATGCCATTGATCTATACTCAGCTTCTGCACTTGAACGAGAAACTGTGCTTTGCTTCTTGGTTCTCCATGAAACTGGGGCTTGCCCTAACATTATACAATAGCCGGTTATGGACCTTCTAGTGTCTTTACATCTTGCCCAATCAGCATCACAAAATGCTGTTAACTCAAGTTTTCCATTTGATGGCAGAAATATACCTTGTCCAGGTGTGTTCTTGATGTACCTGAGAACTTGATGTGCTGTATTGAGGTGAAGCTGTGTTGGTTTATGCATGAATTGACTCAGAATATGAACTGCATAAACTAAATCCGGCCTTGTAATTGTCAAATAAATCATTCTACCAACAAGTCTGCGGTACTGAGAGGGATCTGCTAGCAACTCTCCCCCTGTTTGCGTAAGAGCCAAGTTATGATCAACAGGAAACCTGGACGACTTGGAAGCTAAGAACCCTATATCCTCCATAATCTCAAGTGCATACTTTCTTTGTGAGAGAGCAATACCTGTCTTTGATCGAGCCACTTCAATACCCAAAAAATACTTAAGTTGGCCGAAATCCTTGAGCTTGAATTGTTGTGCAAGAATCTCTTTTGTTGCCGTGATATCTGACAAGTTGTTTCCTGCAAGTATAACATCATCTACATACACAAGTAATGTTGTCACGCCCCGGCTCTTAAGTTATTTTACGGTTATTTACTTTTGTATTATTTTAGTCTTTTACCGTTTTAAGTAACCGTTTACTATTTAAGACTTCAAAGTTGACTTTTGCTTCGGTTTGGAATTTGGGAAAACTTTCTTCATGAAAGTTGTAGAGGATGATGTTACGCGTTCGTAGACATGCTATGCGTTAAAATCGGAGTTAGCATGGAAAAGTTATCAATTAAAAATGTAAGTTTTTTTGGGGTATTATTTTGGGGTGTTAAATTTTGGAGTTGGGTTTTGTTTATTAAGTTAGACCGGGCCATTGTTTGGTCAAAGCCCAAAAGTCTCTCTTCCTCCCGTTTCTCTCTCTTTCTCTCTCTCTCTCTCTCTCTCTCTCTCTCTCTCTCTCTCTCCCGTGAGCTTCCCGACTCACCAGCTTCACCACCGCCGTACGTCGCCGTCCGGTCGCCCCTGACTGCCGCGCTGGTCCCGTTAGAACCACCATCCTCTCCTCTTCCTTCTTAGGCTGGTGGCCGATCCCCTAACGCCGCCGTGAAGGAGCAGCCGAGCCCGAAAGCCCCGGCTGCCGTGGTTGCACTTTCGCCGGAACTCCCTCCTCCGGCCACCATAGCCGGAGCTGCTTAGCTCGTTGGAAAGCTCTCCTCCGGACTCCCTCCCTCTTGAGCTAGGTAAGGAGAAATCGGAGAAGGAAATTCTAGGGCTTATTAGGTGTTTTCGTTCGATTGGCATAGTTAGGCTTGAAATTGGTGTTTGTGCTAGTTAGGAAAGTTGTAGAGGAGATTGAGAGGAAGATACTGTTAAAATTTGGTAGCTATTGCAGGTCGCCGGAGTCGGCTGCCGGCCGCCGCTGTTTTGGGAAATTTTGTAGTTTTCGATGTGGAATATTAAGGGGATGTTAATGATGTGAATTTAGGAATTTTTGGAGAAATTTTGGATAGGTTTGGGATTTTTCGAAGTTTGGTATATAGTTGAGGATTTAATTATGTTTTTGGATCAGGACGTGAGGAAGCTCGAGCAGAAGAGGCTTCAGACCGACTTCAGGCTTAGGCCTAACTTGTGAGTGGACTTTAGGTTTAAATAATGTGCATGCAATTGTTTATTTGGTTGGACCATTTGACGTCATTTTTATTTGACGATTTTACTCATTGCGGTGAGTTACCAAAAATGGGATTTTCGGTAAATTATAATATATTTTTAAGGAGAGTATGTATATAAATGCTAGCTAGCGATATGTGTCTGTCCACGTTAATGGCATAGTATATAACTGCATTATGGTGTGACGTGAGCGTTGGACGCAAGTGTAGTAGCCTTATATGAGTGTTTAATTCATATAAGGGGTATGGACACATATTTATACACCCGTCTGTCCACCTTAATGACGTAGTGTATCACCGCATTAAGGCGTGATGTGAGCGTAGTAGCCCTATATAGATTATTATTAATTTATATAGGGAGTATGGGCGAGTGTAAATATATACATGTATATATTTTAGCCTGAGAGGCTGTATTTTGATATGTATATATTTTAGCCTGAGAGGCTGTATTTTGATTTATATATTTTAGCCTGAGAGGCTGTAATTTGATATATATAGTTTTGAGCAGTAGAGGCTCGATATTTATAACGATAAGAGAATTATCGTTTAAGACATGCATTCGTTTTCTTTGGATAAAATTGGGAAAGCATAAATGTTAATAAATATTTTATTTATTTATTTTTGTCCACTCACTCTAATTATTGCCAATGTTTTTCCCCTGGGCTCTTCGTATTTAAAATGCCCAGTCTGCAGAGTTCGAGTTAGTACGAGTAGGAGACGACGAGGCATAGTTACTCATTTCTCAGCCACCTTTCACCAGTAGGTTACCTGTTTAACCTACTAGAGTATTTTCCTACTCCTCTAGTGTATAGTAGCTCTGAATACTCTTTGGGATTTACCGTATAATGTTTCTGGTGGTGTGCTTAGATTTTTGTTGTATTTTAGAATATACGAAGTTTGTAATTATTTACTCACTTTCGTATAATTGTGGGTTGTTTTGGAGGATGCTCAAATTTATTTAAGAAAGTAACACTTTAGTTTTCTAGGTTAGGGTTGTCCATTTTCAAGGGAGGTTTGCTTATCAGTAAATTTTCTTTAGAGGTGGTCCCCGCAGGACTTATATCGGGTTTCGGGGTGAAATTCGGGGTGGGTCTTGACAAATGTCGTGAATTTGCCTGTATGGTTTCAGACGAAGAACAAGTAATCAGACCAACTTTGTGTAAAACCAGCTTGCCGTAGCGCTAGAGAAAGTTTGATGAACCATTGACGAGAATCTTGCTTGAGGCCATACAAACTTTTGTGCAATTTGCATACTCGATTCTCCCCTTTTTGTACGAAACCTGGAGGGAGCTGCATGTAGACCTCCTCGGTAAGATCTCCATTCAAGAAGGCATTGTTGACATCTAATTGGTGAAGATGCCAACCCTTCAAAGCTGCTAAACTGTGGTTAATTTGGCTATAGTAGCAAATGTTTCTCTGTAGTCTGTCCCCTCAACCTGACTGTACCCTTTAGCAGCAAGCCGTGCCTTGTATCGTTCAATGGTTCCATCCGGTTTGAGCTTGATCTTGTAAACCTATTTGCAACCAATAGGGTGCTTGTTGGAAGGTAACGAAACAAGGCTCCAAGTTTTATTCTGTTGTAAAGCATTTATCTCCTGTTTCATGGCCTCTCGCCACTCAGGATGTTGAATTGCCTGTGTATATGTGGAGGGCTCCTTATGGAGTGTGAGATTAACTGTAAAGGCTCGATGAGCAGGAGATAGGTGAGTGTATGATAAAACTTGGGAAAGAGAATGATGAGGTGTACCTGTGCTCGGAGATGATGGAGGAAGAGTCCGAGAAGGAAGTGCTGCCTCAACATGGTAGTGATGCAGGAAGCCCGGAGGCTTTGTTGGACGAGTAGAACGACGCGGAGGAGTGACAGACGGTGTTGAAGAATCCGTGGATGAGGGAGGAGCTAAAAGTGGATCGGTGAGTAAGCCTATGTTTTGGACAGCTTCGAAATTTGGTTCAGAATTGGCAGGATGGACTGCTTCAAACTCTGTGTGTGTTTCAGATGTTTCGGACTCTAGGTGTGTGTCAGATGAAGGTGGAACAGAAGAGGATGGAAGAGAATCATTGGCAATCTCGAAAATCCTAGGTTGACTAGGATTCTGACTGATGGAAACCCTAGTTGGTTGAGGATTCATGTTCGAAAAAGTAGGTGAAAGATGAGAATTGTCGGCTGAAACTCTAATGCTTTGAGGATTTTCATATTCATAAGGGAAAACATCCTCATAAAACAACACATCCCGAGAAACGAAAACTCTTTCAGAATCTAAATCAAAAACCTTGTATCCTTTTTGGCCTTGAGGATAGCCGATAAACATACACTTGACTGCACCAGGATCAAACTTAGTAGGCTTGCTAGGATGAGTAGAAGCAAAACAAAGACAACTAAACACTTTAAGATGATCATAACTTGGTGCCTTGTGAAATAGTCTTTCGAAAGGGCTTTTGTTTTGAAACATTGGTGTGGGAGTACGATTGATTAAGTATGCTGAAACAAGAATAGCATCACCCCAAAATGGTTTTGGTAGGTTGGCTTGAAATAACAATGCCCTAGCCATATTAAGAAGATGTCGATGTTTGCGTTCAACCACACCATTTTGTTGAGGTGTGCTAACGCAACTAGTTTGATGAATAATGCCCTTAGATGTATAAAGAGTAGGAAGCTTGAACTCAGGGCCATTATCACTTCGGACAATTTTCACTTTGGTATCAAACTGATTTTCGACAAGATGAATAAAATTGACTAGGAGAATTCTAGCTTCAGATTTCTGAACTATCAAATACGTCCAAACACATCGAGTAAAATCATCAACAATGGTGAGAAAATATTTAGCTCCCGTGATTGAAGGTTCTTGATACCCACCCCAAATATCAACATGAATTAAACCAAAAGCGACTTTACTGGAAATTGTACTCAAACGAAAAGAAGTTCGAGTATGTTTAGCCAAATGACAAATCGAACACTTGCTTGTGTCACAAGTCTTATTGGAAAGAAAGGAAAACAATGGAAAAACCCTAGAAGATGGATGACCTAAACGTTGGTGCCAAAGCTTGGAAGACTGACTTTCTATCGAATTGCATTTGACCTGCTGAGCTTGGTTGAGGCAGTAAAGTCCTTCCTTCTCAATGCCCATCCCAATCATCTTCCCCGAGCGTAGGTCCTGTATGAAACAAAGTTGTTTGAGAAATACTGTCACACAAAAGGAATCACGAACAAGTTTGCTTACAGAAATCAAATTGAGGTAAAATGATGGAACACAAAGGACATTATGTAATGTGAATTGAGGAGAGAAGAACACTGTCCCTATTTGTGATACTCGAGTTATGTCACCATTAGGTAGTCTCACATATCTTGGTTGTGACGGGTAGGATTTGGTAAACAAACTAGGGTTGCATATGATGTGGTCACTAGCTCCGCTATCTAGTATCCATACACTCTTTTGATTACCAAACGAAACTTGGAATGCTTTACCTGACATCTCATCATGAGAGGAAACATTACCGACTTGGTTCACGTTGGTTGATTTGTTCTTGTTTAACATCTCGACAAGTTGTTTGCATTCCTCTTTAGAGAAAGGAAAATCTCCAAATGCAGCAGCCGTGTAGTTGTTTCGGTTCCCTTCTTCTGCAGCTTTACGTTTTCGGCAATGATCATAGTCATGACCCTTCCAATTGCAATAAGTGTACTTGAGGTGCTGCCTGCAATTCTTGGTTGCATGGCCCCTGCCGCACTTTTCACACCGAGAGTCACTATTTTTCTGCTCACTTTCACGGGCAGTTTGTTTTTGCACGGTGAAAGCAGCCGCTTCGGACTGTGAAACTGCTTTGCTGCTGCTGCTTGCCGCAACCTGCTTCTCATAGCGGAGTGCCATTGAGTACACTTTGTTCACGCTAGGCAGAGGGTCGAGAGATACAATGTTACCTCGAAGAGTATCATAGTTTGCATTGAGTCCCATGAGGAACTGCATAGTCTTTAAGTTCTTTATGTACTCTCCAACTTTGGCTCCTTCGGCACAATTGCATGCTTGGAGGTCACATATGGTGTCTCTTTCATCCCATAGGCTTTTGAGTTTGGTGAAGAACATGGTGACTGTATCAGAACCCTGAGTGCAAGCATGAATAGAGTTCTCAACGTTAAAAAGCTGAACCGTGTTGGTCTGACCGAACCTTTCTTGAAGATCAAGCCAAACATCACGAGATGTCGTGCAGTTCTTGACACTGCCAGAGAGTGCCTTCGACATGGAAGCTATGAGCCACGTTTTGACAAGCGTGTCACATCATTCCCATTGTTGTTGTTCCTCAGGATTGACAAGAGGTTTGGTTTGAGTACCGAGGACAAAACCAAGTTTGTTCTTGATTTTGAGGGCCATACTCATGGATGATGTCCATTCATTGAAGTTGTCCTCCATCAACGGCTGAGCTACTAGTACGGCTCCTGGTTGATCTGAATGGTGCAAATAAAGAGCATGATTGGAGTTCTCCCAAGGTTCTGGGGTGCGCGACGATGAGTCCGATTTGGTGCTCTTCACGTCTTCGTCACCTACTGCCATGGTAGAGGTTTGATCAAGTTTTGGTGGTTAGGGTTAAGGTCTAGGATCGTTTGTGTGCTACTGATACCATAAAGAAGTTTGAATAGAAGAAAAAACTTTTTCACTTCATTGCTTAGCAATTGCCGATACTTATAGTATATATACAAGTTACAAACTGCTAACCCTAGCGGAAATAAGGTCTTTTACACAATGACTGTACTAACCCCAACTCTAATCACATTAGATCTTCTAAGAACACTAGGAAACTATCTCTCTATCCAATTACGCCCAGCTGCCTTCACATTTCGATAGACTACAACACAACCAGCAGATGCATCTTTATTCGTTGCTTCAATACTCAACTATCATATTGGGTCTTCCTATAGGTCATCACCATGACCCATGACCCAAAACCATGACCTAATGACCTGGGTCTTCCCATTCACACATCAACAGCAGCCCACAATTTTCAGTGCGGTCCACCATGTGGTAAGAGACAGAGATGGGAGAGAGCAGCACACCCTCACACACAACACAAACGCGTTTTTGACACGGACCAATTGCAGCAAAACCACAACGCGTGCCACCCAGTTTTTTGTCGCGTAGTGAGACATCCCTGCCCCACTCAACACGCATCAGCGAGCAAGGGCTCAGTTTAAATTTTTCAAGCCAATAGTCCTTTAATCTCGATTGTTGGTTTCGTTCGAAAATCCAATCTGACGGCATGAAATCAGTAGCCGTTGGGATTTTTGTGCCGTTAGGGGAATTAGACCAGAAAAAATGGAAAAAAATATATAATGAGATCAAATAATTTAATTAAATTAGTAACGGTAAGAAAAATAATACTGGAAAATTCAATGAAATTTTCTATAAATACCTATCACTCTTTCTTACATCTCACACAAACAAATTTCCTAGTTTCATAGCCAATTTTTCATATCTCTAGCATTACACAATTTTTGTAATTCTCTTATTATCATGAATAATTTGTGGGAAATGATTCGCAAGTCATAAAAAGAAGACAAAGAAGATGACTTGGTGAATAGCGCCGTTGTAATCGTAGCAGTTGCTCACGACAATGCTGAAAACCAACCTCGAAGTCACGGTTCTCATCTAGGTCGCCGTTCGAACCAACCTCGAGAAAGGGAGGACAGAGGCAAAGGTATGTTTCAAGACTACTTTGTTCAACGTCCTATATTTAGTGATGAGGAATTCCGAGTTCGATATAGGATGAGTCATGGGGTCTTCAACCGCAAATGTGGTGACCTTTGCAACCATGATCGATATTTTGTTCAAAAGTTACATGCTACCAAGACAGTTGGTCTACTTCCGGAGCAGAAGATGACATCTTCTTTACGGATGCTTGCGTACGGTGCTGCGGCAGATCAATGCCCTGAGTATTGTCGGATGGTGAAATCTACCTCCATCGAGTGCCTTCAACGATTTACAAGAGGGATAGTTGCTATGTACTCAACACGCTCTTGTGCTCTGGAGCCACTTGATTTGGGGGAATGAAGTTCGTTTAAGACCTTCATGTATATCTCTGATCCCGTAGAGATGTTATTATGACCACATTCATAAGCTGTATGTGTTTACGCCTAAATTAATATTTTACTGGATAGTAAATGTCTATGTGAATATTAATTAAATTCTTGGTCCATGTCACACCGGCGAGCCTAAGTTATTTAAGTTTACAAATAATGGCCTGCCAATAAGACAACGCGAACTGATTTACAAGGACTTCATGCGGAACACAAAGTTCGCGCGCGGGATGACTACAAGCGGACTACACAGTTCGCGCGCGGAATTACTATTTGCCAGTCCGCGTAGGCGAGGCGAGGCGAGATTGACTCTCCGCGTAGACAAGGCGAGGCGAGGTGAACTGGCGAACTGGCCCGCGTAGAAGACTTCGCGAGGAAGCAATAGGTGGAGTCCGCTTGCACCACTTGAGTCGTTGAAGACTTTTTAAAGTCTTTGACATGCTTCGGGCCAATCCTTGTGGCCCTTTTAATATAAAAAGCCCTTTTAAGGCTCGCGAGCTGCAATAGCCCACGAAATGGAAGCGAGTTTCAGGAACACGCCAGACAGCATCCTGTGACAGCCCGCGGGATGAGGATATTCCTAATTCCAGTTCGCACAGGAGTCTACAATTGGCAGCGCGGAAGCAATGCCCTATGCGGAATGAAGTGTGCGAACTGGACATGTGTCACAAGATGATTGGTTCGCATGGACGGAATAGTGCCCTTGTGCTATTAGGGTTTCAGAGTCCGACTTGGATTCTAATTACTTTTCTTCTGCCGCAAGTCGAACTACTATATAAGGGGGCTCGAACCCTAACAGAAAGTCTCTCTCAAACAAACACAAAAAACACAATACAAACTGAAACCGAGTTATCCTTCGAGCTACTCGAAAACCCTAACCCTAAGCGCCGCCGCCTAGGTTTTTCTTCAGAGCCCTCCGGACTCTACCCCGATTCCTCTCTTACCTCCCTATTGTTGCTCTGCTCGCGTCCTCCATAAGTATCGATCGCGTTGTGCTCGTAAATTCCTCCTCTGAGGTTGCACCTGGAAACCCCTTCCGCCTGATCAAGAAGTCAAGCGCAAACACAAATCACCCTTCCTCGTCCGCGAGGTGGCACGCCCGTAACACTCCCCCTTCTCTTTGCTTGCTATTTACCACTGCTCCGCGCGCTGAGGATCGTGGCCAAAACATTGGCACGCTCAGTGGGACAGGGAGTACAAGCGATTCATCATAGGGAAACCAGAGGAAGCGCCGTACCGAAAGCCTCAGCTTTCTTACCTCAAGCATAAATCACTACGGTATAAGCCCCATAACAGCGCGGCTTGCCGATCCGTCACACCCGGACTGGTCTTTGCTCAGTTTGGTGATCCAGACTTCAGCGAGACCGCCATGGTAGGCTCTCAGCCAACCCATGATATAGACTCTGCTCCGTCTATGGAGCAAGTCTTACAGATGCTCACAAAGCTTACGGGCCAGATCCAGGGTTTGACAAACATTACTGACGACCTTGCTGGGAAGGTTGACGGCCTTGCTGAACTGGCCAAAAGGGACAAGACCCTTTGGGAAGCAGACCAGCACAACCTTGCCATACTCACTGAAGACTTCAACCAGTTTGCCGGCGAAGTAAGGGAAGACAAAGGCTTGGTCAACGGTTCCCTCCAACGGATCCAAAAGGACCTAAATCAGAACACGGAGACCGTGAAGCAGAACGCGGATACCGTGAAGCAACATGCAGAGATCCTGTCGCTCACTCGCGCGACAGTAGATGAACAAACTCGTCGCTTGGACGACCACGATACCAAGCTGCATGACCAGCAGAATGCTTCCTTCTTTGGAAGTAAGAACAGTCTGGAGAAGCTAGACGAATTCAAGGACAAACAAGACCGGCTGAACCTACGGGTCCTTGAAGTTGAAGACTGGATGAGGGCGCAGGCACCAAAGAACCCTGCTCTAAACCTTACTGGCCCAAGCGCGAACGAAGGAACGTCCAAGTACATCCCTCCCAATGAACGCGCCAGGGGAAACCCTAAAGTTGGGACTCCGAAGGCCCCGCAGTTCGTGCCAGGGGCAGGAACGTCAAAGAGTCCGCCCCCGCATGGCTCGTTTACTCCCTCCAAGGGACTGAATAACTCGCTAAGCCAGGGAGCCGGAACACCAGATGACCCGCTTCTAGCCTACTCCAGCCCTAGTCCCAAGAACGTTGGGCAGGCCGTCAGTTTCTCTACATGGCAAAACCATGAGGAAGGAACAGAGTTCGCGCTTGTGACAACAGCCGACTGGCGCCAGCTCATCTCTCCTTCATAGTCAAGGAGCAGACCGGAAAAAGGGACGCTAACTTGTAGTATCGCGACCCCTACCCTGATAGTGTGGCGCAATATCCGTTCCCGCATGGGTTCAAGAACGTCGTGTTCACCACCTTTTCTGGAGAAACAAGGGCGGACGCAGCAACCCATATGGCCCGCTTCAAAGTCCAGTGCGGCCAATATGGGAATAATGATATTCTCAAGCTCAAGCCCTTCGGGACTTCTCTGTCTGGAGCTGCCTTCAGTTGGTACTCCAGGTTGAAGCCAGGATCCATTACGGACTGGCCTACCATGGAGACACTATTTCGGGAGACCTATGGTACCATTGAGCCAGAGGTCGGCCTTGACTCCCTCACCCAAATGAGCCAGCAAAGCATGGAGTCTGGCGTCTCCTTCCTCCAACGGTTCAAGATCTAACAAGCCAAGTGCGACTTCCTCCTACCCGAGCAGGAAGCCATTAAGTTGGCTATTCGCGGCCTAGAGCGTCGTCAGCGGTTGAAGCACCACGGGGAAAGCTTCGCGTCTATGGCAGATCTGATCAACAAGGTCGGCAGTTATGAGCTGATCCTTAATGAGATGGACGAGAAGGCGAATGCCTCCAAGGGGACTTACGTTCCAGGGAGAAACAGGACAGTGGGGGCACTAAACCTCCAATCCCCTACGTTTGACCCTTATTACCAGAGGCAGGAGTATGATGACGTCAGAGCGGTCGAACTGACTGGGAAACCGTTGGCTCATAAACTGGAGAATCTCAAAATAACTCGTGAGCCAATCACAATCCAGTCTTTTGCATGGACCAAGCCCGAATACGAGTCTGACACGTTTGACGCGAAAAACGCCCATCTTGTCTTCAATGACTTGATCGAGGCGAAGTGCATACATTTGGACCACAAGATCCCGCCAAAGCAGGGGCTAAAAGACAAGAAGTATTGTAGCTTCCACAGTGTCCACAATCATGACACCAAAGACTGTGTCAAGCTCCGCGACCAACTGTAGACTTGGTTGAATTCCGGCGCCTTGAAAATGAAGACGCCAGGAAGCACAGCTTCTCTGGTGGATGTAGACCCCTTCCCGGTTGTGGTTGGTATGGTCGAGGTGAACTAGAACGACCAGCCAGCGGAGAACAGCCACCGCCGCGCGCCAAAGCCAGGCCAGTGGAGAGTCACCTTGGACTTGGCTGAACACCCAGAAGATGACGATCCGCGCTAAGCGCCTGTGGCCTAACGCGAGGTAACCAATCAAGCTATGATTCACTCGCTTTCACTTCAGCCTTTACTTCTGTTTTTTCTTTCAGTTTCATTCTTTCTCGCATTGAAAAAGAAAATACCAAAAAAAAAAAAAAAACAAATAGCAGAAAACCCAAAAAGAGATCCTTGGTCTTGCTGAAATGCAAGACAACGTTCTTGCCTCTGACAGGCTTGAACTTTACATAGGAGCCTATCCTTGAGGCTTGAAGACAACAGGCATTTCACATGCCTTCGAGTTACTGCCAGCGAAGTCAAGTTAGAGAGGCAATACAATTAGTTTGCAATTCTGAAACGTTGGCAGCCACTACTGGACAGTCAACTTCGCGGACTCAACTAGAATGATCCAGGAGAACTTAGCCAGCACGCCTTATACCGACCAAAAGCCCTGGATGTCTATTTTCTAGAGGATTTTATGGTTCGTCATTCCGACATTCCTAGAGAGAGTTATGACAGCTTGAATGCAGACAGGTCAGGATACGGCAAGTTATGGCAGCTTCCGCTTAAGCTCTACATCGCCGCTGCTGACTTGTTTATCGATGGACTCTCCGCACAAGACGATGAGAGCGGAGTGGAACATGTCGTTTACTTTCTTAGCAGGGTGTTAACCGATTGTGAGATGCGCTACTCTCTAATGGAAAAGTTGTGTCTTGCCCTTTTCTTCGCAGGTGTTTTGGCCACGATCCTCACCGCGCGGAGCAGAGGTAACTAGCGAACAAAGAGAAGGGGGGAGTTGCGGGCATGCCACCTCGCGGACGAGGAAAGAGTTGTAGGTGTGCGAGATCTTAACTTCTGATCAGGCGAATGAGGTTTCAGGTGCCACCTCAGACGAGGATTTACGAACACAAGCGATCGATACTCACGGCGGCGCGAGCAGAGCAACAAATAGGGAGTTTCAGAGAGAAGTCAGGGTAGAGTCCGGAGGGCTCTGAAGAAGAAACCTAGGCGGCGACGCTTAGGGTTAGGGTTTCGAGAAGCTCGAAGGGTAACTGGGTTTCAATTTGTATTGTGTTTTTGTGTTTGTTTGAGAGTGAGCTGCTCTATTAGGGTTCGAGCCCCCTTATATAGCAGTTCGACTTGCGGCAGAAGAAAAGTAATTAGAATCCAAGTCAGACTCTGAAATCCTAATAGCACAAGGGCACTGTTTCGTCCATGCGAACCAACCATCTTGTGACACATGTCTAGTTCGCACACTTCATTCCACATAGGGCATTGCTTCCATGCTGCCAACTGTAGACTCTTATGCGAACCGGAATTAGCAATATCCTTATCCCGCGGGGTGTCACAGGATGTTATCTCGCGTGCTCCTGAAGCTCGCTTCCATTTCGCGGGCTATTGCAGCTCGCGAGCCTGAAAAGGGCTTTTTATATTAAATGGGCCACAGGGATTGGCCCGAAGCATATCAAAGACTTGTAAAAGTCTTCAACGATTAAAGTGGTGTGCGCGGACTCCGCATTTGCTTCCTCGCGAAGTCTCCTACGCGAGCCAGTTTGCCAGCTCGCCTCGCCTACGCGGAGTGTGAATCTCGCCTACTCGAAGTGTCAAATAGTAATTCCGCGCGCGAAGTCATCCAGCGCGCGAACTGTGTAGTCCGCCTATGTCCATTCCGCGCGCTAACTGCGCGAAGTCCAGTTCGCACGCGAACTCTGTTCTCAGCTCGCGTGGTGTTTCTGGCGGGCCATGACTTGTAAACTTAAAGAAACTTGGGCTCGCCGGTATGACATGGACCAAGAAATAATTAATATTTACATAGACATTTACTATCTAGTAAAATATTAATTTAGGCGTAAACATTGCCCCCTAGCCTCGAAGTCATGAAATTTCGAGAATGACTAAAGAGGTGTATGTTCATGTTGCGGTATGGGTCGGGTCATACAAAATGAGTGTGAGTAGACAAGCCTGTGGATAGGCCTTGAAACTCAAGCACCCAGTAAGGCATTGGAGTGAACTGCTGAACGGCTCGCCTAGGCACCTTGGACTTGAACTTCAAATGCATTCGCCTGCCCTACTTCTGCATTCGCCTGCTCTTTGCCTGCATTCACTTGCTTTTTGCTTGCATTCGCCTGCTCAACTCAAAAGACATAGTATATTTCACATACCGCGAGCGAATGTAGCTCGCATGGATGTATCTTTAGCAGACGTATGTAACTTGAGTAGATTCTAAAAAATAGCCCTTCACGAGCTCTTGGCGATGGCGGACCAACATGGAAAGACAATGGCTATGTACTTCGCTGCCCCCTAGTGCGAACCAATGAGAGACAAATAAAAGAGTCGGCGAACGGCTGCGTAACCGTGAAATTTTTTAAGAGGCCATGCACTTCGCTGCCCCCCAGTATATACTTCGCTGCCCCCCAATGTGAACCAATGAGAAGCAAACAAAGGAGTCGGCGAACGGCCGCATAAAGCTGGCGAACCAAGTTTGAAAATGTGGATGCCACAGGATTGACCTAAATAATGACTAAGACACTTGAAGAAGGTCCAAAGTCTGAAATAACTGGAACACATCTACCCAATGTGCCTCCCAGTTTTGATGTCTGTTCGCCGAAGCTTCTTGAGAAGAACGAAGGACATCAAAACTTTAGCATGCCCCCCGGGGAAGGAGTTGCGGTACCAATGCCCCCCCAGTGAGGAAAGCAGGCTACGAGATCATGAAAACACATTGAAAATACACATTGCAAATCCGCGCGTATCCTAACCTGCAAACTGCCATAACTCTCTCCAGGAATGGCGAAATGACGAACCGTAAAATCCTCTGGAAAGTAGACATCTAAGGCTTTCTGTTGATATAAGGCGCGCTGGCTAATGCTTCCTGGATCATTCCAATGGAGTCCGCGAAGTTGACTGTCTAGTAGTGGCTGTTGCAACGCTTCAGAATTGCAATCTAGTTGTATTGCCTCACTGACTTGACTTCGTTGGCAGTAACTTGAAGGCATGTGGTATGCTTGTTGTCATCAAGCCTCAGGGATAGGCTCCTATGTAAAGTTCAAGCCTGTCAGAGGCAAGAACATTGTCTTGCATTTCAGCAAGACCAAGGATCTCTTTTTGGGTTTTCGCTATTTGATTTTTTTTTTGTATTTTCTTTTTTCTTATGCGAGAAAGAAAGAAACTGAAAGAAAAAACAGAAGTAAAGGCTGAAGTAAAAGCGAGTGAATCATAGTTTGATTGATTACCCTTCGTTAAGGCATGGGGGAGGCCTCCCACGCTTCACTCCAAGCCTCGATGCCGTTGTGTTCTCGGCATGAAACTTTTTTTGTTGAGAAGCTCTAAGCGTGGAGCTGAGATGTTGTGCACCAACAACTTGAAAGCTTGAATGAGGCAGCTCGTAGGGAAGGCGAACTACGCAGCACAATGACTGGTTCGCAGGTGTTTTGGCCACGATCCTCAGCGCGCGGAGCAGAGGTTTCTAGCAGACAAAGAGATGGGAGTGTTGCGGGCGTGCCACCTCGTGGACGAGGAAAAGGGTTGATGGGGGGGCGTGCGCTTGACTTCTTGATCAGGCAGAAAGGGGGATCACAGGTGCCACCTCAGAGGAGGATTTACGAGCACAAGCGGGTCGATACTCACCCTAAACCCTAAACACGGCGGAGAGAAAGGGGGATGCAGAGTCCGGAGAGCTCTGGAGAAAGACCTAGGCGGCGGCGCTTAGGGTTAGGTTTTCGAGGAAGGCTCGAAGGGAAACTGGGTTTCAGTTTGTGTTTGTCTGAGAGTTGTCTCTGATTTGTTGTTGTAAAAGTTGTGTGTCGTCTGAGAGAGTTTTCGAACCCTTTATATAGTGGAGCTTGACTTGTGGCAGAAGAGAGAGATAATCCTACTTCAAGTTGGATTCGGCAAACCTACTAGCACAAGGGCACTGTTTCATCCATTCGAACCAACCATCTTGTGACACATGTCCAGTTCGCACACTTTATTTCCGCGCTACCAACTGTAGACTCCTATGCGAACTCGCGGGCTGCTACAGGGTGCTACCTCGCGTGCTTCTGTAGCTCGCGTCCATTTTGCGGGCTATTGCAGCTCGCGAGCCTTAAAAGGGTTTTTATATTTAATGGGCCACAGGGGTTGGCCCGAAGCATGTTAAAGACTTGTAAAAGTCTTCAACGTTTGTCGTGGTGCGCACGGGCTTCGCATGTCGCTTCCTCGCGAAGTCCTCTACGCGAGCTAGTTCGCCAGCTCGCCTCGCTTCGCCTCGCGGAGAGTCCATCTCGCCTCGCCTACGCGGAGTGCCAATCTCGCCTCGCCTCGCGGAGCGTTGAACAGTAATTCCGCGCGCGGGCTAAGTGAAGTCAAATTCTCATGCAGTTCGTTCCGCGCGAAGTCTAACTTGGCTTGCGTGGACTTACTGGCGAGCTATCACTTGTAAACTTAGAGAAAACTCCAACTCGCCGGTATGACATAGTCCAAGAAATAATTAATATTTACATAGACATTTACTGTCCAGTAAAATATTAATTCAGGCGAAAACATTGCCCCCTAGCCTCGAAGTTATGAAATGTCGAGAATGACTGAAGAGGTTTATGTTCATGTTCATGTTGCTCCAAAGCCAATAGTATTAGCTCGGGTCATACATAAAAGGAGTTTGAATCGTAGCGAACTGCTCTATGGCTCGCTTCGGTACCTTGGACTTGCACTTCGAATGTAATCGCCTGCCCTTAGCTCGCATTCGCCTGTTCCACTTTTGCGTTCGTGTGCTCTTAGTCCGCATTCGCCTGCTCAACCCAGAAGACATAATACATGGCACATACGCGAGTTCTTGGCGATAGCGGACTAACATGGAAAGATAATGGCCATGCATTTCGCTGCCCCCTAGTGCGAACCAGTGAGAGACAAACAAAAGGTTGAAAAGTTTTAAGAGGCCATGCACTTCGCTGCCCCCCCCCAGTATATACTTCGCTGCCCCCAGTGCGAACCAATGAAAAGTAAACAAAGGAGTTGGCGAACGGCCCGCACAAAGCTGGCGAACCAAGTTTGAAAAATTGGAGGCCACAGGGATTGGCCTGAATAATGACTAAGACACTTGAGGAAGGTCTAAAGTCTGAAATTTCTGGAACACAATCTGCCAATGTGCCCCCCAGTTTTGATATTGTTTGCCGAAGCTTCTTGAGAAGAACGAAGGACATCAAAACTTTAGCATGCCCCCCAGGGAAGGAGTTGTGGTACCGATGCCCCCCAGTGAGGAAAGCATGTTTCAAGGTCATGAAAACACATTGAAAATGCACAATGCAAATCCGCGCGTATGCTGACCTGTCTGCATTCAAACTGCCATAACTCTCTCCAGGAATGGCGAAATGACAAGCCGTAAAAGCCTCTGGAAAATAGACATCCTGGACTTTCGGTCGGTATAAGGCGGGCCAGCTAGTGCTTCCTGGATCATTCCAATGGAGCTCGCGAAGTTGACTGTCAGGTAGTGACTGGTGCAACTTTCAGAATTGCAATCTAGTTGTATTGCCTCTCTGACTTGACTTCGCTGGCAGTAACTCGAAGGCATGTGGAATGCCTGTTGTTGTCAAGCCTCAGGGATAGGCTCCTATGTAAAGTTCGAGCCTTCAGAGGCAAGAACATTGTCTTGCATTTCAGCAAGACCAAGGATCTCTTTTTGCGGTTTTGGCTATTTGATTTTTTGTATTTTCTTTTTTCAATGCGAGAAAGAAAAGGAATTGAAAGAAGTGGAAGTAAAAACTGAAGGAAAGCTAGGAACAAAGAAAAGAGGGTATCATAGCTTGATTAGGTACCCTTCGTTAGGCCACGGGGGAGGCCTCTCACGCTTCACTCCGAGCCGCGATGTCGTTGTGTTCTCGGCATGAGACTTTTGCTGTTGAAAATTCCCAAGTGTTGGGCAGAGTTGTTCCGCGTCAACCACTTGAAAAGTTGGGCAAGGTACTTCGTAGGGTACATATTGTTGCCCTCCACATATCCTTTTCTGTTGACCAATCATGATCTTCAACTGCATTCTCGTATACCGTATGCTGTTGAGCTCAGCCTTGTTGCCACCCGGTTCGCCAGCTTCATTTCGCTTGCTTTGACTTGATAAAGAAGGCAGGCGAACTCTGCCATGCCCCCCATGCGGCTGACCTGTGTCCACATATACATCTCGCATAGGAAAGCTGGCTCGTGGGTCACCTTTCATGCGAAGTTGTGATTCGCCACCAGTGTTTGACCCGCTCTCTTTTTCTAAGGTGGACTGTTCTGTCCTACCTTGAAGCTTATCTTCCTGGGGAACAACGTTGTTTTTTGAGATAAGATCATTATCCAAAGTCTCGCCGGCCTTGACCTCAGATTCTTTGTCGTTGACTGACAAAGCAGTCTCTTCCTTGGACATAAGTTCATCCCCTTGGTGAGGACGTGTGAGGACACGGGTTTGCCCCCCACGTGTTTGACCTGTGTCCACATATTCATCCCGCACAGGGTGTTTTTGTGTTTGGTCAAACCTCCTATGGATTTGCAGTTCGCCATCAGAGTTCGAACCGACCTCTTCCTCTAAGGTGGACTTTTCTGTCCTCCCTTCCAGTTCATCTTTCTGAGGAACACCATGAAATTTCGAGATGGGATTACTATCCATAATCTCGCCGGCCTCAACCTCAGGCTCCTTGTCGTTGGTTAATAGAGTAGCTTCTTCCTTGGACGTCGGCTCATCCAAAGGAGAACCTTCGCCAGTAGATTGGCTGCCAAGCAGCTCAATCTTTTTGGCAAGGCATTGCTTATCAGTTATAGCAGGGGTCATCTTCAAGGCATTCGTGGTTTGCCCCAACTCCTTTTGGGTTCGTTGGAGGGACCCTTCAAATATGTCATTATTATCCTTGATGTTATCTGCAAACGGGCTGAACTCCTCATTGAGGATATCTAAGTTTCCCTTGAAGCTTCCGGTAAGGTTGTGCTGGTCTGCTTTCCAAAGGATCTTGTCCCCTTCGGCCTGTCTAGCAAGGCCGTCGACCTTCACAATAAGGTCAATGACACTTTGTTGAGTAGCCAAACCCTGGCTCGTCAACTGCTCGAACATCTGAAAGATTCGCTCCATAGACGGAGCAGAACCTGTGTCTTGGGTCGGCTGAGAGCCTACCATGGCGGAATCTCAAGTCTTCCAGGCTTCCCTATTGTGAATCGCCTGTACTCCCTGTCCCACTGGGCATGCTAATGTTTTGGCCACGATCCTCAGCGCGCGGAGCAGAGGTTTCTAGCAGACAAAGAGATGGGAGTGTTGCGGGCGTGCCACCTCGCGGACGAGGAAAAGGGTTGATGGGGGGGGTGCGCTTGACTTCTTGATCAGGCAGAAATTGGGATCACAGGTGCCACCTCAGAGGAGGATTTACGAGCACAAGCGGGTCGATACTCACGGCGGCGCGAGCAGAGCAATCACAGGGAGTTCGGAGAGAAACGGGGATGCAGAGTCCGGAGAGCTCTGGAGAAAGACCTAGGCGGTGGCGCTTAGGGTTAGGTTTTCGAGGAAGGCTCGAAGGGAAACTGGGTTTCAGTTTGTGTTTGTCTGAGAGTTGTCTCTGAGTTGTTGTTGTAAAAGTTGTGTGTCGTCTGAGAGAGCTTTCGAACCCTTTATATAGTGGAGCTTGACTTACGGCAGAAGAGAGAGATAATCCTACTTCAAGTTGGATTCGGCAAACCTAATAGCACAAGGGCACTGTTTCATCCATTCGAACCAACCATCTTGTGACACATGTCCAGTTCGCACACTTTATTTCCGCGCTACCAACTGTAGACTCCTATGCGAACTCGCGGGCTGCTACAGGGTGCTACCTCGCGTGCTTCTGTAGCTCGCGTCCATTTCGCGAGCTATTGCAGCTCGCGAGCCTTAAAAGGGTTTTTATATTTAATGGGCCACAGGGGTTGGCCCGAAGCATGTCAAAGACTTGTAAAAGTCTTCAACGTTTGTCGTGGTGCGCGCGGGCTTCGCATGTCGCTTCCTCGCGAAGTCCTCTACGCGAGCTAGTTCGCCAGCTCGCCTCGCTTCGCCTCGCGGAGAGTCCATCTCGCCTCGCCTACGCGGAGTGCCAATCTCGCCTCGCCTCGCGGAGCGTTGAACAGTAATTCCGCGCAAAGTCATTCCGCGCGCGGGCTAAGTGAAGTCAAATTCTCATGCAGTTCGTTCCGCGCGAAGTCTAACTTGGCTCGCGTGGACTTACTGGCGAGCTATCACTTGTAAACTTAGAGAAAACTCCAACTCGCCGGTATGACATAGTCCAAGAAATAATTAATATTTACATAGACATTTACTGTCCAGTAAAATATTAATTCAGGCGTAAACATTGTCCCCTATCCTCGAAGTTATGAAATGTCGAGAATGACTGAAGAGGTTTATGTTCATGTTCATGTTGCTCCAAAGCCAATAGTATTAGCTCGGGTCATACATAAAAGGAGTGTGAATCGTAGCGAACTGCTCTATGGCTCGCTTCGGTACCTTGGACTTGCACTTCGAATGTAATCGCCTGCCCTTAGCTCGCATTCGCCTGTTCCACTTTTGCGTTCGTGTGCTCTTAGTCCGCATTCGCCTGCTCAACCCAGAAGACATAATACATGGCACATACGCGAGTTCTTGGCGATAGCGGACTAACATGGAAAGATAATGGCCATGCATTTCGCTGCCCCCTAGTGCGAACCAGTGAGAGACAAACAAAAGGTTGAAAAGTTTTAAGAGGCCATGCACTTCGCTGCCCCCCCCCCCAGTATATACTTCGCTGCCCCCAGTGCGAACCAATGAAAAGTAAACAAAGGAGTCGGCCAACGGCCCGCACAAAGCTGGCGAACCAAGTTTGAAAAATTGGAGGCCACAGGGATTGGCCTGAATAATGACTAAGACACTTGAGGAAGGTCTAAAGTCTGAAATTTCTGGAACACGATCTGCCAACCATCATCTTGTGACACATGTCCATGCGAACCAACCATCATCTTCTGACACACATAGTCTGAAATTTCATCCATGCGAACCAACCATCTTGTGACACATGTCCAGTTCGCACACTTTATTTCCGCGCTACCAACTGTAGACTCCTATGCGAACTGGAATTAGGAGCATCCTTATCTCGCGGGCTGCTACAGGGTGCTACCTCGCGTGCTCCTGAAGCTCGCTTCCATTTCGCGGGCTATTGCAGCTCACGAGCCTTAAAAGGGCTTTTTATATTAAATGGGCCACAGAGATTGGCCCGAAGCATATCAAAGACTTGTAAAAGTCTTCAATGATTAAAGTGGTGCGCGCGGACTCCTCATTTGCTTCCTCGCGAAGTCTCCTACGCGAGCCAGTTCGCCAGCTCGCCTCGCCTACGCGGAGTGTCAATCTCGCCTACGCGAAGTGTCAAATAGTAATTCCGCGCGCGAAGTCATCCCGCGCGCGAACTGTGTAGTCCGCTTATGTCCATTCCGCGCGCTAACTTCGTGAAGTCCAGTTCGCACGCGAACTCTGTTCTCAGCTCGCGTGGTGTTTCTGGCGGGCCATCACTTGTAAACTTAAAGAAACTTGGGCTCGCCGGTATGACATGGACCAAGAAATAATTAATATTTCCTCTTTCCAAATAATTAATATGTTTTGACAAGACATACGGCACGCGTGAAACGGATCTCGTATGAAGAAGTTATGGTCAGAGGAAGTTAGTTTACAGGTTTGGAAAGTGTATAAGTAGAAAAGTGTGGGGGGAGTTAATTTGGAAACCTAAAATCAGTTTTTCTCTCCTCTCTCCCGAGCTACCCCGAACTCTCTCTTCTCCAGCCGAGTTCTCTCTCATCCGGCCACCAAATTGGACGCCGCCAGTCCCGTTGGGTAGGCAAGGGTTTCCTCTCCACTACTGGGGCAGTCTTGCTTGCCGTCGCGCTGCCTGGAAGCTGCCACAAAGCGGTGGAGCTTCTGCTGTTCCGCTAGAAAGCCGACGATTTCGACGCCGATTCCGGCCAAGTTTAGGTGAGTCTTGCTCTCCTCTGTCTTCTAGAGATGTTTCTACCCTTTTGTGATCTAGAAATCAAGTTTTGGGGTCAGTTTTGTAGGTTTGGATTTTGTTTTTCAGCAGGTTCCAGCCAGAATCGGTTGAAACCTCAGGTATTAAACTTGTTCACCATGCTTCAATCTACAAGTTTCATGTTTTGAGTTTCCCCAAATTTTGAAGTTTGGTGGAGGCGCGTGGGAGCGCGTCCGGGCAAGGTAGAGGCCTTGGTTGCTGCGTTAGCTAGTCCTTGTAGTTGCTAGGGTGTTGTTTGTGTGTGAGGACTAAGTGTTGTTTTGGTTTTTGCATCATAGGTGCTAAGTTTGTTTATGGTGTTCATTAGGTCGGAAACTTAGAAAGTTTGATTCTTAGAGGTAGTAATGGTTTGTTGTTGAGTGTCCCGATGACCTTGGGAGGTCTTGGAGGAAGGATTGCCCTTATTTGGGCAACCTTTAGGTTAAGGGTACTTTAATCCTTGTTGAGAAATTTCTAAGGTTTTAATTGTGTAATTTTAGGTGATTTGTGAGATTGTGGTTAACTTGGCTCTTGTGTTTTTGTGAAGACACAGCAGGAGTATTTAAGTGAATAAATCTCATCAAACTTATTCATCTTAAATGACCCATTATTGTGCGCAATGGCATTGCGATTTGACACCTAGAAATAACATCTGGCCGAGCTCAAAGATTGAAGATCTATTTCAATCCTAATTGAGCTCAAGGATTGCAATTTCGTGTCAATCCTCATACATAGTCACGAGTTGTAGTACAACAATATTCAATGATCGTGGGTCGTAGATGAATAGTAAAGTTGCATGCAAATATTGCATAGCCCCAAGACGTAATAGAAAGATTGGTGCGCATCAATAATATTCAAGCGACAAGCTAAAGTTACTTGGTCGTAGCCTCGGTGAGACTGTATTGCGTGTGAACATGGGCTACAAGACACTTCAACTTATATCCTGATAAACTTCTTTAAAGAATGGGTAGTGAGCCCGTACAAGTATAAGCAGCATAAACATTAGATAATAGTGTAACACGTGATCAGTGTGTTAACACTTCAACCAACACCAAAAAGCATAAAAAGGTGTCCGCAAGTTGGTTGTATCTATCTACATAGTTTGATGTAAGAATGGAATGTTCACTGCTTTCAAAACGAGCAATGAGCATTGCAGGGGGCCAATGAGACATCGAGGGAAGGCCGGTGCACCTCAATTGCTTGAGAAATTGACCGAACGGCCTCCGGGAAGTTGGAGTCATGTTCGAATGACGTCAATGTCCCCAGGGTGCCACCATTTACAACCATGGCGTCACCATCATGCTTCATGGAGAAGCTAGATCCCGAATGTCTTCGTTCTGAAAACTGAACTTGTAGAGCTTTCCAATGATATAAATCTCACTGTCTGGTTCGTCCGGAGTTGTTTACAATGCTCAAACGAAGTTGACTGTTCAGAAGGGACAGATTGCTGTTTTTCGCAGATTTGGCATTGGCAAAGCTTTGAAGCTTGCGGATGGCATGTGGGCTTAAGCCGAAGTCAAAATGACGTGTATATGATCAAAATCAAGTCCTTTTGGCTTTCCAAGGTCGTAAACTCTATGACTAGTTAGCGAAAACTAACTCAGAGGACCTAGAGGATTCGATCATGATGATAATTGTCCGGTTTTAATAAGTCTTCAACGTCTTTTACAAGACAGAAATTGGTTTAATAGCGTATGGGGATCCAAAATCAAAAGCTTTCGGTAACTCCAATTCAGTATGACTAGACATGTCCGTGGAGGGTCGGTAGTGCGAGGCACACTTGAAACCACTATCTCCTTAATTTCAGACAATTCTAAGACATCACACTGAGCTTGGATGAGCCTAGCTGAACAATTGATGATGGAAAATCTATTATAGGGTAAAAGACTTCACCGGAAACACGTTGGCGATCTTCCTTGAGGATGCATGGCCATGCGTCATCTTCACTTGAAAGAGACCAAAATGGCAAAATCTAACCATGTAGATTGTAAATATGCCGTGCTTGTAAGGTCGATGTAAAATTGCACATCTTGTTTGTAAATCAATACGAACCATAAGAGGAGAATAGTTTCATAACTTCGAAAAAATTCTCAAGACATTCATTATTGCTAATGTGAGTATATATTGAGGTCTCAAATAAACAAAGGACATCGATACGATGTCTTATTCACAATTTGAGTATGAGCTTGACAATCTTGAACCAGTGATCCAGAGATCCAAACGGTTGCATTGTCCTAAGCGGGCGTGAGTAGTTTTGGCATAGTGGTGTCTAGATCGGGAGTGTCGTCATTAAGGCCGGTGGCACCTCCCCCTCTTATCTAGACATCGGCGCAGCGTTTTCTGCCATTGCCATGACCCATATTGTTGTCCCCACATTAGGGGACAATCCCAAATACATTTATCGCATTAGCGTATATACAATTCCCGTTTACAATTGTATGATCAAAATCAAGTCTCGTTGGTGATTCCAAACCAACTTGGAGGGCCTACAGAACTTGATGATGATCGAATCCGCTAAAGATTATGGATCAAGATGCCACAGAATACCATCGACGATATGTAGTCAAATAAGGTGGTAAGCAATCCACTTGACTTAATAACTCAACAAGTAGAGTTAGATGGACATTTCAAGAAACGCTCCATAAGTGCATTCCACAGTACTTTGTGGTCATTACTTTTTACACAGATTGCCATTGAAGGCTTTTGTCGATGTGACGCTTCAAAACTTTGAGCGCGTGAGATGGGAAATCTCGGCATCTAGGCTTGTTAGCTTGGGGGTCAAAACATATGGTTTAATCCTTTTCAATAAAAAGGTTCCTCAGATGAGTAGAATGTTACGTTGCTCTTGCATACAAAACCAAGTTGTTATGAGACTTCATAGAGGTCACAAATGATGCTTTTTAATGGTTTGTCTTACGGATTGATCACACACAATACGGAGAAAGGTTGGGGTTGATCACACACAACCTGGACAAGGAAACAAGAGTGATCAAACACACTTTTGACCCACGAATAAAATTCCGGGATTTTTACCTACACGCACAAAATCCCAAGCATAGAAGGAAGATGGAGAAGGGAGGAAAAGACTTTATCCTCCCCGAGTTATTCAAAAGTCAATAACTGTAATATTAAAGCTTACTTGCTAGTTTATATGAGCTGATTTGCAATTGACATACTTAATTCCATGTGCATGCGACGAAGTGGCTCGCGTAATTTCGTTCTGATTCGTCGCGCGATAATTTCATGAAAAATAAAAACATATGGGTTAGTCATATTCACCATATAAATATAAACCATAAAAACTTTAAAAAGTGCAAAATTTGAAAGAAAAAAACTGAAAAATTAAGCCGAAGGAGGCCGGGAAAAACGACAGCCGAATATGGGCGAGCGACAGCCGAGGACTGGCGATAGGAGGAAATCAGACGGCGGCCGGAAAAAAAGGTTGAATGGCGGCAGTCAGACGGAGGATGGATAGAGGAGCCGAAGGACGGACGGTGGAGCCATGAGGGCTTGATGGCTTTTTTTCGGAAAAATAGGTAGGATTTTTGGCTATTAACTCCAGGGTTAGAACAAAGTGCATGATAACGTGATGAAGTATAAACAGTAGAGATGAAGAGATCTAGTAAGAGAAAAAAGAATCATAGGGGTGTTACTTCGAAACTGAAAACCGAAAAAAACCGCACCGAAAACCAAACCGTAACTGAAAAACCCGCACCGAAAAAAAAAAAACTGGGCCGAACCAGATCTGTTCGGTTCGGTTTTCGGTTTCGGCCCAGTCAAAACCGAACTGAACCGTTTGAACCGAAGTCAATGGTCAAACGGTAATACGACATCGTTTAAAAAAAAAAAAAAAAAAAAAAAAAAACCCTAGTTCTTCAGTTTCTACTTTCTATCAGTCTCTCTCTCACGCCTATTTCCTTAGTCTCTGTTTCACTCTTTCTTAGTCCCGAGTCCCCTTTTTCTTTTGTGTCTCGCCGGACTGTCCCTCTTCTCCCCTCTCGCCGGTCCGCCCTGTCGCCACTCACCAGTCCGCCACTTGCGCCAGTCCCCTCCGCCCTATTGCCACTTGACTCTCCCTCTTCTCCCCTCTCGCCGATCCGCCCTGTCGCCACTCGCCAGTCCGCTACCTGCACCAGTCCCCTCCACCTTGTCGCCACTCGACTCTCTCTCTGCTGCCTCTGAAAAGCCATATAAAGGGTCCTGCTCCGGTTTTAGAAAAAGGTATTATTTATATGGATATTGGACTAGTAATACATTACGAAGCTGGCTCTTTTCGAATTGTTGCTCTCTGTTATGTTTTTCAGTCTGAGGAAGCCTTCTTCTGTGCAGATAGGACTGATATTGCCGATGAGGCAATTACATTCATCCACGCCAATGTATTCTTTAGAAACTTTGATATCAAGAGCTCAGCCGATAAGCTGTTGATTTATCTCACATTCTACATTAATGTGGCTTTGAAGAGGCTGGAAGGTTGCAGAACTTTGGCAGAAGGTACCAAGGCGTTCATTAATTTAGGTCTGGAAAAGGTTCTTGTGCTTGGAGAGCCAGGTTTCCCTTTGCCGGGCCTCTTTCCTTTGCCTCAATCTGACAAGGAAGCAGGTGAGGTTTCATTCCTATCTGTGCTTGACTTTAGTCTTAAGGATTTATATTATTTTTAAGAAGTGTTACAAATCCAGTTATTGCAGATGTTTATAGTAGATTTTTGTCTCGTTTGATTAACTTCCTAGCTGAACTCTCCGGTTTCTTTGAAATGGAGTTTAGGTTTCTCAATTGTTACTTGCATGGATTTACTATTTAGTTTCATTAATTCTTTTTGTTTTCACATATAACATGGGATATGCCTTCTATCTTCCCATACATGAGTAGATGGTCTTAAATCGTCTAATTGGTTCTGAATCATCCATGTTATCTGACAAATGGAATAGACTACAGCTTGATGCTTAAATTAAGATTTTTACATGTCTCCATGATGCTTAACTTGATTTGTTAATACAGACATGTAATCTCCTTTTGAGGGAGCATTGGAATACAACTGTTGAGATTGTCATATTACTTGCTACATGGTGTTAAGAGTTCTTCACCTATGATTTAAAACTATTTTGCAGTATGCTTTAATTTCTTCCCTACCATTTTTAGATATGGCAAAGGTTTCCCATTTGCATGCATCCATCCATTGCTGCTGATCCGTATTCATTGCTGCTGATGAACAACTTTCATAATGTGGTAACTTGTTAATTGTTATGTGCTTAAATCTTTGATTCCTTTTCTTTTGCAGACAACATTCCCTCTCACAATGAAGAGGGTTAGATTGAACTCATCAAAGGCAGTGAAGCGCGGTTCCTCAATGTCCGGTGACTCAGTTGGTCGTGGCCGTGGTGTTACGAGTTCTACAATGAACAATTCTTCCTCATCTTCTCAGGTATATTACTGAAATTTGGTTACTGAAATAGTTATGATATATATATATATATATATATATATATATATTCTGATGATGATGATTATATTTGTATAATATGCAGATGCAAGTTGATAGTGTTGGTGTTGGTGAATCGAAAACACCGACACCGGTTCCTAGTATGGATGGATCACAAGCAACTGAAGCAAGTACCGGTGAAGAAGAGAAGAATCATGAGATGACTGAGGAAGAATATTTGGCGTACTTGAAGGACAATGAAAGGTCAGATATTTGGGCTCATTTTACTAGAAAAATGGTTAAGAATAGAGTTAAGGGAGTATGCATTTATTGCAGTAAAGAATATTGTGCTGATCCGTATTCAAATGGTACGACATCCCTTCTTAAGCATATAGATAAGTGTCCCAAGTATCCTCCAAACATTGAAATGTTGAAAGCTAAAAAACAAAAGATTTTGTGTGTTAACAAAGAGACTAAGGAGTTAGATACCTCTGCTTTGACAAATGAAGAGCTCAATAGGTTGTGTGTGGAGATGATTATTCTAGATGAGCTATCATTTACTCATGTGGATGGGATGGGGTTTAGACGTTTTATGAAAAAAACATTACCTTTTTGGAAAATCCCTTGTAGGCAAACAGTAGCAAAAGATGTGCTTAAGGTGTATATGTGAGAGAATGAGAAGTTGATGGGTCAATTGAAGGGGAAAAGGGTGTGTCTTACAACGGATACATAGACATCCATTCAAAACATTAATTATATGGTTGTCACCACACACTTTATTGATGATGATTGGGTGTTGCATAAAAGAGTGCTTAATTTTTGTGCCATTGAGGATCATAAGGGAGAGTCTATAGCTGAAATTTTAGAGGATTGTTTGTTAGAGTGGGGCATAGAGAAGATTCTAACAATCACCGTTGATAATGCTTCGGCAAATGATGTTGCAATAAAAGAGTTAATCAAGAAGTTAGATGCTTGGGGAGATCCTAGAATGATTTTGAATGGGGGGAAGAATGTGCATATGCGGTGTGTAGCTCATATTCTTAACTTGATTGTGAATGATGGTTTAAAACCAATGAATATGTCTATTGATGCTATTCGTAATGCGGTGAGGTATGTTAGATCCTCTCCACCAAGACTAAAACTTTTTAAACAATGTGTTGAGAGAGTGAAGATAGAGTGCAAGAGGCTTGTGGTGTTGGATGTCCCTACTAGATGGAATTCCACATACTTGATGTTAGAATCGGCTTTGAAATTTCAAAAAGCATTTGATAGATTGAGTGAACAAGATACTAATAATTATTGTGTATATTTCAAATTGGGTGAGAAGAATGCAAAGGAAGGGCCACCCGCTGGGATTGATTGGAGGAATGCCGAAGTGTATTCGGATTTTCTAAAACCATTTTATGAAGTTACATTAAGAGTGTGTTGTTCTAATGTACCTATTAGTCATCACACTTTTGGTGATTTGCTTTATCTATATGGTCTTTTAGAAGAACAAATTAAGAAACCAAGTGTTCCTAAGATGGGAGATATTGCACCTCCAATGGGAGAAAAATATAAAAAATATTGGGGTGATTTTGATGAGTTGAATCAATATGTGTTTCTTGCTCTTATTCTTGATCCACGACACAAATTTGAGAAACTTGTTGATTATTTAGAAGTTGTCTTTGGGGATGAGGATGAGTACCATAGGGTGGAAGTTGTCTCATTGAGTGTGAAAGAGCTTTTGTATGACATTTACAATGTGTATGAAGAGGAGGAAAATGATGTTAGAGGGGTTGGTGAGTCTCAAGCATCCAATGATATGATTAAGATTTCTTTAGCCACGGGTGTTACCAAGTTTGAAAGGAAGCTAAAGGAGAAAGAGTTGAAGAGAAAACCAAAGAAAGCCGAGATCATTAACAATGATGTTGATAGATATATTAGTGATCCTATTGAAGGAGACGATGAAGGGTTTGACTTGTTGAATTGGTGGAGAGTGAATGGGGTTTCTAGGTACCCGATATTGGCCCGTATTGCAAAAGACATTCTAGCTATTCCGGTATCTACTATATCTTCGGAATCTTCTTTTAGTACTAGTAGGAGAGTCATTAATCCACATCGAAGCTCTTTAAGTCCAATAATGGTGCAAGCCTTGATATGCACACAAAGTTGGCTTAGAGGTGAAGCTATTGCTTTGCATCATGTGCCATCAAGTGAAGAGATTGAGTTATGAGAAGAGGCGGAAAAAGGTAATAGTTTTACGTTATTTTTGAATGTTTGATTTAATTAATTTGTTTTAGTTATGTTATATCATTTACATGTATGGTTTTCTTTTCTAACCTTTTGTTTTTTTGTTTTGTTTTTGTCTATATAGAAATATTGGAGATGTCATCATTGTCAAGTAGGCAAAATGTGAAGTGTGGTATGTTGCCTCCTAAAATGAAGGTTATGAAGCAAACAACATTGCCAAGATGAGATCATTGAGATGATGCTGATACTTGATAAGGATTTGAACATTGTGGACTTTATTTTCAATTTGTGGACTTTTAAGTTTGAACAAATTTTTATTTTGTAATGTTTAAACTTTGAACATTGGACTCTATTTTCAATTTGTGGCTTTTAAGTTTGAACTATATGGAAGTATGCATTGTCGAATATGGATCCCAATATATTAAGAACTCTATATTAAAATTACCAGAAATCTTTTTTTTTTTTTTTTTTTTTTTTACAAAAAAAAAAAAACCGAAAAAAACCGAACCGGGCTGAACCGTTTAGTTCAGTTCGGTTTCCGGTTTACATTTTCAAAAAAAAAACCGAACTGAACCGAACCGATTTTTTAGTTCGGTTTGGTTTCCGGTTTTAGGTGAAAACCGAACCGAATAAAACCGATAACACCCTTAGAGAATCGTCATCTTATTCATTGATAGGAGCCCTTTTATATAGGGAATTACAAAGTATCAATATGATAATGATAAGTAATACATAGTCATATTCTAACTACATATCATGTTAGCAAAAGGCCAAGACACACATAAGGAATATATCCTAGAACATTTTCTTCTTGTTTTTTTTTTCAAAAAAATAATAATAATGGATTGTCCTAGATTCCCATGAGGGGATTACTCAGTCCTCACCTATATTCAGCTTCAGTGGATCTTCCTTCACCAAGACTCAGCTTGAGGAAATTTTGCCTTAGCAGGTTTAACTTTATTCAGATTTACCTAGAGGAGATTTCGGCTCATCCAAGCCCGTTTTTGCGTTTCTCCTCACTTAGATTCCTCTTGAGAAGATTTTGATGATTTTCGTTGACAAGAAAATACAAACAATATGTGAATAGATGTACAAACAATAAACGACAATTCATATAACTCATCGCATAATCAATTTTGTAAGAGAAAGTTCAAACTTGTCAAATGATCATTATTTTTAAAATAGTCAGTTATGACTTTCATAAATTTAGGTAAAACGAAGGCCTAAAGTAGTCATTACATATTCTACCACTATCATCTACAGATAGACAAATAGTTGTGAGATAAGCCCCTCCTAGTACATAAGATAGACTACCCTTTAATCGTATTCACTCATAGATACCTCTAGGACCTAGTACCTAAAAGGTGAACCCACAAGAAATAAAACAAACTGAAAAACAAAACAAGACTGTGATATCCCGCACCTGACTTTGAAGTTTATTTTTGAGTTAGATTTATCTTGTTCAATGGTTATTATTTTCTTACCTTTTGGTAATTGAGGTATATATATTTCAGTATATTTTATTTATTTATTTTTACTTTTACCTTTGTTTTGAAGAGAGGATGGTGCTTTGGTGTTGGCGGTGGATGACGGAAGAAAAGAAAGAGAAAGGAGAAAGGGAAAATAGAGAGAGGGAAAGGAAGAAAGGAAAAGACAGAGAAGAGAAAGAAAAAGAAAAGGGAAGAAAGAAAGAAAGAGAAGTGAGATGGGGGAGAGCGGACAACGGCGAACAGGGAGTAAGACGCAAGAAGAAAACAAAAAGAGAAACGGAAGAGGAAGAAGTGAATTTGGATTCTTTGTTGGCTAGGTTTAGTTTCAGAAGGAGAGATTTCGGTATGGAATGGGTGAGCGGGTTTAATCTTCTGAGAGGTGAGTGGCTGTTCTATCTTGCATGTTTTGATTATGATTTTTCTTGGTTCAGTTCTTGCTTGAGATGATTGTGTGTACCGCTGTGAGTGACTTTTATATCTCAAATCGTGTACCTTGATATTAAGTTTTCTTGTTTCTAATATTGTTCTCATCATATCCTTTCTGATATTGATCTTCTGATTGTGAGGTTTCGTATCAGTGTTCTATACTTTTTGGATATTAATGGTTTCGTATTTAGGGTTCAGTAACTTTCAGAAGTTTAATTCTTGTGGGTTAATTGCTTAATTTTGTGTTCGATGGCAGGTTAATGTAATTACTGTTTCCATGTTTGCTCCTTTGTTGATTTGAATACAATAGTGTCAATTGATGTTGATTGTAGTTAGTAACTATTTGTAGAACTTGAGTGCTTACATGTACTACATTTCAGTTTGTTCTTGTTGGTTTTGCTTCCTAATGTGTATGGTAAAGTGTCTTGCCCAAAAAGAAAGAGATGAGGCTTTTAATTTCTTTGGGCTGATCTTGTTATACTCTATTGATGTTCATGAATGTAATCATGCTGTTAAGGTTTCTGGATATGCGATTAAGTACTGGAAGAATTGCTAATATTGTTGGTAATGTGCACATTACCTATGACGTGACCGTAAAGGGCACGATCAATGAGCTTAGGTATCTCAGGCTGAAATAGCCAAGACATAGCTAAAAGGTTTGCAGTGGCATCAAGTGATTGACAGGCTTGCAGCGGCAACTTGGTTCTTTTAAGTGATTATGATTGATCGTTGTGTTGATCTTATTTCAGAAGAGTGATTATGAGTTCTTATTTGTGCTTTATTTTATCGGTCAGTTGTTGTGGCAGATTTTATGAAAGATTATACTTGGAAAATGTTTAGTTAATAATGTATCCTCAATTCCTCAACCTTGTAGCCGTTTCTTGACGTTTTTACCGTTTCTATTATTATTCGGTATTTTCTTAAGTCACTCACTGAGCGTTAGTGTAATACCCCAGATTTTCATATCAATTTCCTTGTATTATTTCCGAAATTAATGAAGGATTATTGTGGAAATTCTTTAGTTTGTGCGAAGTTGAAGTTTCGGGAGTAAATTTTAAGATGCTTTGACTTTTAATAGGCCAAAAGTTGACTTTATTTTCCGTAAGTTGACTTTATTTTTGAAAGTTGTAGAGTTTGGCAATATGAGTTTGTAGACACACGGCACGTGTAAAACGGATGTCGTATGAAAAAGTTACGGTCAGAGGAAGTTAGTTTCCGATTTTGGAAAGTTTATAAATAGAAAGTTGAGGGTTTTATTTTTGGGAACCCTAAATTTAGAAAGTCTCTTCTCTCTCCTCTCTCTCTCTCGAGCTTCCCAACGCCGGATTTTCTCCAGCTAAGAACTCGGCTGTCTGGCCACCATTCAAGGCGCCACCAGTTTCGTTCGGCTCGCACGGTTCTCCTCTCCACTCCTAGGGCAGCGTCGCTCGCCGTCTCGCCGCCTAGACGTCACCATGAAGCGGCGGAGTTGCTGCGGTATCGCCGGAAAACCGGCGATTTTGACTGCTCTTTCGGTGAGAGTTAGATGAGTCTTGCTCCTCTCATTCCTCTAGAGATGTTTATACCTCTTTGGTGACCTAAAAATCAAGTTTGGGCGCCGGGTTTGTAGGTTAGGATTTTGAATTTGGGTTGGTGTTTCGAGGCTTTTTCCGGCCGATTCCGGCCGAACTGGTTGAACCTCCAGGTATTAAAGTTGCTCACCATGCTTCAATCTACAAGTTTCATGTTGTGAGTTTTCTCAAATTCGGAAGTTGGGGATGGCGCGTGGGGCTCACTCGCTGGCGGCGCGTTTGGGCAATGTGAGGGCTTAGGGTGCCGTGTTAGCTAGTCCTTGTAGTTGCTAGTGTGTTTGTTGTGTGTGAAGGCTAAGTGTTGAGTAGGTTTTTGCATCTTAGGTGCTAAGTTGTTCTTGGTGTTCGTTAAGTCGGAAACTTTGAAAGTTTGATCTTGGAGATAATATGGTTTGTTGTTGAGTGTTCCATGACCTTTGGAGGTTTTGGAGGAAGGATTGCCCTTCTTTGGGCAACCTTTAGGTTAAGGATACTTTGATCCTTGTTGAGAATTTACTAAGGTTTTTAATTGTGTAATTTTAGGTCATTTTTGAGGTTGTGATTTGGCTTGCTTTTGTTGTGTTGTGGAAATCGCAACGGGATTTTAAGGTGAGTAAATCTCATCATGGTTCACTTTTGGACCAAATTTTATTATGGTCATTTGATGTTGATGTTGGATTTAATAATTTGCTATTAATTGTTTTAAAATATATGAGCTTGATCGCCAACGACTCATAGGTAAGATAAAACAAATTTTCCTTATATGTTTATTTTTGAGGTTCTTGTGATCCTAATTTTATTGATTATGGATAAGTTATTCTTATGGAATATCTATATTGTTCATATAAATATATCTTTGTGAAAGATATAATTTTATGATGTGATCATGTGATGTTGATGATGATGTGGTTATATAGCGAATTGTTGTTTAAAATAGTCAAACCGGGTTCCAAGCTTTTAATCGGGTGATTGGTTACGGTTATGATACAATTATTATTTTGTGATTTTTATTGGACGGTCAAACTGGGTTCCAAGCCTTTGGCCGGGTGATTGGTTACAGTTAGGAATAGAGCTCTAGTCCGTCTGTCGGTGTAGGTCATGGGAGATACCTTATGGTATCTAGGACCCATGAGTACACAAATTGTTGTTGTAGGTCATGAGAGGTATTTATTAATATTTGGGACTCATTGGTACATGTTATTTATAAATGTGTTGGAATTGTGGATTTAATTATTGATCTAAATTGCTCTTGTGATATAATTGGATGTTAGAAGTGTTTTGTTATTTTTGAGTTCATCATACGAGTTTTTTAGCTTACCGGGTTTGTTGTTTACAACCCGGTGTACCAATTCTTGGTGTAGGGGTTAGACCTGCAGGTGAGGATCAGCAGGGTTGAGGCTGAGGCTTAGTGGAAGGGTTTTTGTTGGGTTTTGCCGTACACTGTCTTTTTATATATATTTGGGGTAGACAGTTTTAGACTAATGTGAGTGTTTTCATTTTCTTGACTTTTAAGTTTATGTAAACAAGAAACATGTAATATTTAACTCAGTGTTGAGTTGTGTGACGTTTACACTTTCGCTTTGAGTTTAGTTTTCCATGAAGTTTGTTTGAAACAGGTTTTGGGATTATAATATTTTTAGATATATAATGCCAAAATTTTTAAAAATTATCTTTCGAAAATTGGGGTGTGACAGTTAGTTTGCTCATCTCTCTTTGTGTTTTTTGTTTGCAAGTTTGTTAGTTTCATTTTCAGAAGTGTTTGGGTTGTGTGTAGCTCAGAGTAGGATTTTCTTTTTGGTTGACTTGTTTAAAAGAAAGGGTTTTCTCTTGTAAAACCGATTTGGGTTTTATTTGTAAATTACTTATGATGTGCACATTATCTCTATTTTTTATATTTATAGCTAATTTACTTGCTCATATTTTTGTATTTGGGATTTCATTTTCGACTCGTAATAAGGCTATTGTCCATTTCGGGACCGGGTCGTTTGAAAGACTAAAATAGTTAATGGACGAGGGCTAAGAAACCCAAACAAAGAAGAGAGTGGCCCAAAGACAGTCCTAAGCAGACCCAATAACACAAGGCCTATGAAGTAAATATGGACCAAGTCCCCCCACCAACCTTCTCCTCCGATCTCTCTGACCTGCTCCGACGACTTTTAACATCACCACCACAACCCGAAACGAGCCACAACGCCGCAAGTCCAGGACACCACGGAGATCACCCTTGCTGAAATCAGGTTCTTCCATCACGCAAGAATCTGCATCCACAAGTGATTACCAGTCTGAAATGAAGCACCCACCATCTTCCTCTAACCCAGTCAAACCTGATTTAAACCTTGTGCATAGAATCAAACCCGTAGAAGTCCATGGACAATTGCTTCTAGACCAAATCTGATCTAAACCTTGCTTCGATACGCCCCGTCCGACAGCAAACGAAGAGCAAGGCCGGAGGCCTTCTCCCGTCGCCGCCGGACGACACACGAATGGACGAGGTGATGAGCCGCCACCTCCTTAGGGTTTTGAGAGAGAGGTGTGTCAAATGATCATTATTTCATTAAGCAATAGTTCTTATAATTAAGTTGTCCGTTGTAAGCCTTTTGCAAGAAAATTAAAGTTGTCACATACATGTTGACCGAAAACTGTTAGAAGCCGTTGCGTAAATGATTTTTAGCGAGCAATTTCAAGTTGTTACATATACATTAAGCGACAAAGCGTTAAGATCTTAACCTAATTGACCATTCACGAGAAAAATTAAAGTTTTCACATAAACATTAACCAACAACTCGTGGAAGTCGTCACCTAATTGAGGAAATTCAATTTGTCACATAATTATCAAGTGACAACGGGTAGAAGTTGCACTTTTTTGTTGTTTTTGAGAAACTGTAGAAGTTGCACTTAATTTGTCTTTTGCAGCCTAGTACCGTTTGATCTAGTAGCATAAATCTCTATTTGTAAGTGAGAGGTCATGAGTTTGACTCACAATATTGTAACACATTATTTGTGCATGCATTTGATAAAAAAAATTTGTATTTTTCAAGAAAATTAAAGTTGTCACATACTTAAACCGACAACTCATAAATTTCGTTGTCTAATTACGTTTTAGTGAGCAAGTTCAGATTTTCTCATAAACATTAAGTAACAACCCGTTAAACTTGTTGCCCAATTAATTTACTGTGAGGAAGTTAAGATTGTCTAATTAAAACATTAGCTGACAACTCACAGAATTTGTCGCTAAATCAGTATTCAACAACTAAAATCTAGTTGTCACATAAAACGCTATGCGACTATCTGAGGATGTTGTCTCCTAATTAATCTTTTCGAGGAAGTTTAAGTTGTCATAAAAATGTTAACAGATACTTCAAAAAATAACAAATGTTAACAAAAAATTAGTAAAAGTTATCGCATAATTGATGAGGAATTGGATGTCGTAGAATGTCGTATAAGCAACAACTACTAATTTGCTGTAAAGACCTACTTTTTACGACAAGCTTGTTGCCGCCGATGATATTATCCTCAACAGATGAAATTTCTCGCATTTGTCAAGATTTTGTGACGAATTTCGGATTGTCACAATGAACTACTCGCCTTTTAATATTTTTCCTCTTGTAGTGATATACTGATATATATTCCATGAAAGAAATAATGTCGTTCAAGTGAGAGGTTTTAATAAGCAATCAATGTTTCGACGAATATATACAAAAGGGCGAGACATAGAGAATATGAACTCGTTAAGAGCATCTCCAACAGCTTCCCTAAAATTTTTCTAAAATGAAGAAGTAAAAACTAAAATCTCTAAAAAAATTTATGCTCAAAATCCAACAGCTTCTCCATTTTAGAGATTTCAGCGTTTAATACAACAATAAAATATACTATATCATTATTAATTATAACAAAACACCATTATATATTTCATTGTAACAATAAAATACTCAATAAAATATTCTATTGTTGTCTTGAATTCGTTGTAGCACGTGAAAAATTAAATTTTGGGGAAGGAATGCTTTGCTGTGAATTTGGGGAATGAAGACTTCTCTTTTTTCTCCATCCCATTTTAGGAAATGAGATGGGAAAACTGTTGGACCTAAAAACAGCTCTATATTCTCCAAAATTGAGAAGTTCAAGAAAATGGGGAAGCTGTTAAAGATGCTCTAAGAACTAACCATCGATTCATCACTGCAAAGTGCAAACAACAATATTCACACACACAAGGCTAATTATATCATAGATCTGACTCCTTTAGACTAATTAGGACTACTTGATTTTGATTTAGCCAATAGGAACTACTTGATTGAACTAATGAAACTTAAAGTAGGATTAGTAGGAATAGTAGGAATGCCTACTCTCTCTCTCTCTCTCTCTCTCTCTCTGTCTCTCTCTATGGCTGCACGTCCTGCCAAGCAAAGTAAGAATCATTCACGGTTGTCCTCCCCTAGTTGGTTACTTAATTACATTAGTAGTTCTAAGCACGACTTTCTCTTTAACTACTCTCTTGCCGCGTCCCAGCTAAGCTACAATCACACCTTAATACTCATTCTCTAATTTCTCTTTGTATTTTTGCAACAATTGATAGTCACACCACTCCACTAAATAGAGTTGAACTCATTAATCAATTAGTTTGTAATTTCAACTTTCAAACATTTTGTAAGGAGCTACTTACTTGGCTACTTGCCCTCTTTTGAAACATGTATTAAATTAGGGAGGTCAAAAAATATGACAATGTCGTAGAGGAGCGTATATTTGAAGGGTGCGTCAAGCTATTTAAGGGCATCAAGAACCAAAGACAAGACATCCCATTCTAAGTTTCAATTTGTCAGAAACATAGATCGATTAATAACAGAGAAAAAGACGACGTTCTAACTCGAGTGATATAGTGAAGATGGCGATTCTGCAAGCTTTCTTGATAGGCTTGTCCACCATTGCTTTTTATCAAAGTTTAGTTGATGCAAAGTTTTCGAAGAGCATGTACATCACCTGGGGTCAGCAGCATGCTGCAATTCAAGGCAATGGCGAAGATGCCCAACTCGTGCTCGATCAAACTTCAGGTTAGAGCTACTTGTTCCTTTGATTAGTGTACCCGTTGCTTAAAGGCATTACTGTATATGCAATTAAACAGGGATTCAATGATGCACTTTAAACACACTGCATTTGGAATTCATGAGTAAATGTTAATTGAAAACGTAAAGACATATGGTCACACTAAGGCCAGACTGCCACGCACTAATCAAACTACACTACCATGTTTTGTTATGCAGGTTCTGCTGTTCAATCAAAGAGAGGTTTCCTATTCGGAAGCATTGAGATGCTCATTAAGTTGGTACCTAATAATTCCGCAGGGACAGTAACAGCTTTCTATGTGAGTTAACTTGAGCAAGATGCAAATTCATCGTAAAACACCACAATTCTGTCTCAAATTCATCGTTAACTTTCACATACTTAAGATATTGACGCAAACTCCCTTTCGCAATGATGATCAGAAGTCAAGTTGTAAGTCCCCTAGAACCAACATATGACACTTGCTAATTTCCCATATCTACTTTTTACAGCTCTCATCTACAGGAAGCAAACATGATGAGATAGATTTCGAATTCTTAGGAAATGTTTCTGGACAACCTTACATTATCCACACAAACATCTATACACAAGGAAATGGAAGCAAAGAGCAGCAATTTTACCTCTGGTTTGATCCAACAGCTGATTTTCACAACTACACCATACATTGGAACCCAACCACAGTTGTGTAAGTATCTTATGCGGACTTTCTTTATGTAAACATGATCTTCCTGTGTTGTACCAGAGACCATAGACATGCTTATATGCTGCTTTGGTGCTACCACAACCTATAAAAACACTATGGTCTCACTACCATTCACTATATTCTATGATTTTAATTAGGTGGTACATCGATGGACTGCCAATTCGTGTATTCAGAAACTACGAAAACGAGGGCATTGCTTATCCCAGCAAGCAAGGGATGAGGGTTTACTCCAGCTTATGGAACGCAGATAACTGGGCAACCAGAGGCGGACTAGTCAAAATCGACTGGACCAGTGCCCCATTCATAGCTAGATTGCGCAACTTCAGAGCGAGAGCTTGCAAGTGGGATGGACCGAGCAGTATCACGCAATGCGCCGCAGCTACTCCTGTAAACTGGTGGACATCTCCTATATACAAGCAGCTGAGCAATGCTAAGTTAGGCCAGCTGAAATGGGTTAGAGACAACCACATGATCTACGACTACTGCAAAGACACTAAACGATTCAACGGAAACATGCCTGTGGAATGCTCCAAACAACAATTCTAATCCCAACCTAAGATAAACAACCAAGCCATCGCAACAAAGCTAAAGATCCTGCATCAGTTTTCTCAACTGCATGCCAGTTCACAACTCAAAAATAATAAATGTTCTTGTGGTTTCATATGTTTTTGGTTTCAACCTTGTCATTTATTCATTCGTTCCCATTTCTCTAATTTCCGTTTTTTCATTCTACTGATAAAAAAGTTCTCTTAAATTTTCCCTTTCATTTCTCATAGCCAAAGCTAGTACATAAATACATGAAGCAAAAGCAAAACCCTACTATCTTCTCTATTAATTAAGCCAATTTGGCTTTTGGTTAAATTTTCAAAAACCCTGAAATTGTCCCTCTCTCACAATAATCAACACAGAAAACGTTTAATATTAAAAGGGGTAAAAGTGTAACAAGTTCGTACAAAAGATAAGGATAAATTTCAAATCAAGGAGTTGTATCCCAACAGAATGCAGTTACTTCCCACACCTCCTCTTTACGTGCAAAAAAAAAAAAGCTTGTCTTCCCCAAAACTGCTTACAACTGTTAAATGGTAGCACCACCCTCTCAAAATCTCATACATTTTGATCGACAAAGCTCTAAAAGTTGTGATTGCACAGAAGAAATTCAAGGTCATGCTCTAGATAACTTTTCCTTAACAATTGATTTCAATCTACCTCCTTTGAGGTTAGTCGTAGGTGTTGGTTCAAAGAAAAACGTACGTGGAGGGAGGAAGAGAAATTAATGGAAGCGATCTAAATCTGTTCAATTTGTTAATTTGAGTAAGGTATCTTATTTCATTTAGGTGGTTGTTCGTAAGTACGTTGTCATTGTCCTTATTGCAACTCATGTTCATTTCGATTTCAAGTATATTCATTCCTTATGATTGTATGCGTAATCCAAAATAGGTAGGTGCTGAGGGCAGGATCTGTGTTCTTTAGTCATCTCATATTCTCATTTAGTTTTGTTTGAGCAATTTTTATTTTTATTTTTTAGAGTTCTTTGACCCAATCCTAATCAGGTATATATATTGTAGTTTTGAGTTTTATCTTTCTGATGGCTTCGTTCAACCAAGTCCCCTCTTTGGTTGAAAAAATGAAAAGTGAAAAAATCATGACTGTCATGGAGTAGCTTCTCAGGACGTACCTTTTTGTACACTGTTCAATTGTAATTGAGTGGTTATTTTTGTTCTTTCCTACACATTGTGCTTATGTCGATTGCTATAATGATAGTCTAATATTTACTCCTTGTTGTAAAGTAAAGAAAAGAAGAATAGTTGAGATGAGATAAAAGTGTTCTCATTCATTCTCATTAGCTTCCTTATATAGAGGTAATGTTTACATCAGAGTACATAACTAATGAGTAATTAGGTGGACAGCCACATAGACTATAATATTTATAACACTCCTCCTTGGATGTCCACCAATGAATGATGAAATTGGTTGCTTTTAATGTTGTCTTGTTAAAAACCTTGCCAGGTAACAAAAACCCAGTGGGAGAAAAATAACCCTGGTCGAAAGAGAAAAAGAGTACAACACGCATATGTCTTAGGTACCATACTTCTGGATGCTCTCCCTGATGAGAATCTTCCCCTGAACGTTACAAGCTTCATGCGCCGTAAATAACGGTTTGATTTGTCCATCATTAAAGTGAGACCATGTGTGCTTTGGATATAGGGGCTCATCATGAAATTGTGTACCTACAAAGTTAAAACAATACTAACAAATCTAAACGATTATAAATAGGTCTTACCTCATTGAGTCGTATGACCAAATTCATACACTAAGTAATAGCTAAACAAGATAAGCAAATTGGCCTTAAAACATTGAAATATCTCATGGCATATCTAGCCATACACATTAATATCTTTGTGTGGTGATACGTCTCATATAAGCTCTTCAAGAGCTCTGAGTAATTCATAACTTCCCAAGAGTTAGAATATGTAGCAACATAATGATCATAATTCGAATTCGATTTTGTAGTCCGATCATAGTACTCATTGAGGCAATTTCGATCACGTTAGCTATAACGGAATGAGTATATATGAGCTAACTTTAGACTATTTGATTCCATGAAGTAGCTTCAGGCTCTCTCAAGTATTCATGGATCAAATTACATTATAATCATTCTATGTACTTGAATCCTTTGAGGATTTGACAAGCGATAAGCTTGTAATGACATTTCACTTTTGAGAATTTGGTTTATCAATGTGTCTTTAAAGGCCCTCGTAATATACGATGACAACATGTAATACCCTAGATTTTCATATAATTTTTCCTTATATTATTCCCATATTTAATGAAGGAATATTTATGGAAATTCTTATTGGTTTATGCGAAGTTGAAAAGTGTGGGGGGAGTTATTTTGGAAACCTAAAATCAGCTTTTTCTCCTCTCTCTCCTGAGCTCCCCCGAACTCTCTCTTCTCCAGCTGATTTCTCTCTCATCTGGCCACCAAATTGGATGCCGCCGGTTCCGTTGGGTCGGCATGGGTCTCCACTCCACTGCTGGGGCAGCCTTGCTCACCGTCACGCCGCCTGGAAGCCTCCACGAAGCGGTGGAGCTGCTGCTGTTCCGCTGGAAAGTCGGCAATTTTGACGTCGATTCCGGCCAAGTTTAGGTGAGTCTTGCTCTCCTCTCTCTTCTAGAGATGTTTTTACCCCTTTGGTGATCTAGAAATCAAGTTTTTGGGTCGGTTTTGTAGGTTTGGAATTTGATTCCGGGTTGGTATTGTGGGGCGTTTTCCGGCCGATCCCGGCCGAAAGGGTTGAACCTCCAGGTATTAAAGTTACTCACCTTGCTTCAATCTACAAGTTTCATGTTTTGAGTTTCCCCAAATTTTGAAGTCTGGTGGAGGCGCGTGAGAGCACGTTCGGGCAGGGTAGAGGCCTTTATTGCAGTGTTAGCTAGTCCTTGTAGTTACTAGTTTGTTGTTGTGTGTGAAGGCTAAGTGTTGTTTTGATTTTGGCATTTAAGGTGCTATTTTGTTCTTGGTGTTATTAGGTCTTAAACCTTGAAAAGGTTGATCTTGGAGGTAGTATTATTTGTTGTTGAGTGTCCAATGACCTTGGGAGGTCTGGGAGGAAGGATTGCCTCCTTTGGGCAACCTTTAGGCTAAGGGTTGGTTAAGGGTACGTTGTTTCTTTTTGAGTGGTTAATAAGATTATAATTGGTGTTAATTAGGTAGCTTGTGGAGTTGTTAGTGAGCTTGTTCCTTGTGTTTTTGTGAAGACGCAACGGGAGTATTTAGGTGAGTAATTCTCACCAAGGTCCACTTTGGGACCAATTATTTATGGTTAATGTTGATGATGATAATTATTATGATGATTGATTTTGATGATGAGGATTATGATGATGATGATAATTATTATGATGATTGATTTTTGTTAATGATTTTGATGATGATTATGATGATTATAAATAAATAAATAAATAAAAATTATTATGTTTTTGTTGTTTAAAATATATGAGTTTGATCGTCAACGGCTCATAGGTAAGATTAAAACCAGTTTTCCTCATATGCCTATTTTTGATGTTATTGTGATCATAATTTTATTGAGTTTTGATAAGTTATTCTTGTGAAATAATAAATAATGTGCATATAATTATATCCTTGTGAAGGATATTATTTATAATATGAATCATGTGTTGTTGGTGATGATGTGGTGAGATATTGATTTGTTGTTCAAAATAATTCAAACTGGGTTCCAAGCCCTTAACTGGGTGATTGGTTACGGTTATGATGAAATTTTATTTTGTGATTTTTATTGGACAGTCAAACTGGGTTACAAGCCTTTGGCCGGGTGATTGGTTACGGTTAGGAATAGAGCTCTAGTTCGTCTGTCGGTGTAGGTCATGGGAGATACTTGATGGTATCTGGGACCCATGGGTACACATATTGTTGTTGTAGGTCATGAGGGGTATTTATTAATACCTGTGACTCATGGGTACATGTTATTGAAAAATAAAGTGTTGGAACTGAGAATTTAATTGTTGATATAAATTGCTCTAGTGATATGTTTGGTTGTTGGAGGTTTTGTGTTATTTTGAGTTTACTCATACGGGCTTTTTAGCTTATCGGGTTTGTTGTTTACAACCCGGTGCACCAATTCATGGTGTAGGGGTTAGACCTGTAGGTGATGATCAGCAGGGTTGAGGCGGAGGCATAGTGGTTGGGTATTAGATTGTTGCACATTTTATTTGTATATATGACAGTTTGTTTCCAAGCTCATGTGAGCGCCTTTATTTTACTAGATTTTTGAAGTTGATGTAAATAAGGAGATATAATGTTTAACTCAGTCGATGAGTTTTATTGACATTTACTTTTCCAGCATTAGTTTAGTTTGTGAGTTGTTGAGCAGGTTATGGAGTCTTATTTTTTAGATATATCATGCCCAAATTTTTGAAAATTATCTTTCGAAAATTGGGGTGTGACAGTTTGGTATCAGAGCTTAGGTTTACATATTTGGTGATAATCAATACTTCGGAGTGATGGCCCGACTGCAGCGGATCATCATCATAAGCTCTTTGGTATTATGCATTGGGTATGTGAAGGGTAGGTGTTGCCTCTAGGTCAATAGGATGTCAGAGTAGAGAATACTTTGTTAGTGGTTCTCGAATCTTGTGTCCACCTTGAGTTAGTGCTTTGGTTAATAATTGTCGTATTTGACTTATACGTTGGTTTAAGTTTTATGCATAAATTAACCAAGGTTACTTGCTTCTTAGGTGATGGATCCTCTGCGAGGAAGAGCTAGAGGCCGAGGTAGGGCCAGAGGGGCAGGTAAGGCCAGAGGTAGAGGTAGAGCTCCACCTGTGGATGACTTCTTTGAGGAGGAAGTGGTGTTAGAGATGCTAGTGCCAGTTATGGTGGATGAAGGTCTACATCTGGCCAGGCTGGCTCAGGGTATCATCAGGTTAGGAGCGCCTTCCTTCCTTTGAGGTACAGACTACCTCGTAGCTGATCATTGGATAGAGGGCATCGAGACATACTTCACTATGATCACGTGTACGGAGATTAAGAAGATGAGTATTGCTATGTTTCTTCTCAAGGATGAGGCACGGGTGTGGTGGAGCGGAGTAGAGAGATCTCGAGATGTGACCACTCTGACTTGGGAGGGGTTTGTTCAGCTTTTTCGGGAGAAGTATTTTCCTGATACACTGAGGGAGCAGTTGGAGCTTGAGTTCATAGCTTTGGTGCAGGGCTTGATGAGTGTTAGGGATTATGAGGCCCGGTTTTCTCAGCTGTATCGTTTCGCTAGAAAGATGGATGCAGTAGATTTGGCACGGAAGTTCATTCGGGTTTGCGGCATGAACTGCAGAAGTTAGTGACTTCCAACCGGTTTGCTACTCTAGTAGAAGAGGTGGAGAGTGCCCTTGCAGTTGAGTAGGAAGAGGCCATGCATGAGACTGAGAGGCAGAGAGATGTTCAGGGGAAGGGCAAGGCCCTGCCAGGGAGTAGCAGTTCAGGGTACCACATAGGTGGTTATGGGAAGAGGCAGCGGACTCATCAGCTGGCTCCAGCTAGAGCAGCAGCTGCACCTATTAGGGCTCCACCTATTAGGCAGGCAGCACCCTTGAAGTGTTTCAACTGTGGTGAGCTGGGCCATTTCTCTTCAGCATGCCCGAAGCCCAGGAGGCAAGGATGCTTCACTTGTGGGCAAGCAGGCCATTTTGCTAGGGATTGCACCCGACCACAGGCTGGAGGGCAGGGTAATCAGCAGAGGCCGTTACTTCCAGCACCAGCCAGAGTCTATGCCATTGGTCAGCGTGGTGCAGGTGTGGAAGGTACCATTCTTGTTTATGATCTGCTTGCGACAGTTTTGTTTGATACGGGGGCAACCCATTCCTTCATATCTAGCTTGGTGGTGAGGGCATTAGGCCTGACTCCGACACCGCTTACTAGATCATTGTGTGTTTCATCGCCTCTCGGTGTTTCTATCAAGCTAGGCACTTTGTGTGGTGCTTGCCCTTTAGTGATTAGTGGGAGAGAGTTCCTTGCATCTCTGATTGTGATTCGAGACCGCTCCTATGATGTGATTTTGGGAGTGGATTGGCTAAGGCCAAACCATGCTGTGATTGACTGTTTTGATATGGTGGTGTTATTTCACGTTCCTGGACAGCAGAGCTTTCGCTATCGTTGTCATAGGTCGGACACGGCCATGTGGGAAGGAGTGTTAGCTCACATTGAGGCTATCGGTAGTACTGTGGGTATTACGGATATTGCAGTAGTCTCTGAGTTTAGTGATGTGTTTCAAGAGATTCAGGGATTACCTCTTAAGAGGGTAGTGGAGTTTGCTATATATGTGGTACCAGGTACTTCACCGGTATCAAAGACTCCTTATTAGATGGGGAGAACTGAACTTTAGGAGTTGAAGGTTCAGATTGAGGGTCTTCTTGAGCAGGGATTCATTAGACCTAGCACCTCGCCTTGGGGTGCACCAGTATTGTTTGTGAGGAAGAAAGATGATACACTCCGGTTGTGTGTGGATTACCGGGAGTTGAACAAGGTGACCATCAAAAATAGGTATCCCTTGCCTAGGATTGATGATTTGTTTGATCAGCTTAGAGGTGCTACTGTATTCTCTAAGATTGACCTAAGGTCCGGTTATCACCAGTTGAGGGTGAAGGAGGAGGATATTCCGAAGACCGCTTTCAGGACGAGATATGGCCATTATGAGTTTGTTGTTATGCCATTTGGTCTGACCAATGCGCCTGCTGCATTTATGGATTTGATGAACCGCATGTTCAGTCCTTAGCTGGATGTGTTTGTGGTAGTATTTGTAGATGATATTTTGATTTACTCCAAGACCTTGGAGGATCATGATAGGCATCTACGGATCGTACTACAAGTTATTAGGGAAGCCAAGTTGTATGCTAAGTTTGAGAAGTGTGAGTTTTGGAAGGAAGAGGTCAAGTTCCTTCGTCATGTGGTATCAAAGGAAGGGATTTCGGTGGATCCCTCTAAGGTGGAGGCTGTGTTGAATTGGAGTCGTCCAACTACTCCTACGGAGATCCGTAGTTTCCTTGGGTTGGCAGGATACTACCGGAGATTTATTAAGGAATTTTCTAGTATTGCCTCTTCTTTGACCAAGTTGATAAAGAAGAATGCCAAGTTTGTGTGGACCGATGAGTGTGAGAAGGCGTTTGAGGAGTTGAAGACTAGGTTGACTACAGCTCCAGTGTTGGTCATTCCTATTAGTGGTGTTGGCTATGTTGTCTATAGCGATGCATCTCATCGGGGTTTGGGTTGTGTGTTGATGAAGCTTGGTGGTGTTGTGGCTTATGGCTCGAGGCAGTTGAAGGTTCATGAGAAGAATTACCCCACTCATGACCTAGAGCTAGCTGCGGTAGTATTTGCCTTGAAGATTTGGAGGCATTACTTGTATGGAGAGAAGTTCGAACTCTTTTCTGATCATAAGAGTTTGAAGTATTTATTCTCTCAGAAAGATTTGAACATGAGGCAAAAGAGGTGGATGGAGCTCCTTAAGGACTATGACTTCACTTTGGAGTATCACCCTGGGAAAGCCAATGTGGTGGCGGATGCATTGTAATACCCCGGAAATTTAATATTAGTTTCTAATATTATTTGGAAATTTTTGAGTTAGAAGTTAGCGTGTTTTGAGATTCGAAGGAAGACCAGAAGAGTTCGGTTGCATAATTTACCGAAGCGGTATTTTGGTTTTGAAGGGTCAAGAGTTGACTTTTTAATCTATTGAGTTTCTCAAGAAACTTCCTTCACGAAAGTTGTAGAATTTGTCGATACGAGTTCGTAGACACGCGGCACGCGTAAAACAGATGTCGTATGAGAAAGTTATGGTCAGCAGAAGTTCGTGGCTTTACGGGATTTTTGGGTTAAATAAGGAAAGTGTAGAGTTTCATTTCTTTTTCCGGAACCCATTCTTCTCTCTCTCCGTCCCCGAGAGAGTCTGAATTTCCTAGCCGACCCGACCCAGATCCGGCATTTCGACCCGGACTTTCCGGCGCCGTCCGACGCCGCCTGACCGCGACACCGGCCCGAATCGCTTCCTCTTCTCCTTGCTTTCGTCCCTCTCTAGCTGGTTCACATCGATTCGACCCCGAAGTGGTGACCCGAAGCTAGGAAGTTTCGGCTTGGAGACCGGTCGGGATTCTCACCTCCGGCGGCGGCGACGAGGCTTGAAACCGGTCGGGATAGAAGCCCCTTGGCGTACTGGTTCAACTCCGGGTAATCTTGAAGCTTGACTCACGGCGGAGAGTGGTGGCGGCAGATTTCAACTTCCCGGTGAGTTTTCCGGCGTTTTCCGGCCGATTGGGGTGAAACCTCAGGTATAAAAGATGCTCCCCTCTCTGCATTCTACAAGTTTGATGTTTTGAGTTTGCCCAAATTCTGACGTTTTGGGGAGACGTGTGGGGCCCACTCGCCGCCGGCTGTGGTGGTACATGGCGGCGCGTCCGGTAGGGGTTCGGAGGTTAGGAGTAACTATTAGCTTGTGCTTGTCGATACGAGCACGTTGACATGTCATGAGGTTATGTTATGATCAAGTTTTATATCCTAGGTTTAAGACTAAGTTGAGAACCGTGAGAGGTTGTTAAACCATGGTGTTTGAGCTTTGAAAATCTTGTTAATCTTTTTCAATAGGTTGGTTGAGGGTTCCTATGACCTTGGGAGGTCTCAGAAGAAGGTTGCCCTTTTTGGGCAAATCTTGGATTTAGGCTTGTTAAGGATGCTTTGTTCTTTTATTGAAGTGGTTATTATTTGTGTAATTTTAGGTGACTTGTGAAGTGAGATTGGGATTGGTTCTTGTGTTTTGTTGAAGACGCAGCGGGATTTTTGAGGTGAGTAAAATCTCACCAAGGTTCACTTTGTGACCTTTTTACTTATGGTGATTATATGATGATTTTAGTGTTGTTAAGGTTGATGAAAATGTTGGTGATTATATATCGATGATAATGATCATAGTAATTATATGATGATGATTTGATGATGATCATGGTAATTATATGATGCTGATTTGATGATGATCATGGTAATTATATGATGGTGATTATATGATGATTTTAGTATTGATAATGTTGATGAAAGTGTTGGTGATTATGTGATGATGAAAATGATCTTGATAATTATATGATGATGATTATGGTGAATTTATGACGGTGATTATATATTGATGATTATGATGATTAAATGATGAAGATGATGCTTTGATTTAAAAAAATTATGTTTCTCTTTTGTTTTGTTTAAAATATATGAGCTTGATCGCCAACAGCTCATGGTAAGTGAAAACAAGTTTTCTTTCAAAAATATAATCTTTCAAATGTGCAATTGTTGTGAATTGGTGCCTTAGTGGTGAATGTGTTCTTTTGTTGTGAATGATGCCTTAGTGGTGATTGTATTGCATTCGTTGTGAATGATGCCTTAGTGGTGATTGTATTGCATTAGTTGTGGAAATGATGCCTTAGTGGTGATTGTATTGCATTAGTTGTGGAAGTGGTGCCTTAGTGTGATTGTATGCCTTAGTGGTGATTGTGTGTATTAGATTAGGAGCCTTCGTGGTGGACCGGGAACCAAGCCTTGGCCGGGTGATTGGTTACGGTCAGTATAGAGCTCTAGTCTGTCTGTTGGTACTTCATGGGGGATGACTAAGTGTTGACGAACCCATGAGTACGCGTTTGTGTGATTACTTATGGGGGATGACTAAGTGTTGGCGAACTCATAAGTAAGAGTAGAGAAATGATTGTGTAATGTTCTTATGTGTTGTTAATTGAATTCTTTGTTTTGAGTATCTCCTGAACTATTCTCATCCGCAGGAGATTCTTAAATCTTAATTGTGTGATTTTAATTGAATTCCTGAACTATGTTTTTGCAGGATTTATTATGATTTTTGGTGTTCTGAATTGTTGTGTTTTTCTTAATTAATTCTTTGAATTCTCTTGCTTTTAGGCGATTCCTGAACTAAGCTGCCAATGCAGGAATTTCCCGTTTTATCTTTAGTAAATTTGTTGGATAGGTAGATTTAATTATTTGTTCTCATTTGTTCCTGTGTTTTACTTTGTTGGTAGAAGTATTTAGTTATTTTGGGATTTACTCATACGGTCGTTTTAGCTTACCGAGTTTGTTGTTTACAACCCGGTGCACCATTTCCTGGTGTAGGGGTTAGACCTGCAGGTGTTGATCAGCAGGGTTGAGGCGGAGGCATAGTGGCAGGATTTTAGTTTCTGTGCACTTTATTGTATTTTGGCGTGACAGTTGTTTAAGCTCATGTGAGCGACTTACTTATTATTAGACTTTTGAAGTTCATGTAATTAAGTAGGATAAATGTTCTACTCGAATTACGAGTTTGTTGACATGTACACTTCCAGTTTTGTTTTTAGCTTAGAAGTTGTTAAGCAGGTTTTTGGATATTAAGATTTTGAGTTGTATCACACCCAGATTTTTTGAAATTTCATCCTTTAAACAAAATTGGGGCGTGACATGCATTAAGCAGAAAGCCTAGGGGTATAGTCGCCTCTATCATGGTGTAGGAGTGGCTCATGTTGGAGACTGCATCTGAGTTTGGCATTCTGCCATCAGGCAGGGAGCAGAGGATCTTCCTTGGAAGCGCCTCTGTGCAATCCACCTTGATTTCCAGAATCATCCGAGGCCAAGCACATGACGAGTTCTCACGTGCAACGTTGGCGGAGTTAGTGGTGGATTTGTTGGATGATTGTCCTTCGGAGTGGTCGGTTGGATTGGATGCTGGTTTGAGGTATAGATTGAGACTGTGTGTCCCAGATAGTAGGGATCTTAAAGGGGAGACCCTTTGGGAGGCACATCGTTCTCATTATACGGTGCACCCAGGGAGCACCAAGATGTATAAAGATTTGCGTAGGCAGTTCTGGTGGAATGGGATGAAGAAGGATGTAGCTGAGTATGTGTCTAAGTACCTCACTTGTCAGCAGGTGAAGGCGGAGCATCAGAGGCCTGGAGGTATGTTGAAGCCATTACCTATTCCTACTTGGAAGTGGGAGCAGATCTCTATGGACTTTGTGACTGGACTTCCTAAGTCCAAGTTTGGACATGATGCTATATGGGTCATTGTTGACCGATTGACGAAGTCAGCACATTTCCTTCCCGTGTCGATGACATACAAGGTTGATGCCTTGTGCAAGTTATATGTGAAGGAAATAGTGAGACTTCATGGAGTGCCTACTTCGATTGTTTTAGATCGAGACCCCCAATTCACTTCAAAGTTTTGGGGTGGTTTTCGTAAAGGCATGGGTACTACCTTAGACATGAGTACAACATTTCACCCTCAGATTGATGGTAGACTGAGCGGGTGAATCAGGTGTTAGAAGATATGTTGAGGGCTTGTGTCATGGACTTTAAGGGAAGTTGGGAGGATCACCTCCAAATGATTGAGTTTGCCTACAACAATAGTTATCACTCTAGTATCGGCATGGCACCATATGAGGCACTCTATGGAAGGCCGTGTAGATCTCCTGTATGTTGGGCGGAGGTGGGTGATAGTGAGCTATTGGGTCCTGATATTGTGCAAGAGACGACTGAGAATGTCTCTACTATCCGAGATAGGATCCGAACGGCGCAAAGCAGGCAAAAGAGCTATGCCGACTTGAAGAGGAGGCAAGTAGAGTTTGATGTTGGGGAAGATGTGTTCTTGAAGGTCTCACCTACTAAAGGGGTGGCGAGATTTGGCAAGAAGGGGAAGTTGGCTCCTAGGTATGTGGGGCCTTTCGAGATTTTGGAAAGAGTAGGAGATTTGACTTATCGGCTTGCCTTACCTCCTATCATGTTCGGGGTACACAATGTGTTTCATGTGTCCTTGTTGAGGAAGTATATTCCAGATGCATCACATGTGATTGATTATGGAACTATCAAAGTGAATGCGGATGCAACCTTTGTTGTTGAACCGGTTCGAATCTTAGATAGATCAACCAAGAGGCTTCGAAGGAAGGAAGTCGATTTGGTTAAGGTGTGTTGGAGTCATCATGATGAGGGAGATGCTTCTTGGGAGTTAGAGTCGGATATGAGGGCTAAGTACCCCAAGTTGTTTTTGGGTTAGTACTTGTGAATTTCAGGGCGAAATTCCTTTAAGGGGGGTAGATTGTAATACCTCAGATTTTCATATCACTTTTCCTTATATTATTCTCATATTTGATGAAGGAATATTTATGGAAATTCTTATTGGTTTATGTGAAGTTGAAGTTCACTAGTTTATTTAAGGTGTTTTGACTTTTAAGGGACCAAAAAGTTGACTTTATTTTCCGTAAGTTATCTTCGAAAACATCCTTCATGAAAGTTGTAGAGCTCGTCAGTACGAGTTCGTAGACATGCGGCACGTATGAAACAGACGTCGTATGAAAAAGTTATGGTTAGAGAAAGTTAGTTTCCGGGTTTGGAAAGTTTATAAGTAGAAAAGTGTGAGGGGAGTTGTTTTGGAAACTTAAAATCAGCTTTTTCACCTCTCTCTCCCGAGGTCCCCCGAACTCTATCTTCTCCAGCTGATTTCTCTCTCATCCAGCCACAAAATTGGACGCCGCCAGTTCCGTTGGGTCGGCACGGGTCTCCTCTCCACTACTGGGGCAGCCTTGCTCCCCGTCGCGCCACCTGGAAGCCGCCATGAAGCGGCGGAGCTGCTGCTGTTCTGCCGGAAAGTCGGCAATTTTGACACCGATTCCGGCCAAGTTTAGGTGAGTCTTGCTCTCCTCTCTCTTCTAGAGATGTTTTTACCCTTTTGGTGATCTAGAAATCAAGTTTTTGGGTCGGTTTTGTAGGTTTGGAATTTGTTTCCAGGTTGGTATTGCGGGGCATTTTCCAGCCGATCCCGGCCGAACGGGTTGAACCACCAGGTATTAAAGTTACTCAACTTGCTTCAATCTACAAGTTTCATGTTTTGAGTTTCCCCAAATTTTGAAGTTTGGTGGAAGCGCGTGAGGCTCACTTGCCGCCGCCTATGGCGGCGCGTGGGAGTACGTCCGGGCAGGGTAGAGGCCTTGATTGCAGTGTTAGCTAGTCCTTGTAGTTACTATTTTGTTGTTGTGTGTGAAGGCTGTTTTGGCCACGATCCTCAGCGCGCGGGGCAGAGGTAACTAGTAGACAAAGAGGGAGGATGGAGTGTTGCGGGCGTGCCACCTCGCGGACGATGAAAGAGGTTGTTGGGGGTGCGCTTGACTTCTTGATCAGGCAAAGGGGGGTTACAGGTGCCACCTCTGAGGAGGATTTACGAGCACAAGCGAATCGATACTCACGGCGGCGCGAGCAGAGCCGTTACAAGGAGTTCAGAGAGAAGCTGAAGGGGGTAGAGTCCGGAAAGCTCTGGAGAAAGACCTAGGCGGCGGCGCTTAAGGTTAGGGTTTCGAGGTAGGCTCAAAGGGTAACTGGGTTTTAGTTGTATTGAGAGAGTTGTTTGTATTGATTTGAGATAGCTTTCTGTTAGGGTTCGAGCCCCCTTATATAGTGGTTCGGCAGAAGCAAAGTGATTAGAATCCAAGTCGGACTCTGAAACACTAATTCACAAGGACACTGCTTCGTCCATGCGAACCAACCAATTGGTGACACCTGCCCAGTTCGCAGACTTCATTCCGCGCTGCCAACTGTAGACTCCTATGCGAACTGGAATTAGGAGCATCCTCATCTCGCGGGCTGCTACAGGGTGCTATCTCGCGTGCTTTTGCAGCTCGCATCCATTTCGCGAGCTATTGCAGCTCGCGAGCCTTACAAAGGCTTTTTATATTTAATGGGCCACAGGGATTGGCCCGAAGCATGTCAAAGACTTGTAAAATTCTTCAACGTTTGTCGTGGTGCGTGCGGGCTCCGCCTGTTTGTTTCCTCACGAAGTCCTCTACGCGAGCTAGTTTGCCAGCTCGCCTCGCTTCGCCTGCGCGGAGAGCCAATCTCGCCTCGCCTATGCGGACTGGCAAATAGTAATTCCACGCGAAGGCATTCCGCGCGAACTGCGTAGTCCGCCTATGTCCATTCCGCGCGAAGGCTAAGTGAAGTCAAATTCTCATGCAGTTCGTTCCGCGCGAAGTCTAACTTGGCTCGCGTGGTCTCATTGGCGAGCTATCACTTGTAAACTTGGAGAAACTCTATCTCGCCGGTATGACATGGTCCAAGAAATAATTAATATTTACATAGACATTTACAGTCCAGTAAAATATTAATCTAGGCGTAAACATTGCCCCCTAGCCTCGAAGTTATGAAATGTCGAGAATGACTGAAGAGGTTTATGCTCATGTTACTCCAAAGCCAATAGTATTGGCTCAGGTCATACATAAAAGGAGTGTGAAGAAAACAAGCCTGTGAATAAGCCTTGAAACTCAAGCAACCAGTAAGGCATCGTAGCGAACTGCTGCGCGGCTCGCCTAGGCAATTTGGACTTGAACTTGAAAAGGCCTGCATTCGCCTGCTCCACTTTTGCATTCGTGTGCTCTTAGTCCGCATTCGCCTGCTCCACTTAGAGGACATAGTACATTGCATATACCGCGAACGAATGTAGCTCGCATGGTTGTATCTTGAGCAGACGTTTGACTTGACTAGATTCCAAAAAAGGCTCTTCGCGAAATCTTAGCAATGGTGAATCAACTTGGTGATAAACAAGGAATGACAAAGGCCAAGTACCTCGCTGCCCCCCAGTGCGAACCGATGAGAGACAACCAAACAAAGTCGGCGAACTGAGAAATACTTGAATGAAGTTGTTTTTTATTTAGGGCCTCTGGAATAGGCCCCAATCTTGTACTGGTCTGTTAGTTAGACCACGCACGTTTACAAAGGGAGAAACTGATAACTGAGAAACACTTGAATTTAAAATTTTCTAAATATTTAGGGCCTCAGGAATAGTCCTCAATCTTGTACTGGTCTGTTAGTTAGACCACGCACGTTTTAAAAACTAATTGCATGCTTCTCCCTGGTGTTGCCCCCTAGTGTGAGGTGATGGAGCGTAAGCGCGATGGCGCATTACACTAATGACAGTGGTCGTGGGATCAGAGGGGGGAGGAGGGTCTGCGCGCTCCCAAACACTAGCGATGTGGCGTTTTAAGAAACGACCATTAATAGGGTTAGGATGGAGCGAACCGTCGAGGTCACCCAAACACTAGCGATGTGGCGTTTTAAGAAACGACCATTAATAGGGTTAGGATGGAGCGAACTGTCGAGGTCACGCAAATGGTATGCCCCCTTAGGTAATATGCGATGAATAATAAAGGGTCCCTCCCACCGCGCGGACCATTTCCCGCGGCCGTCGGTTTTTTCCCAAGGGGGAGCACAGCACGCCATACCGTTTGGCCTTCGGCATAGCTCCGACCTTGAGTGACTTTATCATAGGACTGCGCAACACGCTGCTTCTCGAGGATGAGATTGTTGAAAGTAGTGATGCGATGTTCGTCAAGGTCTTCAAGCTCCTGCCACATTGCCTGGACGTAGTCGTCACCAAGCAACTGGTGCTGTTCCTGGACACGAAGCGAGGCGACGTGAACCTCCAGGGGGAGGACGGCATCATGGCCAAACATGAGAGCATAAGGGGTGGTATCGGTTGGACCGCGCTTGGAGGTACGGTAGGCCCACAGAGTATGGTGAAGTTTTAGATGCCAAACGCGGGGGTTCAACTCTAGCATCTTGCGCAGGATGCCGAGGATAACTTTGTTGCTCGCCTTCGCCTGACCATTGGACTGGGCATAATAAGGGGTTGAATGCAGGAGTTTGACGCCATAACCAGTGAGGAAAGTGACTACAGAATCCGCCATGAAAGCTGCCCCCCGGTCCGTCACGATGCATTCTGGAATACCAAAGCGGGAGATAATGTTGCTGAAAATAAAGTTACGGACCGAGGTCGCGGAAACAACCTTGAGTGGCTCAGCCTCAACCCACTTGGTAAAGAAATCGGTGGCCACGATAAGGAACTTGTGCTGCTCGGAGGAATGGGGGTGAATGAGACCGATGAAGTCTATCGCCCAACCTCGACATGGCCAGGGTTTGATGATCGGCTGTAACGGAATGTTTGGAATGTGTTGCACTGGTCCGTGAGCCTGGCAATCCTGGCATCCTTTGGCAAAAGTAATACAATCTTTGAGAATAGTAGGCCAGTAGTAACCGTGGCGGCGGATTAACCAACGCATCTTGGGTCCAGCCTGATGCGAACCACAAACACCGGAATGCACCTCACGCATAAGCCGCTTAGCCTCATTGCCATACACGCAGCGGAAGTCGTTACCGTCCTTGCCGCGCCGGCGAAGCTCACCATTTCGAAGCACAAAGTTGAGGGCGAGAAACCGCATTTGCCTGGAATGGGTGGCGTCATAAGGGTCTTCGAGGTAGGCAATAAACGGTAGCCGCCAATCTTCATCAATAGGATCTAAGGCGGCGACGTGGAGAGGTTCTGTGTCATATTGCCCCCTAGCAAGAAAAGAAGGAAGTGTACGTCGCTCGACTTTGAGGAGTCGTTCGCGCACTCCATCGCGCAGGCTAAGACCGGATGCGATCTGCGCGAGCTCGTTCGCCGCGAAGTTGAATTCGCGTGGGATGTGTTCGATGTGAACATTGTCAAAGCGGTCCAAGACATCAAAATCTTTTCGCAAGTAAGGTTCAATGGACGAGCTTAAACACTTGAACTTCGCCACAAGTTGGTTGACGACCAGTAAGGAGTCGCCAAAGACTTGAACGTCGCGGACTCCTAAGTCCAGCAAAATTTCCAGTCCGATAATGAGCGCCTCGTATTCCGCCTGATTATTGGTACATTTAAAGTCCAGCTAGAAAGAGTAAGAAAAACGGTCTCCTGCAGGGTTCTCGATGGCGATCCCAGCACCGGCAGCGAGTTCAGTGCGTGAGCTGTCGAAGTAGAGAGTCTATAGAGAAGGGGAGACTGCAACGACTTCCAACTCTCGGAATGCTGTCAGCTCAGTGGGCGGGTGATGCGCGAGGAAATCTGCTATGGCCTGTCCTTTAACTGCCTTCTGCGGAACATATTGCAAAGAGAATTCAGACAGGGCCAATATCCATTTACCTATGCGTCCGCATAGGATAGGGCGGGAAAGCATATATTTGACTAGGTCGGACTGAGCGATCACCACCGTGGTAAAGGCTAACATGTAGTGGCGGAGCTTGCAACCTGCAAAGAAAAGGGCGAGACACAACTTTTCCATTGGGGAGTAGCGCGTCTCGGAATCGGTCAACACCCTGCTAAGATAGTAAACGGCGTGTTCCACCCCATTCTCATCGTCTTGTGCCAAGAGTCCGCCAATGGACAAGTCAGCAGCGGCGATGTAGAGCTTAAGCGGAACGCCCAGGCGAGGGGGAACCAAAACAGGTGGAGTTGCAAGATAATCCTTAATACGATCGAAGGCCTCCTGGTGTGGTGGCTCCCAAACGAACTCGGTTGCCCCCTGGAGCTTTAGAAGAGGCGAAAAAGGCTGAACCTTCCCTGCCGCGTTTGAAATGAAACGGCGGAGGAAATTGATGCGCTCGATCAATTGTTGGAGCTCCTTTTTGGTCGTAGGAGGCGAGGCGTTGATTACCGCCTGCGCCTTGTCTTTGGGGATCTCGATACCTCTTTGATGGATGAGAAAACCAAGGAAGTCGCTTGCCTCCGCGAAGAAAACACATTTGGCGGGGTTCATCTTCAGGTGGTGTTTCCGCATCCGCGTGAAAACCTACCGAAGGTCTTCAACGTGTGTCGGCCGCGTCTTGGTTTTAACCACGACGTCGTCGATGTGGACTTCGATTAACTTGCCTAAGATTTCGTGAAAGATAAGGTTCATGGCGCGTTGATAAGTTGCCCCTGCGTTCTTGAGGCCGAATGGCATGACAACATACTCGAACGCGCCTGCGAACCCTGGGCAGCGGAAAGCAGTCTTGCGGCGATCTTCTTCAGCGACAGGGATCTGATGGTACCCGGCGGTTCCATCCATAAAGGAGAGCACTTCATGCCCTGCGGCCGCGTCAATGAGGAGGTCAGCAACAGGCATGGGATATATATCTTTAGGTGTTGCATTGTTGAGGTCACGGTAGTCAACACAGACGCACGTTTAGCCGTTCTTCTTGCGGACTGGAACGATGTTGGACAGCCACTCATTGTATTTGGCCACGCGAATGATACCTAATCGGTGCATGTTCTCAATCTCTTCTTTGACCAAGATCTGGGTCTCAGTTTGCATGAATCTGCCGTCTTGGCGAACTGGACGTCTGTCGGGGTGACTAGGCAGACGGTGACAAACTAAATCCGGGGAGAGGCCAGGCATGTCCTCGTACTGCGCGGCGAAACAATCCCTATATTCATGTAGTAAGGCGAGAAGGTCTTCCTTTTCTTGTCCCGCCAACTTGGCACTGATGGAAAGAAATAAGGGTTTCTCTGCAGTTCCCACGTCGACTTGTAAGGTGGGATCGTGGACTTGAGGCGGTGTGTCGTCCAAGGCAGCGGGAGCTAACTGAATAACTTCCTCCTCGGCATCGGTATAGTCCACTATCTCGTCTACGTACTCCATAGTGGCGACTCTGTCATAGGCTTCGCGTTCCGCCCAATATGAGAGTAGTCTCTCACACAAGGACTCGCCAGCCTCGCGTGCTTCTTCTGAGGATGTACTAATCATAAGACGGTTGGAGGGGGTCCGCAATGGTGTGAGGACGTTGTAAGTCGTCCCTCGCCTGAGTGAGTCCCCATCGTGTTAAGTTGGAGGCAGTAACCCCATATGGGCGGCCTTTAGAATCGATGCCTTGGACATCCAAAGGACCCAAATCAGTATTGTAGTAGCGGGCGTCATTGAAGTTGGCGGAAATGGAGAAGGGACGCGAGTCCGCTTGGATGAGGACCATCTCGCGTTTCTCTGTATCCCAAATCAGGAGTTCTTGGTGCATGGAGGAAGGCACACAGAAACTTCTATGTATCCAGTCGCGGCCTAGGATCATGCTGTAGGAGGAAGCACACTCGGCGAGGAAGAATGTGTAGATCCTTGAAGCCGGTCTCACCTTGACCCGTAAGAACAACAAACCTAGAGTCCTGGAGACTTGTCCGGTGAAGTTCTTGACTGTCAAGGACGTAGTTTGGATCATCGAGCGTGGGATACCAAGGAGTCCCATAGTGCGGGTGGTGATGACATTCACTGCCGCCCCCGTGTCGACCATGATTTTGTTTATCATGATCCCTTCAACTTCAGCCGTGATATATAATGGCCTCATGTGAGTGGCCATATCCAGAGTCGGAGTGGAGAAGGTCAGAGTCGGCATGCGTGTGACGCTGCTCATAGCTTCCACTGGTGGAGCGTTCACAGGTTCCGCCAGGACTGGACCCATCTCGCTGCTGCAAGGGGGCGATATGTAGCAGACATTCTCGCTATTGTCTGGAATATCCGCCGCGTTGCATGTTGTATTTGGCGGGAGAGCGTATCTCTCAGATATGAAAACCATTCTGACCTGAAAAGAAAATTGTTCGTGGACGGGGATTAGTGGAGTCTCAACGGGTCCATTGTCTCCTTCGAGCACAGCAAATGCGCTCTCCGCCGGGTTGACTTCTTCATGTTCTGGCCATGCAGAGACCTCGAGCATATTGCAGGTGAATGATTCACCCTGCCCTTCTGCTTAGTCGTCGCCCAAGTCGATTCGAGGCTCGGAATGAGTCTCCTCGCTCAGTGAATTTTCGCGGAAGCATTGGGCCATGAGCTCCACGAGGTTAGGGCTGGAGGTGCTACTTTCGACCCCTGGCGAGACGTTACCCTCTAGCTGCCGTGGTCGCCACACGAGTTTGGTCGAAGGCTGTTTGTTCTCGGCTGAAAGCTTATCCGTGGCTAGTGGGGCTCTGGCATTGTCCTCTGCCCTAGGTGGAGGAAGGACTGAGACCTGAGGCTCCTGTGTGGGTTGAGGTTGGGGCGGACCTAGTCATGATAGCTCCTTTTTAGCCTCAGGTTCCTGGCGAATAGGCTTCTGAGGATGTGATGACCGAAGCAGCTCGCGCCTTGGCTCTGGCCTTGATGCGGCGAACAGTCTTCGCTTCGCTTGGGAAGACGGTTCTCGTCTTCTCTCAGCCTCTGGCGACTGCCTTCGCCTTGGTAGAGGTGGCAGGTCTCTTCGTAGTTCGGCTTCCGGCGACTGCTTGCGCCTTGGAGGAGGTAACACATCCTTTCTTCTCTTAGGTTCTGATGAAGGCTTGTGCCGGGAGAACTGTGGCTCCCTTCGGGGTGCGGATCCTGTCTTGGTGGCACGGTGAGGCGACAGAAGACATTCGCCTTTGGAGCGGGGTCGTCTGCTGCTTGCACACAGACACGTGGAGGCGTGATAGGTGGCCTTTGGAGTAGAGCGCGCAAGCCCTCAGCTTCTCTCCACATTCTCTCGGGTGTCTGCGCGAGCTGCGAGGGTCGGATGATGCCATCATCGGCTGCTCGCAAGGCACGCAGTATGCTGCCATACTTCTTTTGTAGCTTCCGCTTCTTGGATCTGCTGATGGTAATCGGCTTTCCCCCTTGCTGTGTGTACCAAATTCCTTCCTTGATCGCTGATTTGGATGTCGGAGGAATATAGGGGTCAGTCAAGACACCTCGCCTGGGGCTTGAGGCCTCGCTATCTTGGCGTTCGCTGCCGTAATCGGAGATGTCCATCTCGCTTGAAGCTAGAGAGGAAGGTACATCTTTAGTCCAGTGTGATTGAACGAAGGTTTCGAGGCGCTTGATCCTCTGTTCCAGCTCCGCGCAAGTCCTGGGACTCATGGGTTGATAGTTGTCAGCTGGAGACGGTATATCGTCCCGCATGGTAGCTTTGCCTTTATCCTTTCTTGAAAGGCGATCGGGCTGTGGTCTGGCGGCTACCTCCCTTGCTGGGTAGTGGTTCCCATCTTGGTTCGCCAGAACGGTGTAGTCATTCGCCGGCCTCTTACGGTTTCGACCTGGCGGGTCGCGTTGGCCCGCATTTGGAGATAAGTCCAAAGTTATCGCGCGCTGGCCGACGCAAGGCCAGGCGATGTCAGCAACTGTGATCATGAAGCCGCCTTTGTCCTTGAAGCGAATATACTTGAGGTCTAACCAGTCCTGGACTTGCTCGCGGAGCTGGTAACAGTCACGAGTTCTGTGTCCCCAACTGTCATGGAGCTTGCAGTGGACGCGGCCCTCCTTGTATTCAACATAGGGCAAGGCCCTCGACACAGTGACGAGTCCGCCGTCAATAAGATCGTCTAGGACCTCGTGCGCGAGGTTGACGTTGTAAGTGTACCGGCGAGATGGCTGACGTGTGTCATCATTACCATCCTCTCGGTCTCGCTTAAGTACCCGGTGCGGACTATGATCCTCTCGACGTTTGGCCAGGTCTAAGGTAATTCTCCGCTCGCCTGGCTTTGGTACGTGGTGACGGCTGTTCTCCCTTGGCTGGTCGGCCCAATGCACCTCGACCATACCAACCATGGCGGGAAAAGGATCCACGTCCACTAGAGAAGCTGTGCTTCCTGGCGTCTTCATTTTCAGGGCGCCCGAATTCAACTAAGTCTGCAGTTGGTCGCGGAGTTTGACACAGTCCTTGGTGTCGTGATTGTAAGCATTGTGGAAACTGCAATACTTCTTGTCCTTTCGCTCTTCTTTGGACGGGATCTTATGGTCCAAGCGCACGTAGCTCGCCTCAATCAAGTCATTAAAGACAAGATGGGCGTTTTTTGCATCACACGTTTAAGACTCGTACTCGGGCTTAGTCCATGCAAAGGACTGAATGGTGATTGGCTCGCGGGTCATCTTGAGATTCTTCAGTTTGTGAGCCAGAGGCTTCCCGGTCAGTTCGACTGCTCCGACGTTGTCAACATACCCCTGCGCGGCCTCATTCTCTTCTTGCCTTTGGTAGTAAGGGTCGAACATGGAGGATTGGAGGTTTAACGCCCCGACTATCCTGTTCCTCCCCGGTACGTACGTCCCTTTGGAGGCATTCGCCTTTTCGTCCATCTCGTTGAGGATTAGTTCATAGCTGCCGACCTTGTTGATGAGGTCGCCCACAGACATGAAGCGTTCCCCATGGTGCTTCAGCCGCTGGCGGTGTTCGAGGCCACGGACAGCCAACTTAATGGCTTCCTGTTCGGGTAGGAGAAAGTCGCACTTGGCTTGTTGGATCTTGAACCGTTGGAGGAAGGAGACTCCTGACTCCATGCTCTGCTGACTCATCTGAGTGAGGGAGTCAAGGCCGACCTCTAGCTCAATGGTACCGTAGGTCTCCCGGAACAGCTTCTCCATGGTAGGCCAGTCCGCAATGGATCCCGGCTTCAACCTGGAGTACCAAGTAAATGCAGCTCCGGACAGAGAGGTCCCAAAGAGCTTGAGCTTGAGGATGTCATTGTTCCCGTACTGGCCGCACTGGACTTTGAAGCGGGCCATGTGGGTTGCTGCGTCCTCCCTTGTTTCGCCAGAGAAGGTAGTGAACACTACGTTCTTGAACCCATGCGGGAAGGGGTATTGCGCCACGCTATTAGGATAGGGGTCGCGATACTGCAAGTTAGCATCACCATGTCCGGTTTGCTCCTTGACAATGGAGGAGATAAGCTGGCGCCAGTCGGCTGTGGTCACAGGCGCGGACTCTACCCCTTCCCCATGGTTTGGCCATACAGAGAAACTGACGACCTGTCCGCTGTTCTTGGGAGTAACGTTGGAATGAACGAGAAGCGGGTCATCTGGTGTCCCGGTTCCTTGACGTAGAGAACTGTTCAGCCCCCTGGGGGAGGCAAACGAGCCATGCGGGAGCGGGCTCTTTGACGTTCCTGCCCCTGGCACGAACTACGGGGACTTCGGAGTCCCGACCTTAGGGTTTCCCCTGGTGCGTTCATTGGGAGGAATATACTTGGTTGTCCCCTCGCTCGCGCTTGGGCCGGTAGGGTTTAGAGCAGGGTTTTTTGGTGCCTGCGCCCTCATCCAGTCCTCAACTTCAAGGACCCGTAGGTTCAACCGGTCCTGTTTGTCTTTGAATTCGTCTAGCTTTTCTAGACTGTTCTTACTTCCAAAGAAGGAAGCATTCTGCTGGTCATGTAGCTTAGTGTCGTGCTCGTCCAAGCGGCGAGTCTGCTCGTCTACTGTCGCGCGAGTGAGCGACAGGACCTCTGCATGTTGCTTCACGGTCTCCGCGCCTTGTTTCTCGGTCTCCGTGTTCTGATCCAGATCCAAGCGGATCTGTTGAAGGCTTCCTTCGACCAAGCCTTTGGTTTCCCTTGTTTCGCTGACAAACTGGTTGAAGTCCTCAGTGAGTACGGTAAGGTTGTGTTGGTCTGCTTCCCAAAGGGTTTTGTCCCTTTTCACTTGTTCAGCAAGGCCGTCGACCTTACCAGCAAGGTCGGTGAGGCTTTGTTAAGTGGCAGAGCTTTGGGTTGTTAAACCCTGGATCTGCCCCGTGAGTTGTGCGAACATCTGGACGACTTGCTCCATAGATGGAGTAGATTCTGTATCTCGGGTCGGCTGAGAGCATACCATGGCAGTCTCACTGTAATCCGGATTACCAAACTGAGCAAGTACCTGCTCTTGAGTGAAGGATCTGCAAGCCGCACTATTATGGGGCTTGTACCGTAGCGATCTATGCTTGAGACAAGAAAGCTGGTGCTTTCGGTACGGCGCTTCCTCCTGTTTCCCAATGATGTATTCGCTTGTACTCCCTGTCCCACTGGGCGCGCCAATGTTTTGGCCACGATCCTCAGCGCGCGGGGCAGAGGTAACTAGCAGACAAAGAGGGAGGATGGAGTGTTGCGGGCGTGCCACCTCGCGGACGAGGAAAGAGGTTGTTGGGGGTGCGCTTGACTTCTTGATCAGGCAAAGGGGGGTTACAGGTGCCACCTCTGAGGAGGATTTACGAGCACAAGCGAATCGATACTCACGGCGGCGCGAGCAGAACAGTTACAGGGAGTTCAGAGAGAAATTGAAGGGGGTAGAGTCCGGAGAGCTCTGGAGAAAGACCTAGGCGGCGGCGCTTAGGGTTAGGATTTCGAGGAAGGCTCGAAGGGTAACTGGGTTTCAGTTGTATTGAGAGAGTTGTTTGTATTGATTTGAGAGAGCTTTCTGTTAGGGTTCGAGCCCCCTTATATAATGGTTCGGCAGAAGCAAAGTGATTAGAATCCAAGTCGGACTCTGAAACACTAATTCACAAGGACACTGCTTCGTCCATGCGAACCAACCAATTGGTGACACCTGCCCAGTTCGCACACTTCATTCCGCGCTGCCAACTGTAGACTCCTATGCGAACTGGAATTAGGAGCATCCTCATCTCGCGGGCTGCTACAGGGTGCTATCTCGCGTGCTTCTGCAGCTCGCGTCCATTTCGTGAGCTGAGCCTTAAAAAGGCTTTTTATATTTAATGGGCCATAGGGATTGGCCCGAAGCATGTCAAAGACTTGTAAAAGTCTTCAACGTTTGTCGTGGTGCGCGCGGGCTCCGCCTGTTTGTTTCCTCGCGAAGTCCTCTACGCGAGCTAGTTCGCCAGCTCGCCTCGCTTCGCCTACGTGGAGAGCCAATCTCGCCTCGCCTATGCGGACTGGCAAATAGTAATTCCGCGCGAAGGCATTCCGCGCGCGAGCTAAGTGTTCCACGTGAACTGCGTAGTCCGCCTATGTCCATTCCGCGCGAAGGCTAAGTGAAGTCAAATTTTCATGCAGTTCGTTCCGCGTAAAGTCTAAATTGGCTCGCGTGGTCTCACTGGCGAGCTATCACTTGTAAACTTGGAGAAACTCTATCTCGCCGGTATGACATGGTCCAAGAAATAATTAATATTTACATAGACATTTACTGTCCAGTAAAATATTAATCTAGACGTAAACAAAGGCTAAGTGTTGTTTTGATTTTGTCATTTAAGGTGCTATTTTGTTCTTGGTGTTATTCGGTTTTAAACCTTGAAAAGGTTGATCTTGGAGGTAGTATTATTTGTTGTTGAGTGTCCAATGACCTTGGGAGGTCTCGGAGGAAGGATTGCCACCTTTAGGCTAAGGGTTGGTTAAGGGTACGTTGTTTCTTTTTGAGTGGTTAATAAGATTATAATTGGTGTTAATTAGGTAGCTTGTGGAGTTGTTAGTGAGCTTGTTCCTTGTGTTTTTGTGAATACGCAGCAGGAGTATTTAGGTGAGTAATTCTCACCAAGGTCCACTTTGGGACCTTGAGACCAATTATTTATGGTTAATGTTGATGATGATAATTATTATGATGATTGATTTTGATGATGAGGATTATGATGATGATGATAATTATTATGATGATTGATTTTTGTTAATGATTTTGATGATGATTATGATGATTATAAATAAATAAATAAATAAAAATTGGGTACCCGTGTCACTTCTGGGGCAAATATTGTTACTTCTTGGACAAATATTATCTAGCGAATGTGGATCTTTTACTTGTAATATCATGTAGACCATTAAAGGACTTGTATAATCTTCCATTTTCAGGAGCTTAAAACTTTAGACTTGGTGAATACATTCCACTTAAATTCACGCCGTTATTCAAATGACAATAGTCTTATTCTCCCCCTAACGGCGGGAAGACTGTCATTTTATGACCATCCGCAAATATGCGTTTAAAGCTCTATCACTTTCTTTCGAGTGAGATGTTTATTGGCTGGTGGCGAATCTAAACCAAGTATGAGGTCAAAAATATTATATTCATTAATATCCACGAAAATATCATTCTCTAATGGCGTACATACAACATTTGTATGTGTAGCTGTATTAGGAACTTTAACATTGTATCATGCCATTCTCTTCAGGAGAACCATGTCACTTGGATACATGTGCATCCCAAAAATCAAATGCTTTAATATGGTTTGTCTCTAGGTCTTTAACCCAAGCAGATGCCTTAGCATTTACCATATAATTTTATCAAGATCTTTTATCAACTCATTTGCTGAGATATTTCTCAAAACCAAAATGAGATGGTGGATAAACAACTCACACAACTTTACATCGTTCTTCAGGAACAATTTATCTCCCCCTAATGAAGGGAGGATTGTCTCATTAAAGTGACAACTCAAAAATATGTGACAAATAAATAATCGTCTATGAGTAGGGCTAGTGGTCATCAAAACATGTTATTGATTCCAAGCAGCACTATAAGTAAAATATATATGACATAACATGTCATGCCAAATAATGTATTTGGTTCAATGAACTTCTGGTTCATGATATTATGTGCCTCGAGTTATTATAGAAATTTAACATTGTATGCGCTCTTCTGTAGCCATCAATCATTTGTGTAATTGAAGGTTCGGGTTCAAATATTTATTTATTATTATAACTTCAGGTTCTACACTACAATATTGAAACCTGGTTCAATATTACATGTATTCAAAATTCATATCTTCGACATATAGGGTTGTTGGCCCATATAAATAACAATAAAATTTAAACAAGAAGTACAATAATAAAATTGCATAACAAAATAAGAAAACTGTAAAGAACAAAAAGTAAATAAATTGTAATAGGAAACTTCTGGTTCCATGGATGAATAAAATACACAGAACTTCTAGTCTAGTTAAATTCACCAATATGATCGATAATCTTGTTTATCTCCTTTAATTGTACAAGAACATAATATCAAAATATGGTGAGGAACTTCAAGTTCTCATATGATTAGGGATCACAAGGTGTGGGTTCAATGATCTTTTTATAACTTGGAGGAACTTCTGGCCCTCGTCAATTGCATAAACTTTGGGAAACTTTACATTAAAATTTCGATATTACTCTTCAGGAACTTCAGGCCCTCCATTGTTTGATCAAGAGACTTCAGGTCTCGATCTGGATTGAAAAATCCATATTAGCATGACAATCAATCACGCTCATGAGACCGATACGCTGTTAAAAAGGAGGAGATCGCACTGAATCTATTGTGAATGTTATCTCGCCTTAAAGTAATTACCCAATCATGGAGATCCATATATATTGTCACGCCCCGACTCTTAAATTTTACCTTAATTACTAGCATTGTGGCAATAAAAATTTTACCGTCTTCGTCATTGGATTTTTAGTCCTAAGGTCATTGGATTTCGTCATAGTCACCCACATTTCCACTACTGTCCGCCAGTAGGTTATCTGTTTAACCCACTAGGATTTCTATCAGCTTCCGTTGTCTTTCTTGTAGTAGCTCTGAATACTTTCGGAAAAATAATTGTGTATTATTTTTATTCGGTTATTTGGATTGAGTTGAATCTTGATATTTTGGATAAGAGGGTGTTCTATATTTTTTTCCGGGTTAGGGTTGTCCATTTTCAAGGGAGGTTTGCCGAGTTCTTCGGTAAATTTTCCTTGGAGGTGGTCCCCGCAAGACTTACCTCGGGTTTCAGGGTGAAATTCGGGGTGGGTCTTGACAGTTGGTATCAGAGCTCTAGGTTTCCTTTCCTGCCTCCTTAATACTATCATATTTGCCGAAGAAGCACGTAGTTCCTATAGAGTGGTAATCCGACCGCGGCGGATTCACTAGCATTTTATGCTTTGTATGCTATGTGTTATTAGGTATGTGTGAAAGTTCTGTTAGTCTTGTGTATAGACTACTAAATATATCCTTCCTCAGGTACTATGCCTCCTAGACGCCGACCCCGTGTGGCTACCTCGACCAATGCGAATGAGGGTGATGAGGTTAGAGGATTAGTTGATTCCATTGGGAATATGCTGAGGGGTGTTTTAGACAGGGTTCAGCACCCATGGTCTGTGAGGAAGAAGAATGTCTTCGATGCTGGGGCAATTGAGTTCAAGGGTGCCAAGGGACCCCTTGATGCATACACGTGGGTAGACAAGATGGAAAAGGCTTTTGAGAGCACTGATATACCGGAAGAAATGAAAGTGAAGATGGCAGTGACTTTTCTGGATGACTCAGCGCATCATTGGTGGACTCTCGCTAGTAGAAATAATGGTGGTGCTCAGGACATGACTTGGGAGCAGTTTAAGACGCTCTTCTTAGGTTAGTATTTCAGTCATGCTCATCGTATCAGGATCCAGTCGGATTTTCTGAACATGAAGAAGAGGGATGATGAGGGTGTCATCGAGTTTGAGCAGAGGTTCACTACCTTGAGCTACCATGTGCCATATTTGGTTCCTGATGAGAGGACCAGGATTGACATGTTCATTGGAGCACTTGGCGGAGTGTACGCCGAGAAGATGTCCGGTGTTATTTACCCGACCTTTCTTGATGCGGTTACTGCAGCCATGGCCATCGAGACCAGGAGAACTTATAGTGCACGGCCCCGAGATTTCGGTGGTCCCAGCCAGGGTCCATCGAAGAAGGCCGCTTCATCATCCGCTTCGGGATCTTCAGCGGATAGTGGCAGTAGTGGAGGATCGGGTTATGGTTCTCGGAGAAGAACTAGAGGAAATTTCAGGAGACCTTTTAGGAGCCAGTTGGGTAGGCAGCAGACCGGTCAGTATAGTCCTGGTGGTAGTTCCCAAGGGGGATCATCTGGTGGTCAGCGTGGATGTCCCATGACTCACGCTAGACTTCATGCTATGACCCAGCAGGAGGGTTGTACTTCTCCAGATGTCATCATCGGTACGTTATTAATTTTTGGTCAACCAGCATTTACTTTAATTGACCCTGGAGCTACGCATTCATTTATGTCTAGTAGATTCGCCCTCCATGCCAATGTGCCATCGTCGTGTCTTCCAGGAGAGTAGCATGTATCTCTTCCCTCTGGTGAGGTGATGAGAATAGATTGGATGTTTAATGGTTGTGAAATGCTAGTAGAGGGATTTAATTTCAAGGCCGATTTAATTCCTCTAAGTATTGTGGAGTTTGATGTGATCTTGGGGATGGACTTTTTGGAGACTTACAGAGCTATGGTAGATTGTTTCCGAAAAGAAGTGGTACTTCGAAGTCCAGATGGATTTGAGGTTGTTTTTTAGGGGGAAAGAGATGTGATTTCGAGCTGCCTGATATCAGCTGTGGCCGCCAGGCAATTGTTAAATAAAGGCTGTCAGGCATTCCTAGCTCATGTTGTGGATACAAGAATAGGAGTGTTAGAAGTAAGGGATATTCCTGTAGTAAGAGACTTTCCGGATGTGTTTCTTGAGGAGTTGCCTGGTTTGCCTCCTGTAAGGGAGATAGATTTTTCTATCGAGCTACTTCCTGGAACTAGACCTATCTCTCAGACACCTTACAGAATGGCTCTAGCGGAATTAAAAGAGTTGAAGACTCAACTGCAGGAGTTGGTAGACAAGGGTTTTATTCGGCCTAGCATGTCTCCATGGGGTGCCCCGGTGTTGTTTGTTAAGAAGAAAGATGGCACCATGAGACTATGCATTGATTATAGGAAGCTTAATCAAGTCACAGTGAAGAACAAGTATCCGTTGCCTCGCATTGATGATTTGTTTGATCAGTTGAGGGGTGCTTCTGTTTTCTCAAAGATTGATTTAAGATCTGGTTATCATTAGTTGCGGATCCGGGAGAATGACGTAGCCAAGACTGCCTTTCGATCACGGTATGGTCATTATGAGTTTGTGGTGATGCCTTTTGGACTTACTAATGCACCCGCGGCGTTCATGGATCTCATGAATAGGGTGTTTAGTCCATATCTTGACCGTTTCGTGATCGTATTCATAGATGATATTTTGGTATACTCAAAAAGTGAGAAGGAGCATGCCAAACATGTAAGATTGATATTGTGGACTTTGAGAAATGCTCAGTTGTTTGCCAAGTTCAGCAAGTGTGAATTTTGGCTGGATAAAGTGGGATTTTTGGGTCATGTAGTTTCAGCGGAAGGTGTTAGTGTGGATCCCCAGAAAGTGGAAGTAGTGTCCAGTTGGAGAAGACCCGCCTCTGTGACGGAGATTCGTAGTTTCTTGGGCTTAGCAGGTTATTATCGGCGATTTGTGCAAGACTTTTCAAAGATTGCAGCTCCACTAATAAGGTTGACCAGGAAGGGAGTCAAGTTTGAATGCTCAGATCAGTGTGAGCAAAGTTTTCAAGAATTAAAGAATCGCCTGACTAGTGCTCCTGTTTTGGCGCTTCCGGATGATAGTGGGGAGTATCTGGTTTATTGTGATGCTTCTAGACGAGGTCTAGGCGGGGTATTGATGCAGCATGATCGAGTGATTGCCTACGCTTCTAGGCAACTGAAGCCGCATGAGGTTAATTATCCCACCCATGATTTAGAGCTTGCAGCAGCAGTTTTTACTCTCAAGTTGTGGAGACACTATCTTTATGGAGCCAAGTGTCAGATTTTTACCGATCACAAGAGTCTTCGGTATGTGTTCACTCAAAAGGAGTTAAATATGAGGCAAAGAAGGTGGATAGAGTTGATCAATGACTACGACTGCACTATTGAGTATCATCCTGGAAAAGCTAATGTGGCAGCTGATGCTCTTAGTCGAAATCCCACTATATCTTTGTCTCACCTGAGGATGGTTCGAGTTCCACTTCTTTGTGAGTTGCGAGCTACAGGGGTAGATTTAGCGGTGGATGAAGTGGGTGCCTTGGTAGCTAGTTTCCATGTGAGGCCAGTTTTGGTGGATAAAGTGCGTGAGGCGCAGTAAAATGATCATTCCATAGCTCAGTTGATGGAAAGAGCAGCGAATGGAACAGCCGTGGATTTTTCGGTAAGAAGAGATGGAACCTTGTTGTTCAAAAATAGGCTTTGTGTTCCAAAGAGGAATGAAGAGTTAAAGAAAGAGATTTTGGAGGAAGCTCATAGTTCTGCATATGCTGCTCATCCGGGTAGTACAAAAATGTATCGGACTTTGAAGGATTATTATTGGTGGCCTAACATGAAGAGGCAAATTGCAGCTTTTGTGAGTAGGTGTCTGATTTGTCAGCAGATGAAAGCTGAAAGACAGAAACCTTCAGGATTGCTAGAGCCATTGCCGATTCCAGTGTGGAAGTAGGACCACATCACCATGGATTTTGTTTTCAGTATACCTCGTACCCGTGAAGAGCATGACGGAATTTGGGTGATTGTTGATAGACTCACTAAATCTGCACATTTCTTGCCGGTGGGAAAGAAGTATAGACTGGATAGATTGGCGGAGCTTTATATGAATGAGATTGTGAGACTTCATGGCGTACCTGAATCCATAGTGTCAGATCGGGATCCTATATTTGCTTCTAAATTCTGGGGAGCTCTTCCGGCAGCATTAGGTACCCGACTACACTTCAGCACTGCTTTTCATCCTCAGACTGATGGACAATCAGAGAGGACTATCCAGACTTTGGAGGATATGTTGAGATCATGTGCCTTGCAGTTCAGGGGAAGTTGGGATAAGAACCTATCTTTGATGGAGTTTGCTTATAACAACAGCTTCCATTCGAGTATTGGTATGGCACCTTTTGAGGCACTGTATGGGAAGCAGTGTCGTACACCTCTATGTTGGAATGAAGTCGGAGAAAGAGAGCTTTGTGGTCATGAGATTATCCATGACACAAATGAGAAGATCAAGGTGGTCAGAGATAGACTCAAGGCCGCTCAGAGTAGGCAAAAAAGTTATGCAGATGTCCACAGGAAGGACCTTGAGTTTCAAGTGGGTGATTGGGTGTTCTTGAAACTATCTCCTTGGAAAGGGGTAGTACGTTTCGGTAAGCGTGGGAAGCTTAGTCCGAGGTACATCGGGCCTTATGAGATAATAGTGCGAGTTAGCCCTCTGGCCTATCGGTTAATGTTGCCTCCGGAGTTGTCCAGGATACATAACGTGTTTCATGTATCCATGCTTCGCAAGTATATTGCCGATCCTTCTCATGTGCTTGAAGAGCAGCCGATTAGTTTGCATAAGGATTTGTCCTATGAAGAGGAGCCGGTTCAGATTCTTGACCGAAAGGAGCAAGTACTTAGGAACAAGACAATCCCGCTTGTCAAAATGCTTTGGAGAAGCCATCAAGTAGAGGAAGCTACTTGGGAATCAGAGGAGTAAATGAGACAACAGTATCCTTATCCCTTTGAGTAGTGTGTTTGTAAATTTCGAGGACGAAATTTTTATAAGGAGGGGAGAATTGTCACGCCCCGACTCTTAAATTTTACCTTAATTACTAGCATTGTGGTAATAAGAATTTTACCGTCTTCGTCATTGGATTTTTAGTCTAAGGTCCCTAGAGGTGTGTTGAGAGACGAATATTTCGAAAGAATTATTCGTAGGAGAAAAATGTGACAACGGTAAAAATGGTAAATTTTAGCTAGTAAACGGTAATTTTTATTGGGGTGTTGAATTTTGAAGTGGGTTTATTTGGGGATGTTGGACCTGTTGGGCCAAGCCCAACATTTTTTCTTCCCCCTTTCCTTTCTCTCTCCTCCCTCCCGATTCTCTCTCCCTCTCCCTCCGCCCGGAAAACTTCCGACCGCCCGTCCGCCGCCGTCCGGCCGCCCCAGACCGCCGCACCGGTCCCAATCGATCGGTCTCCAACCCAGCTTCCGTTCTAGACCGGTGGCAGCCTCCCTAGCGCCGCCGTGAAGGAGAAAACAACCCCGAAAGCTCCGACTGCCGGATTGGTTTTCTCGCCGGAACTCCCTCTTCCGGCCGCCATAGCTGGCGATCCTTGGCTCAAAAGGAAGCCCTCCTCCCGTGCTCCAATCCCTCCAAAGGATTCGCTCCCTCTTGAGCTAGGTAAGGAGAAATCGGTAAAGGAAATTCTAGGGTTTTTATTGTTGTTTTCATTCGCTTGACATGGTTAGGCTTAGAATTGGAGTTTGTGCTAGTTAGGAATGTTGTAGAGGAGGTTAAGAGGAAGGTGCTGTCAAATTTTGGTGGGCATTGGAGGTCGCCGGAGCTGGCCGTCGGCCGCCGCCGGCGCCGCCACTGAAAAATTGTTTTTAGTGGAGAATTTTATGAGGAGTTTAATGGAATGAGTTTTAGAATTTTTGGAGGAGTTTTATATAGGTTTGGAAATTGTTAAAGTTTGTATTTTTGGCGGATTAATAAGTTGAAAATCCGGCCATTGGATTGTTTATGGTTAGGAAGGTAGAAGGTGCTTTTGAGGATGCCGGAAAAATTGTGGAGCTTTATGGCTGGCAGTGAAGTAAAGATTTAGGGCGATAGGCATGGTTGAGCGAGAGAAGCTCATATTTAATTATGCCTATTTTCTTTAAGCGTCGGTGTTTTATTTAAGGATTTATTTATGTTTTGGAACAGGACGTGAGGAGGCCCGAGCGGAGGAGACCTCCGACCGACATCAGGCTTAGGCCTAAGTTGTGAGTGGACCTTTGTTTTTAAATAATGTTTTATTGTTGAATAATTTCTTTTGTTGGAATTTATCCTGAATTGAGAATTTCGGTGTTTATACTCATTTATTGACATTTATGAGAATAGTATGTATATAAGTAAACGCTAGTTAGCAATACGTGATTTCCCCCCATAATGAGGAAAAATGCCATTATGGGGTGATGTGGGCGTTAGATGCCAGCGTCGTAGCCTGGTACGACTTTCTATTTTCTTTTTGTATTCATTCATAGATTCGTACAAGGAGTAAGCACGTATATATATATCCACTCGTGCGATTCCCCCATAATGAGGAAAAATGTCATTATGGGGTGACGTGAGCGGTAGACGCGAGCGTAGTAGCGTTGTATGAATTTCTGTTTTTCTTTTATTCCTTCAAAGAGATCATACAAGGAGTAGACGAGTGCATATACATACTGATATATTTAATTTTAGCCTGAGAGGCTGTATTTGTTTATGTTTTGGAGACTAGCCGGAACTAGTCGTGTCCTTGAAAGTTTTCTTGGGGAAATATTATTGTTTGGCGAGATTACTTTTGTCCACTCACTCTGACGTAATTAAATATTTTCCCCTAGGCTTTTCCTTCGTTTTTAAATGCCCAGTGTGCAGAGTTCGGGTGGGGTCTAGAAGGAGGTGACGAGGCATAGTCACCCACATTTCCACTACTGTCCGCCAGTAGGTTATCTGTTTAACCCACTAGGATTTCTATCAGCTTCCGTTGTCTTTCTTGTAGTAGCTCTGAATACTTTCAGAAAAATAATTGTGTATTATTTTTATTCGGTTATTTGGATTGAGTTGAATCTTGATATTTTGGATAAGAGGGTGTTCTATATTTTTTCCGGGTTAGGGTTGTCCATTTTCAAGGGAGGTTTGCCGAGTTCTTCGGTAACTTTTCCTTGGAGGTGGTCCCCGCAAGACTTACATCGGGTTTCAGGGTGAAATTCGGGGTGGGTCTTGACGTATATCATGATACAATAATAACATAGAAAAAAGGCTTGCTTTTGTTTGCTTGCCAGAAGCCTAAATTTAACCAAATCAAACGATTTGATATGCAAGCCATGTAGTGGCTTAGCTTGCCATCCTTTAATCAACATGTTAGGAAAACATTCTCATATATATGCACACCGAACCAATTTATTGGCATAATTACATAACCTGCGATTGAAAACAATTATAGGTTAAAAAAAAATCAACTGCTATATATAATCATGAAATTTGAACTCATAGATCATTCATCATGGTCAAAAACAACAAGCGTTGCACCAAGAAATCCTTGATCATCATCGAATTTAGGGGAAAAAGATGAGTTTTGGTTTTCTAGGGTTTAACCGAATCTTAAATTAAAGTAGAGGCAGATAACAACTCAATCAAAGCAATTTAACAAATCGAAGACACCTAGTCTGTTAAAATTGAAAACAAAATCACCCACCAATCATTAACAAAATGAATGATAAATTAAGATGGGGATCCTAACCGTATTTATGGATCAATGTATATATAGAAGCCTTACGGATACATGGACTAAATGACTGAAGGAAGTTTTCGAAGATAACTTACAGAAAATAAAGTCAACTTTTAGTCTCTTAAAGTCAAAGTACCTTAAAAACTAATACCTAAACTTCAACTTCGTACAAATTAAAGAGTTTCCATTAATAATCCTTCATTAAATATGAGAATAATACAAGAAAAAATAATATGAAAATTTGGGGTATTACAAATAATAGAAGCGGAAGACTATTGTGGTGGATGTCGGTTGACAATCACTTGGATTTTTTCATTTTTCAATTTGATTTGTACTCTTCACAATTGTATGTTGCTGATTTCGTAGGTTCATATTCTCTTGAGATTCTGTCACAAATCTTTAGAGCTATGTTTCTGCTAAATTTCAAATGGACTTAGAAGCTATGTTTCATCTAAATTTCAAGTGGACTTATTTCTTACATGAGCATGTCTTAATGATGTATGTAAAAATGGTCAGTCCAGTTGGGGTTACCACAAATGTATCAACATTCTTTATGTGTACCATGTGCCATGTAGTCCTGGAATATGCAGTTCGCTGTTCAGATTTGTCCAAATTATGATAAAGACAAGGTACCAAATAGGTATTCTATTAATTTTTTAACTAACAAGTGCACCAAACCTGAGACATGAAGTCACTCCCTGAACTAAATCGAGAGTACCCTGCTTGACAATTCTGGTTCATAAATAAATGAGATCTATATGCAAAAGAATGCAACAGTCTCAACATCATGCAACAGGTAAATGAATGAGACATGTTGTCACGCCCCGATTCTTAAGTTATTTCACGGTTCTTTACTTTGGTATTATTTTGGTCTTTTACCGTTTTAAGTAACCGTTTACTATTTAAGACTCCAAAAGTTGACTTTTGCTTCTATTTGGAATTTCGGAAAACTTTCTTCATGAAAGTCGTAGAGGATGTTGATACGAGTTCGTAGACATGCTATGCGTTAAAATCGGAGTTAGCATGGAAAAGTTATCAATTAAAAAGGTAAGTTTTATTGGGGTGTTAAATTTTGGAGTTGGGTTATGTTTAAGTTGGACTGGGCCAATTTTTTTTGGTCAAAGCCCAAAATCATTTCTCTCTCTCTCTCTCTCTCTCCTCTCCCGCTTCTGATTCCCCCTCCCGACCCAAAAATTTTCCGGCCGCCGTCCGCCATCGTCCGACCGAGATAGGAGGCGTGCTTGGTATCGATTTGAAGCTTGGAGCATCCTCTACAAGTCTAGGTAGGTGGCAGCCGGTGTCGCACCGCCGTGAGGGAGCACGATCGCTGGGAAGGTGCGGCTGTGCCACGGAGGTGTTCTCGCCGGAACTTCCTCCTCCGGCAGCCATAGCCGGAGCTGATAGGCTCAAAAGGAAGCCCTCCTCCCGTACGTTCATCCCTCCAAAGGACTCCCTCCCTCTTGAGCTAGGTAAGGAGAAATCGGTAAAGGAAATTCTAGAGCTTATTAGATGTTTTCTTTCGATTGGCATAGTTAGGCTTGGAATTGGTGTTTGTGCTAGTGAGGAAAGTTGTAGAGGAGATTGAGAGGAAGATGCTGTTAAAATTTTGTAACTATTGGAGGTCGCCGGAGTCGGCCACCGGCAGCCGCTGTTTTGGGAAATTTTATGGTTTTTGATGTGGAATATTAAGGGGATGTTAATGATGTGAATTTAGGAATTTTTGGAGGAATTTTGGATAGGTTTGGGATTTTTCGAAGTTTGGTATTTTGGCCGTTAATTTGGATAGAATCCGGCCGTTAGATTATTGTTGTTTCGGCCGTAAAAGGTGGATTTAAGGCCGCCGGTATTTGTGGTGAAGTTTGGACGGTATCAATTTTAAGTTTGGACGGGTGTATAAATATGTGTCCATACCCCTTATATGAATTAAACACTCATATAAGGCTACTACGCTTGCATCCAACGCTCACGTCACACCATAATGCAGTTATATATTATGTCATTAAGGTGGACAGACACATATTGATAGCTAGCATTTATATACATACTCTCCTTAAAAATATATTATAATTTACCGAAAATCTCATTTTCGGTAACTCACCACAATGAGTAAAATCGTCAAATAAAAATGACGTCAAATGGTCCAACCAAATAAACAATTGCATACACATTATTTAAACCAAAAGTCCACTCACAAGTTAGGCCTAAGCCTGAAGTCAGTCTGAAGCCTCTTCTGCTCGAGCTTCCTCACGTCCTGATCCAAGAACATAATTAAATCCTCAATTATATACCGACGCTTAATTAAAAATAGGCAAAATTAAATGTGGGACTATCTAATCTCATTCATGCCCAACTTTGTAAATCTTAAAATTGATACCGTCCAAACTTCACCATAAATATCGGTGGCCTTAAATCCACCTTCTACGGCCGAAACAACAATAATCTAACGGCCGGATTCTATCCAAATTAATGGCTAAAATACCAAACTTTGAAAAATCCCAAACCTATCCAAAATTCCTCCAAAAATTCCTAAATTCACATCATTAACATCCCCTTAATATTCCACATCAAAAACTACAAAATTTCCCAAAACAGCAGCGGCCGGCGGCTGTCTCCGGCGACCTGCAATAGCTACCAAATTTTAACAGCATCTTCCTCGCAATCTCCTCTACAACTTTCCTAACTAACACAAACACCAATTCCAAGCCTAACTATGTCAATCGAACGAAAACACCTAAAAAGCCCTAGAATTTCCTTTACCGATTTCTCCTTACCTAGTTCAAGAGGGAGCGAATCCTTTGGAGGGGTTCTTGCACGGGAGGAGGGCTTCCTTTTGAGCCTAGAAGCTCCGGCTATGGTGGCCGGAGGAGAGAGTTCCGGCGACGGGAAGTTCCGGGCAGTCGGAACTTCCGAGCTTGATTTCTCCTTCACGGCGGCGTTAGGGAGGCTGCCACAGGTCTAGAATGGAAGCTGGGTCGGAGGCCGATCGTTTGGGACTGGTGCGGCGGCGAACGGCGGCCGGAAAGATACGGCAGCAGGGGAGGGAAATTCAGGAGCGGGTGCGGGGGAGAGAGAGAGAGAGAGAGAGAGAGAGAGAGTGAGTTTTGGACCTTTGACCAAAAACAAGGCCCTGTCCAACTTAATAAACATAACCCAACTCCAAAATTTAACACCCCAAAATAATACCCCAGTAAAACTTACATTTTTAATTGATAACTTTTCCATGCTAACTCCGATTTTAACGCATAGCATGTCTACGAACTGGTAACAACATCCTCTACGACTTTCATGATGAAAGTTTTCCCAAAATCCAAACCGAAACAAAAGTCAACTTTGGAGTCTTAAATAGTAAACGGTTACTTAAAACGGTAAAAGACCAAAATAATACCAAAGTAAATAACCGTAAAATAACTTAAGAACCGGGGCGTGACAACTCTTCTATGATAGGGTACCTACACACATTGTGTTAGGTTGGTTAGTTCTTATTCTGAGAACCAAATCTTAGTTGAACTGACGCAATCATAACAAGAATAGTCATCTACACATAATATGAACAATGAAGTTTAAATTGACATCATATGAACTAACCGTTATGCTTCTAATTAACCGTCATGCTTTCAAATTTAAGTCATATTGATTGGGTCTAAAACTAAGAGGTGAGGGAGGATAGATAAGACACCTGAACTAGAGCTTAATCAAGGGCAGCTACACGACTCCTTATTCACCCAAAGGGTTGCTGGTTACTGAGAAGTCACTATCCATATGGGTTCTCATTACTACTAAACCACTCTTCCACTCAAGGTGTATGGTCATTGGGTGACATAGAACTTGGCCTCAGCATATTGGTTTTCTATCCCAAAAGAGAATTAAAAGTGCAATGTAGTCATGAACACCCTGTAGTCATACATACATCTTAATATCATACTTAAGTTCATATTTCCTATCAAATTTCCTCCTTACACTACCAATCCTTCTAACCACCGCTACAAGATTTTGAACCTCAAACATGCTCAACCTCAAGCTTTACTCATACTCCTTAGTTACAGTAAAATACATACCCACCCTCACGCTTTCTCATATAGATGACTAATGAGAATAGTAATGCTGATAAATAAGAAAAATACTAAGATTGTGAGAATGTGAGGACTGAATCATGAGTAAAATTTGTTCTGTAAAGTCTTCAAATGCAAGAAAGTGCATGTAAGCAATTCAGTATGTCCTATGAAAAAAAAACTCTCATCATTTTGATATTGACACTGAAAAGAGCTATGATCGCTTAAGCTTGTTTACACCCATAATTAATATTTTACTGGACAGTTATTGTCTATGTGAATATTAGTTAAATGAATTAAAATTTGTTTAGTCCCTGTGGTTTGAAGTTTTCATATGTTTAGTCCTTGAAGTTTCATTTTAATCTGAATGGTCCTTGAAGTCACGATTATTGATCCAAATAGTCCTCCGTTGGTTTTCTCCGTTAGCCTGATGACATGGCCGTTAAAAAACTGCCACGCCAGTGCCAAATCATGCCTAAGTCAGCCGAAAATTTTATGAACTGACTCATATGCCCTTGTCAGATTCACACCCTTTTCGACCCTAATCTCCATCAGATTCATCCCAAAACGCATCGTGCCTCTTATCTCTGAAAACCCCCTTTTGATAACCCATCGCCTATTCTCTCTCAAAACCCTAAATTCACTTCTCCGAATCTATCACGCATACCCACTCCATCACACATACTCCTTCTTGCTATAAGATAGCAGTGTAATGAAAAGTCGTATTCTAAAGTTGACGAAACCCCGTGAAGTTTGAAACCATTGAGGGTTGGGTGTTTCGACAATTAATGGAGGTGAAGGACATCGTGGTTTGGGTTCGTCGAGAAGACGAGGACATGAACGAATGAATTCGACCTTATGGTGAGTTTCGATTCCAAAATTTAGGGTTTCTGGGTTTCAAAATTTAAGGTTTCTGGGTTTCAATTTATTTGTTGCTTAAACTATATATAACAAATCTATGACTGGTCCTCAGGATCGTGAGCACTAGTTAAGCTTTCACAGAGAGCAACAAGCTTTGTATAATCAATTAGCTATATGAATCAGTTTTTGCTTCTCATGCATTATGAAATTATTCAACATGAAGAAGTTGTTTCCTTGTAGGAAGCTTTATGTATATTTGGATTGCCCCAAGTTCATTATTAGAAACTTGAAGCTGTTGTGTTGATGATTTGCTTTTAATATTGTTCAAGTTCAGTTTGAAATTGGTATGGGTTTGTGTGGTGTAGTGGTTCAGTATTAATAAAATATGGGGTTTCAGTAGTGACGCTTTGTGTGATTCTCTAGAAAAATGTATTATTTTGTCTTACATGTGATTGAAGAGGATTGTTGTATGCAAATCTGTTGTTTATTTTGTCACTTTCAGTTTTGGCATGTACCTATTTATGGAGGCAAAATTACCAGTTATATAACCTACCCTTTTTGGCATGTACCATTTGCCTTTGCAGATCATCCAGACTATTTCACACTTAAGATATTTCATGGAGGGTGTATATCAGGCAATAAATATGTTGGAGGCAAAATAAGCTACTTTGACAACGTGGATCCACAGTTTCAAAGAATGTATATATGCTTGGGAGCCTTGAAGAATAGAATGAACTCTGGTTGTAGAAGTGTGATGGGCTTAGATGGTGCATTCTTGAAGAGTCCATTTGGAGGCCAGCTTTTGACTGCTGTTGGTGTGGATGCAAACAACAACAGCTGGGTTATTGCATATACTATGGCGGAAAATGAGAATAAAGATTCATGGATCTGGTTTTTGGAACTTCTTTGCAAGGACTTAGATATCAAGGAAGATGGAGTAGGATGGGTTTTTATTAGTGACAAGCAAAAAGGCCTCATTCCTGCATGTCAAATGGTGGTGCCAAGCGCGGAAATCAGATTTTGTGTAAGGCATATGTGGACCAATTTCACAAAACTATTTCCTGGAAAAGTTTTGAAGGATCAAATGTGGAAGTGTGCCAGGGATACTACAATGCCTTACTACCTTAAAGACATGGAAGAGATGAATGATCTTGATAAGGATGCTTACAAATGGATGACCCGTAAGTGAAGCGTTAAAATTTTGGATAAAGTTTAGATGCTTACTATCCTTTTGCTTTGGTGCTATTGCAGTTTTAGCTGGATGATTTAACTACTGTTTTTGTTCAACTTGTTTTGCAGATGAGAATAGGCCTCCAAGACATTGGTGTCGGGCATTTTTCAACACAACTAGCAATTGTGACATAATGGATAACAATATATGTGAGAGTTTCAACGCAGTTATCGTGGATGTTAGAAAGAAGCCTCCCATTACCATGTTCGAAGAAATAAGGTGGAAGCTTATGAAGAGGATTCAAATGAGAAGGCAGATAATGGACAAGAATGAGCACAATATTTGCCCCAAGACAAGAGACACTTTGGAGAAGAACAAGATCAAATATGCAGATTGTACTCCAACTTTCAATAGTGAGGATAGATTTGAGGTGGAAAACATTCAAGGAACCAAGAATGTTGTCGACCTAAGTCTGAGAACATGTAGTTGCAGGAGATGGGATTTGACTGGAATCCCATGCAAGCATGCAGTTTCAGCCATCTACTGGAAGAGGGAAGCCCCTGAGGATTATGTTGTCGAGTGTTATTCGAAGAAGACATACATGGCTATCTACAGCAATTTCATCTATCCTATTAACAGTATAGACATGTGGTCAAGGTGTGAGGGGCCAGCAATCTTACCTCCTTCATATTCAAGAATGCCTGGTAGGCCAAAGTCGACAAAAAGGAAAAAGGATCAATCTGAAAAGTTTAAGGATGCATCTGAAAATACGGAGGGTAAGTTGGGAAGGCAGTAGAGATCCCTCAAAGGTGGCATTTGTGGTATCGTAGGGCATAATAAGATAATATGCCATAGGCATTTTCCTCTAAAGGAGAACAAGAAGAGAAAGGCTAGCAATGAAGGGCATCAAATTTCTGATCAGGTATTGGAGTTTTATAAATCTTAGAGTACTCTTGTTTTACTAATTTCATGGCTAATGGTGTCACTTATTGTGTACAACATTATTGCAGCCAAAGAAACCAAAGCGACCTCTTATGACTCTGAATGAAATTAGGGCAAAAGCAAGGAAGAATGCCAAGAACCAAAGGGTAACAATTCAGCTATATTGCATCCATTAAAACATATTTTCTTTCTACTGTATAAGCTCTTTACATTCATGTGTTTTTGTTGGCTTAGGAAAAATATGCTGCTGCCAAAGCTGCAAAGCTGGCAGCAACCAACTAATCCTCATCCACAGTAAGGCATTCACAAGTTGGAGCAAGACCGTCCAAAGCGCAGCTGCCCCAACTTCATGGCTAAGCCAAAACACAGTTGCCCCGACTTCAAGGCCAGCACAAAGCTCAGCTGCCCTAAATTCAAGGCCAAGGCAAAGTGCATCTGCAACTTCAACAAGAGCATCTCAAAGAATCATAAATAGGTTAGTTAAAGGAGATGAGTAGTGCTAAACTCTAGCATAGGCAGAATATTAGACATCCTATTTTTGTGCAACTAAGTGCGATGTAATTTAGTTGCTAGCTCTAATCTTTTGTTAGGATGATTAGAGCTAAATTATGTACATACTACAACAATTTATGACAGATGTAATGTGGCTTTTGTGGTCATTTTTGTTAAGCTACAGTATGCCAAACATATTTCTGCCTATTATGACTGAACGCTGTTAGAGTTCTAAATTAATGGAGATCTACCTGTTATTGTTGGTTGATGTTGGTTGCTGTTATGGATTTGGAAACTGTTGGTTGTTATTATGGTTGCAGGTACATGTTTTGGTATAGGTTTTGGACTTTTGGTATTAAGTTTTGCAGGTTTTTCTTGGTAAATGTTCTGGTATTAGGTTTTGCAGGTTTTGCTTTAGATTATGATTGATGTTATTTTGCAGATCAACTTTTGGGGTATTTGCTGGTTTTGAGCTTAGGGGGATGATGTGTGTAGCACTTCATTTGGTGGTTTTGAATTTAGGGCAGCTGAGTTTTCTATGTTGCAGGGGTAATATAGGACAGTTACAAAATTTCGAGCTGACTAGGCACTGGCGTGGCAATTTTTTAACGGCCTTGTCATCAGTCTAACAGAGAAAACTAACGGAATGATCAATTAGATGAAAAATCGTAACTTTAAGGACTAAACATATTAAAATGAATCTTTAACTACTAAACAGATGTTGAGTTTAAACCACAGGGACTATACAGTATTTTTTCCTAGTTAAATTCATGTTCCACGTCATACCGGCGAGCCCGAAATATTAGGTTTATAAGTGATGGCTCGCCAGTGAGATCATGCGAGCTGGATAGCAGAGTTCGCATGCGAAAAGGACTTCGCATGGAATCAAGAAGTGGACTTCACATAGAAGTGGAGTCCTAAACATGGAAGCGATATGACTTTGCGAAGAAGCAAGAGGAAGAGTTCACATACAAATGCAGGACGCTCGAGTAGATAAGGAAGCAAGTGTCCTTAATTGCTTGAAGACCATGTCGAGCTAGGATAATTCTAGGTTGAGGAGTTCGCATGCACGTGGAGGTGTATGTGTTAGTTAAGGACTCTCCTCCTTAATTGTATTTGCATGGGTGACCAATAGTGCACGGCCAGGTCTTCATGAGATGTCCTACTCTTCTACATAAAGGCAATTAGTCATGTCAATCAAGTATAATCACATCATGAGGTGATAAATATTGCCTACGATACAATACGATAACGTTGAAGACTCTTACAAGTCTTTGACATGCTTTGGGCCAATACTTGTGGCCCTAAATAAGTCTATATAAAGGAGTTCGAGCAGACTCTCTAGAGACACAACAACTCAACAAAATACAATACAACTTTCAACACAGTTGAACCTCCAGACGCTCCTCGGAGCTTTGTCTTTTTTCCTTCCTTCCCAGTTGAAGCTCTGCTTGATCTTACGTTGAGTATCGATATTGTGACGCTCAGGCGGACTATTGTAAGTCCTTGCCCAGTACGCAAGGCGAATCTGAAGAACCCTGCGGTGGAGTTGGTGCTCTCTTCGTCCTCAGTCGCTTGATTAGAAGCAGAAGGCTAAGCGCAACCCGCTACTACAACCACTACGTTCCACATCCGCGCGGTGGCACGCCCGCAACGACTAAAAGAGACTTTGCACGCCTAGACTTACTGGTGTGGCCAAAACATTGGCACGCCCAGTAGTGGGACCAGAGTTGTCTCTGACGTCGCCTTCATTGGGATCGGAGATCGGAAATAAAGATGCGATAATGGATTGGCGCGATTGGCAAGAAAGATCAGCGGTCAGCAATGAAAGTGTCACGCCCAAATTTTTGAAATTCGAAATTTTTGAAATTCGAAGGATATTTTCAAAAATTTGGGCATGATATATCTCAAAATAATGTAATTCCCAAGACCTGTTCAACAAACTTGAAGAAACTAAACTCAAAAGCTAGAAATGTAAATGTCAACACAACTCAACATCGAGTTAAATATTACATTTCCTTGTTTACAGAAAATTGAAAGTGAAGAAATGAAAACACTCGAATGAGTTTAATGCTGTCTACCAAATATATATTATAAAGTGTACAGCAACTAAAACTCTGTCACTATGCCTCCGCCTCAACCCTGCTGATCATCACCTACAGGTCTAACCTCTACACCATGAATTTGTGCACCGGATTGTAAAATAACAAACCCGGTAAGCTAAAAAGCTCGTATGAGTAATTCCCAAAAATAACTACCCAACAACACATAAGATAAAACCGGTAATTCTTGCTTTAGAACTTAGTTCAGGAATCGCCTCAAACAAGAAAATTCAAAAGAGAGTGAATAAGAAAACACAACAATTTCCAAAAAAAATCAAAATCATAAGTGAATCCTGCAAAAAGGATAGTTCAGGAATTCAACTAAAAATCACACAAACAAGATTGCAAATCTCCTGCATTAAGCATAGTTCAAGAGATACTCAAAACAAGGAATTTAATTGACAACAATTAAGAACAATGTTAAAACCACATAACCAATACTTTTACAAATATACATGTAGCCATGAGTCATAGATACCAATAAGGTATCTCCCATGACTACAACAAACACATGTACCCATGAGTCCCAAATATTAATAAATACCTCTCATGACCTACAACAGCAGTTTATGTACCCATGGGTCCCAGATACCTTCAGGTAACTCCCATGACCTACACCGACAGACGGATTAAAGCTTTATTCCTAACCATAACCAATCACCCGGCAAAAGACTTGGAACCCAGTTTGACTGTCCAATATCAAATCACAAAATAATAATAGCATCATAACCGTAACCAATCACCCGATTAAAGGCTTGGAACCCGGTTTGACTATCTAAACCACAAATCACAATATAATAAAATCATCATCAATCAACACGAGGAGCACATCATAAAAATTATATCCTTCCACATAGATATATTTATACGAAAAAAATAGATATCCCCACGAGAATAATCTATCAATAGCCAAAAACACTATTATCACATGAACCTTAAAAATAATCATATAATAGGAAACCTTGTTTTAACTTACTTATGAGCCGTTGGCGATCAAGCTCATATATTTTAAAACAAACAAAAACATAATTTTTAAATTATCATCATCATCATCATCATCATCATTTAATCATCATAATCATCATCACAACCATCATCATAATCATCATCACAATAACTATAAATAATTGGTCCCAAATGAACCTTGGTGAGATTTACTCACCTAAATACTCCCGCTGCGTCTTCACAAAAACACAAGGAACAAGCTCACTACAACTCCACAAGCTACCTAATTAACACAATTAATAACTTTAGTAACCGTTCAAACTAAAAGGTAACACTTGCCCTCTTAACCCAAAACTTAACTCAAGGGTTTGCCCAAAGAAGGACAACCTTCCAAGGTTGTCGAATTTAACGACCCAAAACTGCTGCTTCTAATTCTCAAACTTTCAAAGTTCACAGCCTCCCAAAACACCTATGAAGAACATAGAACCTAGCATGCAATCCTAACACATAACCTAGAATTTCCACAACTCAACAAGCTCACCACAACAAGAGCTAGCTAACCATAGAAAATAAGGCTAGGAGCACTACTAGACGCGCTGCCACGCGCCGCCTGTGGCGGCTGCGAGTGAGCCCCACGCGCCACCCCAAAACTTCAGAATTTAGGGAAACTCACAACATGAAACTTGTAGATTGAAGCATGAAGGGCAACTTTAATACTTGAGGTTTTCACCAATTTGGCCGGAATCGGCCGGAAAATACCTCGAAACACCAACCCGGATTCAAGCTTCAACTGCAATTTCGGGGTTGAAAAACTCAATATCTTGCTTCAAACTATGCCTAGCCACAACCAGAAGGAAGAGAGGACCAAAACTCACCTAAGGTTACCCCTCGTCGCCGCCGTATACGGCGGTTCCGATCGACGGCACGGTAGCAGTGGCTTCGGGCCTCGCTGCTCCTTGTACGCCGGTCACCAGCGTCAAAGACCGACACGGTTGGGTAGGTGAGGACGAGACCAAACGATGACCAGATAAAGAAGAACTCCGGTGAAACCGCAGCAGCTCCTCCACCTCGTGGCGGCGTCTAGGAGGCGCGACGACGAGCGGCGCTGCCCCAGGAATGGAGAGGAGGTCCATACAAACCGAACGGGACCGGCGGCGTCCAGTTTGGTTGCCGGACGTACGAGTTCTATGCCGGCGAAGGTTGAGGTGCGCGGACGGTCGGGAGAGAGGAGAGAGAAACCGGTCTGCAATTTCTAGGTTTCCAAAAATAAAACCCCCAACTTTCTATTTATAAACTTTCCAAAACCGGAAACTATATTCCTCTGACCATAACTTTCTCATACGGCATCCGTTTTACGCGTGCCGCATGTCTACGAACTCGTATCGCCAAACTCTACAACTTTCATGAAGGAAGTTTTCGAAAATATCTTACGAATAAGAAAGTCAACTTTTGGCCTCTTAAAAGTCAAAACACCTTAACAAAATTGACTCTCGAAACCTCAACTTCGCACATACGAATGAGAATTTCCACAAAATAATCCTACATTAATTTTCGAAATAAAACAAGGAAATTGATATGAAAATCTGGTGTATTACAGAAAGATTAGCTGCCATCCAATGGAGAAGTGCCGAAATAGTGGCTGGCATCCGCAAGAAACAAGCTGAGGAAAGGGCAAGAGAGGCTGCTGAAGAAAAGGAAAAGGCCGAATGGAAGGCCTTTCTAGAGGAGTCTCGTCAACAACGAGCTGCCCTGTTTGGAAAGGCTTTACAATACCTAAATGTAAGGCCTATGGTTGACAAGCATGTCTTTGCCAAAAAGATTGAACTGCCTAGCAGCCAATCTGATGGCGAAGATTTTACTTTGGAAGAGCCCACGTCCAAAGAAGAAAGTACTTTGTCAATCAATGACGAAGAACCTGAGGTCGAGGCCGTTGAGATTATGGAAAATCATCCTATCTCAAAGACGGACGGTGTTCCTCAGGAAAAAGAGCTTGAAGATAGGACAGAACAATCCATCTTAGAAGAAGAGATCGATTCGAACACTGATGGCGAACCACAATTTCACATGAAAGGTGACCAAGGTGCCAGCTTTCCTATGCGAGGTGTATATCTGGACACATGTCAAGTGCATGGGAGGCAAGGCATAGCTCGCCTTTATTCTTTGATTAACCACCATGATCAAGGGCATGATCAACTCAAGTTTTGTCCAATTACTGGACGTTATCAAGAAGTTGTCCCTAGACATAACAAGCTTAATTATATATGGTGTGGTGGTATACCTAGGCCAATCCGTGGCTTCACATTTCAATATAATTGGAGTTTTTGCATGCAAGTTCAAAAGACAAATTATGGCTTTAGTATTGTATGTGGGAAATGTTTTTACACCCAGAATTACAAGTTTATTGTACATGGGTGTAAAGTCGAGTATTCTCAGTGCCATGTCACTCTAGTCTGTAGTAAGGACTTGGCGGCATCTAAACGTGATGCTCATGGATTTCATATATCTGCATCAGAGGCAGAGGTGGATTTGCTGGGTTGTGATGACTCCAAATTTGATTTTAACACAGAGCCAATTTATGATGAATATGATGAAGACTATATGTTGGTGCGTCTGTCTCATAATCATATTCCACAAGAGTTCAATCCCAGTAAAGCTCTTGATATGGTGAAAAGAGACCAGCAAGTGGTTCTCTTTCATAATCAGTGCGTCCCTATACCTGATAAGACCATGCATTATGACATGATAGTCGGTAACAAGGTAGATCTCAACACCATACAATTATGACTAGAATGCAGTTGAAGATCATGCTTGGTCAAACGACAAGGATACATGGGGGGCAACGAGACATACCCTATGACCTACCTTGTCCAAATTTCCAAGAGGTTGACGCACAACATCTTTGGTCAGCACTTGGAAGTTCTCGAAAACAAGAATCTCATGCCAGGAACATCACAGCGTCGAGACTTGGAGTGAAGCATTGGTGGCCTCCCCCGTGGCCTTACGAAGGGTAACTAATCATACCATGATCCCTTCTTTTCTTTGCTCCTAGCTTTTACTTTAGCTTTTTCTTCCGTTTTCTTTCTTTCTCTCATTGAAAAAAGAAAAATACAAAAAAATTAAATAGCAAAAAACACAAAAAGTGATCCTTGGTTTTGCTGAAATGCAAGACAACGTTCTTGTCTATATAAGGCTTGAACTTTACTTAGAGGCTTATCCCTGAGGCTTGAAGACAACAGGCATTCCACATGTCTTATAATTGCTGCCGGCGAAGTCAAGAAATACAAATAGATTACAGTGCTGAAAAGTTGTAACATGCACTACTGGACAGTCAAATTCATAGACTAAACTGGACTGATCCAGGAAGAACTAGCAGGCGAGTCTTATATCAACAGAAAGCCCTGGATGTCTATTTTCCAAAGGATTTTAGGGTTCATCATTCCGATATTCCTGGAGAGAGTTCTGGCAGTTTGAATGCAGACAGGTTAGGATACGCGCGAATTTGCAATGTGCTTTTTCAATGTGTTTTCATGGCCTTGCAACATGTTTTCCTTTATTGGGGGGCATCCATAGAAGTTTTGTTTACCTTTATTCATACACCAAGATCTACTCAAGGCCGATCCACGACCTTTTTCGGTGTTTGCCATTTTCGATGGTGTATGTTACCACAACTCCGTCACTGGGGGGCGTACTAAAGTTTTGATGTCCTTCATTCTTCTCAAGTATCGGTGAACAGACATCAAAACTGGGGGCACATTGGGGTAGATATGTGTTCCGGATATTTCATACTTTAGACCTTCTTCAAGTGTCTTGGTCATTATTTAGGCCAATCCCTGTGGCCTATTTTTTGGAATTTTGCTTGGCCAAATCATGTGGCGCTGTGTTTGTGTCAGGACCTACCCCGAATTTCCCCCTTGAAATCCGGAATAAATCTTGCGGGACCCATCTCAAGGGAAATTCTACCAAAAACATTGGCGAAACCTCCCTTGATAATGGGTAACCCTAACTGAGAGAAAATCACCAGACCCAACTCAAAATAGTTCCCAAACAAAATCCATAAATATGATCTCTCAAATAAACATAAACAAATGAATCTTTTTCAACAGCTCTTAACACACTTAGACCATCCCATAATTATCAGAGTATTTACTAGGAAAATGAGAGAAACAACACAATAGGTTAAACTAATAACCTATATGGGAAAACTGAATGAGGTGGGGATTTATGACACGCCTCCTATCCTCGCCGAACCGAACTCTGCAGACTGGGTATTTAAAAACGAAAGGCCCAGGGGAGAAGCATTTAAAACTTTAGAGTGAGCGGACAAAAATAAATAACAATAATATAGAGCAATGAAATCAAAACCATGCTCTCCCATAATTTCCATTAGAAAAATATTTGCATGCCATTCAAGGAAAATTCTCCATGAATATTTACAATTAAAAATGATGAACCAATCCCATTGGTTCTCATTAATTAATAAAAATGGGGAAGAGGTTTCACCATAACGATGAGCCTCCCAGGCTAGGGTCGGAGCCTCCCAGGCTATAATAACGTCCCACACTAAGCACACTACTCACTTATAGTGAGTAGCCGCTAATAATGGCTAGCTAACATATATATATAATTACCGATCGGTTGCCTCCCAGGCTAATATAGCGTCCCACGCTAAGAGCACTACTCACCTATGGTGAGTAGCCGCTAATAATGGTTAGCTAGCAATAATGATTATATATCAACCATTTATGGTGAAATAAAAGAAATAACAAATATCCAGAATGTCACTTCCCCAAAAATTAATACAAAATCACTTGACATGTCCCACATGTCAAATAAAATGCTCAAGAGAGTTCCCAAAAATTAATGGAACTCTTTACTCCAAGAAATTTATAAAATCTTCAATATGCCTTTGAAAATTAAATAAACTTTATTGCATGCAAGGCATTCAAATCAAAGGTCCACTCACCGTGCTCGGCTATGCCTGCCGACGACCCAAAGTTTTCTCCAAATGATTTTCCTCACGTCCTGAACAATAATTAATATTAATTCCCAATCAACATTTAAAACTTCAATAAATAATTCCATAAAATTAAGGGTCTAAAATTATTCTTCTTCCTTGCTCATTTTCTTCATCTTTAATCCATTATAAATAAAAATTCACCACCATCACCGATAACCAAAAAATTAACCTTATAAGCATTTTAAAACCGGTTAACCCAACTACCGATATTCCACTCTAATCACCGCCAAAATCCTTAACCATTGAAAAATCCCCAACATTAGCAAAACTCCTCCAAAAATTCCAAACTATACTTCATTAAACTCCTCTCCTTAATACCATCTTAAAAACATGAAAAATCAGCCCTTAAGGGGCGGCGCCACCGCCTGCTCCACCGGCAACGGCGGCCGGCAGCCGTTCTCCGGCGACCTCCAATGCTTCTCAAATTTTAGCACAACACTCCTCTCAACCCGCACAACAACTTCCTTAACTAACACAAAATCCAATTCTAAGCATAACTAGGCTAATCGGACCAAAACCTTAAATTGAGCCCTAGAACTTCAATTATACATTTCTCAACAACAAGATCGAATTAAGCCTATTCCTTTGGAGGGATTACTCACCTAGATGAGGGCTATAAGTTGAGCCAAAAAGCTCGGCCTATGGTGGCCGGAGGACGGAGCTCCGGCAAAGGGGCAGTTGGCGTTCCGACAGGGTTTTCTCCTCTCCGGCGGCACTACCGGCTCGGACACTAGGCCGGGGAGAGAGAGGAGGTGGCGGGGGTCCGAACTGGGCTGGAGCGGTGGGTGGTGGCTGGCTGGACGACGGCAGCTGGTGGCCGAAATTTTCGGTGAGAGAAAGCTCAGGGAGCTCGGGAGAAATGAAGAAGGAAGAGAAAGAAAAAGAGGAGAAAAGATTGGGCTCGGGCTGCTCCCCTCCACCTGGTCCATCATTTAAACCCAAAAAATATACCCACTAAAAATTTTACCCCCCTTTTTACCAACTCAAAATCTTTACTAATTAATTGATAACTTACCATGTTAACTCCGATTTTAACGCGTAGCATGTCTACGAACTCATGATCACGTCCTCTACAACTTTCATGAAGAAAGTTTTTACAAATTCCAAACGGAAGAAAAAGTCAACTTTAAGGTCCTTAACAGTAAACGGTTACTTAATACGGTAAAAGACTAAAATAATACCCAAGTAAATAACCGTAAAATAACCTAAGGGCTGGGGTGTGACAGTTTAACTCTCATTGGTTTGCACTGGGGGGCAGCGAAGTACATAAGTACTTGTAGATTCTAGTGTGTTTGTTGTGTGTGAAGGCTAAGTGTTGAGTAGGTTTTTGCATCTTAGGTGCTAAGTTATTCTTGGTGTTCGTTAAGTCGGAAACTTTGAAAGTTTGATCTTGGAGATAATATGGTTTGTTGTTGAGTGTTCCATGACCGTGGGAGGTTTTGGAGGAAGGATTGCCCTTCTTTGGGCAACCTTTAGGTAATTTGTGAAGTTGTGATTTGGCTTGCTTTTGTTGTGTTGTGGAAATCGCAGCGGGATTTTTAGGTGAGTAAATCTCATCATGGTTCACTTTTGGACCAAATTTTATTATGGTCATTTGATGTTGATGTTGGATTTAATAATATGCTATTAATTGTTTTAAAATATATAAGCTTGATCGCCAACGGCTCATAGGTAAGATAAAACAAATTTTCCTTATATATTTATTTTTGAGGTTCTTGTGATCATAATTTTATTGATTATGGATAAGTTATTCTTATGGAATATCTATATTGTTCATATAAATATATCTTTGTGAAGGATATAATTTTATGATGTGATCATATGATGTTGATGATGATGTGGTTATATAGCGAATTGTTGTTTAAAATAGTTAAACCGGGTTCCAAGACTTTAATCGGGTGATTGGTTACGGTTATGATATAATTATTATTTTGTGATTTTTATTGGACAGTCAAACTGGGTTCCAAGCCTTTGGCCGGATGATTGGTTACGGTTAGGAATAGAGCTCTAGTCTGTCTGTCGATGTAGGTCATGGGAGATAACTTATGGTATCTAGGACCCATGGGTACACAAATTGTTGTTGTAGGTCATGAGAGGTATTTATTAATATCTGGGACTCATGGGTACATGTTATTTATAAATGTGTTGGAATTGTGGATTTAATTATTGATCTAAATTGCTCTTGTGATATAATTGGATGTTAGAAGTGTTTTGTTATTTTTGAGTTCCTCATACGGGCTCTTTAGCTTACCGGGTTTGTTGTTTACAACCCGGTGCACCAATTCTTGGTGTAGGGGTTAGACCTGCAGGTGAGGATCAGCAGGGTTGAGACGGAGGCTTAGTGGCAGGGTTTTTGTTGGGTTTTGCCGTACACTATCTCTTTATATATATTTGGGGTAGACAATTTTAGACTAATGTGAGTGTTTTCATTTTCTTGACTTTTAAGTTTGTGTAAACAAGAAAAATGTAATATTTAACTCAGTGTTGAGTTGTGTGACGTTTATACTTCCGCTTTGAGTTTAGTTTTCCATGAAGTTTGTTTGAAACAGGTTTTGGGATTATAATATTTTAAGATATATAATGTCAAAATTTTTGAAAATTATCCTTCGAAAATTGGGGTGTGACAGTTAGTTTGCTCATCCCTCTTTGTGTTTTTTGTTTGCAAGTCTGTTAGTTTCCTTTTCAGAAGTGTTTGGGTTGTGTGTAGCTCAGAGTATGATTTTCTTTTTGGTTGACTTGTTTAAAAGAAAGGGTTTTCTCTTGTAAAACCGATATGGGTTTTATTTGTAAATTACTTTTGATGTGCGCATTATCTCTATTTTTTATATTTATTGTCATGCCTCGGTTCTTAAGTTATTTTACGGTTATTTACTTTAGTATTATTTTGGTCTTTTACCGTTTTAAGTAACCGTTTACTATTTAAGACTCCAAAAGTTGACTTTTGCTTCTGTTTGGAATTTGAGAAAACTTTCTTCATGAAAGTCGTAGAGGATGTTGTTACGAGTTCGTAGACATGCTATGTGTTAAAATCGGAGTTAGCATGGAACAAATATCAATTAAAAAAGGTAAATTTTATTGGTGTATTATTTTGGGGTGTTAAATTTTGGAGTTGGGTTATGTTTAAGTTGGACCGAGCCCTTGTTGTTGGTCAAAGCTGTAATACCCTAGATTTTCATACCATTTTCCTTGTATTATTCTCATATTTAATGAAGGATTATTTATGAAAATTTATTTTTGGGTTATGCGTAGTTGAAGTCGGGAGTTTATTTAAGGTGATTTGACGTTTAAAAGACCAAAAAGTTGACTTTATTTTCCGTAAGTTATCTTCGAAAACTTCCTTCATGAAAGTTGTAGAGCTCGTCAATACGAGTTCGTAGACATGCGGCACGCGTGAAAAGGATGTAGGATGAAGAACTTATGGTCAGAGAAAGTTAGTTTCCGGGTTTGGAAAGTTTATAAGTAGAAAAATGTGGGGGAGTTGAACTGGAAACCATTTCAATCTCTCTCTCTCTCTCCCGACCCTCTCTCTCACTCTCTCTTCTCTAACTGATTTCTCTCTCCTCCGGCCACCAAATTGGACGCCGCCGTTTTCGTTGGGTAGGCACGGGTCTCCTCTGCACTGCTGGGGCAGCCTTGCTCGCCGTCACGCCGCTTGGAAGCCGCCACAAAGCGGCGGAGCTGCTGCTGTTCCATCGGAAAGTCGGCAATTTTGACGCCGATTCCGGTCAAGTTCAGGTGAGTCTTGCTCTCCTCTCTCTTCTAGAGATGTTTCTACCCCTTTGGTGATCTAGAAATCAAGTTTTAGGGCCGGTTTTGTCGGTTTGGAATTTGTTTTCCCGGTTGGTTTGCGGGGTGTTTTCCGGTAGGTTCCGGTCAGAATCAGTTAAAACCTCAGATATTAAAGTTGTTCACCATGCATTAATTTACAAGTTTCATGTTTTGAGTTTCCCCAAATCTTGAAGTTGGTGGAGGCGTGTGAGGCTCACTCACCGCCGCCTGTGGCGGCGCGTGGGAGCGCGTTTGGGCAGGGTAAAGGCTTTGATTGCCGTGTTAGCTAGTCCTTGTTGTTGATAGGGTGTGTTGGTGTGTGAAGATTTAGTGTTGATGGTTTTTTTTTTTTGCATTGTAGGTGCTAAGTTGGTTCTTGGTGTTTGTTAGGTCAGAAACTTGGAAAATTGGATCTTGGAGGTAGTGTGGTTGTTGTTGAGTGTCCAATTACCTTGGGAGGTCTTGGAGGAAGGATTACCCTTCTTTGGGAAACCTTTAAGTTAAGGATACTTTGATCCTTGTTGTGTTTTTACTAAGGTTTTAATTGTGTAATTTTAGGTGGTTTGTGAGGTTGTGGTTAGCTTGGCTTTTGTGTTTTTGTGAAGACGCAGCGGGAGTATTTAGGTGAGTAAACCTCACCAAGGTTCACTTTTGAACCAAGTTTAATTATGGTCATTTGAGGAGGATAATGATTATGATGTGATTTAATATTTTGCAATTATTAGTTTTTAAAATATATGAGATTGATCGTCAAAGGCTCATAAGTAAGATAAAACAAGTTTCCTTACGTGTTATTTGAAGGTTCATATGACCACAATTTTATTAATTTGTGATATGCTTTTTTTATGGAATAATTTATATTGTTCATATAATTATATCCTTGTGAAGGATATAATCTTATGATGTGGAGCTTGTGTTGTTGATAATAATGTTGTGATATGATGATTGTTGGATAAATATCCTAACCGGGTTCCAAGCCTTTAATTGGGTGATTGGTTACGGTTAAGATGCTATTTATTATTTTGTGTTTTGGTCTTGGACAGTCAAACTGGGTTCCAAGCCTTTGGCCGAGTGATTGGTTACGGTTAGGAATTAAAGCCCTAGTCCGTCTGTCAGTGTAGGTCATGAGAGATATTTGATGGTATCTGGGACCCTTGGGTACACATATTGTTGTTGTAGGTCATGAGGGGTATTTATTAAATATCTGGGACTCATGGGTACATTTCTTGTTAATGTGTGGTTTTTAATTATTGATGAAATTTCACTTATGCTATGTTGGATGTGTTAAATGTAGAGTTATTTTTTAGCTTACTCATACGGGCTTTTTAGCTTACCGGGTTTGTTATTCTACATTCCCGGTGCACCAATTCTTGGTGTAGGGGTTAGACCTGCAGGTGAGGATCAGCAGGGTTGAGGCGGAGGCGTAGTGGCAGGCTTCTCCCTATTTTTGTCAGACTCTGTGTAGTTTTAGATTTGAGTAGACAGTATTAAAATCATGAGATTGTTCTCATGTTCTTGTTTTGCACGTTATGTAAACAAGGAAGTGTAATCTTAATTCAGTGATAGATTTGTGGAAATTTCTATTCTGTAATTGAGTTTTGTTGTTGTTGTTGTTGAAAACAGGTTGGGATGTTAATATTTTAAGTTAGATCATGAAAAAAATTTTGAAAATTCCATTCGAAAATTGGGGTGTGACAAAAGCCCAAAATCATTTCTCTCTCTCTCTCTCTCTCTCTCTCTCTCTCCCGCTCCCGCTCCCGATTCCTCCTCCCTGCTGGAAATTCATTCCGTCTGTCCGACGCCGTTAAGCCACCGTTCGCCGACGCACCGGTCCCAAACGGTCGGCCATCTCCTCCTCTTCCTTCCTAGACCGGTGGCAGCCCCCCTAGCGCCGTCGTGAAGGAGAAATCAACCCCGGAAGGTCCGACTGCGGTGGTGGTTTTCTCGCCGTAACATCCTCCTTCGGCCGCCATAGCAGGAGCTGCTAGGCTCAAAAGGAAGCCCTCCTCCCATGCGTTCATCCCTCAAAAGGACTCCCTCCCTCTTGAGCTAGGTAAGGAGTAATATGGAGTTGAAATTCTAGGGCTTATTAGATGTTTTCGTTCGATTGGCATAGTTAAGCTTGGAATTGGTGTTTGTGCTAGTTAGGAAAGTTGTAGAGGAGATTGAGAGGAAGCTGCTGTTAAAATATGGTAGCTATTGGAGGTTGCCGAAGTCAGCCGCCGGTGACGGCGCCGCTTTTTTGGGAAATTTTATGGTTTTAAATGTGGAATATTAAGGGGAGGTTAATGATGTGAATTTAGGAATTTTCAGAAGAATTTTGGATAGGTTTGGGATTTTTCGAAGTTTGTATTTTGGCCGTTAATTGGGATAGAATCCGGCCGTTAGATTATTGTTGTTTCGGCCGTAGAAGGTGGATTTAAGGCCGCCGGTATTTGTGGTGAAGTTTAGATGGTATCAATTTTAAGATTTGCAAAGTTGGGCAAGAATGAGAGTAGATAATGCCACATTTAGTTTTGCCTATTTTTATATAAGCGTTGGTATATAGTTGAGGATTTAATTATGTTCTTGGATCAGGACGTGAGGAAGCTCGAGCAGAAGAGGCTTCAAACCGACTTCAGGCTTAGGCCTAATTTGTGAGTAGATTTTTGGTTTAAATAATGTGCATGCAATTGTTTATTTGGTGTGACCATTGGACGTCATTTTTATTTGATGATTTTACTCATTGTGGTGAGTTACCGAAAATGAGATTTTCGGTAAATTATAATATATTTTTAAGGAGAGTATGTATATAAATGCTAGCTAGCAATATGTGTCTGTCCACCTTAATGACATATTATATAACTGCATTATGATGTGACGTGAGCGTTAGACGCAATCGTAGACGCAATCATTATGAGTGTTTAATTCATATAAGGGGTATGAGCACATATTTATACACCCGTCTGTCCACCTTAATGGCGTAGTGTGTCACCGCATTAAAGCGTGACGTGAGCGTTGAACGCGAGCGTAGTAGCCCTATATAGATTATTATTAATTTATATAGGGAGTATGGGAGAGTGTAAATACATACATATTTTGATATATAGTTTTGAGCTGTACAGACTCGATATTTATGAGATAAGAAAATTATCATTTGAGACATGCATTCGTTTTCTTTGAATTAAAAATTGGAAACGCATAAATGTTAATAAATATTTTCTTTATTTATTTTTGTCCACTCACTCTAATTTTTGAGAATGTTTTTCCCCTGAGCTCTTCGTTTTAAAAATGCCCAATCTGCAGAGTTCGGGTTAGTACGAGTAGGAGACGACGAGGCATAGTTACCCATTTCTCAGCCACATGTCACTAGTAGGTTACCTGTTTAACCTACTAGGGTATTTTCCGGCTCCTCTAGTATTTAGTAGCTCTGAATACTCTTTGGGGTTCATCGTATAATTTTTCTGGTGGTGTGCTAAGACTTATATTTTATTTTAGAATATACGAAGTTTGTAATTGTTATATTCTCACTTTCGAACAATTGTCGGTTGATTTGGAGGATGCTCAATAATATTTAGTGGTTGTGAAGTATTGGTGGAAGAGACTAAGTTTAAGGCGGATCTAATCCCTTTAGATATTGTGGAGTTTGATGTGATCTTGGGAATGAACTTTTTAGAGGCTTATAGAGCTATGATAGATTGTTTCAGAAAAGAAGTGGTGCTTCGAAGTCCAGATTGTCAAGACCCACCCCGAATTTCACCCTGAAACCCTAAGTAAGTCTTGCGGGGACCACTTCCAAGGAAAATTTACCGATAAACAAACCTCCCTTGAAAATGGACAACCCTAACCTAGAAAACTAAAGTGTTACTTTCTTAAATATTATTGAGCATCCTCCAAATCAACCCACAATTATACGAAAGTGAGAATATAATTACAAACTTCGTATATTCTAAAATACAACAAAAGTCTAAGCACACCACCCGAAACATTATACGATAAATCCCAAAGAGTATTCAGAGCTACTATACACTAGAGGAGCAGGAAAATACTCTAGTAGGTTAAACAGGTAACCTACTGGTGAAATGTCGCTGAGAAATTGGTAACTATGCCTCGTCGTCTCCTACTCATACTAACCCGAACTCTACAAACTGGGCATTTTTAAAACGGAAGAGCCTAGGGGAAAAACATTCGCAATAATAAGAGTGAGTGAACAAAAATAAATAAATAAAATATTTATTAAAATTTATGCTTTCCCAATTTTATTCAAAGAAAACGAATGCATGTCTTAAACGATAATTCTCTTATCGTTATAAATATCGAGCCTCTACAGCTCAAAACTATATATATCAAAATACAGCCTCTCACGTTAAAATATATATATATGTATGTATCTACACTCGCCCATACTCCCTATATAAATTAATAATAATCTATATAGGGCTACTACGCTCGCATCCAACGCTCACGTCACGCCTTAATGCGGTGACACACTACGCCATTAAGGTGGACAGACGGGTGTATAAATATGTGCCCATACCCCTTGTATGAATTAATCACTCATATAAGGCTACTAGGCTTGCGTCCAACGCTCACGTCACATCATAATGCAGTTATATACTATGTTATTAAGGTGGACAGACACATATTGCTAGCTAGCATTTATATACACACTCTCCTTAAAAATATATTATAATTTACCGAAAATCCTATTTTCGGTAACTCACCACAATGAGTAAAATCGTCAAATAAAAATGACATCAAATGGTCCAACTAAATAAACAACTGCATGCACATTATTTAAACCAAAAGTCCACTCAAAAATTAGGCCTAAGTCTGAAGTCGGTCCGAAGCCTCTTCTGCTCGAGCTTCCTCACATCCTGATCCAAGAACATAATTAAATCCTCAACTATAAACCAACGCTTATATAAAAATAGGCAAAATTAAATATGGCCTTATCTACTCTCATTCTTGCCCAACTTTGCAAATCTTAAAATTGATATCGTCCAAACTTCACCACAAATATCGGCAGCCTTAAATCCACCTTCTACGGCCGAAACAACAATAATCTAACGGCCGGATTCTATCCAAATTAACGGCTAAAAAACCAAACTTCAAAAAATCTCAAACCTATCCAAAATTCTTCCAAAAATTCCTAAATTCACATCATTAACATCCCCTTAATATTCCAAAAAAAAAACTACAAACAGCGGCGGCCGGCGGCCGACTCCGGCGACCTGCAATAGCTACCAAATTTTAACAGTATCTTCCTCTCAATCTCCTCTACAACTTTCCTAACTAGCACAAACACCAATTCCAAGCCCAACTATGTCAATCGAACGAAAACACCTAATAAGCCCTAGAATTTCCTTTGCCAATTTCTCCTTTCCTAGCTCAAGAGAGAGGGAGTCCTTTGGAGGGGTTGTTGTACGGGAGGAGGGCTTCCTTTTAAGCCTAGCAGCTCCGGCTATGGCGGCCGGAGGAGAGAGTTCCGGCGACGGGAAGTTCCGGGCAGTCGGAACTTCCGGCTCGGCTGGGGCTTCTCGGCGACGCTAGGAAGGCTGCCACCGGTCTAGAATGGAAGCTGGGTCGGAGGCCGACCGTTTGAGACCGGTGCGGCGGCGAACGATGGCTGGACGGCGGTCGCCGGAAAGTCTCAGCAGCGGGAGAAGGAAATCGGGAGCGGGTGCGGGGAGAGAGAGAGAGAGAGAGAGAGAGAGAGAGAGAGAGAGAGAGAGAGTTTTGGGCTTTGACCAAAACAAATGGCCCGGTCCAACTTAATAAACAAAACCCAACTCCAAAATTTAACACCCCAAAAATAATACCCCAATAAAACCTACTTTTTTAATTAATAATTTTTCCATGCTAACTCTGATTTTAACGCATAACATGTCTACGAACTCGTAATAACATCCTCTACGACTTTCATGAAGAAAGTTTTCCCAAATTCCATACGGAAGAAAAAGTCAAATGTGGAGTCTTAAATAGTAAATGGTTACTTAAAACGATAAAAGACCAAAATAATATCAAAGTAAATAACCGTAAAATAACTTAAGAACCGGGGTGTGACAATTCTCCCCTCATAAAAATTTCGTCCTTGAAATTTACATAACTGTCAAAGAAAAGGTAGGGATACTGCTGCCTCATTTGTTCCTCTGATTCCCAAGTAGCTTCCTCTAGTTGATGACTTCTCCAAAGCATCTTGACAAGTGGAATTGTCTTTTCCTCAGTACTTGCTCATTTTGGTCAATAATATGAACCGGTTCCTCTTCATAGGTCAAATCTCATGTCAAACTAATTGGCTGCTCTTGCAACACATGAGAGAGATAGGCAATATACTTGCGAAGCATGGATACATGAAACACATTATGTATCCTAGACAATTCTGGAGGCAAAAGTAACTGATAAGCAAGTGAGTCAACTTGCTCTATTATCTCATAAGGCTCAATATACCTCGGACTAAGCTTCCCACGCTTACCAAAACATACTATCCCTTTCCAAGGAGATAGTTTCAAAAACACCCAATCACCCACTTGAAACTCAAGGTCTTTCCTGTGAACATCTGCATAACTCTTCTGCCTACTTTGAGCGGCCTTGAGTCTATCTCTGACCACTTTAATCTTCTCATTAGTATCATGGATTAACTAGGGACCACAAAGTTCTTTTTCTCCTACTTCATTCCAACATAAAGGTGTACGACACTGTTTCCCATAAAGTGTCTCAGAGGGAGACATACCAATACTATAATGGTAGCTGTTATTATAAGCAAACTCCATCAAAGATAGGTTCTTATCCTAACTCCCCCTGAACTGCAAGGCACGAGATCTCAACATATCCTCCAAAGTTTGAATAGTCCTCTCTGATTGCCCATCAGTCTGAGGATGAAAAGCAGTGCTCAAGTGTAGTCGAGTACCTAAAGCTACGTGAAGAGCTCTCCAGAATTTAGAAGCAAATCTGGGATCCCGATCCGATACTATCGATTCAGGTACACCATGAAGTCTCACAATCTCATTCATATAAACTTCAGCCAATTTATCCATTGTATACTTCTTTCCCACCGGTAAGAAATGTGCAGATTTGGTGAGTCTATCCACAATCACCCAAATACCGTCATGCCCCTCACGGGTATGAGGTAAACTGAAAACAAAATCCATGGTGATGTGGTCCCACTTCCAAACTAGAATAGGCAACGACTCTTGCAATCCTGAAGGTTTCTGCCTTTCAGCTTTCACTTGCTGACAGATCAAACATCTACTTACAAAAGCTGCCATTTCCCTCTTCATGTTTGGCCACCAATAATAATCCTTCAAAGTCCGATACATCTTTGTACTACCCGGATGAGCAGCATATGCAGAACTATGAGCTTCCTCCATTAGCTCTATCTTTAACTCTTCATTTCTCTTTGGAACACAAAGCCTATTTTTGAACAATAAAGTTTCATCTCTTCTTACCGAAAAATCGACGGCGGCTCCATTCGCTGCTCTTTCAATCAACCGAACAATGAAAGGATCATGACACTGCGCGTCCCGCACTTTATCAACCAAAACTGGCCTCACATGGAAACTAGCTACCAAGGCACCCACTTCATCCACCGCTAAATTCACCCCAATAGCTCGCAACTCAAAAAGAAGTGGAACTCTAACCATCCTCAGGTGAGACAAAGATATGGTGGGATTTCGACTAAGAGCGTCAGCTACCACATTAACTTTTCCAGGATGATACTCAATAGTTCAATCATAATCATTGATTAATTCCATCCACCTTCTCTGCCTCATATTTAACTCTTTTTGAGTGAACACATACCGAAGACTCTTGTGATCGGTAAAAATCTGACACTTGGCTCCATAAAGATAGTGTCTCCACAACTTGAGAGTAAAAACTACTGCTGCAAGCTCTAAATCATAAGTGGGATAATTCACCTCATGCTGCTTCAATTGCCTGGAAGCGTAGGCAATAACTCGATCATGCTGCATCAATACCCTGCCTAAACCTCATTTAGAAGCATCACAATAAACCACATATTCCCCACTCTCATCTGGAAGTGCTAAAACAGGAGCACTAGTCAGGCGATTCTTTAATTCTTGACAACTTTGCTCACACTGATCTGACCATTCGAATTTAACTCCCTTCATGGTCAATCTTGTAAGTGGAGCAGCAATCTTTGAAAAGTCTTGCACAAAGAGTCGATAATAGCCTACTAAACCCAAGAAACTACGAATCTCCGTCACAGTGGTGGGTCTTCTCCAATTTGACACTGCTTCCACCTTTTGGGGATCCACACTAACACCTTCAGCTGAAATTACATGACCCAAAAACCCCACTTTATCCAGCCAAAATTCACACTTGGTGAATTTGGCATACAACTGAGCATTTCTCAAAGTCCGCAATATCATTCTTAGATATTTGGCATACTCCTTTTTACTTCTTGAGTAAACCAAAATGTCATCTATGAATACGATCACGAAGCGGTCAAGATATGGACTAAACACCTTATTCATGAGATCCATGAACGCAGCTGGTGCATTAGTAAGTCCAAAAGGCATCACCACAAACTCATAATGACCATAGCGTGATCGAAAAGCAGTCTTGGCTATGTCATTCTCTCAGATCCGCAACTAATGATAACCGGATCTTAAGTCAATTTTTGAGAAAATAGAAGCACCCCTCAACTGATAAAATATATCATCAATGCGAGGTAACGGATATTTATTCTTCACCGTGACTTGATTTAGCTTCCTATAATCAAGGCATAGTCTCATGGTGCCATCTTTCTTCTTAACAAACAACACCGGAGCACCCCATAGAGACATGCTAGGCCGAATAAAACCCTTATGTACCAACTCCTGCAGTTAAATCTTCAACTCTTTCAATTCCGCTGGAGCCATTCTATAAGGTGCCTGTGAGATAGGCATAGTTTCGGGAAGTAACTCGATAGAAAAATCTATCTCCCTTAGAGGAGGCAAACCAGGCAACTCCTCGGGAAAAATATCTGGAAACTCTCTTACTACAGGAATATCCTCTACTCCCAACACTCCCATACTTGTATCCACAATGTGAGCTAAATATGCATGACAGCCTTTATTTAACAATTTTCTAGCAGTAATAGCTGATATCAAGCAACTCGAAATAACATCTCTTTCTCCTTGAAATGCAACTTCAAATCCATTTGGACTTCGAAACACTACTTCTTTTCGGAAACAATCTACCATAGCTCTATAAGCCTCTAAAAAGTCCATTCCCAAGATCACATCAAACTCCACAATATCTAAAGGGATTAGATCCGCCTTAAACTTAGTTCCTTCCACCAATACTTCACAACCACTAAACACCCAATTTATTCTCATCACCTCACCGGAGGGTAGAGACACATGCCACTTGCCTGGAAGAGACGATGATGGCACATTGGCATGGACGGCAAATCTACTAGACATAAATGAATGCGTGGCTCCGGGATCAATTAAAATAAAAGCTGGCTGGCCAAAAATTAATAACGTACCAATGATGACATTTGGAGAAGTACGACCCTCCTGCTGAGTCATAGCATGAAGTCTAGCACGAGTCATGGGACGTCCACGTTGACCACTACCCTGCTGAGAGCCTCATCTGGCTGCTGAACTGCTATGAGTACCAATACTGGAGCCTCTGGTTGGAGACGCTGAGTAGGAGTGGGGGTGGTTCTCTTAGCCAATAAGGGACAATCTCTCTTGAAATGGTCCAGACTACCACACTCAAAGCACCCAGAAAACTGCTGCTGCCGACCAAAAGAAAAAGTCTAACCACTCGATGTCCCACCTGGAAACTGCCACCAAAACCAAACTGACCAGTCTGTTGCCTACCCAACTGGCTTCGGAAAGGTCTCCTGTTACGTCCTCTAGCCTTGAATCGAGAACTAGAACTCGATCCACCACTACTGCCACTACCAGTTGAAGACCCTGAAGCGGATGATGAAGTAGCCTTCTTGAATGGACCCTGACTGGGGCAACTATAATCACGGGATCGTACACCATGCGTCCTCATGGTCTCAATGGCCATAGCTGCACTAACCACATCAAGAAAGGTCCGGTAGATAACACCTATCATCTTATCTGCATACACTCCACCAAGTGCCCCAATGAACATGTCAATCCTGGTCCTCTCATCAGGAACCAGATATGGCACATGATAACTCAAAGTAGTGAACCTTTGCTCAAACTCTATGACACCCTCATCATCCCTCTTCTTCATGTTCAGAAAATCCGACTGAATCCTGGTACGATAAGCATGACTGAAATATTGACCCAAGAAGAGCGTCTTAAACTGCTCCCAAGTCATATTCTGAGCATCACCAATATTTCTACTAGCAAGAGTCCACCAACGATGAGCTGAATCATCTAGAAAAGTCACTGCCATCTTCACTTTCTTTTCTTCCGGCAGATCAGTGCTCTCAAAACCTTTTTCCATCTTATCTACCCAAGTGTATGCATAAAGGGGTCCCTTGGCACCCTTAAATTCAATTGTAAGCAGGTGTTTGATCTGTCAGCAAGTGAAAGCTGAAAGGCAGAAACCTTCAGGATTGCTTGAGCCGTTGCCTATTCCAGCGCGGAAGTGGGACCACATCACCATGGATTTTATTTTTAGTTTACCTCGTACCCGTGAGGGGCATGACGGTATTTGGGTGATTGTGGATAGACTCACCAAATCAGCACAATTCTTGCCGATGGGAAAGAAGTATACACTGGATAAATTGGCTGAACTTTATGTGAATGAGATGATGAGACTTCATGGTGTACCGGAATCAATAGTGTCGGATCGGGATCCTAGATTTGCTTCTAAATTCTAGGGAGCTCTTCAGGCAGCTTTAGGTACCCGACTACACTTCAGCACTGCTTTTCATTCTCAGATTGATGGGCAATCAGAGAGGACTATTCAGACTTTGGAAGATATGTTGAGATCTTGTGCCTTGCAATTCAGGGGGAGTTGGGATAAGAACCTATCTTTGATGGAGTTTGCTTATAATAACAGCTACCATTCTAGTATTGGTATGGCTCCCTTTGAGGCACTTTATGGGAAGCAGTGTCGTACACCTTTATGTTGGAATGAAGTAGGAGAAAAAGAACTTTGTGGTCCTCAGTTAATCCATGATACTAATGAGAAGATTAAAGTGGTCAGAGATAGACTCAAGGCTGCTCAAAGTAGGCAGAAGAGTTATGCAGATGTCCACAGAAAAGACCTTGAGTTTCAAGTGGGTGATTGGGTGTTCTTGAAACTATCTCCTTGGAAAGGGATAGTACGTTTTGGTAAGCGTGGGAAGCTTAGTCTGAGGTATATTAGGCCTTATGAGATAATAGTACGAGTTGGCTCACTTGTTTATCGGTTACTTTTGCCTCCAAAATTGTCCAGGATACATAATGCGTTTCATGTATCCATGCTTCGTAAGTATATTGTCGATCCCCCTCATGTGTTGCAAGAGCAGCCAATTAGTTTGACGAGAGATTTGACCTATGAAGAGGAACCGGTTCAGATTCTTGACCGAAAGGAGCAAGTACTGAGGAACAAGACAATCCCACTTGTTAAGGTGCTTTGGAGGAGTCATCAAGTAGAGGAAGCTACTTGGGAATCAGAGGAACAAATGAAGCAGCAGTATCCCTACCTTTTTGTTTAAAAGTTATGTTAATTTCGAGGACGAAATTTTTATAAGGAGGGGAGAATTGTCACGCCCCGGTTCTTAAGTTATTTTACGGTTATTTACTTTAGTATTATTTTGGTCTTTTACCGTTTTAAGTAACCGTTTACTATTTAAGACTCCAAAAGTTGACTTTTGCTTCTGTTTGGAATTTGGGAAAACTTTCTTCATGAAAATCGTAGAGGATGTTGTTACGAGTTCGTAGACATGCTATGAGTTAAAATCAGAGTTAGCATGGAAAAGTTATCAATTAAAACAGGTAAATTTAAATGGGGTATTATTTTGTGGTGTTAAATTTTGGAGTTGGGTTATGTTTAAGTTGGACCGGGCCCTTGTTGTTGGTCAAAGCCCAAAATCATTTCTCTCTCTATCTCTCTCTCTCTCTCTCTCTCTCTCTCTCTCTCTCTCTCTCTCTCCCGATTCCTCCTCCCTGCCGGAAATTCTTTTTGTCCGTCCGATGTCGTCCGACCACCGTTCGCCGCCACACCGGTCCCAAACGGTCGGCCATCTCCTCCTCTTCCTTCCTAGACCAGTGGCAGCCTCCCTAGCGCCGCAGTGAAGGAGAAATCAACCCCGGAAGGTCCGACTGCCGTGGTGGTTAACTCGCCGGAACATCCTCCTCCGGCCGACATAGCCGGAGCTGCTAGGCTCGAAAGGAAGCCCTCCTCCTGTGCGTTCATCCCTCCAAAGGACTCCCTCCCTCTTGAACTAGGTAAGGAGAAATATGGAGTTGAAATTCTAAGGCTTATTAGATGTTTTTGTTCGATTGGCATAGTTAGGCTTGGAATTGGTGTTTGTGCTAGTTAGAAAAGTTGTTGAGGAGATTGAGAGGAAGATGCTATTAAAATTTTGTAGCTATTGGAGGTTGCCGGCGGCGACGCTGTTTTGGGAAATTTTATGGTTTTAAATGTAGAATATTAAGGGGAGGTTAATGATGTGAATTTAGGAATTTTTGGAGGAATTTTGAATAGGTTTGGGATTTTTCGAAGTTTGGTATTTTGGCCGTTAATTGGCATAGAATCCGGCCGTTAGATTATTGTTGTTTCGGCCGTAGAAGGTGGATTTAAGGCCGCCGGTATTTGTGGTGAAGTTTGGACGGTATCAATTTTAAGATTTGCAAAGTTGGGCAAGAATTAGAGTAGATAAGGCCACATTTAATTTTGCCTATTTTTATATAAGCGTTGGTATATAGTTGAGGATTTAATTATGTTCTTGGATCAGGACGTGAGGAAGCTCGAGCAGAAGAGGCTTCAGACCGACTTCAGGCTTAGGCCTAATTTGTGACTGGACTTTTGGTTTAAATAATGTGCATGGAATTGTTTATTTGGTTGGACCATTGACGTCATTTTTATTTGACGATTTTACTCATTGTGGTGAGTTACCGAAAATGGGATTTTCGGTAAATTATAATATATTTTTAAAGAGAGTATGTATATAAATGCTAGCTAGCAATATGTGTCTGTCCACCTTAATGACATAGTATATAACTGCACTATGGTGTGACGTGAGCGTTGGACGCAAGCGTAGTAGCCCTATATGAGTGTTTAATTCATATGGGGGGTATGGGTACATATTTATACACCCGTCTGTCCACCTTAATGGCGTAGTGTATCACCGCATTAAGGCGTGACGTGAGCGTTGGACGCGAGCGTTGTAGCCCTATATAGATTATTATTAATTTATATAGGGAGTATGGGCGAGTGTAAATACATACATATTTTGATATATAGTTTTGAGCTGTAGAGGCTCGATATTTATGAGATAAGAGAATTATCGTTTGAGACATGCATTCGTTTTTTCTTTGAATTAAAAATTGGGAAAGCATAAATGTTAATAAATATTTTCTTTATTTATTTTTGTCCACTAACTCTAATTTTTGCGAACGTTTTTCCCTTGGGCTCTTCGTTTTAAAAATGCCCAGTCTGCAGAGTTCGGGTTAGTACGAGTAGGAGATGACGAGGCATTGTTACCCATTTCTCAGCCACATTTCACCAGTAGGTTACCTGTTTAACCTACTAGGGTATTTTCCGGCTCCTCTAGTATTTAGTAGCTCTGAATACTCTTTGGGATTCATCGTATAATTTTTCTGGTGGTGTGCTAAGACTTATGTTTTATTTTAGAATATACGAAGTTTGTAATTGTTATATTCTCACTTTCGTATAATTGTGAGTTGATTTGGAGGATGCTCAATAATATTTAGGAAGTAACACTTTAGTTTTCTAGGTTAGGGTTGTCCATTTTCAAGTGAGGTTTACCTAGCTTATCGGTAAATTTTCCTTGGAGTTGGTCCCCGCAAGACTTACTTCGATTTTCAGGGTGAAATTCAGGGTGGGTCTTGACATTTATAGCTAAGTTAGTTGCTCATATTTTTGTATTTGGGATTTCATTTTCGACTCGTAATAATGCTATTGTCCATTTCGGGACCGGGTCGTTTGAAAGACTAAAATAGTTAATGGACGAGGGCTAAGAAACCCAAACCCAGAAGAGAGTGGCCCAAAGACAATCCTAAGCAGACCCAATAACACAAGGCCTATGAAGTAAATCTGGACCAAGTCCCCCCACCAACCTTCTCCTCCGATCTCTCTGATCGGCTCCGATGACTCTTAACATCACCACCACAACCCGAAACGAGCCGCAACGCCGCAAGTCCAGGCCACAACGGAGATCACCCTTGCTGAAATCAGATTCTTCCATCACGCAAGAATCTGCATCCACAAGTGATTACCAGTCTGAAATGAAGCACCCACCATCTTCCTCTAACCCAATCAAACCTGATTTAAACCTTGTGCATAGAATCAAACCTGTAGAAGTCCAAGGAAAATTGCTTCTAGACCAAATCTGATATAAACCTTGCTTCGATACGCCCCGTCCGACAGCAAACGAAGAGCAAGGCCGGAGGCCTTCTCCCGTCGCCGCCGGACGACACACGAATGGACGAGGTGATGAGCCGCCACCTCCTTAGGGTTTTGAGAGAGAGGTGTGTCAAATGATCATTATTTCATTAAGCAATAGTTCTTATAATTAAGTTGTCCGTTGTAAGCCTTTTGCAAGAAAATTAAAGTTGTCACATACATGTTGACCGAAAACTGTTAGAAGCCGTTGCGTAAATGATTTTTAGCGAGCAATTTCAAGTTGTTACATATACATTAAGCGACAAAGCGTTAAGATCTTAACCTAATTGACCATTAACGAGAAAAATTAAAGTTTTCACATAAACATTAACCAACAACTCGTGGAAGTCGTCACCTAATTGAGGAAATTCAATTTGTCACATAATTATCAAGTGACAACGGGTAGAAGTTGCACTTTTTTGTTGTTTCTGAGAAACTGTATAAGTTGCACTTAATTTGTCTTTTGCAGCCTAGTACCGTTTGATCTAGTAGCATAAATCTCTATTTGTAAGTGAGAGGTCGTGAGTTCGACTCACAATATTGTAACACATTATTTGTGCATTTGATAAAAAAAAATTTGTATTTTTCAAGAAAATTAAAGTTGTCACATACTTAAACCGACAACTCATAAATTTCATTGTCTAATTACGTTTTAGTGAGCAAGTTCAGATTTTCTCATAAACATTAAGTAACAACCCGTTAAACTTGTTGCCCGATTAATTTACTGTGAGGAAGTTACGATTGTCTAATTAAAACATTAGCTGACAACTCACAGAATTTGTCGCTAAATCAGTATTCAACAACTAAAATCTAGTTGTCACATAAAACGCTATGTGACTATCTGAGGATGTTGTCTCCTAATTAATCTTTTCGAGGAAGTTTAAGTTGTCATAAAAATGTTAACAGATACTTCAAAAAATAACAAATGTTAACAAAAAATTAGTAAAAGTTATCGCATAATTGATGAGGAATTGGATGTCGTAGAATGTCGTATAAGCAACTGTAACAGCCCGGCCCAGTGCATTGAGATATTGTCCGCTTTGGGCCCAACGACCCTCACGGTTTTGCTCTTGAGGTTTCACCCCAAAACGCGTCTCAAGAGTGGCGCAGCAGCTCTGATACCAAATGTAACAGTCCGGCCCAGTCCATTGAGATATTGTCCGCTTTGGGCCCAACGACCCTCACGGTTTTGCTTTTGAGGTTTCACCCCAAAACGCGTCTCTATGTAAGGTGCTAGCTCTGCACATATAAGCATAGCAACTTGTCTCCCCCGGGCGATGTGGGACGGATGCACCTACTAGCTTGCCTGCCTAGTCAAGTCATCACAATCCACCCTCCTTAGGGCCCGACGTCCGCGTCGGCACACTTCCGGCCGGGGACAGGCTCTGATACCAAATGTAACAGCCCGGCCCAGTGCATTGAGATATTGTCCGCTTTGGGCCCAACGACCCTCACGGTTTTGCTCTTGAGGTTTCACCCCAAAACGCGTCTCTATGTAAGGTGCTAGCTCTGCACATATAAGCATAGCAACTTGTCTCCCCCGGGCGATGTGGGACGGATGCACCTACTAGCTTGCCTGCCTAGTCAAGTCATCACAGCAACAACTACTAATTTGTTGTAAAGACCTACTTTTTACGACAAGCTTGTTGCCGCCGATGATATTATCCTCAACAGATGAAATTTCTCGCATTTGTCAAGATTTTGCGACGAATTTCGGATTGTCACAATGAACTACTCGCCTTTTAATATTTTTCCTATTGTAGTGATATACTGATATATATTCCATGAAAGAAATAATGTCGTTCAAGTGAGAGGTTTTAATAAGCAATCAATGTTTCGACGAATATATACAAAAGGGCGAGACATAGAGAATATGAACTCGTTAAGAGCATCTCCAACAGCTTCCTTAAAATTTTTCTAAAATGAAGAAGTAAAAGCTAAAATCTCTAAAAAAATTTATGCTCAAAATCCAACAGCTTCTCCATTTTAGAGATTTCGGCGTTTAATACAACAATAAAATATACTATATCATTATTAATTATAACAAAACACCATTATATATTTCATTGTAACAATAAAATACTCAATAAAATATTCTATTGTTGTCTTGAATTCGTTGTAGCACGTGAAGAATTAAATTTTGGGGAAGGAATGCTTTGTTGCGAATTTGGGGAATGAAAGCTTCTCTTTTTTCTCCATCCCCATTTTGGGAAATGAGATGGGAAAACTGTTGGACCTAAAAACAGCTCTATATTCCCCAAAATTGAAAAGTTCAAGAAAATGGGAAAGCTGTTTGAGATGCTCTAAGAACTAACCATCGATTCATCACTGCAAAGTGCAAACAACAATATTCACACACACAAGGCTAATTATATCATAGATCTGACTCCTTTAGACTAATTAGGACTACTTGATTTTGATTTAGCCAATAGGAACTACTTGATTGAACTAATGAAACTTAAAGTAGGATTAGTAGGAATAGTAGGAATGCCTACTCTCTCTCTCTCTCTCTCTCTCTCTATGGCTGCACGTCCTGCCAAGCAAAGTAAGAATCATTCACGGTTGTCCTCCCCTAGTTGGTTACTTAATTACATTAGTAGTTCTAAGCACGACTTTCTCTTTAACTACTCTCTTGCCGCGTCCCAGCTAAGCTACAATCACACCTTAATACTCATTCTCTAATTTCTCTTTGTATTTTTGCAACAATTGATAGTCACACCACTCCACTAAATAGAGTTGAACTCATTAATCAATTAGTTTGTAATTTCAACTTTCAAACATTTTGTAAGGAGCTACTTACTTGGCTACTTGCCCTCTTTTGAAACATGTATTAAATTAGGGAGGTCAAAAAATATGACAATGTCGTAGAGGAGCGTATATTTGAAGGGTGCGTCAAGCTATTTAAGGGCATCAAGAACCAAAGACAAGACATCCCATTCTAAGTTTCAATTTGTCAGAAACATAGATCGATTAATAACAGAGAAAAAGACGACGTTCTAACTCGAGTGATATAGTGAAGATGGCGATTCTGCAGGCTTTCTTGATAGGCTTGTGCACCATTGTTTTTTATCAAAGTTTAGTTGATGCAAAGTTTTCGAAGAGCATGTACATCACCTGGGGTCAGCAGCATGCTGCAATTCAAGGCAATGGCGAAGATGCCCAACTCGTGCTCGATCAAACTTCAGGTTAGAGCTACTTGTTCCTTTGATTAGTGTACCCGTTGCTTAAAGGCATTACTGTATATGCAATTAAACAGGGATTCAATGATGCACTTTAAACACACTGCATTTGGAATTCATGAGTAAATGTTAATTGAAAACGTAAAGACATATGGTCACACTAAGGCCAGACTGCCACGCACTAATCAAACTACACTACCATGTTTTGTTATGCAGGTTCTGCTGTTCAATCAAAGAGAGGTTTCCTATTCGGAAGCATTGAGATGCTCATTAAGTTGGTACCTAATAATTCCGCAGGGACAGTAACAGCTTTCTATGTGAGTTAACTTGAGCAAGATGCAAATTCATCGTAAAACACCACAATTCTGTCTCAAATTCATCGTTAACTTTCACATACTTAAGATATTGACGCAAACTCCCTTTCGCAATGATGATCACAAGTCAAGTTGTAAGTACCCTAGAACCAACATATGACACTTGCTAATTTCCCATATCTACTTTTTACAGCTCTCATCTACAGGAAGCAAACATGATGAGATAGATTTCGAATTCTTAGGAAACGTTTCTGGACAACCTTACATTATCCACACAAACATCTATACACAAGGAAATGGAAGCAAAGAGCAGCAATTTTACCTCTGGTTTGATCCAACAGCTGATTTTCACAACTACACCATACATTGGAACCCAACCACAGTTGTGTAAGTATCTTATGCGGACTTTCTTTATGTAAACATGATCTTCCTGTGTTGTACCAGAGACGATAGACATGCTTATATGCTGCTTTGGTGCTACCACAACCTATAAAAACACTATGGTCTCACTACCATTCACTATATTCTATGATTTTAGGTGGTACATCGATGGACTGCCAATTCGTGTATTCAGAAACTACGAAAACGAGGGCATTGCTTATCCCAGCAAGCAAGGGATGAGGGTTTACTCCAGCTTATGGAACGCAGATAACTGGGCAACCAGAGGCGGACTAGTCAAAATCGACTGGACCAGTGCCCCATTCATAGCTAGATTGCGCAACTTCAGAGCGAGAGCTTGCAAGTGGGATGGACCGAGCAGTATCACGCAATGCGCCGCAGCTACTCCTGTAAACTGGTGGACATCTCCTATATACAAGCAGCTGAGCAATGCTAAGTTAGGCCAGCTGAAATGGGTTAGAGACAACCACATGATCTACGACTACTGCAAAGACACTAAACGATTCAACGGAAACATGCCTGTGGAATGCTCCAAACAACAATTCTAATCCCAACCTAAGATAAACAACCAACCATCGCAACAAAGCTAAAGATCCTGCATCAGTTTTCTCAACTGCATGCCAGTTCACAACTCAAAAATAATAAATGTTCTTGTGGTTTCATATGTTTTTGGTTTCAACCTTGTCATTTATTCATTCGTTCCCATTTCTCTAATTTCCGTTTTTTCATTCTACTGATAAAAAAGTTCTCTTAAATTTTCCCTTTCATTTCTCATAGCCAAAGCTAGTACATAAATACATGAAGCAAAAGCAAAACCCTACTATCTTCTCTATTAATTAAGCCAATTTGGCTTTTGGTTAAATTTTCAAAAACCCTGAAATTGTCCCTCTCTCACAATAATCAACACAGAAAACGTTTAATATTAAAAGGGGTAAAAGTGTAACAAGTTCGTACAAAAGATAAGGATAAATTTCAAATCAAGGAGTTGTATCCCAACAGAATGCAGTTACTTCCCACACCTCCTCTTTACGTGCAAAAAAAAAAAAGCTTGTCTTCCCCAAAACTGCTTACAACTGTTAAATGGTAGCACCACCCTCTCAAAATCTCATACATTTTGATCGACAAAGCTCTAAAAGTTGTGATTGCACAGAAGAAATTCAAGGTCATGCTCTAGATAACTTTTCCTTAACAATTGATTTCAATCTACCTCCTTTGAGGTTAGTCGTAGGTGTTGGTTCAAAGAAAAACGTACGTGGAGGGAGGAAGAGAAATTAATGGAAGCGATCTAAATCTGTTCAATTTGTTAATTTGAGTAAGGTATCTTATTTCATTTAGGTGGTTGTTCGTAAGTACGTTGTCATTGTCCTTATTGCAACTCATGTTCATTTCGATTTCAAGTATATTCATTCCTTATGATTGTATGCGTAATCCAAAATAGGTAGGTGCTGAGGGCAGGATCTGTGTTCTTTAGTCATCTCATATTCTCATTTAGTTTTGTTTGAGCAATTTTTATTTTTATTTTTTAGAGTTCTTTGACCCAATCCTAATCAGGTATATATATTGTAGTTTTGAGTTTTATCTTTCTGATGGCTTCGTTCAACCAAGTCCCCTCTTTGGTTGAAAAAATGAAAAGTGAAAAAATCATGACTGTCATGGAGTAGCTTCTCAGGACGTACCTTTTTGTACACTGTTCAATTGTAATTGAGTGGTTATTTTTGTTCTTTCCTACACATTGTGCTTATGTCGATTGCTATAATGATAGTCTAATATTTACTCCTTGTTGTAAAGTAAAGAAAAGAAGAATAGTTGAGATGAGATAAAAGTGTTCTCATTCATTCTCATTAGCTTCCTTATATAGAGGTAATGTTTACATCAGAGTACATAACTAATGAGTAATTACGTGGACAGCCACATAGACTATAATATTTATAACACTCCTCCTTGGATGTCCACCAATGAATGATGAAATTGGTTGCTTTTAATGTTGTCTTGTTAAAAACCTTGTCAGGTAACAAAAACCCAGTGGGAGAAAAATAACCCTGGTCGAAAGAGAAAAAGAGTACAACACGCATATGTCTTAGGTACCATACTTCTGGATGCTCTCCCTGATGAGAATCTCCCCCTGAACGTTACAAGCTTCATGCGCCGTAAATAACGGTTTGATTTGTCCATCATTAAAGTGAGACCATGTGTGCTTTGGATATAGGGGCTCATCATGAAATTGTGTACCTACAAAGTTAAAACAATACTAACAAATCTAAACGATTATAAATAGGTCTTACCTCATTGAGTCGTATGACCAAATTCATACACTAAGTAATAGCTAAACAAGATAAACAAATTGGCCTTAAAACATTGAAATATCTCATGGCATATCAAGCCATACACATTAATATCTTTGTGTGGTGATACGTCTCATATAAGCTCTTCAAGAGCTCTAAGTAATTCATAACTTCCCAAGAGTTAGAATATGTAGCAACATAATGATCATAATTCGAATTCGATTTTGTAGTCCGATCATAGTACTCATTGAGGCAATTTCGATCACGTTAGCTATAACGGAATGAGTATATATGAGCTAACTTTAGACTATTTGATTCCATGAAGTAGCTTCAGGCTCTCTCAAGTATTCATGGATCAAATTACATTATAATCATTCTATGTACTTGAATCCTTTGAGGATTTGACAAGCGATAAGCTTGTAATGACATTTCACTTTTGAGAATTTGGTTTATCAATGTGTCTTTAAAGGCCCTCGTAATATACGATGACAACATGCCATAAGTCTCTCGTCCATATAACAGTTACATGTAACATTGTACTTATAGAAAAGTATCATAAGTACAATGTTACATGTAACATTGTACTTACAGAATTTGGTTTATCAAAGTGATTTACTTTCAATGTGGTAAATACCCTTTTGTATCTGTAGGGTTAAAGGTCAAAGTATCTCATCACGTTTCAAATATTTAGTTTCATTGGAATTGCCTCTTTCCAATTTGACCAATAATATGCTTTGTCGACATGCATAATGAAACGTGGCATAGCATCCATTAATACAGTCCTTAATGGTTTTTGGTAGCTATCATTTGTAAATTGTCATAGATGATTATCATTCATAGATCTCACACGTTCTTATATGCATGCATTTTTGATATTGGGTACTCGTGCCACTTCTGCGGCAAATATTGTCACTTATTGGACAAATATTATCTAGCGAATGTGGATCTTTTACTTGTAATATCATGTAGACCATTAAAGGACTTGTATAATCTTCCATTTTCAGGAGCTTAAAACTTTATACTTGGTGGATACTGTAGACATATAGAATTTAACGATAATAATAATCGTTGAATAATTCAAGCAACACGTAGACCCGACAAATTGCATACATGGCTCATCAGTCGACAAAGTTGGAAAGCCGTCGGAAATGACACGTGGTAACGTGAGAATGGTCGACCGACAACAAAACCTTAAATCCCGATCAAAATCAATTATTAAGTATCGATCGATGATCAGATCTCGATTAAATTAAATTAATTAAAAGAAGTCAGGCGAGCTAGATGGCGGACTCCACCTAGAGGTAAGCGAAGGCGAAGCAAAATGGACTTCGCGTAGATGTACATGAAGGCGAGGCGAGATGGCTCCGCGGGCGTAGATTTACATGAAGGCGAGGCGAGATGGCTCCGCGTAGGAGACTTCGCGAAGGAGCTAGACAGCAGAGTTCGCATGCATGCGGAGATGTACGTTTTGGTTGAGTCGTAGGTTCCTTGTCCGCGAGGTGGCACCAGAATTCCCCGCTTGCTTGGAAGTCAAGATTCCACGCACCTTCCTTTCATATCGACGAGGTGGCCTGCCCTTTACTGAGGATCCTGATCAAAGCAGGATATCCAATCTAAATCAATTATACCTTATTAGGCATATCTAAATCTTAAGATTGATTGATCTGATTATGTTAAAATTGGCAAGTAAATCAATCAGTCAAGATTCATTGATTCGATTAAGGAAATATCATTGATTCAGTATCTTGATTACTTGCCAAAAGCGAAGGCATGTTAACACTATAAATACCCCCTCTCATACCAAGAGGAGGGGGCGAAGGAGGAGGCGAACCAAGGGAGCAAAACCAAGGCAGCAAACCAGAGAGAAGAAAAATTACTCTCAAGTCAAGAAGTTGCTAAAGCCTCTGAAGAATCATCAAGCTGCCAAATAGCCGATTCTTCATCAACCTCAAGTCTAGAAGTTGCCAAAGCCCTTGAAGAATCATCAAGCTGCCAAATAGCCGATTCTTCATCAACCTCAAGTCTAGAAGTTGTCAAATCCTGAAGAATCATCAAGCTGCCAAATAGCCGATTCTTCATCAACCTCAAGTCAAGAAGTTGCCAAAGCCTCTGAAGAATCATCAAGCTACCAAATAGCCGATTCTTCATCAACCTCAAGTCTAGAAGTTGTCAAACCCTTGAAGAATCATCAAGCTGCCAAATAGCCGATTCTTCATCAACCTCAAGTCTAGAAGTTATCAAATCCCGAAGAGTCATCAAGCTGCCAAATAGCCGACATCTTCACCAACTCCAAGACAAAGAACAAACCACCACGTGAAACCGCTCGTGGATCAAACCCGATCAACATCAAGCCTCCATGGCCCTTGATCAACCATCGTCTTCAAGTCTTCAACAAATCAAAACCTCTACCAAGTTCTTCAACAAACTCGTGGAGAATCAACAAGAACCGAACACACGTGCCGATTCATCCCTTGTCAAAGTCGAAGAACACGCACCACGTGACACTGCTCGTGGTCTAAATCTGATCAAGAACAAGCCTCTACAGCCCTTGGTCAATCAACTTCTACAAATCGTCAACACGACAAGAAGTCCAAACTACAACAATTCAATTCAAGATTAAGTGTTCGTCACCCTTGGATCAAATCGACGTCGGAGATCGAATCAGAGGAAATTCTTGTAAAAGAATACCAACAGATATTGTAACCTGCAAATTCATGAATACAAATATTTTATCTTGTACACGTGTCTTTCTGTTATTTGTTGCAGATATTTTCGTGTTTACAGATACATTCCACTTAAATTCACGCCGTTATTCAAATGACAATAGTCTTATTCTTCCCCTAACGGCGGGAAGACTGTCATATTATGACCATCCGCAAATATGTATTTAAAGCTCTATCACTTTCTTTCGAGTGAGATGTTTATTGGTTGGTGGCGAACCTAAACTAAGTATGAGGTCAAAAATATTTTATTCATTAATATCCACCAAAATATCATTCTCTAATGGCGTACATACAACATTTGTATGTGTAGCTGTAGTAAGAACTTTAACATTGTATCATGCCATTCTCTTCAGGAGAACCATGTCACTTGGATACATGTGCATCCCAAAAATCAAATGCTTTAATATGGTTTGTCTCTAGGTCTTTAACCCAAGCAAATGCCTTAGCATTTAGCATATAATTTTATCAAGATCTTTTATCAACTCATTTGCTGAGATATTTCTCAAAACCAAAATAAGACGGTGGATAAACAACTCACACCACTTTACATCGTTCTTCAGGAACAATCTATCTCCCCCTAATGACGGGAGGATTGTCTCATTAAAGTGACAACTCAAAAATATGAGTCAAATAAATAATCGGCTATGAGTAGGGCTAGTGGTCATCAAAACTTGTTATTGATTCCAAGCAGCACTATAAGTAAAATATGACATAACTTATCATGCCAAATAATGTATTTGGTTCAATGAACTTCTGGTTCATGATATTATGTGCCTCGAGTTATTGTAGAAATTTAACATTGTATGCGCTCTTCTGTAGCCATCAATCATTTGTGTAATCGAAGGTTCGGGTTCAAATATTTGTTTATTATTATAACTTCAGGTTCTACAATACAATATTGAAACTTCTGGTTCAATATTACAAGTATTCAAAATTCATATCTTCGACGTATAAGGTTGTTGGCCCGTACAAATAACAATAAAATTTAAACAAAAAGTACAATAATAAAATTGCATAACAAAATAAGAAAACTGTAAAGAACAAAAAGTAAATAAATTGTAATAGGAAACTTCTGGTTCCATGGATGAACAGAACTTCTGGTATGGTTAAATTCACCAATATGATCAATAATCTTGTTTATCTCCTTTAATTGTACAAGAACTGTCATGCCCCGGTTCTTAAGTTATTTTACAGTTATTTACTTTGGTATTATTTTAGTCTTTTACCGTTTTAAGTAACCGTTTACTATTTTGGTTTAAATAATGTGCATGCAATTGTTTATTTGGTTTGACCATTTGACGTTATTTTTATTTGACGATTTTACTCATTGTGGTGAGTTACCGAAAATGGGATTTTCGGTAAATTATAATATATTTTTAAGGAGAGTATGTATATAAATGCTAGCTAGCGATATGTGTATGTCCACCTTAATGACATAGTATATAACTGCATTATGGTGTGACGTGAGCGTTGGACGCAAGCGTAGTAGCCTTATATGAGTGTTTAATTCATATAAGGGTATGAACACATATTTATACACCCGTCTGTCCACCTTAATGGAGTAGTGTATCACCGCATTAAGGCGTGACGTTAGTGTTGGACGCGAGCGTAGTAGCCCTATATAGATTATTATTGATTTATATAGGGAGTATGGGCGAGTGTAAATACATACATATATATATTTTAGCCTGAGAGACTATATTTTGATATATAGTTTTGAGCAGTAGAGGCTCGATATTTATAACAAGAAGAGAATTATCGTTTAAGACATGTATTCGTTTTCTTAGAAATTAAATTGGGAAAGCATAAATGTTAATAAATATTTTCTTTATTTATTTTTGTCCACTCACTCTAATTATTGGGAATGTTTTTCTCCGGGGCTCTTTGTTTTAAAATGTCCAGTCTGCAGAGTTCGGGTTAGTACGAGTAGAAGACGACGAGGCATAGTTACCCATTTCTCAGCCACATTTCACCAGTAGGTTACCTGTTTAACCTACTAGAGTATTTTCCTGCTTCTCTAGTGTATAGTAGCTCTGAATACTCTTTGGGGTTTATCGTACAATTTTTCTAGTGGTGTGTTAAGACTTATGTTTTATTTTAGAATATACGAAGTTTGTGTTATATTCTCACTTTCGTATAATTGTGGGTTGATTTGGAGGATGCTCAATAATTTTCTAGGAAAGTAACACTTTAGTTTTCTAGGTTAGGGTTATCCATTTTCAAGGGAGGTTTGCTTATCGGTAAATTTTCCTTAGAGGTGGTCCCTGCAGGACTTACCTCGGGTTTCAGGATAAAATTCGGGGTAGGTCCTGACAAGAACATAGTATCAAAATAAGGTGAGGAACTTCGAGTTCTCATATGATTAGGGATCACAAGGTGTGGCTTCAATGATCTTTTTATAACTTGGAGGAACTTCTGGCCCTCGTCAATTGCATAAACTTTGGGAAACTTTATATTAAAATTCCGATATTACTCTTAAGGAACTTCAGGCCCTCCATTGTTTGATCAAGAGACTTCAGGTCTCGATCTGGATTGAAAAATCCATATTAGCATGACAATCAATCATGCTAATGAGACCGATACGTTGTTAACAAGGAGGAGATCGCGCTGAATCTATTGTGAATGTTATCTCACCTTAAAGTAATTACCCAATCATGGAGATCCATATATCATGATACAATAATAACATAGAAAAAAGACTTGCTTTTGTTTGCTTGCCAGAAGCCTAAATTTAACCAAATCAAACGATTTGATATGCAAGCCATGTAGTGGCTTAGCTAGCCATCCTTGAATCAACATGTTAGGAAAACATTCTCATATATATGCACACCGAACCAATTCATTGGCATAATTACATAACCTGCAATTGAAAACAATTATAGGTTAAAAAAAAATCAACTGCTATATATAATTATGAAATTTGAACTCATAGATCATTCATCATGGTCAAAAACAACATCGCGTTTTGGGGAAAAAGATGAGTTTTGGTTTTCTAGGGTTTAACCAAATCTTAAATTAAAGTAGAGGCAGATAACAACTATGTGTTTATCCCCAAATACCAACAACTCAATCAAAGCAATTTAACAAATCGAAGACACCTAGTCTGTTAAAATTGAAAACAAAATCACCCACCAATCATTAACAAAATGAATGATAAATTAAGATGGGGATCCTGACCGTATTGATGGATCAATGTATATATAGAAGCCTTACGGATACATGGACTAAATGACTATGGAAATTTCACCAAAATAAAAAAAACTCATAGATCAGAGAATTATGGCCAAGCAACAAAGTCACCCCATATGACTCATAGATCATCATAGAGTACAATAAAAGCAAATTGTAGTGTAGGAAAAAAAAGTTTCGGGTAGGATTTGGTCGTTATCAACTTAAAGGTAGAGTCGTGCTAATAACATTTTGTAAAGTAAAGAAAAGAATAATAGTTGGGAGGAGGTAAAAATGTTCTCATTCATTCTCATTAGTCTCCTTATATAGAGGTAGAGTTTACATCAGAGTACATAACTAATGAGTAATTACGTGAACAACCACATAGACTATAATATTTATAACACTCCTTACTTTGGTTATAATGTTTGCTATTTTGACGGAAGAATTCCTTACGTACTCTTTCACAACAAAATCAGTTATTTTTCTGATTCTTCTTTCTTCATCTTATGCAGGTACTTCATTCAAAGATCTTATGCAGTTGCAGTGTAAACTGACAACTAAAGTGATTTAAGAAAGTTATTGTCAGTTTTCTTCCTTTAGTGAATATGCTTATTTCATCCGGTGGATCCCTCACTCCTCATCATTATTGGTTGCGGCAAGGATTTGCAAGTTTCAGATTCCAAGAAGTGGCAGCTTGTGACTACTGTGCATGTAGATGAATCAGCCATATCATCCTTAGCCTCAGCACCATTGACCGGACTTGTTTCCTCTACGTGCATCGACGGTTGTGTCAAGCTCTGGAGGAATGTATAGGTTTTATTGGATAAGAGCCTGTAGAGTTAATGTCAAATCCAGTTAACTCGGACTTCCTTCGATTCTTCTCCTTCCATAACCGAAGCTTCGGAGAAGGAGACTAGATAGTTGATACAAGTTCGTGTTATATAATACTTTAATTCCTCCAATAGTGAAATAATACTTTTGATTCCTCCAAAAACAAAAAACAAAAACAAAAAGATCATATTTTGATATTTTCTTAAAAATGTGTGGAGTTCAAAGTACTATTCATAAAGTTTGCAATGCGCGCGATCGAACATGAATGTGAGAAAAATAAAAAGAATGGTATCGTAACTCTAGTGGGAATGGCAGCAAACAACAGACTTGATTCTATGAAGTCCAAAAATGATTTTACGCAGTGTGAACTTCTCATTTTTGGACAAAATGATGCGTCAGATGGAGATTTGGCTTCTTGTAAGTCATGCCGAAAAGAGTCCATCGACCAAAAAAACCGAAAGAATTAACGTCAAGGACTCTTCTTTAACACTGATTAAGGGTTTGTGCATAATTAGGAAATGATCTAGAAAACGAGATTTTGACTCATTTGAAGTGTCACGATGCCCTTATGTCCCGCAAAGAAGCATTGCAAATGGCCAGTTCAACAGTACTAAAAGCTGCACTGAAGAATGAGGGCATTAGTGAACATTTTATTATTCATATGATCACCTCAACTAAAGCAGAACTGATTACAAGTCTGTATTGTAGAATTGCAAAGTGATTCAAGCGCGGAAAACATGGAGATGCATATCATAGGACCAGTGAGAGGAGGATATGATCTCTTGCGCGTCGTCTTCAAGAAAAGAGTGGCTGCCATATACAGTATATGGTGAATTTTCTGGTGCATGGGAAAACTTCAATTAGCGGTGCTACTTTTACATTGTCTTCAATTCCCCAAATATACATAGTAGTTCGGTATATTTCATTGCAAGAGTTACATCTTTTTTCTTCTATTTAAATAGTTTGATGTTTCAATTCTAAACTTCATTCTTCCACTTATCGTAGCTCTGTTCAACAATGAATATCATCTTCAATTGAAGGCCGGTTGTCAGCTAAGAATTTAATATCATCACTCAAAGACAGTTTTAGGAATAGAAATTCAAACTTCATGGTCAACATGGTTGGAAACCTTTATCACCATCATAACCATGCATATATAGATGTTGCAAATCTAGATAGGTCCACATGACTGTCAAGGAAACCCTTTTTTGGATTGGCGTTGTTGTTGTTATTGTTATTGAACACAACAAGTAAGTCAGAGTGGGATGTAATGTTTGGCTTGATTATAATTTCTCTGCAGCTGCTGTTGCACACGCAATTTACGCGTGCATCTATACTTAATTACCTTGAAATTAGCGAGTACTCAAACATTATTTGTAGTATTTACTTTGTTTTCTTCATTTGTAGAAAATTATGGTCAAGAGAAGAAAAAGACATTAGAAATTGCTAATTGAGAGAAAAAAGACAATTTCCGATTTAAGGACAAAAGTCAACGGGTTGACATTCGGGTCAACAGAGTCAACTCGGACCAAGAGTAAAAAGACCAAGGCACAAGACCAAAAAAGCCCACAAGTGAAGACCCAAGCCCAATTGTTTTGCATTTAAATTTAGTCATTTCATTTTACCCATTTTCTCTTTGATTTTAAGCCTTGGATCTAAGTTACGAGTCTAATCTTGACCCTTGAACCCAAGGGGCTATTTAAGCATACTTTAACACACTTTCCTAAGATTCTAGACCTCTCTTTGCTTTTGGCCAAATTTGGGAGTTCTCTCCCTCCTCTCCTCCTCTTCTCTTCTCCTTCCCCCATTCTTCACATGTAAGCTTGCACAAGGAGGAGGCACACACATCTTCGGTTTCTAGACCAGCATCTCTCCACCATGGCTCCATAAGGGTAGCAAGAGAAGCCATGGAGTTTGGGCATTTGCTATTGACAAGCTTTGTCTTGACTTCCATGGACTTCTCCTCTCTTTCCCTCTTATTTCTCCCCTTTCTTTCCCTATTATTATCTCTTTCTCATGGTGTTGTTGATGTATATGGATATGTATTTGTGTGTGACCTCTCATGGTTTTTAGGGTTTTGAAACCCAAGTTTGGATTTGTATGGTGTTGATGAGGAATTAATAAAATTGATGTTTATTCACATGCTTTGTGTACTCTTGCTTTAATTTCCTCACTCTAGATGTATGATTTAGGTATTCCCCTCCTTAATCTATGTTTGGTGTGTTGGAATTGGAATATTGAATTGAGGAATTTATATTTCAATTTAGATTTTAGCATGAGTTTGGTGGAATTGGCCCATTGCATATATCTATTTCCATTTGGATTTCTCTAGATTGTGGTTCTCCAATCACCCAATTTTAAGTATTATTACCCTTGATTGTTGGAATAGTATTTGGAATTGTGGGTAGGGTAATTGTTATTGCAAATACTCTTTTCGATCTTATTATTGCAAATAGGATAGGCAAAACTAAAGTGTTCTTTCTCCCACTAACTTTCACTTATGGTTTACCTCTTGTTGTGTGACAATCAATTTAGCTTTTTTTTTCGGTCTCTTAATGCTAAAAGAAAATCCGGCAAAATATTGAAGCATCTTTTGATCGAGTTAATCGTCACCATTGCCATATGATTTTTATTCGGGTAGAGAACCTTGATTTCTATTGTGACCCTTGGTGTGATGTATCTCATCCTTCTATCTATTTTTCATTTATGTCTTAGTTAATTAGCTTGTTATTAGTTAAAAAACCCAAAAATATTGCAACACATTATCCACCCTCTTCTTTGTAAATCCATTTTGTGAGTCTCTTGTGTACATATTTGCATAAGTGATTGATGATCTAGACCATAGGATTGCTAGCTAGCTCGTGATCCCCCTTGTACGATAACTTCGGGTCTAAATATTTCCCACTTCTTTGATGACCGTGCTCTTATTGCGCGTAAGTTGCAATTAGCATCAAATCAGCTGCACCAAAAGCTCTCTCCACAAAATGATCAAAACCGGACTCCCATTTTTCAATATTTGAATCCCTATGCGAGTATTACTAGGAAAAAGATAACGCTTCATGTTTCTGTTAGATCTCGTAGACCTTGAAGAAACTGTCGTACTGGATCTGCCCCTGGATATTTTCCTTCTTGTCTGCAAAAGGAGACCGACCGGGACTTTCCGGTCTTTCTCTCTCCGATGATAAAGTTAGTTATCGGTAGGGTAATATTGAATGCTAGGAGATGTTTCTTACCATTTTGGTTGACTCCACCATTATATTTATAGCCCCGGGTTGACTTGTACTTTGAACGTTCTTCGATGTGGGACAAGTATACCATTGAGGCTTGTTAATTGGGCCTCCTGTAGAGTCCCTCCCTCCCGGCCGAGAGACTGCTTATCATCTGGGACGAGGCCTGTCCGATCTGCCTCTTGTTGGGCTTCATAGCATCACGGGCCGGGAGAGGTATTTATCGACTACCGACTACACTTCCTAATAGACATAAGTATCTGATGATACTCAAGCATCCAGAAGTTTTACCTTTCAAAGAAAAAAACATATAAAAGTGAGCTAATAGACAGTGATACTACATCGTCTAAAAATTTAATACTCTTATTGTCCAATACATATAAATAAGCCAAATATGTGAAACATGTATAAATAAGCCAAATATATTTAAGAAAAAAAGGTAGGTTGATTATTCTTACGGTGTAGACAGCGTAATCATGTTATAGAAGTGTTGCAACTCTACGTTAGACATATCGTCGTCCAGTCTTAATTTGAGGAATTCTAACAGTTGAACCTTCAGTTCAACAACGTGATTGTTACTATCTTCTATCACCACAGAAATTAAGACTACAACAACACTTCTCAATATTCCAGTTGTATTGCCCATCATGTGCATGCTTAATAAATGCACAGACAATCTGCCTAAAACAACGACGATGGTCATCAGCAATCATTGTTGAATTTTTACTTGGCTTCAAAATCCAGATGTCCCCTTTAGTTCGGCTCTGTTCATCATAGGAGACGCACGGTGGTGTAACTAACGCTGAGTTATTAACCTCTTGAATTCTCACAGCTCCTAGCATAGGTGGATGAATATGACTTCTTGATGCATGTCGTCTGCTTCTTCTTCTTCCATCAGCGGGAGACAATGAGAAAAGTCTGCGCTCGAAAATTCTAGCGGCGGATCCACATATTCTTTCTTTCCCAAATTTCTTGGAAACATGTCTCCTATATACACTGAGCCAGTGATTCCTTTAAGTATGCAGCTTGGAACTGAGTTCTTCATGGCCTTTATAGCTCTCTTCTGTTTAAATAGTTTCTACAACAAGTTAAAGTAAAAGAAGTGAAAAGCAATTCAAAATATACATATATAAAAATATGCTTTAGTCACACAATTGCAAAGCGTTCACATTCAAAAAGCCAAAAATCTTTCAAATAATACAGACGTAATTCTGAACTTAAATGTGACATACGCAACCGAGTCAACAAATACAAGACTAACAGAACTATCACACATACCTAATAACACATAGCATCTAAAGCATAAAATGCTAGTGCATCCGTCGCGGTCGGACCACCACTCTATAGGAACTACGTGCTTCTTAGGCAAATATGATAGTATTAAGGAGGCAGGAAATGAAACCTAGAGCTCTGATACCAACTGTCAAGACCCACCCCGAATTTCATCCTGAAACCCGAGGTAAGTCCTGCGGGGACCACCTCCAAGGAAAATTTACCGAAGAACTCGGCAAACCTCCCTTGAAAATGGACAACCCTAACCCGGAAAAATATAGAACACACTCTTAACCAAAATATCAAGATTCAACTCAATCCAAATAACCGAATAAAATAATACACAATTATTTTTCCGGAAGTATTCAAAGCTACTACAAGAAAGACAATGGAAGCTGATAAAAACCCTAGTGGGTTAAACGGATAACCTATTGGCGAACAGTAGCGGAAATGTGGGTGACTATGCCTCGTCGCCTCCTTCTAGACCCCACCCGAACTCTGCAGACTGGGCATTTAAAAACGAAGGAAAAGCCCAGGGGAAAATATTTAATTACGTCAGAGTGAGTGGACAAAATTAATCTCGCCAAACAAATATTTCCCCAAGAAAACTTTCAAGGACACGACTAGTTCCGGCTAGTCTCCAAAACTTAAACAAATACAGCCTCTCAGGATAAAATTAAATATATCAGTATGTATATGCACTCGTCTACTCCTTGTATGATTTCTTTGAAGGAATAAAAGAAAAACAGAAATTCATACAAGGCTACTACGCTCGCGTCTACCGCTCACGTCACCCCATAATGGCATTTTTCCTCATTATGGGGGAATCGCACGAGTGGATATATATATATATATATAGTATCTACATATATATATATATATATATATATATATATATATATATATATATATATATATATATATATATATATATACACGTGCTTACTCCTTGTACGAATTCTAGGAATGAATACAAAACAAATAGAAAGTCGTACAAGGCTACGACGCTTGCGTCTAACGCTCACGTCACCCCATAATGACATTTTTCCTCATTATGGGGGGAAATCACGTATTGCTAGCTAGCGTTTACTTATATACATACTATTCTCATAAAAGTCAATAAATGAGTATAAACACCGAAATTCTCAATTCAGGATAAATTCTAACAAAAGAAATTATTCGATAATAAAACATTATTTAAAAAACAAATGTCCACTCACAACTTAGGCCTAAGCCTGATGTCGGTCGGAGGTCTCCTCCGCTCGGGCCTCCTCACGTCCTGTTCCAAAAAATAAATAAATCCTTAAATAAACTACCGACGCTCAAAGAAAATAGGCATAATTAAATATGAGCTTCTCGCGCTCAACCATGTCTATCGCCCTAAATCTTTACTTCACTGCCAGCCATAAAGCTCCACAATTTTTTCGACATCCTCAAAAGCACCTTCTACCTTCCTAACCATAAATAATTCAATGGCCGGATTTTAACTTAATAATCCGCCAAAAATACCAAACTTTAACAATTTCCAAACCTATCCAAAACTCCTCCAAAAATTCTAAAACTCATTCCATTAAACTCCTAAAAAAAATCTCCACCAAAAACAATTTTTCAGCGGCGCCAGCAGCGGCGGCCAGCTCCGGGGACCTCTAATGCCCACCAAAATTTAGCAGCACCTTCCTCTCAACCTCCTCTACAACAATCCTAACTAGCACAAACTCCAATTCTAAGCCTAACCATGTCAATCGAACGAAAACAACAATAAAAGCCCTAGAAAATTAAAACACCGATTTCTCCTTACTTAGCTCGAGAGGGAGCGAAACCTTTGGAGGGATTGGAGCACGGGAAGAGGGCTTCCTTTTGAGCCAAGAATCGCCAGCTAAGGCGGCCGGAGGAGGGAGTTCCGGCGAGAAAACCAATCCGGCAGTCGGAGCTTCCGGGCGGCGTCTCTCCCTCACGGCAGCGCTAGAGAGGCTGCCACCGGTCTAGAATGGAAGCTGGATTGGAGACCGATCAATTGGGACCGGTGCGGCGGTCTGGGGCGGCCGGACGGCGGCAGAAGGGCGGTTGGAATTCCGACAGGGAGAGGCTCGGGTGCGGGAGAGGAGAGAGAGAAAAGTCTTGGGCCTTTTGCCCAACCGGTCCACTACTTAAAACCCACTCCAAAAATCAAACCCAACACAACTAATTAACACCCCAAAAATAATACCCCAAAAATAATACCCCAATAAAAATTACCTTTTACTAGCTAAAATTTACCATTTTTACCGTCGTCACATTTTTTTCCTTCAAATAATTCTTTCGAAATATTCGTCCCTCAACACACTTCTAGGAACTTTAGGACTATAAGCTCAATGACGAAGACGGTAAAATTCTTATTACCACAATGCTAGTAATTAAGGTAAAATTTAAAAGTCGGGGCGTGACAACTAAGCCAATTAACATGAGTGCAAATGTTTCAACTTCCAGGTTATGCAAATGTTTCAACCATTTCCAAATGAGCTACTAGATTTTTGCAAAAAGTGAAAACAATGATGCAGATTACTATTTTCCATTAACATGTATAAATATTGCATATCAAAAATAAATAAACACAACTAAGCCAATTATCTAATCAAAATACACAATATTATTCCAGACTCGGAAATCATTATAGTAAAACAAAGTAGAAAAGAAACCAACCATACATTTCCACCGCACTTCACAACATACTCAATAAGTTCATCATTTCAAATGCAATCCCTATATAACATGACTCCTATTACAACATCAAAGTCTCACCATTCAGATTTGGCTTGCCACGCATCAGGTGGCAGACGTTGACCGAGCAATTACTGGATGACGAGCGCCTCTGATATGCTTTTATCGGCCAATCTCAAGCATCTAAAGCATATATCCTGACGTCCGCACCGCCTAATACAGAATGAACACCTCTGAACAATAATCCCAAACAGAAACATATTCAATTTTGAAACAAAACAGACTATAGTATTCTTCATCTCCCAAATAAACGCTATACAGTACTAAAGTATCAATCCCTTCACACTAACTACGTATTACGCTTTTGTCTGAGACCAAGTATTCTTCATATTCAGCAATTAAAAGCCATAATGAAAAGGGAACTCTGTCATAGTGCTTTTAACAAATTTAAACCAGAGATGAGTTAAAGAAACTACGTATACTAAGTTTATGAGAAACATATAATAAATACTATGTAGGTTTATTAGATAGCCAGACTATTTACCTCAATGTCAAAATCATGTATCTGAGTATATTACAACAACAAAAGCTGTGTCGACCCTTTTTTTGTTTTTTTGCTTTTTCAGAAGAGTATTGCAATTAAAAATTAACAAGTACCCTGCGTTTAGAATGACATCCCTTAGAAATTTGAGCAATAAAAAGAGCTTGTTGTGCTAATGGTGTGTGCTATTTTATTTGCTTCTCGAGGAGCAAAGAGTACTTTGATCTCCTCATAGTTGTGCATGAGAGCTTTAATATCTTCAAGAATGGAACTGAGCATGGACATGTCTTCTTTTTCTTGGTGTACAGCTGTTGCCAACACTGAAAAATCAGTTTCGGATACCACCTTATTATTATTCATTCCCACTGCCATTTGTATTCCTTCCAAGTGAACCTAATGCTTCTGGATGTAGAGGGGAGGTTACTGATAGCAATGGTCTACAAGCTGCAGCCTTTGCTCGTCCATCTACATAAGATTATATTGTTGTCTGAGAAAAATCACAAAATGTACAGAAAGCAGCTGCCCAAATCAAAAGATTGAAATGATTTAAACAAGAAAGTAAAAGGAAAATTTAAAACCTTTGCCAAATGAGACACTCAACGCAAAAACCCTCCTAGCATATCCTCTTGGTTATACCATTAAATTCATTTCTCAATGAACTGCTTCACTTGAGGATCCTTCACTTTACACAGTGCAGCCAGCATCACACCAGATATAACCTTCTTGTATATCTGTGCCGGACTTCAGAACTCCTTATAAGGGTACTCACAAGTCACCATTTCCAGCAAGAACAGCCCGAAAAAATAGATATCCACCAGCTCATTATAAATCCTCTTCATACATCTCCGGCACTATAAACTCCAGCGTGCCAATCACTCCATACTCAGAACTACTACTCTGCTCCTGCATCACCAATGTAAACCCAAAATCCCCAATCTTCACCTCCCCATTGAAGCCATTAATAAACACATTGTCATACTTCAAATCCCTATGAACAATGGTAGGGTCATGAGAATGCAGATAGATTAAGCCCTTGAGAATCTGCCGCGCTCATTTCTTTATGGCCTTGACTTCAACATGGGTGTGCTTCTTGGATACTGCTTCAAGCTCCCGGAAGTGAACAACTCCATGATCATATTCACAGTCCTCCTCTTCTACTTCTTACCATTATCACCATCTTCCGAGACCCGCCAGCTCAAAAGCTTGATGATCTTACCATGTTTTAGAGACTTGAGCAAATTAATCTCCGAAAAAATAAGCGCGGAAGCTCAGCATCGTCCGCAGGCTTGACTTTGCTCCAGGCCACTTCAATCCCTTCTTCCTCATCAAAAGCCTCTCAAACTGACTTTATGGCAAACATCACCAAAGTTTAACCTGTTAAACGTCCAACTGCAATCTCAGCTTCTGCAGCGGTCAGCCTCTATAGAGATATGGTGTTAGCTTAATTTGAGGTCTTTAACTTCACTCACCCAAGGTTTGTCAAGAAAGAGACTACCTCCAAGAATCAACAGAAGCACTTCCTGATCTCAACCTTTCAAAACCTCGCATGCAGATATATAAACAGCACCTAATCAGTTATCTGCAGCCACAATCCACAAGTAATTCATGCAATGAGATAAATATATGAGAAGTAAATGAGCTGACTAGGCAGAACTGTTTTGATTGACGGAAACCACTGGTAAACCTATAGCCAGAATTCTGCAGCTTGCAATTTAAAGATTATCAAAACTATTAACTTACCATTGTAACTTCTTAAGACAAAACTAAAATGCAGACTTTAATTGAAACTAGACAAGCAATAATAAGAAGACGTAAGATTTAGCAGCTTGAGGTTCTATCTTTATTCGTTTGTCTTTTACTTATTAACCTTTTTATGTGCTTCAAACAAGAGGCAAGAGTGAATAATTGTTTGCTTATCAAGCACATTATAAGCTCTAACCTCAAATCAGTCTGGTATATCTCCTTAAGCATTGGACCTATCTTATTAAACCATGAATGATATCCTTTTGCACAGCATGTACTGAAAATACCACGAAGTGTGTATAAGTGTGTCTGTGTGTGTGTGTGTGCTTCCTTTTTTTTTATTTTTTTTCTTTTAAGAATATGATAAAAATCAAAATCAAGAAATAAAACAAAAAATACAGACATCTTAGAAACAATTCCAACGTGTGCAACTTAAAACAATTACAGTATAAAAGGAAACTCAATCATTTTATTTAAACAGTGAACCAGAAAAGATTACACAATAACTGTCCAGAAACATCAATCATTACCTCTGGTATTGCCAGCCTACCATGGTCTTATTATGTCAGTTCTTCTCATCCTTCTCAGAAGTCATAGTATGAATTGGAAATCATTATACCCTTCCTTGCCAGAAATCCAGCAACTACCGCGGACAACTTATCAATTTCTGCATGTATAAGGTTAATAGGCCCTCAGACCTTCTTTTAAATCTCCATCCAGCTAAATCCAGGATCTTTTGTGAGCCCTTTAGCTTTCATGTATTTCCTCATCATTCTCACTTTCTCCCACTTACCTAGAGCTGCGTATACATTCGATACCAAAACATGATACCCCGTGTCATAAGAATTAAATTCAACTATCTGCTCTGAGACACGTCCGGCCATCTCTTCTTCACCAGCTTCATGGCAAGCACTAAGTAAAGATCCCCAGTTACTTGCATCTGCCTTACATGTTTGATAAAAGAAGATGGTCAGATAGATTATTTACTGTCATGCCAAATTCATGTATCCGAGTATATTGCAGCAACATAAGTTGTGTCGAGCCTACATATGATGATTAAATTGTTGTCTAAGAAAACTCATAAATTTTACACAAAGCAGCTGCCCAAATCCAAAAAATTATAATGAATTTAAACAAGAGGTACTTTAAATCAGTCTGGTAAATCTAGTTCAAACAGAGGACCTATCTTATTATACCATGAGTTCATGACTGATAATCTTTTGCACAGCATGCACTGAAAATACCACGAAAGTGTGTATAAATATTGAACTTTTATGTGTGTGTGTGTGTGCACATGTGCACCCTTTTTTTTTTTAAGAATAGGGTAAAATCAGAATCAAGAAATAAATAAAAAAAAGTACAATCATCTTTAATGTGTTCAATTTGAGACATCTATGCAGAAGAACATTTCTTTTAGAATTTGGCAGATTTTCAATATAATAGGAAACACTAAACAGATAAGATTTCACACTAACTGTCCACAAAACATCAATAACTACCTGATATGGCCAGCGTATACTTGGTCTTATAATGTCAGTTCTTCTCATATCCTTCTCAGAAGTCATACTATGAATTGGAAATCATCGTACCCTTCCTTGCCAGAAATCCAGCAACAACCACAGACAACTTATCAACATCTAATGTATAAGGTTAAAAGGACCTCAGACCTTCTATTAAATCTCCATCCAGCTAAATGCAGGATCTTTTTTGAGCCCTTTAGCTTTCATGTATTTCCTCATCATTCTCACTTTATCCCACTTACCTAGAGCTGCGTATACATTCGATACCAAAACATGATACCCCGTGTCATAAGAATTAAATTCAACTATCTGCTCTGAGACACGTCCGGCCATCTCTTCTTCACCAGCTTCATGGCAAGCACTAAGTAAAGATCCCCAGTTACTTGCATCTGCCTTTATTGGCATTGAATGGATAAAGTCCTCGGCTTGAGCTAATAGTCCAGAGCGGGATAGAAGGTCAACTACACATGCATAGTGCTCCATCTGAGGCTCAAGATTGTAGTGTTTCTTCATCCGATCGAAGTAAGCCAGACCCTGTTCTACCAAACCTGAATGGCTACATGCATATATGATGGCCAGAAAAGCTAGATGATCAGGAAGAACACCAGTGGCTTCCATTTCTAGAAAAGCTATCAATGCTTTCTCACCTTGTCCGTATGTCCCATACGCAGAGATCAACGAAGTCCATGTCACCACATCCTTTATAGACATTTGCTCAAATACTCGTATGGAAGTTTCCAAGCTACCACAACTAGAGTACATTTCTATTAGTGCATTCCCAACCGGAACATCTGAATGATATCCTAACCTGAAAACGCAGCCATGGATCTCTTGTCCCTTTCGCTTGGCAGCAAGTAAGGAACACACTGGTAAAATACCTAACATTGTGGCCACATCAGGCATCACTCCCTCATTTCTCATTCTAAGAACCATTCTTAAACCTAAACTACAATCTTCATTGTGAAAGCATGCAGAAATTATACTATTCCATGTTACAATATCACGAACTGTCATGCTGTCAAATACTTTTAGTGCATCTTTTAGTTTACCACATTTAGCATACAAATCAACAAGAACATTGTTGACAACAATATCTGAATCAAATCCCAGTTTCACTATATCACAGTGGATCATTTTCCCCTGTTCCACCTGTCTGAGTTGAGAATACATAGACAGGATCATCACGCAACTCACAGAATCAGGTTTCTCGTTACTTCGCATCATCTTAAAGAGATTAAACCCTTCATCAAAACAGCCATTAAGAAAATAACCATTGATCATAGAATTCCACGACACTGAATCTCTGCATTCCATATAGTCAAATACTTCCCGTGAAGCTAACAGACTTCCGCATTTTGAATACATATCAATAACTATATTATTCGCCATTGTATCAAACTGAAAACCACTTCTTTTCATGTAGCCATGAACATATTTTGCCAGTCCCAAGTCCCGTAAATGTGAACAAGCACGGAGCACGGATGTAATCGTTAGCAAATCAGGCAGGAATTCCTTTATCATTTCCCTGAACAAACTGATCGCTTCATCAAATAAACCCAATTGCAAGTACCCACAAACCACAGTATTCCAACTAACACAGTCCCTAACTACCATCCCCTCAAAAAAAATTCGAGCATCTCTACACCAACCAAATTTAAAGTACATTGCAAGAATCCCATTACTTACTAAAACATCTGCATTCACCCCAATCTTCTCAACCAGACCATGAACTAGCCAACCCTCTTTCACATCCACCAAGCCTCCACACGCAGGCAGGACACTGGATATCGAAAAACAATCCGGTACCAACCCCTCCATTCTCACTCTCCAAAACATCATCAAAGCTTCCTCCCAATATCCATTCGAACTGTACCCCGATATCAAACTATTCCACGACACAACATCTCTCTCACGCATTTCATCAAACACCTGCCGTGCATGACCAAGCTCACCAAGTCTCGCGTACATGTCAATTAAAGCATTGCATACATACAAGTCTGTACCAAACCCCGTCTCCGAAACACGGCGGTGGATAACCAACCCCGTTTCCAGATCACATAACGAGGCGCAGGCGTTGATCACTGAAGGGAAGGTGTGGCTATCGGGCCGGACATTGGTGTGAAGCATTGCGTTGTAGTGGCGGAGAGCTTCGGAGTGGAGGCCATTATGGGTGAGGGCTCTGATGATTGAGTTCCAGAGATAGGGGCTGTGTTTGGGGCGGAAATGGCGGAAAACTGAGAGGGAAGAAGAGGGGTGTTTGAGATTGGAGTATTTGGATATGAGTTTGCCGGAGAAGAAGAGGGAGTGGTGTAATCCTAGGGTGATTAGGAGTGAGTGGAGCTTGTGTAGTTGGGTCTTGGTTTTAGTTGAAGACAGGGTTTTGGAGACGAGGGAATAGAGAGCTTGTTTGGTAAGACCATAGAAGCTGCTTACGTTTGTTGTTCCCATTTCAAAGTACGAAAACCAATCTGCCCTGATTGTAATATAGGTTTTCCCTCTCTTTTTTCTCTTCCGAAAACGATGTCGTTTATAGGAATGCGAAAGCTGACATTGGTTTGTAAATGTGAAGTCCAGTAATTTGTGTAGTTTAGCCAACATCTTGCATAGTAAAGGCAAGCAATGACCAAAGTAAGAAATGAGGAACATCATCAGAAAGTATAAATTTTAGTGGACTTGAAGTTGTATTTCAATTAACAAAGTAAAACCTATGCAATGACCAAAGTACAGGCACCAGAGACCATTTCCTTTGTAGCCATCAACGCATACTTCCCAGAGTCTTCTTATATGTGTACCACTTGGAAATTAACATAAAAGCTCCTAGGTTCAGAACACTCAGCACTGCCAAAAAACAGAAGAAATAATCGAGGTGACCATAGTTCAAATTGTCCGGAAGCCATCCCCCCTTATTGTTCTTTGTAGTCACGTTGGCAACAATGGTGACAAGCAGGGAGTTGAAGTAGTTTCCTAATGCGACAGTGGAGAGTGCGAGAGCAGAACTCAAGCTTCTCATGGCATCGGGTGCTTGATCGTAGAAAAAGTCAACCTGTCCAATGACTGTGAAGACTTCTGCAGCACCTATTAGAAAATACTGAGGCACTTGCCAAAAAACAGACATGGGCATATGGTCAAGGTCATAATAGTTGTGCTCTTGAACCTTTTGGAGTCTGATATGTTCTAGAATCGCAGCACATATCATGGAGAATATGGAAATGAAAAGACCAATCCCCATCCTCTGGAGTGAAGTTATCCCATTCTTGTGGCCTGTGAATTTTCTGCTAAATGGGACAATGAGTCGATCATAAATGGGGATCCAAATAATGACACTAAGGGTGTCGAATACTGAAAGGCAGGCTGCTGGAATTTCAAAGCTAGAGGAGCCAACATGAAGATCCATAAGGCTGCCTTGCAACACAAAGAAGTTGCCCATCTGACTAAAGACCGCAGCAAAGATAATACCAGTGGCCCAAACAGGAAGCAGCCTTATGATTGATTTTAACTCCTCTACTTGGGTAACTGTACATAGCGTCCAAGGGTTTTTGAAGCCCTTTATATTATCTGTTGGTAGCTCCACAACTGCTTTGTCAAAAAACCTGAACAGAAAAACTACAAATCAATACAACACCAAAGTAAATAGCTTGATTGCTGATCTCAACAAACCCTTCATCTCAATTGTGAGTTTCTTAAAAAAACATTGATCATGCATATCATCCAACAATGAAAGATTTACAATTTAGAAACAAACCTAAACTCATTTGTCTGTTCAAGCTTGCGGCTTCCTTTGATAGCAGACTCTGCATCTGCAGTCTCATAGAAAACGGACTTGTCTTCAGGTACTTTCACCTTGTATTTTCTCACAGATGCTACCACCACCTGAACTATTCGAGTTATCGGGCTACCTCCTGGCTTCTGGTTCCTGTATAACCTAGTACCCGAAAAGAAACTCACTACAGCAATTGCCATGGCAACTGCTGGTATGCCGAAACCCCATTCCCAACCCTTGTTGGTTTGTATCCACACCAGCAACGAACTAGCAATCAAAGCCCCAATGTTGACGACAAAATAGAACCAGTTGAAAAAAGAACTCTTGTGCTTCTTTTCAACCTCATCATCCTCGTCAAACTGGTCTGCTCCATAAGCTGAGACACAAGGCTTAATCCCACCAGTTGCCAAAGCTATTAGGTAAAGTGCCACGTAGCAGGCTGCAGATTGTCCAGGAGTCACATAGCAGCCATCTTCCAAAACACAAGTAGGTTTCAGGCCTGGAACTGATGTTGACATTGTCAAGAGAGCCATCCCCTATGCAGATAATAGCAGAACTCATGAGTTTTATAAGAGGGAGAATACCAACAAAAAGGAACTCCATAAACCATATAGTTTCCAATTTCCAAACTAGCATCATTTGTAACATTCAAGACTATTAACCCTTATTTTGGCAGTCTTAAGGATGTAACCATCATGTTGAGCTCTCACATAATTTGAATAGCGCTCAATACGCATCAAGCAGTGGTCGAACCGCATCGAGTGTTGCTCGAATACCTATTGTGCAGGACTGGAACCCCAACTCTGGTTCAAAATCTAAATGTCTAAAATAGAACTATAATTCTTTGAAGAATGTTTTGCTATTTTTCAACAATAAGGGTCACATTTCAGAATTTTGGTACAAGCTAATCAAGCACAAGGTGGAATTGGGAATCAATTCATAAGCAAACTAGAAATTTCCAGAACAACGTCCCCACATATAAGTGTTCATTGCAAGTCAAACATGTTGCTTCATCAAGTATATGAAATACGTAGTAAAGGCAAAGAATTAGAAACTTACAATGACATAGATGATTGTGAAAGAGGCAATGGTCTTGTATCTTCCCAAATAGGCATCAGCTAGAAATGCACCAATCAAAGGGGTGAGGTAGCATGTTCCAGTCCAATTGGAGATACTTTTAGCTGCAGCAGCACTGCTCTGGTGTAGATGATTCTTGAAATAAAGCACCAGATTTGCACTCAGCCCATAGAATGCCAATCTTTCACAGAACTCATTACCTATTGAAATATCAATCAAACCCAGAAAAATTGAAGTATCTTGAACACAAGGGCAGGGCCTAGAGCATAAAGGATCAGTCTTAAATTAGTACCTAGAATAAAAGGGCAGGCCTTCCAGGTTCCTGTGACATTTTTGTTAGCTGGGTTCCCTCTGTAGTCCACTGTCCCATCTTTGGTGTATAAATCATCTTCTGCAACTCTCCCACCTTGCAAGTATACATAATCTTCTGCCATGGCTTTTAGACTCCTTCAAGCACTAAAACTCTAAAACCCTTCTCAAACTTGGGAATCAGCTAATACCCAGAAACTGAAATTAAAGAGAGAATAGAGACTGAGATGCAGCCAATTAGTTTTGTCAGTCTCTAAAGCCGGCGGAAAGGTATGCGTAGCTCAAAATGAGAAGACATTCATTCCTCAATGATCTGTTATTCGCTCGACACCAAGAAATAACGGAGAAGCGTCAAGTTCTGCAACTATTGTACACTTTGTATATTAGAAACTGAATCTGCACGTGCGCGATTAATGATTTAATTAACTTAATTTCATTTAAAAAATATAAATAAATAAAACTAAAAAATTCGAAAAGGGAGAATTACAAACGAAATCCTCTAAAAACAAAAAACATAAGCTTGAGAAACAGTATGAGAAACAAAATTACGCAAGACTTGGGTTGAATATCGATGACCAGTATAGACTCTCTACAACAGCATCTATTGGGAAGTTAGTTTCGTGTTTGATAGATATGATTTGTAGCTGATTCGCCAACTTTTTGATATTATGAACTGTAGATTTGATTCGTTAAGGAACTTTGACAAAAAAATTGTTATTACCTTAACTCAACTAACAAAAAGTTTACTCTAATAGAAATTCGTTTTTCTTTGTAACAACGGTGACATAATAGAAAGATCATGTACCAGATATGTAACACGATTACACATTGTAATGTCAAATAATACATATTTCATATAATGTTACTGCGAGATAATAAACCTGACTACACTTAATTTCATCATTCTAATATAATAGGAGGTTGTGACCACCTGACTAAGCCAAAAACATATATCTACTTAAAGCAGACAAGGCACACAAGATGCAGGGTACTATGCAAGGTCTTTCGCATCCTACCATATAATGATAGGGTATTATTTGCAGCATAAAGCCTCATAGACTAAAATTAAAATGATATAAAAAATAAATATAACATAAAAAAATGCATAAAAGTAAAATAGTATGGGCCCAAGACCGAAGGCCAAGCCCAACAATCACCAAACCGAACCGAAACTTGAAGGCATAAATGCAGCGGCACCATCGTCCCAAATGTCGGAATCTTGTGGTCCCACCACCGTTAGCTCCCGACCTCTTGGTCGTCTCGCTGCCCCTCCATCAGCCACGTCGCGCCAGCAAAGAGCGCAACATCTAACCGACCGCCTCCTCATTGCGGCTTCAACTGACCTGAACTAGCAAATCAGAAGAACCCGATCCGATCTAGGCAGTTTCGTTCTTTAGCTTTTTTTGTTCTTAATCAAATGTTTAATTACGCAGTATAGTATTATCTGTTTAGATTGCTTTATGTTTTTTTTTAGACCAATGTAGGACATCTTTTTTTAAAACCAATATAGGACAACTAATTTTTATCGTAGCCCTATTATAAGGTGAGTTTTTTAAAGTTGCAACTCCTCAACCTTTTTAATGGATTGACGCCCGCCTTACAGAAAAAATATTCAAGAGGAGAGTTTCAGCAATACAACAGAAAGGATCGATGATGGCTTATCCATATAAGAAAAAATGTACGATTTTCAAGACTGTGAGGATGACCCGGCCCGCTCTTAATCAAATAGAGAAATTTGGATAAAGAGTTTTCTATATATACTAATATGCAAATTCAAAGACCATATTGAATATATTTTTGGGAATTGAGATGCATATATACAAGGCCGCTCACACGCGGGACGCGAATTACGGGACAAAACGTACAGGATGAAACGATAACAGCTGTTGATTTTAAATGAAATGGATCTTATGGAAGCCAAATCAAAAAAAATAAAAGGAGTAAGTGAATAAGGTTTGTGCTTTGGCTGCCGTAAGATCCATTCCATTTAAAATCAACGGTTGTCCTCATTTCATCCCGTACGTTTTGTCTCGTAATTCGTGTCCCGCATGTGAGCGGCCCTATAGTTTAATGATAGAAACTTTGAATTTGCACATATTGGTAATTTGCTTTACTTTTTGACAAAACATAGATGGATACTTTTGGTTTACGATACATTTGAAAACTGAATAATACAAGATTATATATTTTGTTCGTGGCTGGCTAATTATCCGGATGACAACCATAATTACACTATTTTTCAGTATAGAAAATGACATACAATATAGAAAATGACATACAACTACCATAAAACAATTAATTAAACAAAAAACCCATGTTCTAAAAGATTTAGACAAATAAGGAGACACAGCTAAGGTCCACTCTAAAATAAAACAAACTTAAATCATTTGCTTTCAAGAAATAACGAAAATGCTGCCATTTTATTTAATAATTACGAAATTGTCATTAAATTAGGTAAAAAACTCTTTTTTTTTTCTCTTTCTTTCTTATCTTCATCCCCTTATATATATATATATATACAGTCTTTCTCAGGTGCGGAGGTCCGCACCAATGGTTTTGGTGCGGATTTCCATTTTTGCACCACTTTTTGATCGAATTTCCTCATCTCCACCGTGTAGTATCTAGATAATATTGTGTAGATCATCTATGCAAAATTTCAGCCAATTTAGTAATCGTTAAGGCCCTCAAACTCGAAAAACAAATTGACGGACTGAATTTTGTCAAACATGAACCGTTCATGTTTAAAACAGAAAAACACAATTTTGAGGGCCTTAACGATTACCAAATTGGCTGAAATTTTGCAGAGATGATCTACACAATATTATCTAGATACTAGACGGTGGAGATGGAGAAATTCGATCGAAAAGTGGTGCAAAAATGGAAATCCGCACCAAAACCATTGGTGCGGACCTCCGCAGCTGAGACGGCCTGTATATATATATATGTATATATATATATCTCTATGGTAGCGTTGACCTTCGATCTCCGATCTGCCACGCCAAACCATTCCCGCTCCGAATCAATATATCTAGGTTCGCACTGGTGACGTCTTGTCGTTCGGGTTTGCCGCCGAGGAGCTTTTACCTGAGGTAGTGGACGTCGTCGTGTTCGATTTGGGGATATGAGCAGCTTTAAGATTGAGTGTCTTTTCTAGTTATGCAGACTTTAGAATTGGGAGATTTAATATGGTTATCTTATGGTTTTTGAATTGAGGTAATGTGATTAAAAAGGGGATGAGGTTACTTGATATGCAACTGGTGGTTAGATTATGCAATAAGTTTGAATTGAAATTTTCAGATGCAGCTAAGACGGCGAGGAGTAGCAGCTAGCGACGACGGGACAGTAGCAGCTAGTGACGACCGGATAGTAGCAGCTAGATAGATCGGAGATCTGAAAGTGAAGGTAGTAGCAACTAAATATAACAGCTAAGTGTGAATTTTACTATGGGGTGATGACATTGAACGGATGAATGCGTCGAACTGTATAATTGGATGAGACTCAATCTTCATGTAGTAGCAGAAACTTGAAAAACACGAGTGCAGTAGCATAACTACAACAAGAGTACAACGAGTGTAGTAGCAAAAAAAAAAAAAGCGAGTATAAGTGCTCTACAGTAGCAGAGACCATGACAAGTGATGTAGTATAACCGAACAGTAGCATAATTCATAAATGAACTTTCTCTATCAATAGTATCAATCATAAATAAATTTTTCTGTCAATAATGCATTTATTGAAGCTACTACTACACTAGCTAAACCAATATAAACCTGCTACTACATCACACACTGAAAATAGTTGCTGCTACAGTTACTTAGCAACTAAAAACCTGCTACTGCACTTACTGAAGCTGCTACTACACTAGCTGAACCATTAAATCTCTGCTACTACATTTGTTGGAAGTGTAGTAGCAGCTAACTCTCCAGTTTAACATGCTACTATAATAGTTGAGCCACTGAAAACCTACTACTGTAGTTACTGTAGTTACTGAAGCTGATACTACACTAGCTAAACCAATAAAAACCTGCTACTACATCACATACTGAAAATAGTTGCTGCTACATTTTGTTGAGCAACTATAAACCTGTTATTGCACTTACTGAAGCTGCTACTACACTAGCTGAACCATTAAAACCCTGCTACTAGATTTGTTGGAAGAGTAGTAGCAGCTAACTCTCTAGTTTAACATGCTACTACATTAGTTGAGCCACTAAAAACCTGCTACTGTAGTTACTGAAGCTGCTACTACACTAGCTAAACTAATAAAAATCTGCTACTACATCATGTACTGAAAATAGTTGCTACTACATTTTGCTGAGCAACTAAAAACCTTCTACTGCACTTGCTGAAGCTGCCACTACACTAAATGAACCATTAAAACCTTGCTACTAGATTTGTTGGAAGAGTAGTAGCAACTAACTCTCCAGTTTAACATGCTACTACACTAGCTAAACCAATAAAAACCTGCTACTACATCAAGTACTGAAGATAGCTGCTACTACATTTTGCTGAGCAACTAAAAACCCGCTACTGCACTTACTGAAGCTGCTACTACACTAGATGAACCATTAAAACCCTGCTACTAGATTTTTTGGAAGAGTAGTAGCAGCTAACTCTCCAGTTTAACATGCTTCTACACTAGCTAAACCAATAAAAACCTGCTACTACATCACGTACTGAAAATAGCAGCTACTACATTTTGCTGAGCAACTAAAAACCTGCTACTGCACTTACTGAAGCTGCTACTACACTAGATGAACCATTAAAACCCTGCTACTAGATTTGTTGGAAGAGTAGTAACAGCTAACTCTCTAATTTAACATGCTACTACATTAGTTAAGCCACTGAAAACCTGGTACTGTAGTTACTAAAGCTACTACTACACTAGCTAAACCAATAAAAACCTGCTACTACATTTTGTTGAGCAACTAAAAACCTGTTATTGCACTTACTGAAGTTGCTATTACACTAGCTGAACCATTAAAACCCTACTACTACATTTGGTGGAATTGTAGTAGTAGCTAACTCTTCAGTTCAACATGCTACTACATTAGTTGAGCCACTGAAAACCTGCTACTGTAGTTACTAAAGCTGCTACTACACTAGCTGAACCACTAAAAATCTGCTACTGCATTTATTGGAAGTGTAGTAGCAGCAACATTTCAGCAAGTGCAGTAGTAGCTAAAACAATACATAGTGGGGTCTGATTTAATTTGATTTATTTTGTATAAGGTCAATTTAGTAAATTAAACCATGACACATGACAAGTACAAAAGAATTGGTCTTTATTTGTTAAAAGCTGTCCTTATTTGTTTAACAACAACACAAGTGGATTTATTTGTGTTTCAAATCCTTTTGGAGGATGTATATGTGATTTGCTATTTTTAGTATCAAAGCACCTTATCTTGCCCGGGAGATAATAACACCAGTAGCAACCTCCTTGTGGATTACATTTTGGATCGCAAACATGAATTTTGATGTGTTTATAATAAAGAGGATAAGCTCTCAAAAATTTACTAGCATGTATCTCTATGCCGCTAGTGTTAGTATCCCCTCATTGCACTGAGTAAGAACCAAGAGAGTTAGGAAAACGAATGAAAAGATAGCCAACTCCAATTTCATAGATTTACTGGTCGCCACGATCTCTGTGTGTGAGAGAGAAAGATTTGATTGAACTATATATTTGGTGAAATGGTGATTTGTATAAATAATAGAAGCTAGGTATCAATTTGGTTGAGCTTATCATTGATAGAAGACTTTAATTAAAATGATACGTGATTGCCTTTCTAAAAAAATTAAAAAATATAGGTGATTGTGATTGTGATTGCCAGTATCAACAAAGGAAGAAAACTTACAAGATACATAATGGGATTCAGACTGAATGATTCAGTGTAGTATTAATAAAGTCACTACGCCAATTTTGCAATCAGACGACACGAATCAGACGACAAAAGTGGTTTTTACTGTCGTCTGATAAAATTTTACGACAAACATTTAAAATTCTGTCGTCTGAATATAGCAACACGCAGACAGTTAAAACTAGCGTGTTCATGAGACGACAATCATCTGTCGTCTTAAAAACAAAGGAATTTCTGTCTGATACCGTGTTTTTAAAGACGACAGAAAACTGACCTATTTGAGAGACATAGGTTTTTTTTTTGGCATAAACGTGGATAATTTTTTGACACTTAAACTTTCTCATTAACTACCCCGAATCCCCGATACACTTTAACCTAGCAGCCTCACCCTTTTCTCATTCAATTATCTCTAGCAGCCTCAGTCTTAATTTCTCTCTGTTCTAGCCTCACTCTTTCGATCTGAAAGATGAATACCGATCTCAACACCCTTCATCCCCCGCTGGCTTCGAAAACCCAGATCTGACCTAAATCCTAAACAACTCAGCTGGCTTCGATTTCACCACTCGATCTTCAACAAAGGTAAGCCTTTTTCCCCTCAGATCTCTCGAACCCTAGCTATGGGCTTTCTGAAACTATGGACTTTTTCCAGAAGGAGGAGGCAATTTAGACGCGCAAATAGAGCAATTGCTCAACTTAGAGAAGCAGTTGACTTGTGGTAGATCTCCGCTTCTGTTTCTCTCTCTCCTCCATCTCCATCGCTTCTCCTTTCGCTCATCCGTTGCGGCAAGTGCTGCCCTAAGGTAAGGGTTAGGGTTTGGGATTCATAGATATGCATCTATATAACATATTTAGCTGTAAGCATGTGAAATTGACGCGGACTGGATTTTGATTTGAGTGTTTTGGTGAGGAACATCGTGGAGCAAGATGCGGTGAGAGATGTGCAGCAGGCTTGTGTCTATGAGCGTAAGCTTTTTCAGTTTCATATTGATTTGTACCTGAAATTGTGATTTGGATGTTGGATTTGAATGTGTGAATGAGTAGCTGAGTGATTTGGAAAAACTGGAATCTACAAGGTTTTCATGTTTGGGAGTCCCAGTATAATTTGTACAGCACCAGAAACATGCAAAAGAGTTTTGACAGATGATGATGCATTTCAGCCTGGTTAGCCTACTGCCACTGTTGAACTTATTGGAAAGAAATCTTTCATTTCCATACCTTTTGAAGAGTACAAGCGTCTGAGAAGGCTAACAGCAGCTCCGATTAACGGTCATGAAGCTTTGTCTATGTACATACCATATATTGAGGAGATTGTTATCTCTTCTCTGGAAAAGCTGGCCACCATGGGACAGATGGAGTTTTTAACTCAACTCATAAAGATTACTTTCAAAATTATTATGCATATCTTTCATTGGTTGAGTTGAGTTTCGGTTTGTGTGTTATGTTTGTTTGAATCTCTCTGTGTTTGGTCTGGTAAAAGATAGAGCAAACATTGTTTCCAAAGTTATAGGAGACATTGAGATAATGTTTTGGCCACGATCCTCAGCGTGCGGAGCAGAGGTTTCTAGCAGACAAAGAGGGAGGATGAGTGTTGCGGGTGTGCCACCTCGCGAACGAGGAAAGAGGTTTTTGGGGGTGCGCTTGACTTCTTGATCAGGCAAAGGGGGGTTACAGGTGCCACCTCTGAGGAGGATTTACGAGCACAAGCGAATCGATACTCACGGCGGCGCGAGCAGAGCAGTTACAGGGAGTTCAGAGAGAAGCTGAAGGGGGTAGAGTCCGGAGAGCTCTGGAGAAAGACCTAGGCGGCGGCGCTTAGGGTTAGGGTTTCAAGGAAGGCTCGAAGGGTAACTGGGTTTCAGTTGTATTGTGTTTGTTGTTTGTATTGATTTGAGAGAGACTTGTTTGTATTGATTTTGAGAGTCGCTTTTTCTATTAGGGTTCGAGCCCTCTTATATAGTGGTTCGGCAGAAGCAAAGTGATTAGAATCCAAGTCGGACTCTGAAACACTAATTCACAAGGACACTGCTTCGTCCATGCGAACCAACCAATTGGTGACACCTGCCCAGTTCGCACACTTCATTCCGCGCTACCAACTGTAGACTCCTATGCGAACTGGAATTAGGAGCATCCTCATCTCGCGGGCTGCTACAGGGTGCTATCTCGCGTGCTTCTACAGCTCGCGTCCATCTCGCGGGCTATTGTAGCTCGCGAGCCTTAAAAAGGCTTTTTATATTTAATGTGCCACAGGGATTGGCCCGAAACATGTCAAAGACTTGTAAAAGTCTTCAACGTTTGTCGTGGTGCGCGCGGACTCCGCCTGTTTGTTTCCTCGCGAAGTCCTCTACGCGAGGCAGTTCACCAGCTCGCCTCGCCTCGTCTACGCGGAAAGTCAATCTCGCCTCGCCTACGCGGACTGGCAAATAGTAATTCCGCGTGCGAGCTAGGTGTTCCACGCGAACTGCGTAGTCCGCCTATGTCCATTCCGCGTGCGAGCTAAGTGAAGTCAAGTTCGCATGCAGTTTGTTCCGCGTGAAGTCTAACTTGGCTCGCGTGGTCTCACTGGCGGGCTATCACTTGTAAACTTAGAGAAACTCCATCTCGCCGGTATGACATGGTCCAAGAAATAATTAATATTTACATAGACATTTACTGTCCTGTAAAATATTAATATAGGCGTAGACATTGCCCCCTAGCCTCGAAGTTATGAAATGTCGAGAATGACTGAATAGGTTTATGTTCAAGTTGCTCCAAAGCCAATAGTATTGGCTCGGGTCATACATAAAAGGAGTGTGAAGAAACAAGCCTGTGAATAGGCCTTGAAACTCAAGCACCCAATAAGGCATCGTAGCGAACTGCTGCACGGCTCGTTTAGGCAATTTGGACTTGAACTTGAAAATGCCTGCATTCGCCTGCTCCACTTTTGCATTCATGTGCTCTTAGTCCGCATTCGCCTGCTCCACTTAGAAGACATAGTACATTGCATATACCGCGAACGGATGTAGCTCGCATGGTTGTATCTTGAGCAGACGTTTGACTTGACTATATTCCAAAAAAGGCTCTTTGCGAAATCTTAGCAATGGCGAATCAACTTGGTGATAAACAAGGAATGACAAAGGCCAAGTACCTCGCTGCCCCCTAGTGCGAACCAGTATAAAGCTGAAAAATTTTAAGAGGCCATGCCCTTCGCTGCCCCCCAGTGCGAACCAATGAGAAGCAAACAAAGGAGTCGGCGAACGGCCCGCACAAAGCTGGCGAGCCAAGTTTGAAAATTTGGAGGCCACAGGGATTGGCCTAAATAATGACCAAGACACTTGAAGAATGTCTAAAGTCTGAAATTTCTGGAACACGATCTGCCAATGTGCCCCCTAGTTTTGATGTCTGTTCGCCGAAGCTTCTTGAGAAGAATGGAGGACATCAAAACTTTAGCATGCCCCCCAGGGACAAAGTCGTGGTACCGATGCCCCCCAGTGCGGAAAGCATGTTTCAAGGTCATGAAAACACATTGAAAATGCATATTGCAAATCCGCGCGTATCCTGAACTGTCTGCATTCAAACTGCCATAACTCTCTCCAGGAATGGCGGAATGACAAGCCGTAAAATCCTCTGGAAAATAGACATCCAGGGCTTTCGGTCGGTATAAGGCGGGCCGGCTAGTGCTTCCTGGATCATTCCAATGGAGCTCGCAAAGTTGACTGTCAGGTAGTGGCTGGTGCAACTTTCAGAATTGCAAACTAGTTGTATTGCCTCTCTGACTTGACTTCGCGAGCCTCAGGGATAGGCTCCTAAGTAAAGTTCAAGCCTTCAGAGGCAAGAACGTTGTCTTGCATTTCAGCAAGACCAAGGATCTCTTTTTGTGGTTTTGGCTATTTGATTTTTTTTGTATTTTCTTTTTTCAATGCGAGAAGGAAAGAAACTGCAAGCAAACAGGAGTAAAAACTGAAGGAAAGCTAAGAACAAAGAACGAAGGGTATCATAGTTTGATTAGGTACCCTTTGTTAGGCCACGGGGGAGGCCACCAATGCTTTACTCCAAGTCTCGACGTCGTCATGGTTCCAACAAGAGACTGTCGCTGTTGAGAACTTCCAAATGTTGAGCAGAGTTGTTCCGCGTCAACCACTTGAAAAGTTGGGCAAGGTATTTCGTAGGGTACATCTCGTTGCCCCCCACGTATCCTTTTCTGTTGACCAATCATGATCTTCAACTGCATTCTCGTATATCGTATGCTGTTGAGATCAGCCTTGTTGCCAACTATCATGTCATAATGCATGGTGTTTTTAGGGATAACCACGCACTGACCATGGAAAAGACCCACTTGCTGGTCTCTTTGCACCATATCAAGAGTGTCACTGGGATTGAACTCCTGTGGTCTATAATTATGAGATAGACACACCAACATATAGTCTTCATTGTATTCATCGTATATTGGCTCTGTGTCAAACTCAACTTTGAAGTCACTATAGTCCAGCGAATTCACCTCTGCCCCTGATGCAAATATATGACATCCATAAGCATCATGCTCAGATGCCGCCAAGCTCCTGCTGCACACTAGAGTGAAATAACAAACATGCCTCTAAACTTGCATGCAGAGAGTCCAAGAGTATTGAAATGTGCAATCGCGGGCTGGCCTAAGTATACCACCACACCATGTATAGTTAAGCTTATCATGACCTAGGATTGGCGAAGCGGACTGAGGCATCTTGCTGGTGAATATAAGATTGGCGAGGCGAATTAGTGGGAGAAGCGGATCTCGCCAGCCTTGACGCCCCGTGTGTACAGGCTGAAAAGGAAACTCAAGAGGCTCTGGTCCAACTGCATTTCGCTTGTCATGATTTGGTAAAGAAAGCAGGCGAGCTCCGCCTTGCCCCCCATGCGGCTGACCTATGTCCACATATACATCTCGCATAGGAAAGCTGGCTCTTGAGTCACCTTTCATGCGAGCTTGCGGTTCACCACCAGCGTTTGACCCGCTCTCTTTCTCTAAGGTGGACTGTTCTGTCCTACCTTCAAACTTATCTTCCTAGGGAACAACGTCGGTTTTTGAGATAAGATCATTATCCAAAGTTCCGCCCGTCTTAACCTCAGGCTCCTTGTCATTGATTGACAAAGTAGCTTCTCCCTTGGATGTAGGTCCGTCCAAAGAAAAATCTTCACCATTCGTAGGCTTTGCATTCTGGCGTTGTAAAGCCTTTTTCATGGTATCCCACCACTGATGAGACTGATCCAGAAAAGCCTTCCTTTCGGCTTCTTCCTTTTCTTTAGCAACCGCTCGAGCAGCCCTTTCCTCAGCGAATTGCTCGAGAAGGGCAGCCATTCGCTCGGCACATCTTCTTTGGACGGCAGCTCTTCGCTCGAGATGATGTCTATGGAAGGCATCTAATCTTTCACGGCTGGCCGCTAACTTTTCTTGCAAATCGCCCCAGTCCATTATCGCATTTTGTTTGTCATGATTTGGGGCGGCATCTTGATCACGTCCAGTAATTGGACAAAGCTCGAGTTGATCATACCCTTGATCATGTTGGAAGCTGTGGTTCGCCATTATGCACAGTTGTGGTTCGCCTTCAGCGTGCGAACCGATTTCTTCTTCAAAGATGGACTGTTCTGTCCTATCTTCAGGCTCTTTTTCCTGAGGAACACCGCCGATCTTTGAGATAGGATAATGACCCTTAATCTCAACGACCTCGACCTCAGGTTCTTTGGACGTGGGTTCATCCAAAGAAGATTCTTCACCATGAGATTGGCTGCTAGGCACCTCAATCTTTTTGGCAAGAACATGCTCGTCAACTATAGGCTTTACATTTAGGCATTGTAAAACCTTTTTGTTTTCTTCAGCAGCCTCTCTGGCCGCCCGCTCAGCTTGTCGCCTGCTGATGGCAGCTATTCTTTCCTGGTTAGCTGCTATTTTTTCTTGGTTAGCTGCTATTGTTTCTTGCAATTCGTCCCAATTCATTATCGCATTTTTTGCTTTTGATCTCCGATCCCGATGAAGTTGAAAACTGTATTGATGATTCTTCTGGCTTCCCTATGGTGAATCGCTTGTACTCCCTGTCCCACTGGGCGTGCCAATGTTTTGGCCACGATCCTCAGCGCGCGGAGCAGAGGTTTCTAGCAGACAAAGAGGGAGGATGAGTGTTGCGGGCGTGCCACCTCGCGGACGAGGAAAGAGGTTGTTGGGGGTGCGCTTGACTTCTTGATCAGGCAAAGGGGGGTTACAGGTGCCACCTCTGAGGAGGATTTACGAGCACAAGTGAATCGATACTCACGGCGGCACGAGCAGAGCAGTTATAGGGAGTTCAGAGAGAAGCTGAAGGGGGTAGAGTCCGGAGAGCTCTGGAGAAAGACCTAGGCGGCGGCGCTTAGGGTTAGGGTTTCGAGGAAGGCTCGAAGGGTAACTGGGTTTCAGTTGTATTGTGTTTGTTGTTTGTATTGATTTGAGAGAGACTTGTTTGTATTGATTTTGAGAGTCGCTTTTTCTGTTAGGGTTCGAGCCCCCTTATATAGTGGTTCGGCAGAAGCAAAGTGATTAGAATCCAAGTCGGACTCTGAAACACTAATTCACAAGGACACTGCTTCGTCCATGCGAACCAACCAATTGGTGACACCTGCCCAGTTCGCACACTTCATTCCGCGCTGCCAACTGTAGACTCCTATGCGAACTAGAATTAGGAGCATCCTTATCTCACGGGCTGCTACAGGGTGCTATCTTGCGTGCTTCTGCAGCTCGCGTCCATCTCGCGGGCTATTGCAGCTCGCGAGCCTGAAAAAGGCTTTTTATATTTAATGGGCCACAGGGATTGGCCCGAAGCATGTCAAAGACTTGTAAAAGTCTTCAACGTTTGTCGTGGTGCGCGCGGACTCCGCCTGTTTGTTTCCTCGCGAAGTCCTCTACGCGAGGCAGTTCGCCAGCTCGCCTCGCCTTGCCTACGCGGAAAGTCAATCTCGCCTCGCCTATGCGGACTGGCAATCTCGCGAAGTACATTTCCGCCTTGCCTCGCGAAGAGTCCATCTCGCCTCGCCTACACGGACTGGCAAATAGTAATTCCGCATGAAGGCATTCCGCGCACGAGCTAGGTGTTCCACGCGAACTGCGTAGTCCGCCTATGTCCATTCCGCGTGCGAGCTAAGTGAAGTCAAGTTCACATGCAGTTTGTTCCGCGCGAAGTCTAACTTGGCTCGCGTGGTCTCACTGGCGGGCTATCACTTGTAAACTTAGAGAAACTCCATCTCGCCGGTATGACATGGTCCAAGAAATAATTAATATTTACATAGACATTTACTGTCCAGTAAAATATTAATTTAGGCGTAAACAGTTTACATTAGGGGTTGTTGAAATGGTTGTTAGATTAGTGAAGGTGAAGGCATATATGTATGTGTTATGCATCAAAGTAGTTATCTTGGTCACTCTGTAGGACCTAAGTTCTAATATTAGTTCATTACAATAACGAATTCGTTATTGTGTACCTGATGCAGGTCGAGAACTGCTGTTGCTCCATTGGAAAGACTGAAATTTTGCTCCAGGTACTTTTCCTTCCTTGTTTACAGGATGTGCAATTTAGATCAATACCCTACAGATAGGAGATTTTAACTCGTGAATGTTATATTCACTGAAGAGTGGTAAATGCACTTCTTTTTTGATAGACAAGCAGTTGGGGGTCGAGGTTGGTTAAAGTGGTAGCATTTTACATTTTCTATTATGTTAAGCTGGAGTAATTTGGATTCGCATATGCCATTATGCAGGTTCAAAATCCTCATAGTATTAAGTTCAGTGGGACAGTTCAGGGCTTGAAGTATATATGTAGAAGTGAGGGTTTCAGAGGCTTGTTTAAAGGCAACGGAACTAATTGTGCTTGCATAGTCCCAAATTCAGCAGTCAAGTTCTTTAGCTATGAGGAGGCATCCAGGTATGATCCATTTCCTGGTCCTCCATTCCCCCACAAATTTTCTGATTTTTATTTGCACTCATATTCACTTTGTTTATCATCTATCAGCAATAAGCATTTTGTAATGTCTATATTCATTTCCCACCTACAATCTGGTAAATCATTTATTAATGTGTACTTGTGAACAGGGGAATCCTATGGTTTTATTGTGTCAGCACTCACTTGATTCATTTTAATCACAGGCTCGGAGGAATCTTGTTGCTACTTTTCAATCTATTGTAGATGAACGCAGAGCTTAAAAGAAGGCCGGAAATATCTTCACAAAGAATAAAGATATGATGGATGCTCTGGTGGATGTTCAAGACGAAGATGGAAGGAAACTTACAGATGAAGAAATCATTGACATTCTGTTGATGTACTTGAATGCTGGCCATGAGTCTTCTGGCGATACCATGAAGTGGGTGACAGTTTTGTTACAAGAACACCCGAAAGTATTCCAGAAAGCCAAGGTACTTGAGTTTAGAAGTTTTGGAAAGTCAATCCAGGTCTTCTTTTTTTCTTTTTTTTTAATGTGTATTATTATGTTCCAGGACTAGATGAAAGCCTTGGTACAAGTTACCTTTCTTCCAGGACTAGATGTTTAAGTCTGGTCTGACCTCAAATTAGATGATCTAGATGTATTAGGATGTCTCTTGTTAAACAAAATATGCTTAGTATTGCATCTTTTCTTTGTATGCTTAGTATTTCATCTTTTACATTGTTCCATCTTCTGTGTGTTGTGTGTACTAATGCAGGGAACCTTCACCAAGAGTAACACTAGGAGTTATACTGTTATTACTACCATGCATCTTGTGTCATGCTATTGTTGTACATAATTTTCTGATCCCTGCCATTAAAATGATATGATAAACAAGCTAGTTGCTAGTGCTACTGCTGTCCATCATAAATTAGTACTGTGTCTTCCACAGTTGATATCAAAATAAGTTCGATAGTATATATGAACTCTCATGCTATAGATTTTGTTGTACTAGTACTTTATTCATTAGTTGTGCATGCTTACTAGAGTGCTTCTATTTTTTTTAGAGTTGTACATATTCACTCTGCAATGTAAAATATATGAATATATCTTATGGCCGTTCCAGTTTAAGAAAAAAGACATACAGTCAAGGAGATAATGAACCAAGTAGCTTTAGATTATCATACATTTCATTCTCTTCAGTCATTTGAATGTTGTTTCGTTATCCAAGCTATTAAGAAGAAACCAAGTAGCTCATGCTCAATATATATATTATACCAATTACCATTTTGTTGTTTCAACCGTATTGATATATAATGAATCCCAACAACAAAAGGCTTTGTTTTATCTTAACTCAATGACAAGTAACAGGCTAACAACATGTAGGTGTTAAGGGTTGTTTGACAGTCTAAATTTTGAGATTTATTTGTACATCAGTTAACCCAATGACAATATCTATAATAGTCTGGAATTCACCCAAAAAAAATATTGGTTTCATTGAACTGAGTATTTTGTTTCTGTGGCTATTTATTAATTACTTCATGTTACGGATGTTAGTTTATATTTGGTTTCTATGTTTTTGTAAGAAAAACTTACTAAAGCTTTGTATCTTCAGTATTTTGGCAGGAGACTGTAAACACGAAAATATCTACAACAAATAACAGAACAACACGTGTACAAAGAATAATTTAATTTAAATCAAATGCGAATGCGGGTTACAATCTTTGTGAACTCCTCTGATTCTATCTCTGAATTTAGGTTTAACTCAAGGGTGACAAACACTTGTTCTTGAGGGTTACGCAGATTGATCACGTAACAAGTATTTAGGTTTAGTGAAGAACTGGTTATCTGGGGAGCTTGATAGTTCTTCAAGGATCTAGTGAAGAACTGGCTATCTGGAGAGTTTGATAGTTCTTCAAGGATCTAGTGAAGAACTGGCTATCTGGGGAGCTTGATAGTTCTTCAAGGGTTTAGGGGAGACTTCTGAGCTTGCGGAGGGATTTCTCTCTCTCTAGTTCGCTGCCTTCTTTTTTATGCCTCTTGGTTTTCGCTCCCCCTTTCCTCTTGGTATGAGAGGGGGTATTTATAGTGTTAACATGCCTCTACTTAAGGCAAGTAATGAAGATTCTGAATCAATAATATTTCCTTAATCAAATCAATGAATCTTGACTGATTGATCTACTTGCCGATTTTAACATAATCAAATCAATCGAATCTTGAGATTTAGATATGCCCAGATCGCTTTGGATTGAATGTCCTGTTTTGGGCAAGATCCTTACGCTATCTCGCGGATATGGAAGGTATCCCGCGAGGAAGCTTGATTTCCAAGCAAGCGGTGATTTCTAATCCCATTTCGCGGACGACTTCCCTTGGACATGCAAACTCTGTCGTCTAGCTCCTTCGCGAGGTTCCACATATGCGGGGCCATCTCGCCTCGCCTTTATGTTAATCTACGCGCGCGGAGTCCATTTCGCCTCGCGAAGTCAAGTTCACCTCGCGGAGTCAATTTCACCTCGCCAAGCCTAGTTCGCCTCGCGAAGTCCATTTCGCCTTGCGAAGTCAAGGTCACCTCGCGGGGGTCCATTTCACCTTGCGAAGTCAAGGTCACCTCGCGGAGTCCATTTCACCTCGCCAAGCCTAGCTCGCCTCGTGAAGTCCATTTCGCCTTGCGAAGTCAAGGTCACCTCGCGGAGTCCATTTCACTTTGCGAAGTCAAGGTCACCTCGCGGAGTCCATTTCACCTCGCCAAGCCTAGCTCGCCTCGCGAAGTCCATTTCGCCTGGCGAAGTCTTGTTTGCCTTGCGAAGTCTATCTCTCCTCGGGAAGTTGTCTTCGCCTGGCGAAGTCTTGTTCGCCTTGGGAAGTCATTTCGCCTGGTGAAGTCTATTTCACCTCGCGAAGTCTATTTTGCCTGGCGAAGTCACATCATTAATCGACACTTGATAATTGATTTCAATCGGGATTTAAGGTTTTGTTGTCGGCTGATCATTTCCACGTTGCCACGTGTTATTTCCGACTGCTTCCCAATTTTGTTGACTCAAGAGCCACGTATTTTCTTGGATTATTCAACGACTATTATTATCGTTAAATTTTACATGTCTACAAATGCCCCCACTTCAAGGTGTGTCGCAGCCATGCTGTCATCATGTGCCAGAGGCGTGACTTGAAGTCTATGTTTAATGGGTTTATGGTAATTCCCGAATTGATAGGGATTCCTAATTTTGTAAGGATTCCCTATTTTCTTGTAGAAATTCCTCGAATTTATAGGATACCCAATTTGCAAAGATTCTTGTAAAGCCTCCAAGTAATGGGCGGAAACCTTTGATGTATTTCTTCCTTGATTTGCTTGATTCTCCATACTTTTCCAGTTTCGATGAGGAAAGATTGCACTATAAATTAGAGCTTCCGGTTGAACATTATTCATCACAAAGTTACAACCATCTCGCTGTGAGTTCAACAATATACTCTCTCTCCTTTTGATTTGATTGCTATGGCGCGGAGTCATATGATTCGCTGACCCCTCTTTTTTTTTTTTTAATCTTGTAGGTTGCGAGATATTTCTGAGTTATCCATCTTCAGTAGCAGTAGAAACCTTACTCGGCGAAGCACGACAGAATCTCAAGGCAGCGAAGCGCAATTTTTCAACAAGTAGACGTACACCACTTCGCATGGCCTTTTTCAAAAGTTTCAAGAAAGGCACAATCACCATCCTTGAAGATATTAACGACGTTCAAAGTGATGGCACCACCTTATATACCTATCCTTCATTGACTGGGTCGCGCTCTCTTGAGTCTCCACCATATGATGGTTCGGGTCATATTCCTCGGTGGTCTTTCCAACAATCGCGTCAGCTAGCCACCTTTCAATCAGCCAAATCCAACATCGAGAAACGAAGCGTAGACGTATGGATGTTGAAGTCTGCCCATCATGACCATAACGTTCCTCAAACACCGTTCGTGCTTCTTAGCGACCGTACGTGCAATGGTTCAGTGCAATGGAGAGGGTTTCATGCCAACGGAGCCTTCTCCTACACGGAACGTTACTGGGAGTGGTTAGAAGACATCCTAAGCCGAAGCGGAGCTCTCATCCACAAAACTGGCCTCTACCGAGCGGTGTTTGCATCGCTCTTCAGCTATGACCATGTTGTACCTGTGATGCGGGCCTTCTGTGAGTTTTGGTGCCCTGGCACAAATACTCTTCATAGATCATGTGGAGAGATGTCTATCTCTTTGAGGGACTTGACATATATCTGTGGCTTGCCCATAACTGGAAGGTTCTACGACGAAGTTGTTCCATCTATTGAAGAATTTGTAGCCAAGGGTAAAGGTGTTGAGCCAATTATTCCTAAGAGTTGCAAATTCTTATTTCTTGCGTACCACAAGCTTTGCGCTAAAGGGCAGAAAGTGAAGATTGCATCATGGATCCAGTACTGGTATAAAGGAAGTTTGAGATACAAGAGACCGCCCGCCAAGAGTGTACGGAACAAGAAAGATGCACCTCAGAATACGTGCAACCCATCTGGCGAAATCCGTGAGGCTCAAGCTCAAACTGATGATGACTCCGCTCCGTTTGATGACTTGGGCGTGGATGACGAAGACATAGAGTCTACGTACTTGGCGGCATTTTACGCATACTGGTTGTGTCTATTCGTCTTTCCTATGGACGATACAGGCTTGATCCGACCTAGCGTGTTTAAAATTGCCAGCAAAATGTCTCAAGGCTGTCAATTCTGTCTAGCTGTACCTGTGTTAGCCAATATCTATCAAGGCTTGAACGAGATTTCCGCTTCCAAAGATCCAGGGAATTGTTCGGCTACATTGCCCTTTCACTATGTGTATACGTGGTTGGCAGAGTATTTCGGCACCCATTTTTATTCTCCTCTTCCTGACAACTTTAAACCACGCATGGTTGACTTTTCAAGGGCATTTTCGGCCAAGCACTTTGGAGACGCACAAGCTCGTTCTTTATTCAACACATGTGGCAATGTATGGATGGACATCTTAGCCGTAGTCTCTAAAGAACGCAAAATGATCGTTGATCATGCAAATGTTAACCATTCAAACATTGTCTACCTCACCTGCCTTCGATCTGGATTTCTTACTCTTAGGCAGGGCAACCGGCGAGTCGTTCAACCCTACAGTCCTTACCGTTTCAGCCGTCAATTCAGCTATGTTCAAGATGTTCCAGGAAGCCTTCAAAAGAACATTCGGACAGGCGCATTATCCTCGGCGTACTGGCATTGGGAAAGTTTTACTAAACGTGAGACAGGGAGCACAGTGACGTTGCCGCCTGAGAGCATTCTAAAAGAGTACATGATGACTCGAGATTATGTTGAATGGTGGTCCAAAGTATATCGTTCCATGCCCAAGATGACTACAGCAACAACGCTTGGGTCACCGCACAAGCCTTTAAAAACGAAAGAAGACAAGGTTGTTGCTCGCGTGGTACCGCCCCACCAGAAAGTGGCTCCCCGCGAGATACTATTTCAGCAGGAAGTGGTTCCCCGCGAGATGTCGTCTCGCTAGAGAGTAGTTCCTCACGAGATGCCATATCGCCAGAGAGTTAGTCCCCGCGAGATTGAACTTGACAATAATCTTCGCGCATCTTCTACCAAGGCGTTGCCCCCAAGTAGCAATTCTCCCAATGAACCGCACCAAGCTTTAGAAGGTCATGGGGACTCATCTGATCATCATCTCGCCCAGAGTCACCTTAAGTTGAAGGGGACAAAAACTCAAGCAAAAAGACTTAGTGGGAGTAGTAACAGTTCCAGGGACGTGAACTTCAAGCGTCGAAGGATTGAACCCGACCTTGGCTCCATTTATTTCAATCGTGACGACGAGTTTCTCCTTAATAGAAACTTTCTTGGCAAAGTGCCTGGTCCATCGAAACAGACTCCAAATCATGTCGAGGTATGTTCGCCACCATCACCATGTATATTTTTTTTAACATTATATGCATGATTTGAACTCATTTTCTTTACCTTCTTGTTTTCAGCTAGAAAGACTCCCACTTTTTGAAGATGAAGCTTGTTCGAAAGAGGTTGGCGTCCTTTCAACAGAACCAATGAAGACCGACTCTTTTCACGAAGATGATGCATGCGAACCAAATGAATCGCAACAAGTTAATCGTGAAGATATTTTGGTGAATCCTCCGAGGTTTTTAAGCAATATGGCATTCTCTGAAATCACCCGCGGTGAAGTTGATGTCATGGACACTAACCAAGGGCTCCGACAGATTCGTATGCAGGCCGCCACTCTAATTTGTGAACAAATGGAAGACGTCATCACGAAGCACTCATCAAGAACCATTCTTTCTAAAAAGAAAGACCTTGGCGAGATGGTGGCCGAACTTCAGTGTTATGGGTTTGATCCTTCGCCAGTAAAAGACAAGGTAGAAAGCTTGATGACTTGTGCTACTCAGTATAACGCGGCGAGGCTTGTATGCACGCATAAAGCTACTCCAGGCGCATGTGATCAGCGTTTGTCTCGTATGGAGGCTGAAATTGCAAAGTCAATCGAACTTTGTCAAACTGATCTTGGTCAACGTCAAGTTGTGATTGGGTCCTTGGAGAACTTGAAGGAGAAGCAGCGGAGGTTGGAGCAGGAAATAACCTCCCTAGACGCGAGCCTTCTACTTCATGACAAAAGGCTTGCTGATTTAGAGAAGCAGAAAGTCCAAATCAAGGAAACTCCAGAATTGACTGCTGAAGAACTTGAGGAAGCAAAGAGGCTCCGAGATGATTTTGAAAAGCAACGCAACAACTTCAAAGGCCTATCTTGGACGTGAAGGGCCCGTCATTGTTTAGTAACTTATGATTTTTTTTTTTTTTTATGCATGTAATAAGTCATTTTGACAATAGCACTCATTATGCAATAAATTTTTTTTTTTTTTCATATGACTAAACTTAAGAATATAATTCTCAAGCTGCCTACATATCCTTCCAAAAAAAAAAATCAAGTCATAACGTAGTTCAAGGATGAGGATTTAGAACTCCTTTATTTTTATTTTTTTTGGGTGCCTTGTGCAGTTTAGGCTCATGCAGGCTAGGAGTATTTTTGTCATTTGCAGTTTAAGCTCGTGCAAACAAGGAGCGTTTATTTGTCATTCGCAGTTTACGCTCGTGCGGACAAGGAGCATTTATCTGTTTCAAGCATAGTATTTCTTTAAGAACTTGCCGTTGATTGGGCCAATTCTCAAACCGTCTTCAGCCACGATTTTATAAGCTCCATTGGTGTAGACTTCGCTGATGACATAAGGGCCATCCCACTTTGACTTGAACTTGGGACCGGTCTTGTGTGTCATGATGATGGGTCTACGTACAGCAAGGACTAAGTCGCCAATTTGAAAGGAACGAGGCCGAACGCCTTTGTTGAAGGCACGCGACATCCGGGCTTGGTAGCATTCTAGATGTTGTTGCTCATCGAGCCTCTTCTCGTCTAAAGCTTCCAACTCTTGAAGTCGTAGCTTGATATTTTCTTCATTTGTGAGGCCTTCTTGCAAAGCAATCCTCAATGAGGGAATTTGCTTCTCTAATGGCAAGACGGCTTCAACACCATACACAAGAGAATAAGGTGTGGCATTTGTGGCAGTTCGATATGTCGTTCTATATGCCCACAATGCTTCGCCCATCTTCTCATGCCAGTCTCTTTGTGCAGAGACGGTCTTCTTCAAGATGTTGCAGAGCGTCTTGTTAAATGCCTCCGCCAAACCATTAGCTGGTGCATTGTGCATCGACGAAAAGTGTAGCTTGAAGTGATACTTTTCGCTAAGTTTTTGCATAGCACTATTTGAGAAGTACCTGGCATTGTCCGTGATGATGCAACGTGGCACACCATATCGCTGGATGATGCATGTCTTGATGAAGTCTACAACGGTTTCTTTCTTTATCTCTTTAAGCGGTACTGCCTCCGACCACTTTGAGAAGGAATCCGTGGCTGCCAAAATGTACATGTGGCCTCCGGAAGATTTCGGATTTATAGGTCCCACAGCGTCTATCCCCCAGACATCAAACGGGTGTGAAGCGATTGTAGGATGCAATAGCTCAGGCGGTTGATGGATAAAGTTTGCGTGGAATTGACAAGCTTGACATTTCTGTGCGTACTCCATGCAATCCTTGACCATTGTGGGCCAGTAGTAACCCATTCGCCTTACTTGAAAATGTAATTTAGGGCCTGATTGATGAGCTCCACATATTCCGGAATGGACCTCTTCCATGGCTTTGGACGCCTCTTCTTTTCCCAAACACCTAAGGAGTAACCAGTCAAATGATCGTCGATAAAGAGTCTCCTTGTAGTAGAAAAAGCGCGGGGCTCTTCGTTTGATATCCGTTCGCTGTTTTAGATCGTCAGGTAGCTTGCTATGCTCAATGTAGTCGATCAAAGGATGCCTCCAATCTTCGACGTCGATAACATAGACGGAGACCACATTGGAATTTTCGCATAATGGGACAATCTTTGTTGAGACAACCCATCGTTGGCAAATTGAAAGGTCCACAATTTCATCATTTGATAATGCCAAAGTTGCTGCTAGGTTGGCCAAGGCATCCGCCATCTGGTTTTCTTTCCTTGGCACATGTTCTAGTGTAACAACGTCGAAACCCGTCAAAAGTTGTGTAGCGAGACGGAAATAAGGAACCAAATCCTCTTTTCTGACTTCGTAATTAGTTAGTAGTTGATCAATTACTAACTTCGAATCCCCGTACACTTCTAGATTTGCAATTTGCATTTCTAAGGCCGTTTGCAATCCCATGATGAGAGCTTGGTATTCCGCAACATTGTTGGAACACAATTCACCGAGAGTGAAGGCGTATGGCAATATTTGCTTTTGTGGGGTGACGAAGACAACGCCGGCTCCTGCTCCGTCTACTCTTGAAGATCCATCAAAGAACATCTTCCAAGTGGGGAGAATTTCTGCAAGAAAGACTTTTTCATCCGGCAAGTCATCTAAAATTTCCCAATCGGCAGGGATTGGGTGGTCCGCTAGAAAGTCAGCAACAACTTGGCCTTTGACTGCCTTGGCAGGTACATAGACAAGGTCATGTTGATTGAGGAGCAAGGCCCACTTTGCCATTCGTCCTGATAAGACTGGTTTAGACATGATAAACTTGACTGGGTCAACTCGGGCTACTAAATGCACCGTGTAAGCTTGCATATAATGCCTTAACTTTTGGATGGAAAAGATGAGAGCGAGACATGTCTTCTCTATTGGAGAATAATTTAATTCTGCTCCTGTGAAAGTTCGACTTAAATAGTATAAGGCCATCTCCCTTCTTTCCTCGTTTTCTTGGGCTAGAAGTGCTCCAAGCGATCTTTCTTGAGCTGCGATGTAAAGAGTAAGAGGTTTCCCAGGAATGGGTGCACCCAACACTGGAGCGTTAGCCAAGTACTTTTTAATGCTTTCGAAAGCATTGTGAGATGCTTCATCCCACACGAAAGGCACATTCTTCTTCATGAGTCGACTAAAAGGTTGACATCGACCTGCGAGGTTGGAGATGAACCGCCTGATAAACACGAGTTTTCCTTGAAGGCTTCTCAATTCTTTTAAACTTGTTGGCACTGGCATTTCTTGAATGGCCTTAATCTTTGATTAATCTACTTCAATGCCCCGATGCTTCACAATGAATCCAAGGAACTTGCCTGAACTCACACCAAAAGCGCACTTCAATGGGTTCATTTTCAGTTGGTACTCGTGTAACCTATCGAACACTTTTCGTAAGTCTTGCAAGTGATCACTCCTTTTTCTTGATTTGACAACCAAATCGTCCACATAGCATTCAACGTACTTGTGAAGCATGTCTCCAAAGACCTTCTGCATGGCACGTTGGTATGTTGGAACGGCATTATTTAATCCAAACGGCATGACTTTGTAACAGTAAATGCATTTGGGAGTGCGAAATGCAGTTAACTCCTCGTCTTCTTGCCCCATCTTTATTAGGTTATGTTTACGCCTAGATTAATATTTTACTTGACAGTAAATGTTTATGTAAATATTAATTATTTCTTGGACCATGTTATACCGGCGAGATGGAGTTTCTCTAAGTTTACAAGTGATAGCCCGCCAGTGAGACCACGCGAGCCGAGTTAGACTTCGCGTGGAACAAACTGCATGCGAACTGGACTTCACTTAGCTCGCTCGCGGAATGGACATAGGCGGACTACGCAGTTCGCGTGGAACACATAGCTCGCGCGCGGAATGCCTTCGCGCGGAATTACTATTTGCCAGTCCGCATAGGCGAGGCGAGATGGACTCTCCGCATAGGCGAGGCGAGATGGACTCTCCGCGTAGGCGAGGCGAGGCGAGCTGGCGAACTAGCTCGCGTAGGAGACTTCGCGAGGAAGCAAATAAGCCGAGCCCGCGTGCCCTACTGTAATCGTTGAGGACTTTTACAAATCTTTGACATGCTTCGAGCCAATCCTTGTGGCCCATTAAATATAAAAAGCCTTTTTAAGGCTCGCGAGCTGCAATAGCTCGCGAAATGGAATCGAGCTTCAGTAGCACGCGAGATAGCTTCCTGTGACAGCCCGCGGGATGAATTCCAGTTCGCATAGGAGTCTACAGTTGGCAGCACGGATTCAATGCCTATGCAAAGTATGCGAACTGGGCAGGTGTCACCAATTGGTTGGCTTGCATGGAGTAAACCGTGTCCTTGTCAATTAGGGATTCAGAGTCCGACTTGAATTCTAAGCTATATTTCTTCTTCTGCAAGCGAACCACTATATAAAGGGCTCGAAGGTTTACAGAAAAACACTCTCTCTCAAATAATACACAAAAACACAAATATAAACTGAAACCAGTTACCCTTCGAGCTCCACGAAACCCTAACCCTAAGCGCCGCCGCCTAGGTTCCCCTCTTCAGAGCCCTCCGGACTCTACCCCCCGACTTCTCTCTGAACTCCCTATAGTTGCTCTGCTCGCGCCGCCGTGAGTATCGATCGCTTGTGCTCGTAAATCCTCGTCTGAGGTGGCACCTGTAACCCCCTTCGCCTGATCAAGAAGTCAAGCGCACCCCTACTACCTTTTCCTCGTCCGCGAGGTGGCACGCCCGCAACTCCCCCATTCTCTTTGTTCACTAGAAACCTCTGCTCCGCGCGCTGAGGATCGTGGCCAAAACATTGGCACGCCCAGTGGGACAGGGTGTGCAAGCGGATACATCATAAGGAAACCGGGAGAAGCGCCGTACCGAAAGCCCCAGCTTTCTTGTCTCAAGCACATATCGCTACGGTATAAGCCCCATAACAGCGCGGCTTGCCGATCCCTCACTCAAGAACAAGTCCTTGCTCGGTATGGTAACCCAGACTACAGCGAGACCGCCATGGTAGGCTCTCAGCCGACCTAAGACACAGGTTCTGCTCTATCTACGGAGCAAATCTTTCAGATGTTCGAGCAGTTGACGAGCCAGGGGTTGGCTACTCAACAAAGTATCACTAACCTTGCTGGTAAGGTCGACAGCCTTGCTGAACAAGTCAAAAGGGACAAAACCCTTTGGGAAGCAGACCAACACAACCTTACTGTACTCACTGAAGACTTCAACCAGTTTGTCAGCGAAACAAGGGAAACCAAGGGCTTGGTCGAAGGAAGCCTTCAACAGATCCGCTCGGATCTGGATCAGAACACGGAGACCGTGAAGCAAGGCGCAGAGACCGTGAAGCAACATGCAGAGGTCCTACCACTCACTCACGCGACAGTAGACGAGCAGACTCGCCGCTTGGACGAGCACGATACCAAGCTGCATGACCAGCAGAATGCTTCCTTCTTTGGAAGTAAGAGCAGTCTAGAGAAGCTAGACGAATTCAAAGACAAACAGGACCGGCTGAACCTACGGGTCCTTGAAGTTGAAGACTGGATGAGGGCGCAGGCACCAAAGAACCATGCTCTAAACCCTACTAGCCCAAGAGCGAACGAAGGGACACCCAAGTACATCCCTCCTAATGAACGCACCAGGGGAAACCCTAAGGTCGGGACTCCGAAGGCCCCGCAGTTCATTCCAGGAGCAGGAACGTCAAAGAGTCCGCTCCCGCATGGCTTGTTCGCTCCCTCTAAGAGACCGCATAATTCTTTACGCCAGGGAGCAGGGACACCAGATGACCCGCTTCTAGTTTATTCCAACCTTACTCCCAAGAACGATGGACAGGCCGTCAATCTCTCTGCATGACCAAACCATGGGGAAGGGGCAGAATCCGTGCCCGTGACAACAGCCGACTGGCGCCAGCTTATCTCTTCCATTGTCAAGGAGCAAACCGGACACGGTGATGCTAACTTGCGGTATCGCGACCCCTATCCAGATAGCGTGGCGCAATACCCCTTCCCGCATGGGTTCAAGAACGTAGTGTTCACTACCATTTCTGGTTAAACAAGGGAGGACGCAGCAACCCACATGGCCTGCTTCAAAGTCCAGTGCGGCCAGTACGGGAACAATGACATCCTCAAGCTCAAGCTCTTCGGGACCTCTCTGTCCGAAGCTGCATTTACTTGGTACTCCAGGTTGAAGCCAGGATCCATTGCGGACTGGCCTACCATGGAGAAACTGTTCCGGGAAACCTACGGTACCATTGAGCCAGAGGTCAGCCTTGACTCCCTCACCCAAATGAGCCAGCAAAGCACGGAGTCGGGAGTCTCCTTCCTCCAGCGGTTCAAGATCCAACAAGCCAAGTGCGACTTCCTCCTACCTGAACAGGAAGCCATTAAGTTGGCTGTCTGTGGCCTCGAACACCGCTAGCAGTTGAAGCACCATAGGGAACGCTTCGCGTCTATGGGCGACCTCATCAACAAGGTCGGCAGTTATGAGCTGATCCTCAATGAAATGGACGAGAAGGCGAATGCTTCCAAAGGAACATACATACCTGGGAGAAAAAGGATAGTATGGGCATTAAACCTCCAATCCCCCGCGTTCGACCCTTACTACCAAAGGTAGGAGGAGAATGAGGCCGCGCAGGGGTATGTTGAGGATGTCGGAGCAGTCGAACTGACCGGGAAGCGTTTAGCTCACAAGCTGAAGAATCTCAAGATGACCCGCGAGCCAATCACCATTCAGTCCTTTGCATGGACTAAGCCCGAATATGAGGCGTACACATATGACGCGAAAAATGCCCATCTTGTCTTTAATGACTTGATTGAGGCGAAATGCGTACGCTTGGATTACAGGATCCCGTCCAAGGAAGAGCTAAAGGAAAAGAAGTATTGCAGTTTCCACAACGCTTACAATCATGACACCAAGGACTGTGTCAAACTTTGCGACCAGCTGCAAACCTGGTTGAATTCGGGCGCCCTAAAAATGAAGACGCCAGGAAGCATCGCTTCTCTAGCGGATGTTGATCCATTCCCGACCATTGTCGGTATGGTCGAGGTGAATTGGGCCGACCAGCCAACGGAGAACAGCCGCCGCCGCGCACCAAAGCCAGGGGAGGGGAGAATTACCTTAGACCTGGCCGAACATCCAGAGGATGATAGTCCGCACCGGGCACTTAAGCGAGACCGAGAGGATGGTAATGATGACACACGTCAGCCATCTCGCCGGTACACTTACAACGTCAACCTCGTGCACGAGGTCTTAGACGATCTTATTGACGGCGGACTCGTCACTGTGTCAAGGGGCTTGCCCTATGTTGAATACAAGGAGGGCCGCGTCCACTGCAAGCTCCATGACAGTTGGGGGCACAGAACTCGCGATTGTTACCAGCTCCGCGAGCAAGTCCAGGACTGGCTAGACCTCCAGTATATTCGCTTCGAGGACAAAGGTGGCTTCATGATCACAGTTGCTGACATCGCCTGGCCTCGCATCGGCCAGCGCACGATAACTTTGGACCTATCTCCAAACGCGGGCCAACGCGAACCGCCAGGTCGAAACCGTAAGAGGCCGGCGAATGACTACACCGTTCTGGCGAACCAAAACGGGAACCACTACCCAGCAAGGGAGTTAGCCGTCAGACTACAGCCCGATCGCCTTTCAAGAAAGGAGAAAGGCAAAGCTACCATGTGGGACGATACACCGTCTCCAGCTGACAACTATCAACCCATGAGTCCCAGGACTCGCGAAGAGCTGGAACAGAGGATCAAGCGCCTCGAAACCTTCGTCCAATCACACTGGACTAAAGATATACCTTCATCTCCAGCTTCAAGCGAGATGGACATCTCCGACTCCAGCAGCGAACGCCAAGATAGCGAGGCTTCAAGCCCTCGGCGAGGTATCTTGACTGACCCCTACATTCCTCCGACATCCAAATCAGCGATCAAGGAAGGGATTTGGTACACACAGCAAGGGGGAAAGCCGGTTACCATCAGCAGATCCAAGAAGCGGAAGCTACAAAAGAAGTATGGCAGCATACTGCGTGCCTTGCGAGCGGCTGATGATGGCATCATCCGACCCTCGCAGCTCGCGCAGACACCCGAGAGAATGTGGAGAGAAGCTGAAGGCTTGCGCGCTCTACTCCAAAGGCCACCTGTCACGCCTCCACGTGTCTGTGCGCAGGCAGCAGACAACCCCGCTCCAAAAGCGGATGTTTTCTGTCGCCTCACCGTATCACCAAGACAGGATCCGCACCCCGCTAGGCATAGATCATCTCCGGAGCCAGAGAGGAGAAGGGAGCCACAGTTCTCCCGGCACAAGCCTTCATCAGAACCTGAAAGAAGAAGGGAATTGTTACCTCCACCAAGGCGCCAGCACTCGCCAGGAACCGAACGACGAAGGAACCCGCCACCTCTACCAAGGCGTAGGCGGTCACCAGAAGCTGAAAGAAGACGAGAACCGTCTTCCCCAGCGACGCGAAGACTGTTCGCTGCATCAAGGCCCGAATCAAGGCGCGAGCCGCCTCGGTCATCACATCCCCAGAAGCCTATTCGCCAGGAACTTGAGGCTAAAAAGGAACTATCACGACCAGGTCTGCCCCAACCTCAACCCGCACAGCAGCCTCAGGTCTCAGTCCTTCCTCCACCTAAGGCAGATGACAATGCTAGAGCTCCACTAGCCGTGGATAAGCTTTCAACTGAAGCCAAACAGCCCTCGACCAAACTCGTGTGGCGACCACGGCAGCCTGAGGGTAACGCCTCGCCAGGGGTCGAAAGTAGCACTTCCAGCCTAACCTCGCGGAACTCATGGCCCAATGCTTCCGCGAAAATTCATTGAACGAGGAGACTCATTCTAAGCCTCGCATCGACTTGGGCGACGACCAAGCAGAAGGGCAGGGTGAATCATTCAACTGCAATATGCTTGAAATCTCTGCATGGCCCGAGCTCGAAGAAGTCAATCCAGCGGAGGGCGCATTCGCCGTGCTCGACGGAGAACACGGGAGCATTGAGACGCCACTGGTTCCAGTCCGCGAACAGTTCTCTTTTCAGGTCGGAATGGTGTTCTTCATATCAGAGAGATACGCTCTCCCACCAAATACAACATGCAACGCGGCGGATATTCCAGACAATAGCGAAAGTGTCTGTGACATATCCCCCCCTTGCAGCAGTGAGATGGGTCCAGTCCTGGCGGAGCCCGCACAGGCTGCACCGTTGGAAGCCACAAGTAGCATCACAAGCATGCTGACTCTGACCTTCTCCACTCCAACCCTGGACATGGCCACTCATATGAGGCCGTTGTATATCACAGCTGAAGTTGAAGGGATTATGATCAACAAAATCATGGTTGACACGGGGGCGGCAGTGAATGTCGTCACCACCCGTACTATGGGACTCCTTGGTATCCCACGCTCAATGATCCAAACTACGTCCTTAACAGTCAAGAACTTCACCGAACAAGTCTCCAGGACTCTAGGTTTGTTGTTCTTACGGGTCAAGGTGGGATCGGCCTCAAGGGTCTACACCTTCTTCGTCGCCGAGTGTGCTTCGTCCTACAGCATGATCCTGGGCCGCGACTGGATCCATCGAAGTTTTTGTGTACCTTCATCCATGCATCAGGAGCTTATGATCTAGGACACTGAGAAACGCGAGGCGGTCCTCATCCAAGCGGATCCGCGTCCTTTCTCCATCTCCGCCAACTTCAATGACGCCCGCTATTACAATACTGACTTAGGCCCGTTGGATGTCCAAGGCGTCGATTCTAAAGGCCGCCCATATGGGGTCACGGCCTCCAACTTAACGCTGACGCGTCGCGTAACCGGGGTTAAACTAAGCGCACAATTTATTACCCTGCAAAATCATCGTTAGTATAAAATAAGTAGGGATCGTTCAGTCCGGGGATCAATTAGGGTGATCAATCATGATGCTAAAACAAAACACACACATATATACATATTTACAAGTTGTCACGTTGGGGGTTTTTAGAAAACATTACTATGATCCTAAAGACACGAAAAATAAATCCTAGACTAATATTTACATGTGATCGACAACCATACACATCATAGCATAAGTCAAAAGCAATCAAAAACATGCAATAAGATCATACAAGGGAATCGGCAAAACAATGAACAAATAACCTAACTCTAACTTAATTTCGACCTAACTAGAGCCCGTTGCGGTTCATCTAATCGTTATAAGACTTCTTAGATTATACTTAGAAAACACGTTGCGTCGAATCCTAAGCCTTTACTAATTGATTTTAAGAACACGTTGCGTCGAAAATAAAACCAACAAGTAATTATGCACAAAAGTCTTGATCGAAAACACACACAAGGTATGGCGTCACTCATCCTATTAGCATGCAAATTTCTAGAATTATAACTGCCCTAAAAGCAATGGAACCTAATCGACGTTGCGCCTAACTAAGCCCTAAATACTTTGGTTGATGACATCTAAACCTGCACAACAACTAAGGCCTTAGCCGCATGCAAGTGTTGATGGAGTTGCTCGAATCCTAGAAACTAATCAAGTTATGAGAATGACTACATGAACATGCTTTGCCTAATCTAATGCACAAAATTATCACAAGTTTAAGAGTATGAAAATCCTAAGTATAGATTTTGAAAATGGTTTCACAACTTTCATACAACAAAAGAATCAAGCAATCAAACATGCATATTTTATAGACAAAATAATGCAAATCTAAACAAATAAACAGAGATGAAGAATAGAATGTATGGATCATACTTTATAAGTTAAAGCTCCAAAGTATGGTGATGGACGGAATTATGAAAGGTGGCCGGCGGTGGTGAAATCTCTCTCTACTTGTCTATAGGATGAACACTCAAAAACTCTCGTATTACAATGACTTACGCTCTGTGTATTGCTAGGTTGTGACCCTTATCTAAGTGCCTAGAGGGTCCTATATATAGTGATTACAATGGCCAGCCAAGCCTTAACCTAAAACCAAGAGGAATTGGTTTTCCTAGTACAACAATATTAGCTTTTCCTAAACCAACTAGACTTTGAACTTCTTGAATCTTCTAGGAACTCCTTTGTTGCGTCTCTTGCCTTCAAATCCTTGTCATAATCGGCCTAGGATAGCAGATGCAAGCTTTATTTCATGGTTGCACATGGAATCTCCAAAACAGGAAATGCATCTTCCAATCCTAGCCGGACTAGGATTGCTTCTTCTCCTCCATTCCGTGCAAAGCTTTGGCCCTAAATGACTTTTCAAATCTTCAATATGCTTAGTAGACCTCTCTTGATGAGTTTTGATGTGACTTTGATGTAGAAACATTGAACTCCAAACCGGAATTGCAAAGTAGCAGAATCCTGATTTCCGGCAGACTGACCTTTGGTCATTCCTTCAGGCATAACTCTCTCCTCGTTAATCCAATTGGCGTGATTCCAAGTTCTGGGGAAACTAGACTCGTAGAGCTTTCCATCCATATATAGAACCTAATTTAATTCCAAGTATTTAATCGTACACAAGCTCTTAAAGTTAGGACACAGTAGCTGGAAACTCTGTTTTAGCCCCTGGAGTGAAATTCTCGAACTGCCGGCTTTGAGCCTTCATTTGAACGACCTCCCGAACTCCAATTGACCTGAAATTTTGACATAATACACTTTAGCTTCCAAATAATACACTTGCAAAATTTCATCGAATTCGGATAAGAATAAGTCAGTCAGTCGCAAGCCTCAAAATCACAAAAACTACATATCTTGGCATTTTTTCACAGATTTTCTATACTTAGTCGTTTTTCTAGCAATTTAAGCACATTTTTCCAAAAATATACCAGAGCTTCATTTAACTAAATTATGACTCTATCTTACTCTAAATAGACTTAACAAAGCACAAATAAGGGATAATAAGATACTAATAATGTCGCATTTTATGCTCCTATCAAACGCGATGGGGACTCACTCAGGCGAGGGACGATTTACAACGTCCCCACACCATCGCGGATCCCCTACAACCATCTTATGATTAGTACATCTTCAGAAGAAGCGCGCGAGGCTGGCGAGTCCTTGTGCGAGAGACTCCTCTCATACTGGGCGGAACACGAAGCATACGACAGGGTTGCCACTATGGAGTATGTAGACGAGATCGTGGACTATACCGAGACCGAGGAGGAAGTTATTCAATTAGATCCCGCTGCCTTAGACGACACGCTGCCTCAAGTCCGCGATCCCACCTTACAAGTCGACGTGGGGACTGCAGAGAAACCTTTACTACTCTCCATTAGTGCCAAGGTGGCGGGTCAAGAAAAGGAAGACCTTCTCGCCTTACTACATGAGTATAGGGATTGTTTCGCCGAGCAGTACGAAGACATGCCTGGCCTATCCCCGGATTTAGTCTGTCACCGTCTGCCTACTCATCCTGACAGACGGCAGATTCATGCGAACTGAGACCCAGATCGTGGTCAAGAAAGAAATTGAGAACATGCACCATTCAGGTATCATTCGGGTGGCCAAATACAATGAATGGCTCTCCAACATCGTTCCAGTTCGCAAGAAGAACGGCAAAACGCGCGTCTGTGTTGACTACCGTGACCTTAACAACGCAACGCCTGAAGATATATATCCCATGCCAGTTGCTAACCTCCTCATTAACGCGGCCGCGGGGCATGAAGTGCTATCCTTTATGGATGGAACTGCTGGGTACCATCAAATCCCTGTTGCTGAAGAAGATCGCCACAAGACTGCTTTCCGCTGTCCGGGGTTTGCAGGTGCATTCGAGTATGTTGTCATGCCATTCGGGCTCAAGAACACGGGGGCAACATATCAACGCTCCATGAACCTTATCTTTCACGATATCCTAGGCAAGTTGATTGAAGTCTATATCGACGACGTAGTGGTTAAAACCAAGACGCGGGCGACACACGTTGAAGACCTCCGACAGGTTTTCACTCGGATGCGGAAACACCACCTAAAGATGAACCCCGTCAAATGTGTTTTCTTCGCGGAGGCAGGCGACTTCCTTGGTTTTCTCATCCATCAAAGGGGTATCGAGATCCCCAAAGACAAGGCGCAGGCGGTAATCAACGCCTCGCCTCCTATGACCAAAAAGGAGCTCCAACAATTGATCGAGCGAATCAATTTCCTCTGCCGTTTCATCTCGAACGCGGCTGGAAAAGTTCAGCCTTTTTCGCCTCTTCTAAAGCTCCAGGGGGCAACCGAGTTCGTTTGGGAGCCACAACACCAGGAGGCCTTCGATCGTATTAAGGACTATCTTGCAACTCTACCTGTTTTGGTTCCCCCTCGCCCTGGCGTTCCGCTTAAGCTCTACATCGCCGCTGCTGATTTGTCTATCGGCGGACTCTTGGCACAAGATGACGAGAACGGAATGGAACACACCGTTTACTATCTTAGCAGGGTGTTGACCGATTGCGAAACACGCTACTCCCCAATGGAAAAGTTGTGTCTCGCCCTTTTCTTTGCAGGTTGCAAGCTCCGCCACTACATGTTGGCCTTTACCACGGTGGTGATCGCTCAGTCCGACTTAGTCAAATATATGCTTTCCCGCCCTATCCTACGGGGCCGCATAGGTAAATGGATATTGGCTTTGTCTGAATTCTCTTTGCAGTATGTTCCCCAAAAGGCAGTTAAAGGACAGGCCATAGCGGACTTCCTCGCTCATCACCTGCCGACCGAGCTGACAGCATTCCGCGAGTTGGAGGTTGCCGTAGTCTCCCTTACTCTATGGACCCTCTACTTTGATGGCTGGCGTACTGAACTTGCTGCAGGTGCCGGGATCGCCATCGAGAACCCTGCAGGAGATCGGTTTTCTTACTCTTTCCAGCTAGACTTTAAATGTACAAATAATCAGGCGGGCTCATCATCGGCCTGGAAATCTTGCTGGACTTAGGAGTCCGCGAGGTTCAAGTCTTTGGCGACTACTTACTGGTCGTCAACCAACTTGTGGCGAAGTTCAAGTGTTTAAGCTCGTCCATTGAACCTTACTTGCGAAAAGCTTTTGATGTCTTGGACCGCTTCGATGATGTTCACATTGAACACATCCCGCGCGAATTCAACTTCGCGGCGAATGAGCTCGCGCAGATCGCATCCGGTCTTAGCTTGCGCGATGGAGTGCGCGAACGACTCCTCAAAGTCGAACGACGTACAGTTCCTTCTTTTCTTGCTAGGGGGCAATATGAGGCAGACCCTCTTAACGTCGCTGCCCTAGATCCTATCGATGAAGATTGGTGGCTACCGTTCATTGCCTACCTCGAGCACCCTCATGACGCTACCCATTCCCGAAAAATGCGGTTTCTTACCCTCAACTTCGTGCTTCGCAATGGTGAGCTTCGCCGGCGCGGCGAAGACGGTAACGACTTCCGCTGCGTGTATGGCAACGAGACTAAGCGGCTTCTGCGTGAGGTGCATTCCGGCGTTTGTGGTTCGCATCAGGCTAGACCAAAGATGCGTTGGTTAATCCGTCGCCATGGCTACTACTGGCCTACTATTCTCAAGGACTGTATTACTTTCACTAAAGGATGTCAGGACTGCCAGGCTCACGGACCAGTGCAACACATTCCAAACATTCCGTTACAGCCGATCGTTAAGCCCTGGCCATGTCGAGGTTGGGCAATAGACTTCATCGGTCTCATTCATCCCCATTCCTCCGAGCAGCACAAGTTCCTTATTGTGGCCACCGATTTCTTTACCAAATGGGTTGAGGCCGAGCCACTCAAGGTCGCTTCCGCGACCTCGGTCTGCAACTTTATTTTCTGCAACATTATTTCCCGCTTTGGTATTCCAGAATGCATCGTGACGGACCGGGGGGCAGCTTTCTTGGCGGATTCGGTAGTTACATTCCTCAACGACTATGGTGTCAAACTCCTGCATTCGACCCCCTATTATGCCCAGTCCAATGGTCAGGCGGAGGCGAGCAACAAAGTCATCCTCGGCATCTTGCGGAAAATGCTAGAATTGAACCCCCGCGTCTGGCATCTAGAGCTTTACCATACTTTGTGGGCCTACCGTACCTCCAAGCGCGGTCCGACAGATACCACCCCTTATGCTCTCATATATGGCCATGACGCCGTCCTTCCCCTTGAGGTTCACGTCGCCTCGCTTCGTGTCCAGGAGCAGCAGCAGTTGCTTGTTGACTACTACGTCCAGGCAATGTGGCAAGAGCTTGAAAACCTTGACGAACATCGCATCACTGCTTTCAACAATCTCATCCTAGAGAAGCAGCGTGTTGCGCGGTCTTATGATAAAGTCACTCAAGGTCGGAGTTATGTCGAAGGACAAACGGTATGGCGTGCTGTGTTCCCACTTGGGGAGAAAACCGAAGGCCGCGGGAAATGGTCCGCACGGTGGGAGGGACCCTTTATTATCCATCGCATATTGCCTAAGGGGGCATACCATTTGCGCGACCTCGACGGTCCACTCCATCCTAACCCTATTAATGGTCGTTTCTTAAAACGCCACATCGCTAGTGTTTAGGAGAGCATAGACCCTCCTTCCCCCTCTGATCCCGCGACCACTGTCATTAGTGTCACGCGCTGTCGCGCTTATGCTCCATCCCCTCACACTAGGGGGCAACCCCAGGGAGAAGCATGCAATTAGTTTTTCTTCATAAACGTGGGTGGTCTAACTAACAGACCAGTACAAGATTGGGGTCTATTCCTGAGGCCCTAAATATATAAATTTTTTAATTCAAATGTTTCTCAGTCATCAGTTTTCTCTTTGTAAACGTGTGTGGTCTAACTAACAGACCAATACAAGATTGGAGGCCTATCCCAGAGGCCCTAAATAAAAAACAACTTCATTCAAGTATTTCTTAGTTCGCCGACTCTGTTTGTTTGTCTCTCACTGGTTCGCACTGGAGGGCAGCGAAGTATATAGCCATTGTCATTCCATGTTGGTCCGCCATCGCCAAGAGTTTGCGAAGGGCTAATTTTTGGAATCTACTCAAGTCACATGCGTCTGTTCAAGTTACATCCATGCGAGTTACATTCGCTAGCGGTACGTACCATGTACTATGTCTTCTGAGTTGAGCAGACGAATGCGGGTTAGAAGCACGCGAATGCAAAAGTGGGACAGGCGAATGCGAGCTAAGAGTAGGCGAATGCATTTGAAGTTCCAAGGTGCCGAGGCGAGCTATAGAGAAGTTCGCTACAATGCCTAGTTAAATGCGCTGGTTACGCGACCTATTCACAGGCTTGTTTTTTCACACTCCTTTTTATGTATGACCCGAGCTAATACCAATGGCTTTGGAGCAACATGAACATAAACCTCTTCAATCATTCTCGACATTTCATAACTTCGAGACTAGGGGGCAATGTTTACGCCTAGATTAATATTTTACTGGACAGTAAATGTCTATGTAAATATTAATTATTTCTTGGACCATGTTATACCGGCGAGATGGAGTTTCTCTAAGTTTACAAGTGATAGCCCGCCAGTGAGACCACGCGAGCCGAGTTAGACTTCGCGCGGAACAAACTGCATGCGAACTGGATTTTGATTGAGGGACTTTTGTACACAAGGAGCGAATTTCTCCTTTATACATCTTGTCTCATTTCTCACGAGGCATTGCCGACTCCCATGTGGTCGTTTATGATCTGGCTGTGAGAGTGGTGGACTTGACAACACACCTTTGCGCGCTTTTCGTCGAGTGACAAGCATCCATCCCTTGCCATCATCGCATGGGGCGGCTTTAGGAGCGAGGTTTATTTGCTGGATTGGCTTCACTCCTTCTAACTTTTTATCATTGCCTGTCTCGTTTGAGTAATGGCATGGCACTTTTACTGGCATGGAAGGTACTTGAACCGGCTCAAAAGACCCAAACGAAATGGTAGTGTAATTGACCGTAGCAACCTCGTCGACATCTAACTCGATTCTTCCTTGTTTGGCAAGTTTCATGATCAAATCCTTCAAAACAAAGCACTTCTCAACTGGGAGGCTGACGAGGCGATGAAACTTCCAATACTTCGGATTATTGACCCGATGCATTTCTTCTGGACGTTTGCATTCTGGAAGTTCTATCACCTTGTTCTCAAGCAAATCTTCCAACATGCCTGCCACGTCGGAATCTGGGAATGGATAAGTCTTTTGCTCCCACTCAGTCAATGGATGCTTCTTCCGCCCATAGGCTTGAGTCGGTTCTACTCTCTTAATCTCCTTCTTGTCTCGTGTGGAGATTTTGATTGGAGCAACACTTACAATCATTGACTCCTTTGTAGATCTTTTCACGACCTTGTCAACTTTGCTGCTGAAAGCTTTGTCTTTTCGTTGATCATTGACAAACTCCTTCTTACCCTTGTGGCTAGCTATGCTCAACTCCATATCATGGGCTCGCATAGCTAGTTCTTCAAAGGATCGAGGCTTGATACCTTGGAGAATGTACAACAAATCAAAATGCATGCCTTGGATGCAAATCTCTACCGCTGACGTCTCCGACAAGCGATCTTTACAATCGAGGCTGAGTGAGCGCCACCTGTTGATGAAGTCAATCGCTGGTTCGTCTCTCCATTGTTTTGTGTTGGTGAGTTCCATCATGCCCACAGTTCGCCTTGTACTATAGAAGCGGTTTAAGAATTCACGTTCCATTTGGTCCCAACTGTCGATGGATTCGGGCTCTAAGTCTGTGTACCATTCAAAGGCATTGCCTTTCAACGAGCGAACGAATTGCTTGACAAGGTGGTCACCTTCTGTCCCAGCGTTATTGCAGGTTTCGATGAAGTGAGCAACATGTTGCTTTGGATTGCCCTTCCCTTCGAATTGCTGGAACTTTGGCGGCTGGTATCCCAACGGCATCCTTAGTCCATTAATTCTTTTGGTGTAGGGTTTGGAGTAGGTGAGAGAATCACGAGAAGGACCTCCATATTGAGCTCTGATGGAGTTGGTGATGATGTCTTGCAATTGCTGAAAGGACATAGATCCAAGCGAGCCATCATCGTCTTTGTCAACGTTCTTGGAGCTCTCGCCAACATTGTACTTCTTTTCTTCATCTTGACTTTCAAGCCTGCTGTAGAGCTCGGCGATCTGCATGTCTTTTTCTTCCACCGTTTTGGTGAGCTTCTCAACCGCTCCCATCAGATTGGCTATTTGCTCTTTAATGGTGGATGCGCCTGTCACCATGACTTGCATAGGGATAGGTTGTGATGAATAGTCCGTTGGCAGGCCATACGTGTTGTCTTCATCACCATTTGGACTTCCATCATATGAAGCCGTGCTTGATTCATCATCCGTGGCAGGTGAGAATGATCGCTCCCTTGATTTGTTTCCAGTTTCCTTCTCTTCACTTCGCGAGGCGCGCTTGTCTTCACCTCGCGAGGCATGCTTGCTAGCGAGATTCGCCAAGGTGATGACTGGTTCGCTAGGGTTGGAAGGCAAAGCCACAAATGTTGTGGGTTGATTCCTCGCCATGCTACGGGTGACATGACCAGAGGGCTCGTTGTTTGACCTCGCGGTCATTGGTTTAGACTTCTTTGTCGAGATGGCTTGAGTGCTCTTGGAGGCCATTACTTCGAGCGGATTTGGGCTTTCCTGCGGAGAAGGAGATGAGAGGCAAAGTTGTCCCACTGGGCGTGCCACTTTTGTAAACACGAAAATATCTGCAACAAATAACAGAACAACACGTGTACAAAGAATAATTTAATTTAAATCAAATGTGAATGCGGGTTACAATCTTTGTGAACTCCATTGATTCTATCTCCGAATTTAGGTTTAACTCAAGGGTGACAAGCACTTGATCTTGAGGGTTACGCAGATTGATCACGTAACAAGTATTTAGGTTTAGTGAAGAACTGGCTATCTGGGGAACTTGATAGTTCTTCAAGGGTTTAGGGGAGACTTCTGAGCTTGCGGAGGGATTTCTCTCTCTCTAGTTCGCTGCCTTCTTTTTTATGCCTCTTGGTTTTCGCTCCCCCTTTCCTCTTGGTATGAGAGGGGGTATTTATAGTGTTAACATGCCTCCACTTAAGGCAAGTAATGAAGATTCTGAATCAATAATATTTCCTTAATCAAATCAATGAATCTTGACTGATTGATCTACTTGCCGATTTTAACATAATCAAATCAATCAAATCTTGAGATTTAAATATGCCCAGATCGCTTTGGATTGAATGTCCTGTTTTGGGCAAGATCCTTACGCTATCTCGCGGATATGGAAGGTATCCCGCGAGGAAGTTTGATTTCCAAGCAAGCGGTGATTTCTAATCCCATTTCGCGGACGACTTCCCTTAGACATGCGAACTCTATCGTCTAGCTCCTTTGCGAGGTTCCACATACGCGGGGCCATCTCGCCTCACCTTTATGTTAATCTACGCGCGCGGAGTCCATTTCGCCTCGCGAAGTCAAGTTCACCTCGCGGAGTCAATTTCACCTCGCCAAACCTAGCTCGCCTCGCGAAGTCCATTTCGCCTTGCGAAGTCAAGGTCACCTCGCGGAGTCCATTTCACCTTGCGAAGTCAAGGTCACCTCGCGGAGTCCATTTCACCTCGCCAAGCCTAGCTCGCCTCGCGAAGTCCATTTCGCCTAGCGAAGTCAAGTTCACCTCGCGGAGTTAATTTCACCTCGCCAAGCCTAGCTCGCCTCGCGAAGTCCATTTCGCCTTGCGAAGTCAAGGTCACCTCATGGAGTCCATTTCACTTTGCGAAGTCAAGATCACCTCGCGGAGTCCATTTCACCTCGCCAAGCCTAGCTCGCCTCGCGAAGTCCATTTCGCCTGGCGAAGTCTATCTCTCCTCGGGAAGTTCTCTTTGCCTGGCGAAGTCTTGTTCGCCTTGGGAAGTCATTTCGCCTGGTGAAGTTTATTTCACCTCGCGGAGTCTATTTTGCCTAGCGAAGTCACATCATTAATCGACACTTGATAATTGATTTCAATCGGGATTTAAGGTTTTGTTGTCGGCCGATCATTTCCACGTTGCCACGTGTTATTTCCGACTGCTTCCCAATTTTGTTGACTCACGAGCCACGTATTTTCTTGGATTATTCAACGACTATTATTATCGTTAAATTTTACATGTCTACAGAGACACTTGAGTAAATGGTGGATATTGAGTTTGGTTATGAAGAAGGACGTATCAGAGTACACCATTACTTTAAGCACTCTAGTAGATGTTATAGCTTTGGTCAAAGAAATAGGTGACTTTGAACTTGCAAATATGTATTGTAGGTCATTTTAGAGTAATAACTTATTGGTGTTGTAGTCGGTAGTCAGTAAACTACCTTCTCCGCCCATAGACCAGTCATGAAACTTGTAGACCGACATCCGGGCTACCTTGCCGTGGTGAAATATCATCGGTACCACATCGGGAAGGTGCTCCTCCAAGCTCCACAAGAAGGCACCATGATAAGATGAATGCATAATTGTCCCACATCGGAAATGTAGAAAAAGAGGAAACCTTCCTTATCTATAAAAGGAAGGCTCCCCCTATGTAGAAAGGACCTTTAGTCTTTTGACTCATCCCCACTCCCTCCCCCATTCCTCCCGGGCGGGATGGATGGATGCTCTTGTAACACCAAAGGCCTATTTGTCATGAACCGAGTTTGAGTGAAGTAAGTCCATGACACAAGTCCAAGTCCATCATGCAAGCTTAAGGGGAAGCACATGAACATTCAAGAACATGGTGGACATATATGGAGAATTCTAGAACCATCATGCAAAGTCCAAGTCTAAGGGGAAGCACTTGGAGCAAGGTGGAAACATCTAGAGTTAGTAGACATACTTAGAGAATTCTAGAACCCTTTAGAATTCTCTAAGCTTAGATATTTCTTGTAGATAATTGGTGTACATTCTAGAACTTAGAATTGTAACCATTGGATCAAATAAATCCTAGCCATCCATTGAGGAGGTGCTAGGCTATAAATAGGTGGTGAAGGCACTTAGCCAAACCATCCTAGAGCACCTTGGAGACATCCTAGGGAGCATCCTTGCAATCCTAGTGTAGTCGGTAGTCAGTAAACTACCTTCTCCGCCCATAGACCAGTCATGAAACTTGAAGTAGCGCGGAGCGGACTTAATATAGTAGCACCTTCCTAGGCAAGGCGGACTCAGCTCGCCTGACAATTTCAGTCATGGAGCGAGGCGGACTCCTCAGCTCGCCCGAGTGTCTCTGTGCGAGGCGGACTCCTCAGCTCGCCCGAGTGTCGGCTCTTTTGTGCGAGGCGGACTTCTCCAAGCTCCACAAGAAGGCACCATGATAAGATGAATGCATAATTGTCCCACATCGGAAATGTGTAACAAAAGGGAATCTTCCTTATCTATTGAAGGAAGGCTCCCCCTATGTAGAAAGAACTTTTGTCTTTTGACTCATCCCCACTCCCTCCCCCATTCCTCCCGGGCGGGATGGATGGTTGCCCTTGTAACACCAAAGGCCTATTGGCCATGATAGTGAATTCTTAAGTGGACGTAGCCATGTCCTCCGAGGCATGGTGAACCACTATATGCCTTTGTCTCTTGCCCATGCTCTCTTATGCATAGCCTACGGGTTCCTGCATCAACAAACATCAACCAAATATCTCCCATAATATGGGCCAAGGACAACTAATAATGTTCGAGGAAGAACAGACCTTCGCCTAAGAGATTATGAAAGCTATACCATTCAGATTCTTTTAGTGCTAATATGGGGATTTTAGCACTTTCCGGATTTTCAAGGTAGATGACCTTAGAATTTCCTACCGAATTTTCTGCTTCTACCTTCTTGTCCTTCGTATGGAATCCATACAATTCTTTTGTTAAAGCTGTAAGTGTTAGAAGCAAATGAGCTTCATTTTCTTCGTAGAAGGCATGCAGAATATTATCCATAATAATCTTTTGCTTAAAGGCCAATAGCCCGTCCTGAAAACTGGTTTTTGAAAGATCTTTAAAGGCTGATCATGAACAACCTTCTTTCCAGTAACTAAAGGTAGTTTGTTTGCCCTAAAAGGGATTCTTATGCTTTTTGGCAAAGCAACAGCCATAAACGGACTTGACATGCCTTTACCGTTTGCCGTTTGAGACGGGCTAGCCGCTCTTTTACCCTGAGACCGATCAGTTGAGGCTGTTCCTTTCGGACACAGCAAGAACTCATTTACGAGTTTTTCTTCATTGGAAGTATCAGATTGCTCTTCATCCTTCAGGGTAGGGTTTGAACGGTCTAAATTTTTATCCTATTAAGAATCTGGTTTAGGCTTGATTTTGTCCGAAGACTGACTGGACTCAACTGCTCCATAGGAAACAATGTATTGATAACCTGGTCCATCATGGAAAGGTCCTACGGTTTTATCACCACTCTTGTATCTTTCCCAGAGCTTCTTCTCCTCTGATACAGGTTTCCTGTTTCTCGGATTGCGGCCTTCTCTTTCAAACATCGCCATTTCTCTTGTAAGAGCGTCAGGCAAATAGTTCTTGTCACTTGCAACCATTTCAACATCATATTCATATTGAGTTAAAAACATTTGCCATCTCAGAACTCTTCCTCTATTAGCAGCATCAGTTAATTTGTAGTTTTTGAAATTTTTAACTCTTTTGTTATCAGTTCTTACTACAAATTTGTTTCCTAAGAATGCCTCAGCACCTACGTTGCACCGAAACGCGAAAACACTCGCGTTTCACGTTTCGGAAACGAAACGCTCCGAAACGCAACCGAAACGCGTTTCATGTTTAACGGAAATGTTTTTTGCATTTACCCCTGAAACGCAGGGGCAATTTTGACATTTATCATGACAGAAAGGGATTAGGTCGACTTCTCCGCTTTCTCTTCTCTTCTCTGCGTTCAACTTTCTGGGTCGAAGTCTTCATCTTCGTCAACTCCGATCAACTCCGTCTTCGTCTTCGTCTTCGTCTTTGTCTTCACGATCAACTCGGTCTTCGTCTTCCGGTGGCCTTCACGATCAACTCTGTTCAAGTAAGCGACAGAGCTCATATCAGAGCAGGTCTCCTCCTCCGTCTTCGTCTTCGTCTTCCTCCACTGCAGAGTCTTCTTCAGCATCAAGAATTTCAAGAGCACCACATCAATCCCCTCTGACCGATCCTATTGTTCTTCTCCTTAGCCAATTCTGGTGCGTTTTCTCCTTCCTCTATGCGTAATCAGTTGTTGATTTAGTGTTTTGGTAACCTTGTTTGGTGAATTGGTGTTTTGGTAAACTTGTTTGGTGTTTTGATAATCGAAATTTTGAGTAAGAATGCATGCTTCTGCAAGTTGTTCTAGGTAATCCAAATTTTGTCTGCAACATGTATTGACATTAGTTTGTTGGTTTCAAGAACACGATGCCAAGAGGGAGACCTCCTGTTAGTGGAAGTGGAAGTGGAAGTGGAAGTGGAAGTGGAAGTGCAAGTGCAAGTGTTAATGCTGGTACTAGCAATGATTCCAATGAAGCTCCTAATCCCGAAAGTGAGATAATAGATGACAGAGCACCATTGTGGAAATATATTAAGAAGATTGAAAGGTATGGGACTGCTGGAGGAAGTTGGAGGTGGCAGTGCAACTTCTGCGAGTTGTTTTATAATAGGTCTCACTCTAGAGTGCGACAACATCTATTGAAGGAAGGAGGAGTGGGGGTTACGGTTTGTAAAAAAGTTAACCCCCATGCATTTGCTCAGATTACTAAATTGGTGAAGGATTGCAAAGAGAGAATAGCAAATAGAGGAGCAAGACAAGTTCCTTTGCCATCATCAACAAGCCGAAGGAGTTCAGCAGCTCGTGGCAGCTCTTCTGTGAGTTATGGTGACTACACAAGAGCACCAATAACAACCTTTGAAGGGAAGAAAAGAAGGGCAGCAGGTGGTCCTATTGAAAAGGCATTCCAAAACGAATTAAGGGAAGAATGTAATGGTGAGATTGCTAGGATGTTTTACACCGGTGGTTTATCCTTCAATCTAGCAAGAAATCCACACTACCGGAACTCTTATTTTAGAGTTTCTACTCTTCCGGGCTATATTCCACCGGGTTATAATGCTATAAGAACAACACTCCTTGCTAATGAAAGGAAGAATCTTGAGAATCAGTTGATGCCATTGAAGCTTGCATGGAGAGATAAGGGTGTGAGCATTTGTAGTGATGGTTGGTCCGATGCACAAAGAAGACCCTTGATTAATGTGATGGTTGTTTGTGAGAATGGTCCAATGATGTTGAAAGCTGTAAATTGTGAAGGAGAATACAAGGATCATCAATTGATTGCCAACTTGCTTATTGATTCTATCAAGCAAGTTGGTTATGAAAATGTAGTGCAAGTGGTGACCGACAATGCTCATGTTTGTTCAAAGGCCGGTGCTTTGATAGCAAGTAAGTATCCTACTATCTTTTGGACTACATGTGTTGTTCATACTTTGAATCTTGCTCTCAAGAATATTTGCACACCTTCTCAAGCTTTGAACAATGTGGATGTGTATGATGCATGTGTTGGATACAACCGGTTGTGGAGGATGTTATGTTTATTAAGAACTTCATTATGAATCATGGAATGAGATTAGTTATGTTTAGTGATCATTGTAATTTAAAGTTGCTTTTGGTTGCTCCCACAAGGTTTGCATCTACATTTATTATGCTTAAGAGGTTTAAGACAATCAAGAATGGTTTGCAACAAATGGTGATTAGTACAAAATGGGATGATTACAAAGAAGATGATTATAGGAAAGCGGGTAGGGTGAAGGAAATGTTGTTGGATGACTTTATGTGGGACAACATTGATTATATTATTTCTTTTACCGAGCCTATATATGAGATGATTAGGAAGGCGGACACGGATAAGCCTTGTCTTCATTTGGTGTATGAATGGTGGGATAATATGATGGAGAAAGTGAAGAAGGCTATTTATAGGAAAGAAATGAAGCAACTTCATGAAGAATCTCCATTTTGGGATGCGGTGCATAAAATCTTATTGTCTCGTTGGAGCAAAGCCAATACACCCCTCCATTGCTTGGCACATTCTTTGAATTCCAAGTAAGTACAACACTACTCCTAAATTATTTCATTATAATTTGTTTATTTCATAATTATTTGATATCTAGCAAATCTTATAGAAATTAATCAAATTATGCATATTTATATTTAGGTACTATAGTTCGGAATGGCTTGATGAAGATTCTCATCGGGTTGCTCCTCATAAGGATTTAGATGTTACAAGGGAAAGGAAAAATTGTTTTCTTCGATACTTTGCCAATGAGGATGATAGAAGAAATGCTAACATAGAGTATGCTAATTTTTCTATGTGTATGCAAGGGTTTGGAAGTGGAGATGTGATGAAAGATAGGTTTATATTAGAGCCACTAACATGGTGGGTGATTCATGGATCTTCGGCACCAATTCTCCAAGCCATAGCCTTTAAGGTGTTAGGTCAACCTTCTTCTTCCTCATGTTGTGAAAGGAATTGGAGTACTTACAATTTCATTCACTCTTTGAAGAGGAACAAGTTAGCACCACAAAGAGCGGAAGATTTGGTATTTGTGCATACCAATCTTCGCCTTTTAGCTTGGCAATCCCCAACTTACAACAAAGGTGCAACTCATATGTGGGATATTGGAGGTGATGACTTTGATTCATTGGAAGACTCTAATGTTGGAAGGATTGAGATTGCCAACATTTCACTTGATGAACCTCAATTGGAAGCGGTTTTGTTTGAAGATGATGAGTTTGAAGAGGAAAACATTGAGGAGAATGATGTTGTTGGAGTTTGATGAAGTCATTTGTTGAAGACAATTCTAATGTTACTTATTTGTATTTTAATTTGACTATGGATATTTTCTCAAATCATTGTTTAGTTTGGATCTTTGTTTGGTTTGGATTTGGATTGACTATGTGATGAAGTTTTGTTATTTGTATTGTAATTTGATTATGTATGCTTGTTTGGATTTAGATTGATGTTTTTTATTAAGAAACTATTTTGTTGATGTTATTTTTTTCAATTATATTTATCATAATAAATATTATATTTATTTTAATTTTGACGTTTCTTTCACGTTTCGTATCGGACTATATTTGATTTTGACGTTTCCGCGTATCGGATCGTATCGGAAACCGAAACTCGTTTCCGTTTCCGTGCAACATAGCTCAGCACCCTTAATGCTTTTAATTAAGGCAATGACTTCCTTATCTCCAGTATAATAGTTTAACTCTGCTGCATTAAACTTTCCCGAAAGAAATTTACAAATCTTTTCATGATTTGTATCTAAAGCAACAGCTAAAACAACTCATGCCCAGTAATAATCATTTGCATCAGTTTGCAAGATGATCAAATCTCCTTCTTCAGGTAACTGTAAAGGAGGAAGGTTTTTTGTAAACTCTTTAATTTTTCTGACACTATTACGGTCATCTTTTGTAAAAGACCATTTCTTTTTTGAATTTGTTTTTAGAGAGAGAAGTGCAGTGAGACCACTGACTTGATGTCAGGACCCACCCCGGATTTCACCCTAAAACCCGTGGTAAATCCTGCGGGGTCCACCTCCAAGGAAAATTTACCGAAAATTAGGCTAAACCTTCCTTGAAAATGGACAACCCTTACCTGAAAATCTAACTAGACACTTCTAAACCAAACAACAAAGACAACGTTAAATCACTAGCAGGTTAATGGTTATCAGAGCATATCTAATAAGGAAAGAATAACCATGAATAAAGCTGAAGCAGAAGCAGCCTCTGACTATTGGGCTAAGCCTCGACTCCACGTAGGCTTGACCTCAAATTAACTTAGCCTGCAAACTGGGCATTTGAAAACAAAGGGCCCAGGGGAAAGTAATTTAAAACGTTAGAGTGAGTGGACAAAAATAAATTAATTAATTTAACAAAACGTAATTTTCAATACTTTCCCACATTTAAACTTTAAAACCTTGGTGCACGCAGCTTTGATAAACATTTAACTATAAATCCAGAATCTCATAAAAATGGACAAACCAGCCCCGCTGGTTAATCAAATACGGAAATCTCGTCAAAAGAGATAAACCAGCCCCGCTGGTTAATCAAATACGTAACTGAGAAGATTAAAATAAGGGGAAGAGTTATCACCATGTAAAAGGAGCCTCCCAGGCTCGGGTCGGTGCCTCACAGGCTATAATAGCGTCCCACGCTAAGCGCTCTACTCTCATATGATGAGGACCGCTGGTAAGACTATAATAGCGTCCCACGCTAAGCGCTCTACTCATATATGATGAGGACCGCTATATAATGGCTAGCTAACAATAAATATATATATATATATATATATATATATATATATATATATATACACCGATCGGTTGCTTCCCAGGCGATAATAGCGTCCCACGCTAAACGCTCTACTCTCATATGATGAGGACTGCTGGTAAGACTATAATAGCATCCCACGCTAAGCGCTCTACTCACATATGATGAAGGCCGCTAAACAATAGCTAGCTAGCAATAATCAATATAAACTACCATATATTATGGTGAGTAAAAACATACGAAAACACTTAAATCCACTAATCTTCCCCAAGATCATACGAATGGTACGGTTCCCAACCGTACTTGAGAGTCATCATAAGAAATTATAATAAAACTCAATGACGTGTCTCACACTTCAAAATATTCTGAAACTTACAAATATACGCGAGATTTCAATATCAAATATAAATCATAAATAATAATATCTCCAAGTCAAAATCATTAAATTATGATAGAGAACTACCGAAAATCCCACTTTCGGTAATCATTTATAAATTCCAAAATCATCCAAAAATAAAACGGATAGTATTTAAATCCATTAAATTCAGTACAGTTCCCAACTGTACATGGAATTATTGCGTAATAAAATAAATCATTTCACATGTCTCACATGTCAAATAAAATGCTCAAGAGAGTTCTCGAAAAATAAATGGAACTCGTTACTCCAAGAAAATATTAAATCTTCAATATGCCTTTGAAAATTAAATAAACTTTAGTGCATGCATGACATTCAAATTAAAGGTCCACTCACAGTGCTCGGCTATGCTTGCTGACGACCCGAGGCTTCCTCCAAACGATCCTCCTCACGTCCTGAACAATAATTAATATTAATTCTCATTCAACATTAAAACTTTAATAAATAATTCCATAAAATTAAGGGTCTAAAATCAATCTTCTTCCTTGCCCATTTTCTCCATCCTTAATCCATTATAACTCAAGATTCACCACCATCACCGATAACCAAAAATTAACCTTATTCTCATTTTAAAACCAGTTAACCCAACTACCGATATTCCATTCTAATCACCGCTAAAATCCTTAACCATTGGAAAATCCCCAACATTAACAAAACACCTCCAAAAATTCCAAACTATACTTTATTAAACTCCTCTCCTTAATACCATCTTAAAAACATGAAAAATCAGCCCCTAAGGGGCAGCGTGGCGGCAGGCAGCCGTTCTCCGGCGACCTCCAATGCTTCTCAAATTTTAATAGAATAATCCTCTCATCATACCCAACAACTTCCATAACTAGCACTTAGTCCAATTCTAAGGCTAACAAGGATAATCGAACCAAAACATCCATAAATCCCTAGAACTTCAATTATACATTTCTCATTAACAAGATCGAATTAAGCCTATTCCTTTGGAGGGATTACTAACCATGATGAGAGCTACAAGATGAGACAAGTTTCACGAGCTATGGTGGCCGGAGGAGCGATTTCCGGCGATGGGATAGTCGGACTGCTAGGAGCGGTTTCCTCCCGCTCGGCGGCATCCCGCGCGCAGTCACCGGCCCAGGAAGAGAGAGGGAGCGGCGGGGGGTCCAAACGGGACCAGTCCGGCGGTCTCTGGTGGCTGGACGGTGATGGACGGAGGCTGGGTCTCCGGCGGGTCGGGGAAGGATCGGGGAAGACTCGGGGAAAAGGAGAGAGAAGGGAGAGAAGAATTGGGCTTCTCCTACCCGGTCCACAAATTAATACCCACTAAAAAAAAATAAAACCCAATAAAAATTTTACCCTTTACTAATTACTGAATACCCTTTTTAGTTGATAACTTTTTCATGCTAACTCCGATTTTAACGTATAGCATGTCTATGAATTCGTATTGACGTCCTCTACGATTTTCATGAAGAAAGTTTTCCCAAATTTTAGACGTAGGAAAAAGTCAACTCCATGGTCTTTTAACAGTAAACGGTTACTCAACTCAGTAAATGGTCAAAGTAACCTAAAAGTCAATAACCGTAAATTAACTTAAGAACCGGGATGTAACAATTCTCCCCCTCCTTATAAAAATTTCGTCTTCGAAATTTCAAATTATAAAAGGCGGTGAAGGTTACTGCCTTTCACCTCAAACTCCTATAAAGGCCAAGCTAACTCATCCCATCATCAATGCTCTTCAAAATTTTCTTCTATCACAAATTACACCTTTTCACTTGTGGAAACAACTAGCCGAAACCTTTTCCACTTACATTGACACATCATACCGACAACGTTCCACATGACATCACTCACATAATACACCTTGCTCCTTGACTTACCTTCTATTAATTGAAATAGCTTATCCGATTTTAATTACTTAATATATATAACTCCAAATTACACGGATGACTTTGACTTTTGTCAAGTCAAAATGGTCAATAACTTCCTTAATTCACAATACCATCTTACTTTCGTCACCAATTAATCAAAACAAAACTCGATCGTTCACATCAAATTTAAACCTTCACCACCTATGTGGTTGGCCTCAATTGTTACAATGATTGGCGAATATCTCCCTTGTCGCCAGATTACGCTAATGCGATCTATAATACCAAACCCTTATTCTGAATATCTCTTGTATCTCCAATCGTATTCATACAACAATGACCTCCCAGGTCTTACATGAATCAAAAGTGGTCCCACCATATACGATCATGTATGAATACGCATCACAAGAAAAACATTTAACATGACCTGCCACTATTTACCATTTATGCCAACAGACTAACAAGCCTTGACTCAGAATATTTCTCGAGTCATCAAGAATCTTTTTCCTTTAAACCTATACTACCAACCAATCATATTTTTATTTCTAACAATTCGCCCCGCCAATTAATCATTACTAACCAATAATAACCACCGGAATCTTATCCCTCAATAATAAATTCAACAGTCACCACCAACGATGACTTACAAGCACAAGAAAAAAATATCACTCTCAAAATCGATCAACATATCCAAAACTGGCACCTCCAAAAATGAGGAAAAAATACGATGACTTGACGTATGACGATACCTTAGAAGCTACGAGTACCTCCTCGTACAAACCAAGTTCATTTAAACTTATATGCAGACTAGCCTATAGGTTATAGTACCTATTCTACGAATAAGATATGAGTTGTTCACTATGTACTACAACACTTCAAGTTGCTTTTACTATAACACGCGTCTGCAATTATCATCTTCACCTCAATAATACCAGTTGGTCGAACAGAGGAGAATCAAAATAGTGAGTCTCACGCGAGTCAACAAAATCCGAGGATCACCATTGGAAATTCCTACATCAACTCTAAAGTCGTACCATCTATGTTACCAATCGAATAACCGTACTACAACTTAAATACATACTCTGAGTTGACCGAATTGAGTGTCAGCATAGCTGATGTTGGCAATCTGTCATTCAACACTAGATAGTCCTCTCTTGCTGCCTCCATATGATGCAAAGTGATTTCCTTTCTTCCATTAGCTTGCTAGAACAGATTAGCTTGATCACGTAGGCCCATAATGTCCAAGGAAAATGAGAGCACAACACCGGAGTCCAACGCTCAAGTCGCCAAAACTGCTAGAGGCCGAAGATAAATACTCCTCGAACAAAAATGCCGAATTGAACGAATACATACAAAAATCTAGAACGCCTTTCTCAATAAGATCAGACTGATCAACAATCCTGTGTTGATCCGCACCCTGCAAGGCCTGACTCTACAACTCATGTCGAAAATTTACTTATATTAAGAACAAGTCGGTCTTAGAACACCCTAGGACATCGACGATACTCATCGATTGCCACGTTGCTCTAGGAGTTACCTCAAAGAATTTAGGGGTCTAAAAACGCGCTCTAGAAACAAATCACACACTCTACACATAAGTGAGACACCTTGAATCTCCTCAATTTATGCGCTAACCCTCGAGCAACGCGCAATTGACACTTGTCTGCTCCATCTCAAGACTAAACATCAACCACATCATCGCTTGCGTAATGCTCAAGCGAAAGCAATGAGATTGCTTGAATCTGATAAAGTCTTGACAACCACTTTAAACCCCAACCAATCAATTTCACCACTAAAACACTCTCCAAACATAAGCTAAATTCATGGAATAGACCACCTTAAAATCTATATCTCACTCATCCACTTAGGAATTATCCGCATCAACTAACAACAATTTCTAAAGCAAAGAACAATTATTTCGAGATCTACAACTCCAATTACACTCCTTTAACTATCCTTGTGTATCGTCATACACATAACCAATCCAAATTTATCCCGACACTCTTCTCTCCTAACAATCACTCGACCCGATACCACGATTTCCTAACCAACCACCACTTCGAATTTACAACTTCAACCTTTCTTACATCAATGACTAAAGATATCGAAGATTGAGATTACCTTTAGATGATAGGGGTTCGTCAGTAATCTCTTGCCACAGCCAAAAGACTTAAAATCTGGAACGAGTCACTTCCAAACACTATTTTGTCCAAGACTAACTTGTATCAATTAACCCAAAACAAAGTCGATTAAAATAAATACGGACATCCACCTACGACTTAAGTTTCCATATTCTGAATTGGTCTATAACTCTTTTTACCTATTAACAAAACTGTCATCTACACACAAAAGCCGCACTTTCCTTTTCTCCACTTCATTCCTCAAGTTCAGTCATCTGACCACAAACATATTGCTTAAAACAAAATAAATTCAACATCTCCACGCAACAGTCTCAGATACAATTAAAATACCCAATGACATTGTGACTTAAATTCTTCATCTGTTGCCGTAAAATCAAAGCGACCACAACCATCTCACATCCGCTTTACTATTACAATTTCAAAGCCCATTATACGTACAATCCATCTAAAACACTCATCTTAAGTAGGAAAGTGAATCCCACATTACAGATACCAAACTTAAATCGACCAATAACAATTACAGAAATCGAACTTCAATGCATAAACCAAACTTTAATAGCCTCATTTAACGCATCCAATAGCATCCACAACTTAATTAACTCAAGCAATATCGCTTTACTATTTATCTCAAAGCGAGACAACTTAACTCCCTTAAGATATCTCTTATTTCAACACCAATCTTATCTAAAAATTTCTTAATCCTTCAATCACGAAACTTTTCTATTTTTAATATCTGTAATTAGGCTCAACTCACCACTTAAATACAAATTCACATCTCAATAAATAAATAATAGAACACTGCAAATCCATGTCACTTCCCCAACTCATAACTGAACACAAAATCTCTCAAATCACTTACCTTCCCCTTACTGGGAAAATAACCAAGATACTCTTTGAGGTCGGCGTACGGAGGCATAGTCTTGAAGATGTAGACATTTATGGCACCATACTGTCCATAAATAAGATAAGAACAACTACCTCATATATTTAATAAACACTTAGCATCCAAGCATAAAATGCTAATGGATCCGCCACGGTCGGACCATCACTCTGTAGACACTAAGTTTCACCAAGTATATGAGGTAGTGATAGGAATCGGATAACCTAATGCTCTGATACCAATTGTCAAGACCCACTCCGGATTTCACCCTGAAACCCGTGGTAAATCCTGCGGGGTCCACCTCCAAGGAAAATTTACCGAAAATTCGGCTAAACCTTCCTTGAAAATGGACAACCCTTACCTGAAAATACAACTAAACACTTCTAAACCAAACAACAAAGACAACGTTAAATCACTAGCTGGTTATCAGAGCATATCTAATAAGGAAAGAATAACCATGAATAAAGCTGAAGCAGAAGCAGCCTCTGACTATTGGGCTAAGCCTCGACTCCACGTACGCTCGACCTCAAATTAACGTAGCCTGCAAAATGGGCATTTGAAAACAAAGGGCCCAGGGGAAAGTAATTTAAAACGTTAGAGTGAGTGGACAAAAATAAATTAATTAATTTAACAAAACGTAATTTTCAATACTTTCCCACATTTAAACTTTAAAACCTTGGTGCACGCAGCTTTGATAAACATTTAACTATAAATCCAGAATCTCATAAAAATAGACAAACCAGCCCCGCTGGTTAATCAAATACGGAAATCTCGTCAAAAGAGATAAACCAGCCCTGCTGGTTAATGAAATACGTAACTGAGAAGATTAAAATAAGGGGAAGAGTTATCACCATGTAAAATGAGCCTCCCAGGCTCGGGTCGGTGTCTCACAGGCTATAATAGCGTCCCACGCTAAGCGCTCTACTCTCATATGATGAGGAGCGCTGGTAAGACTATAATAGCGTCCCACGGTAAGCGCTCTACTCACATATGATGAGGACCGCTATATAATGGCTAGCTAACAATAAATATATATATATATATATATATATATATATATATATATATATATACCGATCGGTTGCCTCCCAGGCGATAATAGCGTCCCACGCTAAACGCTCTACTCTCATATGATGAGGACCGCTGGTAAGACTATAATAGCATCCCACGCTAAGCGCTCTACTCACATATGATGAAGGCCGCTAAACAATAGCTAGCTAGCAATAATCAATATAAACTACCATATATTATGGTGAGTAAAAACATACGAAAACACTTAAATCCACTAATCTTCCCCAAGATCATACGAATGGTACGGTTCCCAACCGTACTTGAGAGTCATCATAAGAAATTATAATAAAACTCAATGACGTGTCTCACACTTCAAAATATTCTGAAACTTACAAATATACGCGAGATTTCAATATCAAATATAAATCATAAATAATAATATCTCCAAGTCAAAATCATTAAATTATGATAGAGAACTACCGAAAATCCCACTTTCGGTAATCATTTATAAATTCCAAAATCATCCAAAAATAAAACGGATAGTATTTAAATCCATTAAATTCAGTACAGTTCCCAACTGTACATGGAATTATTGCGTAATAAAATAAATCATTTCACATGTCCCACATGTCAAATAAAATGCTCAAGAGAGTTCTCGAAAAATAAATGGAACTCGTTACTCCAAGAAAATATTAAATCTTCAATATGCCTTTGAAAATTAAATAAACTTTAGTGCATGCATGACATTCAAATTAAAGGTCCACTCACAGTGCTCGGCTATGCTTGCCGACGACCCGAGGCTTCCTCCAAACGATCCTCCTCACGTCCTGAACAATAATTAATATTAATTCTCATTCAACATTAAAACTTTAATAAATAATTCCATAAAATTAAGGGTCTAAAATCAATCTTCTTCCTTGCCCATTTTCTCCATCCTTAATCCATTATAACTCAAGATTCACCACCATCACCGATAACCAAAAATTAACCTTATACGCATTTTAAAACAAGCTAACCCAACTACCGATATTCCATTCTAATCACCGCTAAAATCCTTAACCATTGAAAAATCCCCAACATTAACAAAACTCCTCCAAAAATTCCAAACTATACTTCATTAAACTCCTCTCCTTAATACCATCTTAAAAACGTGAAAAATCAGCCCCTAAGGGGCGGCGGCCGGCAGCCGTTCTCCGGCGACCTCCAATGCTTCTCAAATTTTAACAGAATAATTCTCTCATCATACCCAACAACTTCCATAACTAGCACTTAGTCCAATTCTAAGGCTAACTAGGATAATCAAACCAAAACATCCATAAATCCCTAGAACTTCAATTATACATTTTTTATTAACAAGATCGAATTAAGCCTATTCCTTTGGAGGGATTACTAACCTTGATGAGAGCTACAAGATGAGACAAGTTCACGAGCTATGGTGGCCGGAGGAGCGATTTTCGGCCATGGGATAGTCGGACTGCTATGAGCGGTTTCCTCCCGCTCGGCGGCGTCCCGCGCACGGTCACCGGCCCAAGAAGAGAGAGGGAGCGGCGGGGGGTCCGAACGGGACCAGTCCGGCGGTCTCTGGTAGCCGGACGGCGACGGACAGAGGCCGGGTCTCCGGCGGGTCTGGGAAGGCTCGGGGAAGACTCGGGGAAGAGGAGAGAGAAGGGAGAGAAGAATTGGGCTTCTCCTACCCGGTCCACAAACTAATACCCACTAAAAAAAATAAAACCCAATAAAAATTTTACCGTTTACTAATTACTGAATACCCTTTTTAGTTGATAACTTTTTCATGCTAACTCTGATTTTAACATATAGCATGTCTATGAATTCGTATTTACGTCCTCTACGACTTTCATGAAGAAAGTTTTCCCAAATTTTAGACGTAGGAAAAAGTCAACTCCATGGTCTTTTAACAGTAAATTGTTACTCAACTCAGTAAATGTTCAAAGGAACCTAAAAGTCAATAACCGTAAATTAACTTAAGAACCGGGATGTGACACTTGAGGAATAAAGTCTCTCGCAAAATTAACAACTCCCAAAAATCTTTGCAAAGATTTTGCATCTGGGTTGTAGTCTGGAAACTGGCTGATTTTCTTGACAATGTGTTCTTGCAGACAAATCTCTCCATCCTTAACATGAATACCAAGAAAGTCAATTTCTCCTTTTATGAGATGAATCTTCTTCTGTCCAAGGATAATTCCCTTCTGGACAATAAGTTTACACACCTATTCTAGGTGCTTTAGATGTTCATTCATAGTTCTAGAGAAGACAAGAATGTCATCTATATAGACTATGCAAAAATCTGAATAAGGTTTGAAGATATTATCCATTTTCCTTTGGAAAATAGACGGGTCTTGCTTAAGGCCAAATGACATAACTAACCATTCATAATGCCCTTGAGGATTTCCAAAAGCTGTAAGAGCAATGGAATCAGGATGCAATTTAACCTGTTAGAAGCCTGATTTCGCATCAAACTTAGAGAATATTCTTGCTCCTTTAAGCCTATTGATGAGAACTCTCACCTGAGCTATCTGATAACCGTCTTTAACGGTCTTTTTATTCACATCCTTGTAATCAATTACCATTCTGGTTTTTCCTCTTAGTTGTTCTGCATGATTTCTTACTAGGAATGTTGGAGCATGATGAGTACTGTTTGAAGGCCTGATTAACTTCTTTTCAAGAAGTTTTTGGATCTGACTTTCCATTTCTTTCCTATCTTCTTCCCTATAGTGAGGGATGGCCTTAACATGGCAAATAGTTTTTGCATCATGCATTCTTAGCTGACAATATATTAGGTCTCTTTCCCAATACAACTGAGGATCTTCACTGATTACTGGTTTCAGCAATTTTTCTATTTCTGCGAGAGTAGGTATTTTCTTTTGTTCTACCTTTATTAGCATATACATTTAAGTTATGCTCTCTGATGTATTCTTCTTCTCCATCAGAACTCTCATTGTCAGAAATTTGATATTCAAAATTGTTCTCTGATTCAGAGTCTTCTAAACTAGTTGCTTTATTTACTATTATTTCGTCGTGACTTTTAAGTTGGTCTCGCAGCAGCAAATCTGGTTGTAGGCTTATAATCACCACTCTTCGCTGACAACTTCTGATATTGATCTGTAAATCCTTTACTTGTAACTCGTACCGTGTCTGTTAATCGAGATTCCCAACAGAATTTTCGATTTTTCTCAAATCCGATCATCTGTGGTTTTTGAATTACTATTTGTTGAAGAAGGAAGTCATTCCCTATCAACAAATCAGCAGTATGGCCTTCACACTGCCAAAGATTCTTGATGATAAAATTTCCTCCTTCTAAGGAAACTTTTAAGTTTCGAGCTATTGTATCCATGACTATCTCATTTTCTTCCATTGCAATTCCAGTAACTGTTCTTGGAGATTTTTCCCAATACTCTTTAGGTATTGCATATCTTTTAGCAAGAGTATATCCTGAACCACTATCTACAAATGCATGTAGATGATATTTCTTGTAATTGGGAAACTTCAATCCAATAGTAATATAATTGCTATATATACTGCTTTGGATTGGCTTTACTTGCTCTTGCTGTCATGGAGCATTAAGTAGTTCTGTGAAAGGATTGACACTTCTCACAATAGTTACTGAATTGAATTGGTTGACACTTTGATAGCGACCGAAACCGGGCGTTTCAATTAAAAACCCTTTTATGTCAATTGTAGTACATAACAAATAAGGGTATCGTTATAAAAGCTGGGGATTGAGGGTACATTTACAATTTACGTTAATTACAAAACAAGATAAAACAAAAGATGATAGTACTAGAGATATGGGGTTTTGTGATTTTAAACAAAAGAAAACAAAGAAACAAAACAAAGCAGAAAAGATCAGATGGATGAGATGTTAGAAACTTGGAAATCCACCACCAAGTATGTTTCAAGACATGTTAACAACCAAAGCTTCAATCATTAAGTCGCAAATCGGTATCAATCAAGAACAAACCGTGAACGCACTGCGTAAGTCCTTATTACTTCCCTAGATTACTTAAGCAAGATGAACGCACCGTTACCAAGCCTTTAGAATAACCAATCAAGGTATAGACGCTATCCTATCAACAAATTATTCTAAGCATTAAGATCAATGAAAGTTTGATTGAACAAGTATGCAAAACTAGTGTGGAACGCCTACCTAGCATGCAATCCTTTTTATTTGGTTTCACCTATTGTCCTATAGGTTTTACTACTTTGAAACAGACATTTTAACCGTTTAGAAGATTAATTAACCTATTTCTAGCCCCACTGACAAGTTCATAATGTTCTATGTTGCGCATACATGAACATAAACAAGCAAGAGTTCCCCATAAACCAAAACCAAATAAACAATTTGAAAGACTCAATAATTTGAAACCAAGGTTCAAAACAATATTTGAAACATTCTTGAGGCTTCAAACCTTGCCCCTAACTAAGAGAATTCAACCACACATGGCTGTAAAATCACACAAGGAGAATAAAATATGACAAAGAAAAGGTAAACCGTGGATGATGGAGAGATCGATGATGGCTTGGCGGCTTCCTTGTGCGAGTCCACAACTATGGAGGTTCGGATGATGTGAGATCGTTGGCCTCCTCTAGTCTCCACGTCCTTCCCTTCTTTTCGTCCTGTGATTAGGGTTATGAAACCCTCAAAACTCGTCCATGGGCTTGTCAATGTGGTCTGGGCCTTAAAATAGAAGTTTTGGTCCAAATCAGAAATTCGGGCAGACTGACCTTCTGCTATTCAAACGGTCATAACGTTTTCTCCAAAATAGGTATTGATGATTCGTAAAAAGTTATGGAAAGTAGACTCTTGTAGCTTTCCATTGATATATGGAACATCTCCTGGATCATTGTGAGCTGATCACAATCTTCTGTCGAAGTTGACTGATAATTTCTGACAGATTTTCTGATTTCTTTCCTTGCACAACATGGATTCCTTTTCCTTCAAAATTTCTCCTCTTTCGTCTCTTTTGAGCTTCTCGGCTTTATTTATGACCTAAAAACACAAACTTAGTTAATATGAATATTGTTAAAGGAATTACATTGCTAAATAGGGTCAGAAATACAATATAAACGTAGCACTTTGTGCTCCTATCACACTTGTCATGGCAGTTATAGGATTGATACTTATCACAGGAGGCATGGAATCAAGGGAATCAAGAGACTCTTTGATTTCCTTGTTTTAGCTTAATGAAGGTACAAACTTCATCTTTTTTATATCTTCTTCGAGATTCCTGTCTTGTTCTTTTTTATGAAATATATTATATTCCTCTTCTACCAGGATATGAGCATCATTATCCTTGGTTTTCCTTTTTAACTCTGCAATAAAACATTCTCGATGATAAGTTTCTCCTGTACTTTCACAGTACATGGGAATTGTATTATTATCATCACATTTACAATAGTCACATGTAAACTTTCCTAGATTGGGATGGAAAATACTGATAATATCAGAGGTTTCTTCCTTCCAATTTTGTATTTGTAATAAAAATATAGGACGATATCCTATATCTTCTTCTTCTTCTTCAGAGCTTTTTGAAGCACTCTCTGTCTCGCTCTCTGATGGGTACTCAAGAGAATATATTGATTCATTCTATTCATCAGAATATGCAATTTCAAAGCCTTTTAAATTAGCATATTCTATTGCTTCATCATATTCAGCAATCAAGGCTTTAGAAGACCTCTTATCCTTTTTTGGACACTCATTTGCATAACGAAGAGTCCAGGGGAAAACATTTGAGAATGTTAGAGTGAGTGGACAAAAGTAAATTCAATGAAAATATTTATGTTTTCTCAATTTAAATTTCCATAGAAATTATGATGCATGAGACAGCTCAAAAGCTCTCAACTCAAAAAAACTGGCAAATACATGACTAGCTCCGGCTAGTCTCCGAAACTTAATTAAATACAGCCTCTCAGGCTATATATATATATATATATATATTTACACTTGTCATACTCCTTGTATGATTTCTTATGAAGAAATACAAAAGAAATAGAAATTCATACAAGGCTACTACGCTTGCGTACGTCACGCCTTAATAGAATTTTACCTCATTATGCGGAAAATACGGGTGTATATATACGTGCATATTCTCTATATGAATTATTATTATATTCATATAGGGCTACGACGATTGCATCTAACGCTCACGTCACACCATAATGGTATTTTACCTCATTATGGCGGAAAATCACATATAGCTAGCTAGCATTTATTTATATACATACTATCCTCATAATCATCCATATATGAATATATAATCACCGAAATTCTCAATTTTGGTTATTCTCCAACAAAAGAAATTATTCGACAATAAACCATTTGCATGCACATTATTTAAAACAAAAGTCCACTCACAACTTAGGCCTAAGCCTGATGTCAGTCCGAGGTCTCTTCTGCTCGAGCCTCCTCACGTCCTGTTCCAAATGTATAATTAATTTCCCAACTGAAAAATCCAATATTTAATCAAAATAGGCAAAATTAACTGTGAGCCTTAACCACGCTCATCCTTGCCTAACTTCGCCATTCTTAACTCAATACATCCAAACTTCACCGAAAAATATCGGCAGCCTTAACGCAACCTCCCACAGTCTAAATAACATTAAACCAATGGCCGGATTCTACTCTATTAATCCGTCAAAATTACCAAACTTTAACAATTTCCAAACCTATCCAAAACTCCTCCAAAAATTTCAAAATTCACATCAATAGACTCCCCATAACAACACACATTTAAAACCATAAAAACCCCCAAACAGCGGCGGCGCCGGCCGACTCCGGCGACCTCCAATGCCTACTAAATTTTGACAGCATCTTCCTCTCAACTCCCTCTACAACTTTCCTAACTAGCACAAACACCAATTCCAAGCCTAACTATGTCAATCAAACGAAAACATTACAAAAAACCCTAGAATTTCAATCACCGATTTCTCCTTACCTAGCTCAAGAGGGAGCGAATCCTTTGGAGGGATGAACGTACGGGAGGAGAGCTTCCTTTTGAGCCTAGCAGCTCTGGCTATGGCGACCGGAGGAGGAAGTTCCGGCGACGGGAAGTTTTGGGCAGTCGGGACTTCCGGCGAGTTTTCCTCCCGATCGGCAGCGCTAGGGAGGCTGCCACCGGTCCAGGAAGGAGGCTGGGTCGACGGCCGACCGTTTGGGACCGGTGAGGCGGTCTGAGGCGGTCTGAGGCGGCCGGACGACGGCGAACGGCCGGGAAGAAGTTTCCGGGCAGAGGGAGAGGGAGAGAGAATTAGGAGGGAGGAGAGAGAAGAGAGAGAATAGAGAAAAAAACTGGGCTTGGCCCAACCGGTCCAACCCACACATATAACTCAACTCCAAAATTCAACACCCTAATAATAATACCCTAATAAAACTTACCTTTTACTAGCTAAAATTTACCATTTTTACCGTCGTCACATTTTTCAACTACAAATAATCCCTTCGAAATAATCGTCCCCCAAAACCCCTCTGGGGACCAATTAAACTATAAACTCATTGACGAAGACGGTAAAACTCTTATTAATTCCAAGCCAGTAAATAAGGTAAAATTTAAGAGTCGGGGCGTGACACAACATCTGCATTTCTTTACTTCTCTGGAAGAAGAATTGGTTTTCTTTTTCCTTTTGAAAAATCTCTTTCTAGGAGAAGTTTGAGAAGATTGTTCTTTCTTATATTCAGGCCTCTTCCTGAACTTATACTTCTTTTTAGAAGCGAATTTCTTGCCATATTTGCTGTTAGAGAATTTCCTTCTGTATTTTCTCTCTTTAGGAATATGACATCCCCATGTGTTGGAGTATCTAGTATTTTTGGGCACATGTTTTCAACTCCCCTGAGTTGCTTCTTTGCAGTTTTAGATTTTCTGTTTTCAGTGCAGTTCTTTCTTAGGAGATCCCTAACTCTTTATGCTATTCCTCCTATAGTAAAATACTGAAAAAGGTTTTCTTCCAAGGACTGTGCCACTGCATCATTCCAGGGTTCTGGCAATTTTCTATAATATGTTCTGACGAGATCGTCATTTTCAATGTCTCCAATAGTGCAGTAGTAATTTTGGAACTCATTGGTGTATTCCTCAAAATACCTCATGTTACAAATACTCAGTTTTTGAATATTTGCTATAGCTCGTTCTTTAGATTGCTCACTATGCCCAGCGACATCTCCACAAAATTGTGCATAGATAGGCACTGCAAAATCTAAAGGACTATTAGTCTGAGCTCACTTGACTGCCCAATCAGCCCATTGAGAACTTCTCTTAAAGGACTAATACCATTTCTGGACTATTCCAGTTAAGGTTGACTCATAATAGGCATGAGCATCCTCATAAGCATACTTTGATAACACTAGAGCCTGAGTTAACTTTAAACTAGCAACCCAGTTGTCTATTGTCTTTCTTTTGTCTCCTACCTGGTCTAAATCCAGATAAACCCCTCTTTCAGACACTGATTGTCCTCATTTGGGTTCGGTAGGGATATACTTCTGAGAACTTCGCTCCCCATTCTTTCCTGTTGGAGCTTGTCCCTTAGGAAGCTTGATATTCCTTTCTTAGTTGGATTGTTTGTGATATTTTGTACTATGGTATGACCACCTTATGGAGGGGCCTGCCTCTCACCTCCATCTATATCCATAGAAGATGAACCTGACGGTTCTTCCTTTGCTGCCTGATAAGGAAGAATCTTCCTGTTATTCTTTCCAGGTTGAATCTGGGAAATCTTAATTATGATTTCCACTAATTCTTCTATGGATTCACAAGTATCAGCTTGTGCATACAATCCTTTTAATTCTTCTGCTCTAAGCATTTTCATAGGTCTTTTAGTATCTTCCTCTTTGAAGGACTCTTCATGAAAGATTGACTTGGTTCTTGAGGAACTAGCCTCTTCATAATTAGCAAATGAATGCCTATGAAATTGCAAGCTTATTTTTCCTCCCATATCTTCATAAATTGAAGCATTGGAACTTTTAAGTTGCTTAACAGGAGGGGTCAGATTCCATTCTCTTGGGAATCTTACTTCATGCCATTTTGTGACATGTTTTTGCTGAGAATTATCTTTTGGGTTGGTGAGAACAGATGTAGTAATCTCAGGGCTATTTAGAAACCTGGTATTAGGAGTTACATTTGAGATCATCAACTTATAATAGATTCGATAATCTATCGCAAGTTCCATCATTCCTTTCTTCATAAAGATCTCATCTGTCTTGATTCTCAGTCTTAGACAGTGAGCAGCATCTCTGAGATGTGTTGTGAAGTTTGGAAACACATTAAAATACGCAACTTGGTTGCACAAAGAAGCTTCTACTGTTCCTAACAGACTTTTTTTAAAATTTGTTATTCTATCGTCTTGTAAGACACATAGAACAGAACAGTCAATACCATCTCTGGCTAAGAGTTTTATTCCTACTTGGACTGCTCCAATATGCATATAGAAATATTTTTTTCTGGAAAGCTTCACTTACCTCCTTTGGAGTTATTAATCTGATGTATGTTTCACCACCTGTGGCTGGAACAGTTAATTCTAGTATCTTGAATCTGTGAGAATCCATAATGAAAGATCCTTTCTTATAGATCTCATTGAATTTGAATCTAGGAGCCGATGCTTCTTGAACACTAGACTCAATTTTATTATACTCAAATTCTTGAGCGTTTATTAACTGTACCGGAACTGTGTTTCTTTTACTAAGGATTCTACTCAGCATTTTCACATCTCTCTTTGTTGAAGACTTTGATGTCTTTGATGATTTCCATTCAAGTAGCTTTGGTTCACTAAACCTTAGTCTAATTTCTCCCATTCGTGATGATGGGGGAGGTATAATGATCTTACTAGCCACATTTTGAGCTAGTGCTTCTTCATTAATTTTCTCATAACTTTATCATTCCTTCATCTTTTCTACCATTTTTTGTAGATTAGAGATCTTGCTATGTAATTCTCGAAATTGAATTTCGAGGTCGATACCTATCTCTTGAAGATAAGCGATATTATAATTGTACTGATGAATTATTGCTTCTACATTTTCAGCAAGTTTTTCTGTAGGACGATGAAAGCTAATAGCTTTAACATCTTCCTGTTTTACTTTTAGATGATCTACTCTTTGATTCATCCTATTCTGGAGATAAGAGTTTCTAAAAGCTTTTTCAAGTTTTCTTGAGTATCTCTTAGTTCTGCTGCTTGCTGGTGAATATTGTTTGCAAGATTCTCAGTGCGAACTAACTTTCTTTCAATATCTATTAGATATTGCTTCTTTTTTTTAGATAATCTAGCTTGATTTCAAGCCTAGCAATTTTTGAATTTATTTCTTCAAGTTGATTAATCCGTAGATTAAACCTCTCGAGTTGCTCTGTTATCTTTTCAGAGGTTTTATCCCTAGATAAATGATCTAGGAACTCGATTAAGCTTGGTCTTGATGGATCAAGCTCTTCTATTCCGATTTCTCTTTGGAGATGAATATGTTTGTCGTAAAGAGTATTTAATACTCTACAAACATATTCAATGGAGTATTGATTCTCTTGAATATGCTGTTTACGCCTAGATTAATATTTTACTGGACAGTAAATGTCTATGTAAATATTAATTATTTCTTGGACCATGTCATACCGGCGAGATGGAGTTTCTCCAATTTTACAAGTGATAGCTCGCTAGTGAGACCATGCGAGCCAAGTTAGACTTCGCGCGGAACGAACTGCATGAGAACTTGACTTCACTTAGCCTTCGCACGGAATGGACATAGGCGGACTAAGTACTCCGCGTGGAACACTTAGCTCGCGCGCGGAATGCCTTCGCGCGGAATTACTATTTGCCAGTCCGCATAGGCGAGGCGAGATTGCCAGTCCGCATAGGTGAGGCGAGATTGACTCTCCGCGTAGGCGAAGCGAGGCGAGCTGGCGAACTGGCTCGCGTAGGAGACTTCGCGAGGAAGCAAACATGCGGAGTCCGCGCGCACCACGACAAACGTTGAAGACTTTTACAAGTCTCTGACATGCTTCGGGCCAACCCCTGTGGCCCATTAAATATAAAAAGCCCTTTTAAGGCTCGCGAGCTGCAATAGCCCGCGAAATGGAAATGAGCTACAGAAGCACGCGAGATAACACCTTGCAGCGGCCCGCAAGATGAGGATGCTCCTAATTCCAGTTCGCATAGGAGTCTACAGTTGGCAGCGCGGAATGAAGTGTGCGAACTGGGCAGGTGTCACCAATTGGTTGGTTCGCATGGACGAAGCAATGTCCTTGTGAATTAGTGTTTCAGGGTCCGACTTGGATTCTAATCACTTTGCTTCTGTCAAACCACTATATAAGGGGGCTCGAACCCTAACAGAAGCTCTCTCTCAAATCAATACAAACAACTCTCTCAACACAACTGAAACCCAGTTACCCTTCGAGCCTTCCTCGAAAACCTAACCCTAAGCGCCGCCGCCTAGGTCTTTCCCCAGAGCTCTCCGGACTCTACCCCCTTCAGCTTCTCTCTGAACTCCCTATAACTGCTCTGCTCGCGCCGCCGTGAGTATCGATTCGCTTGTGCTCGTAAATCCTCCTCAGAGGTGGCACCTGTAACCCCCCTTTGCCTGATCAAGAAGTCAAGCGCACCCCCATCAACCTCTTTCCTCGTCCGTGAGGTGGCACGCCCGCAACACTCCATCCTCCCTCTTTGTCTGCTAGAAACCTCTGCTCCGCGCGCTGAGGATCGTGGCCAAAACATATGCTTTGTATGAAAGTACACTTCCCACTTATCAGTTCCTTTTGCAGTACAATAAGACTGATAATTTTTAAGTTTGGATTCTCTTTTGTTAGTCAAGAGAAGCCAACTTTGTGGCATAAGTCTTTTTCTCACCTGGTTTTGAGCCAAGCAGGCTCTGATACCAACTGGGGCGGATCTAACTGATGCTCAAATAATCAAGGGCTTTTGATCTTCTTCAAACGTTTCTTTAAGAATTTTGACTTCTTCTTCTGATTGATAGATCATTTTCTGGATCCGATAGATAATATCCCAATATTTTTTTGTACTTCTATGAAGCTTAGATCTAAATTCTTTTAGTTTTCTTAATTTTTCTCTTTCTTCTTGCAATTCTTTATATGACAGTCTAACTTCTGCTAAATAATCTAATCTTGTATCAATAGATTCTCCAATGATGAATAATTAACCGTTTACCTTCGAGTAAAAATGATAGATTTATATATTTCTATTATGATAAATAAACAAATTCATAGGCCCACCATGCTCCGTCAAATTTTATTACTAAAGGTAACACAAAAGAGCATAAAAGACAAAAAGGACTAAAACGTAAATATTTGTCCTAAACTATTAAAGAAATTGCTCAAAAGACTATTTTATGAATTGAAATTCTGGTTGGGTATTAAATTGTAGTTTGCTATATCTCTGTTGGCGAAATCTTCGTTCGGCAGAGTTCACGGACAGAAATAGCCCTAGAATATGAAAAATAGAATAAAAAACAAGTTAATGGTTCGGCGGGACTAACCTGTCACAACTCCTCAAAACCCCAAACCAAACCCAGAATAAAAGGAAAACAAAACACTCGCCGCCTCCCACCCAACTTCTTCTAATTAGTGTGTAAGTTCTCACTTCGTTTCTTCTCTTGTTTGAATAGGGTACACAGTTCTCTGTATTTACTTGTTTCTCTGTTGGTTCATTCGTTCCTTCTGTTATGGTTTGGTTTTGTTTGTATTGGGTTCTCTTGGTACTTTGGCTTTAACTACTTACGCATTAGATATATTTCAAACCCTAATCTATTCAGTTGTTCATCTCCCTCGTCTTTCTTTCTTCTTCTCCCGTCTCCTCCTCCATTTCAATTACAAGAAATCTTTCTCATCTAAAGAAACCTAGACCATAATTATTTGCAATTTCATGTACCCAGACCAATCTCTCTCAAGGTTAACAAATTCCTTCTCTCTTTGAGTATTGGGTTATCTCTGTATGGTTTCGATTGCTTGCTTTAGATACTATCTATATATGTGCGAGTATTTGGCGCTAGTTATACTTTTGCTAATTGTTTAAAATTTTCTTGTAGGAAGCTTGTGACGTATAGCCAAGATGCAGGCATGCAGTGGAGCTGCTGTTATGGGTTCCGTTCAACAGCCCACATGGTTTAGAGGAGCATCTTTTCCAAATGGAGGGCGCATTAGTGGATTTGCACATCAAGTTAACCTTAATTTTGCAAAAACGGCTACATCTTATTCTAACATCCAAGGAAGCTTGGTTACCGGGAGGCCGTCCTCTCCTGCTTCAGTGCACGTGCCTAAATTTGGAGGTAATTACGCTTAAAAGATTGAATTTTTATCAATATAATCTGTTCTTGTATGGTCTTATTGATATTTAACTGAGGTTTGGTAGAATACTTTTAATTCTGATATATTAGGATTTGATGCCACGTCACTTTCTCTCTCATTGCCTTGCTTGATTTTGATGCTCTGCCTAGCCAGTGTGTATTTATTTTACCATGTTTAGCACACTTCAGAAGCAAAAGCATCATTTGTGTAAAGATATCTAGAGAGCTGTGTACAAGTCATGACAAATATGTTATTACTGCTAGCAGGACTTGTGTCTGACTTGTTCTTCAATTTTGTTATTTTCCATGCAGATAATGGAAGTAGTTTTGTAGACAATGCCTTAAGCGAGGCTGACCCTGAGGTGCTTACCATTATAGAAAAGGAGAAAGAGCGGCAGTTCAAAAGCCTCGAGCTTATTGCCTCAGAGAATTTCACTTCTCGGGCAGTAATGGAGACAGTTGGTTCATGTCTCACAAACAAGTATTCAGAAGGATTACCTGGGAAAAGGTACACAGCTTGAGTGATGTTCTTCTTCATGAGTCTGAGTAATGAACTGCAATTGATATCTTTAGTTGTAATATTTACTGTTGATGTACAAGTCAGTTGCACATTTCAGGTACTATGGTGGAAATGAGCACATCGATGAGCTTGAAACACTATGCCAAAAAAGGGCCCTCGATGCATTTCACTTAGACGGAAAGAAGTGGGGCGTCAATGTTCAACCATTATCTGGTTCTCCTGCTAATTTTGAGGTTTATACTGCAGTTCTCAACCCTCATGACCGTATCATGGTAAGGTCTCCCTTTTTTTTTTTTTTTTTTTTCCTTTGTACGAGTGTGGTTGGTCTTTATGCTAAATTATCAATATGTGACTGTGACTTAGGGATTGGACTTGCCACACGGTGGACATCTGTCTCATGGGTTTATGACTCCTAAAAGACGTGTATCAGGAACATCTATTTATTTTGAGTCCATGCCATACCGACTTGATGAATCCACAGGTTCTGCATTATATTTCTCATTAGAATATGTTTTTTTTTATGATATACTAAGGATAAAATACTTAATCTCTTGGATTCTTGGTCTTCCACCCCCCCCCCCCCCAAAAAAAAAAAAAATATATATATATATATATATATATCCAGGTCTGATTGATTATGACATGCTTGAGAAAACAGCAACACTATTTCGACCAAAACTCATTATTGTGGGGGCAAGTGCTTATCCTCGAGATTTTGACTATCCTCGCATGAGGAAGGTTAGGATTCTGATGTCTTTACTCCATATAAATGATTTCATTTACAGTGCATAACATAAATTTCATTAAATAATTTACTCTGATTTTCTTGGTCATCTGATGAGTTATATCTAATTTGGATTGGAAGATTGCGGATGCTGCTGGTGCCTTTCTTATGATGGATATGGCTCACATAAGTGGGCTTGTTGCTGCTTCTGTGGTTGCCAATCCTTTTGAATACTGTGATATTGTGACTACAACAACTCACAAGGTCTAGTACAATCTCATGTATTTATATTTCACCAACTGAATCCAAGATTGGAAAGTTTATGGTAGTGGACTTGTTTATAGGCTTATGAATCATTTTGTTCCTAGATTCGATAGACTCAATGAATAATCATACATAAATAGAAAACCGCTTACTTTTTGTTGTCCACGATTGGATGTTCTAATAATTTCATACATTGCTTTTCAGTCTCTAAGGGGTCCGAGAGGAGGAATGATATTCTTCAAGAAGGATCCAGTTCTTGGTGTTGATTTAGAAACTGCGATCAACAACGCAGTTTTCCCAGGTTTACAGGTTTGTTCCACTCATTTGTTATTTTTTCTGCAAGCAACATTTATTATTTGGTGGATATAAAAGGCTCGGATTCTTGATGCAGGGTGGTCCTCATAACCACACTATTGGGGGCCTTGCAGTTTGCTTGAAGCATGCTCAGTCCCCAGAATTTAAGGCTTACCAGAATCAGGTACTTCAATTATATTGTATTGATGTGAAAATTGGCTCAAGTCATGTTCCTAATGTATTATGGCTTCTCTCTTGTAGGTGGTCTCTAATTGTAGGGCTCTTGCAAGTCGATTGGTCGAACTCGGATACAAGCTGGTTTCTGGTGGAAGTGATAATCACCTGGTTCTTGTGGATCTGCGGCCCTTTGTAAGTATATTTGTTATAGTTTTGCAGTCTTCGCTACATATCGATTGTTCCTTGTATGAGAACTTGTGCTGAATGTGGGCATTATTTGACAGACATTTCATTTATTAGTGTTTTCGTTTAGACAGTATCGCACATACATCAGTATATTCATAGGCAAAAGTGTAAGGCAAGGTTGTTCTGCTCTCTAAGTGTTCAATATACCATGCTATGTGCTTAAAGGTTTTTGTTGTGTTCATGGAGGTTTTTAGAGGGTTTGTTATTTGAATTATAAAGAAAGTGAAAAAAAACAAAAAAACAAATGCTTCTAACCAATGAAATTCATCCACCAAAGAGTAAAAAGCTTCTAGATAAAAGTCAGACAAAATCTGACAAATCAACTCTACTGCAAAAACATAAAACCTAATTTGACATGCTCGTGCCAAGAGGCTTATGATTTCCTTGTTTCATGTTTTTCCTTGTGTGCTTTTGTCTGGCTAGTTTAAATTTTTTTTGTTGATGTTTTTTTTAATATACAGAATTCCTAATTTGTCTTCTTTTTGGTGTATGAAAATGTTCTCCTTTATTAATAGGGCATTGATGGTGCTCGGGTGGAGAAAATTCTCGACATGGCTTCTATTACCCTTAACAAGAATTCAGTACCTGGTGAGTCTAAGAGCCTGACCTTCCACAGCCTTGTTTTTGGAGGGCTACTCACCTAGCTCTGAGGTCATATTCTTTTTTGTTTGCATAATTGTGGTTTTATTTGAACTTGTATTGTCTTCTGTATAGGTGATAAAAGTGCTCTAATGCCTGGAGGTATTCGCATTGGAACACCTGCCATGACAACACGAGGATTCACTGAGAAAGACTTCATAGCAACTGCAGACTACATTCATGAAGGTGTGCGGATAGCAATTGATGCCAAAGACAAAGCCCCAGCATCAAAGCTACAAGAGTTTTTAAAGTATGTTGCAACCCCTGAATTCCCTCTGATTGATCGAGTTTCAGATCTGCGGACAAAAGTTGAAGCTCTTACCACCCAATTCCCAATGCCTGGAGTATGAGTCATTATAGTTAGACACAAGATAATCCTCTCATCTGGAGGATGAAATTCAGGATTAGTTGCTCGTGTTGTATGCACAACTAATAAAGATAGTGTGTGGATGTTGTCATTGACGTTGGTATGGCATGAGTTAAAGATTCCTTGCATGCACTTTTTGGCGTGTACCACAATATTCATCTTCTATTTTGTATGAAGAAGATGCGTCAAAGGTCCATAATATTGGATCAATAACATTCACATACTTATGGTAAGCAGATTACTCTCCTCTGACTTCTGTTTCTTGGCCTGTTTGACATTATTCATAATATCATGTTATTTAGGTATAGTTTTTTATTTTTTATTTTTATTTTTTATTTTTTTAAGCAGTATATGAACGGTTGACTGGTTGAGGCTGTTTTACAGTTCGATATTGGATTTAATGGTCTTCTGTTGGGGAATGATAAGTGAGCGAATGGTGCTGGAATACTGTGGTCACCTAGATTGTATTTTGAAGTTTATAGTCAAATGACCATCTAGTACTAGTTTTGTCATCTCTTTGCCCAAATCAATTAACACTTCAAAGACTGGTCAATTTCCCTGAAATGGTATCCATTTGGGTCATGGATAACTCTAATCCACATGACTTCTGCTTCTATTGTAACAAAGGAATTCCGATCAAGTTATAGCTTATAAGAATGCTAGGTAGAGAAGGTAAAGGCGTTGCTAGTTGAAGGAGGTGGATCGACTCATGCTAGCGGCTGGTGAAGATATGGATTTGCTAAGAAGTGACTGAGGTAACAACTATGGCTGAAAGTGGGAAAATGCCCTACTTAGAAAGTGCTCATAGACTAATATATTGCAGGTGTTCCATGACACAAACTGATCTGACGACAAATCATAACTTTCATTTTTATGAGGGTGTTCCAAACACAGGTGTCTCAAATTCTACACAAGGCATCTCGTTTATTAGAGACTGGAACGACATTTTTCCGATGGTGACATTGAATTTACTACTTTTCTCAGTTTTCTGTAATTCAGGTTGGTATTATTGGATGACTACTGTGAATGAGTTTTCAAAGTCTGATTTATACTTGGCAGATCATTCTTTTACTTGAATCAATGGAATGGAGCTAAAGGGTTAGCATAACCATCCTTAATGAATGTTTGTAAGTGTAATCTTTTGGTTACTTAGCCTCCACCATACAAAAGAAATTCGAACTTGTTGATGTTTCCATGGCTATTCGTATCACATGAAGTTTGCCGTATTTGTGTTACTAATCTGAAATGTATTATTGGGTACATATATGTTTGCCTCCTTGAGCTGTGTTTGATTTGAGATGGTATATATAAACAGGGAGCGTGCCTCTTTTTCCCTAACAAACCCTAATTCCTACATTATTCTTCCTAGAAAACGGTCTACACTTGTACAAATTTTTTGACTCACTATGCAATTTCTCAATGATACCAACAAGGCATGTATTTTCTGAGATGAACTTTATTACATGGCAAGACAATCATCGAATACAATCCTAGCAACTTCAGTGTGTCAAATCAAACATAACAAAGCATCAAGATATTCACACATGAAGCAATTTCGCAAAATGATAACAGTTTTTGAGAGCAAGTTCCATCTTGTCACGTTCTACGGTAATCTATGCGCACTCGACACTCTATTGCTGTCCATTTCTCTACATGTCTTGTTTGTCTGTTGGGGATGATCAAGGCATCAACGTCCCACCTGCTCCAGAAATCACTAGAGTCCGAGATGACTACATTGATTCCTACCATCAAAAAGTTAATCCAACATTTCACTAGGAAGTGAAAGCTAGGGAAGAAAAGAAAGAAATCGAGAGAAAAGACTTGTATATTGATATTGTGTTCTTACTAAATACATGAGTGTAGAAGTCTTGCACTATATATACAAGAGAAGACCAGTGTATTAACACCAGAAACTGAGTAATTATATTTTTACCCTTAACAGCCCCGCTCAAGCTGATGGGAGGGAACCTAGCATCAGATTGCAGAAGATAGAAGAATTGCCTGGAACATGATCTAAGCTCTTGAGCTTTGTCTTCATCAGAATATTGAATGACAAGTTCTGACTGCAGTTAGTAATCAAGAAGATATGGCTGGTCTTCAAGATGTGATGAAGAATCTTGCTAATCTAGCAAAGACACATACTAACAACATAAAGACAAGATCGAAGAGTGTGTTGAAAGAATTGGTTGTCACCTCTTTGGCCTGACTAAATGCAAGCAGCAAATCATTGTACAACAGGAAACAAGGCCACTTGATAACTCTGACATTCCAAAAATTCTGTAGTAGCTCTGACAAATCAGCCTTGCTGTAAAAAGTTATATCCTTTTCCTTGAAGATCATCATCACATTCCATATCAAAGCAAACGTGGTAGAAAGCACCAAAATCCAGTACGAAGTATACTTGACAAGGCCTTTCCTCAAGCCATGGTCAACAAAAGCTCTGCTATGTAACCACCAGAATAAGACATATAAAATCCTCCTGCTTGAGTTCTTCATATAATTGCAAATCCAACAAAGAATGAAGAAGGCTACACTAGCAATGTCATTTTCATTGTTTCTCTTTCCAACAGCAAATCGAATAGCATTACCAATGATAGCAGAGCTGACAGGAATACCAACACAAACAACAGGATCATAGTTGTTGCGATTACCAGTAGATATAGGCTTGTTACCTGCTCCACCTCTATAAATTCTCAAATCAGCCTCCACCTTCTTATGAGAAATAGCCTCCTTGATATGGAGCTCTTCATTTTCATGTATAATACTCCTCAAAGTATTTTCGTTGTGAGAAACAGCCTCCCTGACATGGAACTCTTCATTTTCATGTCTTACACTCCTCAAAGCACTTTCGTTGTCGATTATGCTCTCACTTATTTTCAAGTTCTCAGCTTTTACTTCTACAAGAGCTTTCTGCAAACAGACAACCTCAGATTTTATTTCCTTCATGCTATCTTTCAACTGCGCTTCTTCTTCCTTTATAGCACAAGCTTCCTTCTCAGTGCTTTTGAGCAAATTTAGCAGCCTACTTATTTCTTTTTCCATAGAAGAGTTTTCTTCTTCTAAATGCTTGACAAAATCTACCAACTGAAGTTCTTTCAGCTCCCAATCAGCCTTTGCATTCTTGAATTCTTCTACAGTACTTGTAAGAAGATGAATTCCACGTTTTGCATCATCAATTATGGCTTCTTTCATTTTTTGCTTTGTGGACCAATTTGAGGTCTTCAATATGTGATTTACAATCAAATGCTTGACTAGAAAAAGCAGCAAACTGTGGCAGAGGAGGTTGCTGAGCATATCCACTAGAGTTGAGAGGTGCAGAAATACAACTTGAGCTTGTAGACATGAAATACAATGGAGGTACACCATAATTGATTGCTCTATTGTATTGAATTGCACCATCATATTTGGCATTTGTAACATGATCAGTTGGAGTGGTAGCAGGAGCAAACTTATTGAGACTATGACCATGTTCCATCATTTCAGTCTTGAGCTTCTCAAAAATAGACTTGACACTTTTGTCAATCTCATGTAACTAGCTCGGTTTCTAACTTTCTCTCCTTTCTCTGGTTAGAATTTGGTCCTATTCATGTATTTTAATGTGCATGACTTATGATTCACGGATACAAATTAGTTATATATGAATGCAACTCAAATTCAATCACTTGAGATATGTATCACACGTTGTCTACGGCATGACCCAGTATACATGTGCTTGAAATTTCTTCAATAGGCAAGTCTGTAAATCCTATCAAGTTTATTGGCTAGAATTGTTCAGAATTTGCTACATAACGTTCAAATACAACTAGAAAAACGCACAAAACTAAAGGATGCTAGAAAGATTTTCAAAACTCAATATACACTTTACCCCCACAGCGACATTTTGCTTTCAATTCATCCATTGATCACACCAGGGACATCTAACTACTAACTCAAAATGAATTCCTGCTCAAGGTGAGCCAGACACCCCGGGGAAAAGCTCCGATATCTTATTGAAGACATCCATCACCTGATATAAAAATAAAAAAAGAACAAAAGATCATTATATACATTAATTTTTGATATAACAACCACCATCTTATAGCACATCATCTTATAGCACATCGACTTGTCCCAAAGCTTGAAACCTCAAGCATCAATTTAAAGTCAAATTGCAAGCAAATCCTTTTGTGGAATCTTCAAAATAAAAACAGAAAAGATACAGTGCTGCACTAGAACACAGCCAAAAGTCACATCTGATTGTTCAATATGGGATTTAGGTCATAAATATATGTTTAGTTGCAGGAGGCGTTGGTCCCAAGACATCTTATTTAAGTACCTTAAACGCTACACAAGAAAGAAATTGTATACATGTAGCGACTCAATAACCTTTCTAATTCCATATATAATACTTCCTCTAATTATCCAAAAGTTTGTAACTAATTCCGGCTCTAAATTGTACAACTATAACAACATTGCACAAGAAAGAAAGAAAAAAAAACAAAACTAACATACCTCCTTATCATTTTGATATTTTGTAATACTCATTGGATTCTGTGAACACTGCACAAGAAACAGAATAACTTGAAAAATTAGTATTATGCAACATGCGTCATAATTAGTTGTTTGTGTCTTGTCAACATCATCCTTGAATGAAACTTTACAGATTGATATGTTTGTTTAAATGTACACTTCTGCGTGCTTTTTAAAAGAAAGGACATTCTAAATTAATTCCAAGTAGTCTAGAAACACATACATCCATTATGGCAGCTTGAACTCTTGGATTTTGAAATGCCATAGCAACATCAGGATTCGCCATTATCTTTGAAATAACTTGTTCAGGTGTAAGCCCAATCTGATCTGTATAACATAAGCTAAAATAAATTAAACAAAATACAGGCAGCATAACTTGATCTATTATTCTATTTTATAGAATTCCAATCATATATCAAATAAATCAAAAATACCGTTGAAATTCCCGAATTATAATAATTGCAAGGTCTCATACACACTAACCTCAGTTTAAAAGAAAAAATAAAAAATAAATTAAAGAACCAATTTTCATGACTTTAAATCAGCTGTATCATATCTTAAAATTCCCAGAGTGAGATGATAATATTGGAAGAGCCAAATGATAGCTCTTAATAATAGAACCTGAAGGACATTTGATATTTAATGTTCATGTGTTTGAAGTTCGTCATAAAACCAATAGAAAGACATACTTATACATTACACAGTAGACTGTTCTAATTTAAAATATATGCTCAAAAGTGAAAGGTGTTTGCATGTAGTGTCGCCAAGAATATTTGAAGACCACAACCTTCCATTCAACATTTCAACCTTCCAAATGAAACTAGATCATTTACCCACCCAATGAGGCTGTACTTATATTTCTTGGCTGGGTAATTGGGTTTGATGGGCTATTTTCCATTCATGCTGCTTCTTAGTTGTTGGCCAGCTTCATGACCAACACCAACATCAAAATGGGAAAACATGCATATATTGACAAATTTAACAAATATCAAATATTGATGAAATCATTCAATTAACAAATTTTAGAATTATGGTTTATACTGAAACAACCAAATCAACAATGCTCTAAGAGCACACCAATCTGGCAAGATGGAACTGAGCCAACTTGCAGATCTGCGCTTAATCAGTTAATAAATATTACCCAGAGTAAGATACCAAGTTTGGAAAGGATGATATTCGTTAGTGCTATTAATCCCGAATAAATTGAAAAACTGACACAAATTAACCTACTTCAAACTTACCGAACTGCTCCTTGACCTCTGGACTGCTAAGGTCAAAGTTTTTTAAAGAATCCATCATTCGATTGTCCCATTCATTGCTTCCAGTCATATTACGTCTGAGATGTCAAACACAAAAATTAAATTAATACCTTGCCGATAGAGCGCATTAGAAATGAAACCAAATGTTCATCGTCCTATACTTTAGACCCCATAAATTTTAAAAATCAATTCTGCATTCTGCAGGCATGGCAGTGTTGGAGCCTTGAACAAAATTTATTGTGGCTATTCATATACAAGATTTAAAGATTTGATGAGACAGTAAAACAAATTAAGGTACCAGTAAATCAATGTAAATCCACATGAATTAACATATAGGAAATATATACAAAATGAATAAATGTGTGGCTCAATTACAAACACATTCAGATATACAACTGAACTGCTATATTGAAAACTTTGCAACAACAAGGGCAAGATCGCTAACTAAAGCAAGCTGCTTTATTTATTTGAGGCGCAGGAAGGATGTTGTATTGTCAACCATGGTCAAGGTTTCCTTACAGAAAGTGTGCCAAGGTGCTGACTAATATAAGATGCCATGCAATATGTGAGGTACAAAGCACAGAATGCATATTAGTACAACCCTCTACTATCTCCTCACAGTTTAAGGATCAAAGGATTAAAATTTCTCTAATTGAGTTCATTTCAAAACCATCTAGCTCGAGTATACCAGATATTCTTTTACTTGTTTCCTATTGATGGGTAATTTTCCCCCACCTCAAAAACTTGGGATTTGGTTGATAATTATAATTGAGGAAAACAGTCATAATTTGGGTCAAACTCATGAGATCAAAATATTGCAGTTCGGATCCTAAGTGGGAACAGGAGTTGGGATACATAAACAAAAGCAAGAGCACTTACAACATGTCTTCTAGCTGTTGGCGATATTGTGGATTTTGCAGCATCCCTATCAAAAACAGCATACAATTAGTTCAAGGAATCAAATGCTATGGAGTTAAAGATATAACAGTAAACAACCCACCCCCATCCCCCTGGCTCCACACTTGCCCAACAAGTGATTACAACAAAAGACGGATTTGAAGTAGAAGTAATGAATGGGGACTATATTCTTAGATAAAGCTGTGTAAATAGACTTACATTTGAACGTAGTGGGATTCCTCATCTCCTCAGGTAAATAGCTACAAAGATATGAATACAATTAACCTCTTTCCAATGGATGTGTGAATCTTTCTATACACATATATAAACCACCACATATTGCACACTATGTAGATGTTACACAAAAATTATATACAAGATCAAGTTGCTGCAAGTTACATATATTAGGAAATTTCATGCAACTGCTAAGATTAGTTTTACTGTCTAACCTTCAACTACTTTCCAAAACATAGTTCAAACTTTGTGCCTGTCATAAATCATAACAATGATGTAGCTAATTTTTCATCTTGAACAGTAATAACAGTTTTAAGCAAAATCATTCATTTCAATAAGATAGCATAACAATGACGGAAGATAATTTGTTTTAGAACAATAAAGGGAGGTGTATTACGGATAAACCATCTTCTGTACAGTCGGATCTTCCAACATTTTCTCCAATGCTTCCACTGACAAAACAGAATTTGCTTTTCCTATCCAGTAAGAAATGAAACCACAATTAAACTGCCTGATAGAGACTTTAGAGATACAAATTTGATAAAAATAGACAAAGGTATTTATGAACAACAGCATTTTAACCATAGCACATTTGACAAGTTGAAAGCAGCAGACTGATACATCAGGTGACTCGCCACTCAAATGATACTGAATAATATTACCAAGTTATGCAATCAGGCATCTTTGCATCTATTTACCTGTAGTTTGAGACCCCATCGAAGCATCTTTCTCTTGCTTAAAAGCAGCTCCATTTTGAGAACCCTTTATGACATTTGCCAACTATTAAATCAGGAGATTATTTGAAAAAATTGCAACATCATGTTGAGAACACGACGAGATACTTACTTCCACATTACTGTTGATTTCCTTGGACGAACCTGGTTCGGTATCATTTAAGCTACTTGCAAACGGACTCTTTAGCTCAGTTTCTTCTGGATTAACATCTACGAAAGCTGTAAGCAGAAGAAGAAATTCTCTCAGAAATTTATTTAAAGTGACCATTTCAATTCCAGATAAGGTATTTAGAACAATTGATTGCAATATATGGCCATCACTTGTAATGGAAATATCCAACCCACTATCTGCAGTATAAGATTAAGATATTGGAAAAAATCTGCATATTCCACTATAAAGAAGTGATATCATAAGCCATCACGCTGTCATGCAGGATGCAACCAAGGCAAATACACCCACAACCACATGTATGCACAAACACAAATGAATGCCAGCAGGAATATAAGCTTAGCAAGGCTTGAAACTCCAGAAGGCACATAAAACTGATATATCAATGCAAAGCCCACGATATCATTTTCAAAAAAAAATTTGAATCAAACATCACATCACAGGTCACAGGTACTCAGATAGCTCAGGAGTTCTCCTTTTAAAATTGAATGAGATCCACGTATGGGTTACTAGATGACTGATCATGATAAATGATGTGCAGTTAAAACATAAAAAAATACAAATTTTTCTTTAAATTTATGATAATGCAGCAGATTGTGAGAGGCCATCAAACGGAGATACCTCTCTATCAGAAAGCTGTCTGGAGAACTGAATCACATTGTTTCGTTCAATTTCAAAACTATTTCCTGACGTATTTGCATGAGAAAAGAAATAGGAAAAAAAAAGTGAATAAAAAATTTAAGGGAACTTCACTAGAAGATGTTTCTTGGAATAGACTAAAAATAATGCAAATCTCTAACTCATCTGTAACCAAAATCGTTAAAGCCAGTTTGAAGAGAAAGTAACAAGTCAATCAATATTCTCCATTTTCTTGCATCATATTGGTCATCCTGGTTTTCCCAAAACCCAAAAGGCTGGTAATATACTTCTTCATGAGGATTTGCATGTAGAACAGAACAAAGCTTCAAAGTTCTACAATAAGAATACACTATTTTATGGCAGTTTGGAAAACTTTAATATTGAAATTACCATCTTACAAGAAGATTCAATCAACTAATGATTACACCAATATAGTTGCAATGATAAGAGTATTTTATACGATGGACTAACAGCCCAAGATAAAGTGAATTCTTTACAATAGTTTATGTTCAAATAAGTAATGAAACACAAATTATAAGGCAATAAGAACTGTTTATCAGACTAAAAACCTTTTATGGCAGAGACAATGATATATAGTTATAATAGAACAATTTTGGATTAAGAAATGAGCTCTACAAAATTGTTCATGCAACATAAAATGGAGACTGGTTGGAATAATTCATACCAAATCTGTTTTCTTTCATTTGTTGTTCTTCACTTTTGACATCAGTAGCAGGTGTCGAAGGAGTGGCTGATGAGGCTGGTGAATCTACTTCTGTTGCAGATACATCTGTGAAAGATGGTTGAGAGGGTGCTGAAAAAGGAGAGGCAGAAGGCGATGCTGGAGCTGATGGAAATGGAAAGGGGGAACCCGGAGAAAATGCAGCATTGCTAAATTGGTCATTTTGTGTATTCATCTGGCCCATCACATTCTTGAAAGCTTGTTGCACTACATATTTCTGAAAATTGAATTATTGAAAATTACACTCTTGGGTTTAAGAATGAAAAGGAATATTTGAAGAACTAACCTGCCATGCCTATCTAAAAACCATTTAAAGGGCCCTAAGTAGCATTTAACGTCAATAAAAGTCCATCACCTAGTAAATGTTTTCCCAAGTAACGAGGGACATTCTAACTCTAACACGCAAGTGACATAATTCAACTGGGAGAAAAATGCCCAGAGTAAAACAAAGTCTTTACTAGACACCAATGCACAAATCAAAAAATAGGCAGAAACACGCACCTGTAACTTTCCAGCCGCCTGTTATTACAAATCAACTTGTTAAAAATACAGTACAGATGAGTTGGTCTAATGAATAAATAAGTTTTTCAAACAGAAAAAATGCAAATAATCAGTGTCCTCACCCATGAAAATACCGCAGAAAACGCAACACCAACACCAATCCAAAATAGAGGTGATCCTCTAAACAAAGAAACAAACAAATGAAAGGATTATTAGATTATGACTATTTGGGCATATGGGAAACAAAACAGAAACCTATTATAGAATACATAAATAGTCATAAGAAGAAATTATTACATAGTGGACGGTGGGGGAGGTGCTGAGAATTGTGGGTTGATACCAACAGAAGATGTTTCTTGACTGTTTGTGGAAGAAATGCTTGCAAACCGTTCCGCTTGTAACTTTGATGTAACTGTATTAAATACAAACAACAAAAGCACCACGTCAATAAATAGTGATCTTGTTATTAACTACATTAAGCTAAGATCATTTCTTGTTAAGATCATGCAGCCACATTCAGCATCAAAGATAATTTGAAGGATATCTTTTCCAAAGTGAGTAGCATATTACTAACTGAAAAATTACAGTAAATCATTCTGTAAACCTTTCAGACTAACTAAAGTCTAAAACTAGAAGTTTCAAGATTTTGGTTCTATAAATAGGACTTAATGGCATGAAGTAGTATGATTTTTGGAGGAGGCCCGTCTTTATTCCTTCAAAAGTAGATAACATTAGCTAAAGCTTAAAGGAGCAAGGATGTTTTTTCAGAAAATCACATAGCAACTTCTCATGTGATAGAAAATTTTTCTTCTTGATAACCTTCTTCTTAAAAGACATTTCACAACATCAGATTTTGGATTGGATGGTTTCTAGTGGGAGGGTCAAACCCTGTGGTCATGTTCAAAAGAGGAGGCTATTTGTTTGATTTTCACTTTGTTGGTGTATTCTATGTAAAGCTGAGGAGATGAAATTCTTTATCTACAACCTGTGAAGCTTGTTAGGGTTGACCACGGCATGTTCTGTCTGTCCAGGCTTCAAGAAAAGGACAGAAAAGCTAAAACCATGTGTGGCTACTCATTGGTAGCGGATTAATGGGTTACATTGACAGAGCACAATCAACTAATATTATAACTTATGGAGGGATGGGAATGCAAGAGTTTTGGGTTTGGGGATTGGGTGCTATTTCGGCCTGCTCTATGCGCATTGCTAACTACCGACCTCACAGACTATAATCCCTTTCTTCAATCTGCTGAATATGTAAGCCACAATGAAGTCACACTAGCCTGGCCATGTCTTTGGGGGTCTATCCTTTGTTAATCTCTACCATTTTGTAGTTCTCTCCTGTTAGCCTTTGGATTCCTTATCCACCTTCTGTACTTAACTCTTTTCGTCCGGCTTCTTCTCATGAAAAGAAAGCAAGAAAAAGAAAACAAAGAAAGCTACTGTAGCTAATCTTGAAGAGCTGTATCTCTGCAATTCATTCACAATTCGAACAATAAATATAAACACACTTCTGTCTATAGACCTAATTTATGCTTATCAAAAAGTGATCCACAATGCTAAAGTTTAGGGAATTGTCTTCTCCTAGGGTCTATAGTCGCCCATTTGAAACCTATAGATCTCACTTCACATACTCTAGCATACAACAAGCTTTTGCATTGAACCCAATGCGATGCATACATAACCAGCAATTACCTAAGCATAGTGAAACTGAATTGGCAGAATTTATAAGAAATAGTTACCTGGTTGATTAGCGGCAGCAGAGAGGCGAACGGTCAGTCTGGAATTTGGGGAACTGAGAGAGGCCCTGAGGTTCGCGGAGGAGCATCGGAGAACAGTGAAGCGATGATACGAGGGTGCGATTCTTGGCGGTGGAGGACAGCGAGGAAGAGAGTGAGGGAGAGAGAGTGACATCATCACCGCCGGAGTTGTATGAAACTCAAGGGCTTGAGGTAGAGTAGGGTTTTCTGAATGGCTAAACCCAAGAGGCCAAGAGTTTTCTCCAAAACTGTTTTCTTCTTATTTGTTTTGCTGAATATATCCATGTATTTAATTAGAAAACCACTAATTGATCAAAATCTTTATAATACTTTTTTAAACATTGAAAATACTTTCTTCCTTCTTTTTTGTTGTTGTTGAGAATAAGGCCCTTGAGAATAATCTTATTTTCTTTTCTTTTTTTGAAGAATCTTATTTTCTTCTTCGTTGCTCATAGATGTTAACATACGAATCTTTTGCATGAATCGAAATAGCGAACATTGAAACTAATATAAAAAAAAAATGGAAGAAACTTAGATTATGATTTTATTAGGATACTTTATTATTATTATTGTTGTTGTTATTATTACTATTATTATTATTATTATTATTATTATTTATTTCTATAAATTAAATGAGAGATTTTCATTATGGAAAATAAATTTTAATTGGATATGTAATAAAAGGGTAGTTATGAAAAAAGAAATGGGTGAACTAAGAAAATTGAATTTTTAAATTTAAAATGTAGGGTGTAATGAGCAAGTAGAGTGAACAAAGAAGATAATAGGGTGGCAATAGACATACCGTTTAGTTTTTTATAATCGATTTATATATATATATATATTCTTTCACCTTCTATATGCTTTCAACATGTATGATGAGCAGAGGTCGTACCGATTTTGAGATTCACGTCCTTAGTTCAAAACAAACCAAGCATTTACGATCTACCATTGCTCAGCACTGTTTCCGCATTGGCAAACCCTAATTCTTTCTTTAATTTCGCAAAGTCATCCGCTCAGCTGATTTTGGTTTCAAAGAAAAAAAAACAACTTGAGGACGATTTTGAAGAACCAGATCCTTCAATGCCCTTGTTGTTGTATCATTGTATATTCCTCGACAATTCCAACTCGATAGATCTAGATCTATAGGTGTAGTTTTGAAAAGTTTAGTCGTTCATAAAACCCTAACAGAGCTAAAGAGAATTTACGCGATAAGTTTGAGTTAACAACACAAAGTATTAAGCAATTTAGTGACGTCCATAAAATATAAGTTCTAATACTAGCAACTTAAACATGACATTTTATTACGAGATTAGTGATAAATCAACGAAATATAGAAAATTCAAGAAGTTAGTCCAGATAACCGACACACCATCTTAGTCCATCTTCAAAACATTATGCAACCTCATGATGCACTTACGCATATCTCAACACCAACAAAGTTACATTTGCAAAATGGAATATGAAGAATTGCACAAATAAATCTGCTCAAGTTTACTATTTAGACAATTGTTAATTATCTGGTTTTGCATTCCTATCAGTATACTCTATTTTTGCACGAAAAAAATAAAGAAAAAAGAGTTTGCAAATGAACCCACCCGACCCGCCTGACCGGGCCCAAAATAGGCAGAGAAACCCAAACCCTAGATATAAATGGTTCTCAAATCCGTCTCCGTCGTAACTATTGGCTTCAGACTCCAAAGCTCTCTCTCTGTCATCTCGCTCGCTTCGTAATCCGGTTCAATGGTGCGGACCGGTTCATTGCCTCATCACTCTTCTCCTGCTCATGTTTCTGTGACTAACCGGTTCGTTTGAATTTCAGGCACCGAAGAAGGAGAAGGCACCGCCGCCGTCGTCGAAGCCGGCCAAGTCCGGCGGAGGAAAGCAGAAGAAGAAGAAGTGGAGCAAAGGCAAGCAGAAGGAGAAGGTTAACAACATGGTGCTTTTCGACCAGGCTACCTACGATAAGCTGCTCTCTGAGGCTCCCAAGTTCAAGCTCATCACGCCGTCCATTCTCTCTGATCGTCTCAGGATCAACGGCTCTCTGGCCAGGAGGGCAATCAGGGACTTGATGGCTAGGGGTTCCATCAGGATGGTCTCGGCTCACGCCAGCCAGCAGATCTACACAAGGGCCACCAACACCTAGGTCTGATCTTGTTTTCGCGTTTTTGATTTTGAGTTGGTTCTGATTTTGTTCAGTGTTAGACTATTTAGAACTCGTTTTCGATTTAGTTTCGGCACTATGAGAATTTCGACTCATCGATTTGTCTTATGAAGTTACTGCATTGGTTGTTTCTTATGCTGTATTTGTTGAATTTGATGTTCGCTTTGGTATGCTCGCAACTTTAGCTAGTCTGGTTTTGCTATTAGGACATAATTTGGCTGCGTGCATGGTCATTCAGTGTCCTTTTAATGGGGATTTGATTGATTCTGTAAAATGCAATTCTTTAGCCTAAGGTTGTAGTGTGTTGGTATTCTTGTTCCGTGGATTAGATGTAGGGATTGATTGATAGCAGACCGATTCTAGCTGCAGCTAATCTGGTTGTGGTTGATCTTTTGATTGGAGTACTTAGATTGTAGAGGAACTTGATAGCTAGTTAAGACTCCATGTTATTCTGAATATTTGAGGATCCATATTCTAATTAAGTGAAGAATTTAGATTACACTGGCTTCAGCTAGCTAGCTAGGCAGCAAGCAAAAACAGTCTTTGACATTTCAATAGATGGATGTTTGCTGTTCATTGTGGGGGGGGGGGGTGTGCTAGCTGTGGTGGTAACAGTACTAAACATTTATGAATTTTCAACTGCACTAATATTAGTCATTGCATAGAATCGCTATTACCCTTTCTAATCAAGCTTCTTCGTTCTTATTGTTCTTATACGTTGGTACTACACTACTATTGATCTGTCATAATTGTTGCAGCATCATACGTTTGCCTTCTCATCTTTCATGTTTAGGCCAAAGTGAAGGACTTCAATTTTATTTTTTTGGGTAGCAGTGCTTAGCTAAGAGAATATGTCCATGTAGATAAAAACCACCTTGAATAATACACAATCTTTAGATTTTTTCTCTTCTAAACAAGAAATGTTTAGATTTTTGGGTAAAAGTTATAAATGGTCCCTATGGTTTGGGGTTATGGTTATGTTTGTCCCTGTGGTTTCAAAATGTCTAATGTTGGTCCTTGTGTTTTGTATCTCGATTAATTTTGGTCTATTTTAACATTGTGTCTAACACCTTTAAGGCTTTAATGAATGCCTCACATGCTGGGTTAATTTTGTATTTTGCGTTTAAACCTACCGGTACTTTCTATTTTTATCAAAGTCTTATATTTTTGGGTAAAAGTTATAAATGGTCCTCGTGGTTTGGGGTCATGGTTATGTTTGTCCACATGGTTTCAAAATGTTTAATGTTGGTCCTCGTGTTTTGTATGTCGACTAATTTTGGTATATTTTAACATCCTGTCTAACACCGTTAGTGAGGTCCTCACATGCCTCTCACATACTTGCTAATCACTGCATGTCTCATTTGCTTTCAGAAATAAATAAAATGATTAATTACAAAAGACCACCGGAACTATGGGGTCATCCTCATTCTCATACCCCAAGGATCATTTTTTTGTGTTTTGATACCTCAACTTTGAGTTTAGTAACGAATTGATACATTTACCTCTAACGGTATTAAATTACGGTGTTAAGTGTTGATGATGTAGCAAAATCTAGGCCCCGCTTTGTCAGATTTTCAGTTTGCTAACCTTACCACCAGGTTGTGCTCTGCATTTAATATAATTGTATCTTCACTAATATTTAGACGTCAAAGTATAATCATCAGCCTTTTTTTTTTTGGTGGTGCTATCAGTATTTTTCTTTTCAAAGACACTTTTTTTTTTGGTAATGATTCAAAGACACTTGATGCAGATGCAGATGCAGATGCACACACTTACATAAAAATATTGGCATTTCGTGATAAAAATAAAAAATAAAAATCTATATTGACAATTTACTAATAATTAAAAATAGGTTGATGTTATTAACACACTCATTTTTGTTATTAACACATCTCATCTATTTCCCTATAATCCTATCCATACATTTTAATTTCATTTACAAACTTGTCATTTAAATGTGTTTAATGATTGGTTCTCATCACACATGTGGTGTGTTAATAACAAAAAGATGTGTTAATAACATCACCGTAAAAATAATCCAATTTACTAGGTTAATCATCATTATTCTTTGTTTTTTTTGGATTGGGCAATAATCTTTAATAAATTGTTCGATGAAGATTAATGACGATACATTAATAAAAGTGGGTTAATGAAATCAATTTTTGTTAAAGATTATTTAGTAAGAGATTGAATCCAGAAAATAAAAAGGTATAAATATAACTGATGTCACCTTTAACAACATATGCGCAAACCAGCATGGCGGTAACATTGGTCATTTGTGCTCGAGGGGTCGTGGGTTCGGTCCCTTGCGCGTCTCTATTTTATTTCTAGCATTATTATGTCAATTAAATGGACGAAAATGCCCTGTGAAGTGATTTAAAATCTGACGAAGTGGGTCCCTCATTATTGACACGGTGGCACTTAACTGACTTTATAGTTAGGGTGTGTTATGTAATTAATCCTAAATAAAAAAAATCGACTTATGTTGCTGTGTTCTTACAAGATGACTCATGGAGGAGACAATCTTGATAGACTGGACCCAAGTTGAAGAAGAGAATTGTGTAATTGAATTAGAGGAATACATATATGTATTGTGGAAGGTTGGATGATTTTCAATGAAATAATTTAATTGCTGCAGTTCACTTGTTTCATTATGTATCAGTCCAGTATTGGATGACACAAACATGACTTAACGTAATTAGCAACAACGTGAAAATAATGCAAGATGCTGTACTATTGTAGTTACCGAGTAATTAATAGATGTCTTAAGGTTTTTTTTTTTTGAACAAGATAGATGTTTAATGTTTGAACGCAAAAGACGAAATTAACCGAGCATATGAAGACCTCACTAACAGTGTTAGACGGAATGTTAAAATTGGATCAAAATTAATCGAGATATAAAACACGAGGACCAACATTAAACATTTTGAAACCACGAGGACAAACATAACCATGACCCCAAACCACGGGGACCATTTATAACTTTTACCCTATTTCGAGGATCATGAACGTGCATATCATCTTCCAATCTACACACAAAGGAGCCACTCATGGTAGTTCAATGTGCAGGCCTGAGCAAGTGATTTTTCAATTGTATAAGGATAACAGCTTAATTAAGATTACATTATCTCCATAGGTTTGAAATTTGGTTGTTCACATATCTGCAGTGCTTATTGGCCCCAAAGACATATCACATATGTGCATCTTTTGTTGCTCCAAAACCAGATCACCTCTATCGCACCACCTCCACAACCATACCATTAGTGAGAGGGGAATCAACTCTCAAATTTGAGTTACTTCAATGGTGCCAAGAAGTGTTTTTCAGTGGAAACTAACAACCTTGACTTGCTTATCTTGTTCTATCAAGCTTGATCAAGCTAATCCAGAATATGTTTTGTTAAGGTTGTTTCAGTATAGATATTGCAGGTTGAGCATATATACTTGTCAATATAACCCCATTCTTTGACATCTTTCGTGAAACGATAAAAGCAGGAAATTAAACATATATAAAATTGGACTCGTAGAATTTACTCAAAACTATACCTTTGTTAGAATATGATGTTAATCTCCACTGGCAATTAACCCAGAATATATTTTGTTCTGGAGCTGGTAGAGTGATGTAGGTAGCATGCCTCCATATGTGTTTGCCTTTTCATCTTTCAAGTTTAGGCCAAAGTCGATGGCCAAAGTAGGTACCAGTGCTTAGCTAAAAGGAGAAAACACCTTGAACAAAACACGATGTTTAGTTGTTCAACATCACGAAATTGCATCATCTTCCAATTTACAAACAAAGGAGGTCGGTCAAGGTGCAGAGACGCACTACATAACCATGAGCAAGTGATCTTTCAATTGTTTAACAGCTTAATTAAGATAGACTCCTATCCATAGGTTAGAAATTTCATTGATCTATCTTCACATGCTCACGACCAAAAAAAAAAAAAAAAAAAAATCTTCACGTACAGTGCTTATTAATCTACCTTTCTTATATAATATTGCAGTGCTTATTTACCCCAAAAAAATAACCGTATGTGCACTTTGAACGTACAAGCTACTTTGGTTCTTTTCCTGAATCACGAAAATCTGGTGTAATTGTGTTTATATAGCAGCCCTGAAAATCTTGTCAAATGTAAGAATTGACGTACAAAACCATGGCAGCTAGCTAGTAGCATGCATGAACAATACTCCCATACTCAATAAGAGGCGGGAACCTCAAATGTGAGTACGTTGCTTCAATGGAGCCAAGAATTAATTCTTAATTTAGTGGAAGCAAATAGCAAGTTGAGTCTTCGTTGGGAAAAGCTTGGGTCATGGGTGTGACATGGGTCGCTATTCCACCCATAATTTTAGTTTTTGGGTCGTCACGTCGTGGTGACTGTTTATTGAATTTTATTTATTATAACTATCATGTATATTCTATCGATCAATATATAACTCATGCATAATATTTTGTTAGAGTTGCTACAGTACGTACATATTTATCAAGTTAAGTGGAATCATCATTTGTCACTATAATCTTGTTAGGGTTGCTACAGTACGTACATATTTATCAAGTTAAGTGGAATCATCATTTGTCACTATAATCTTTGCACGTCCTTAGGGCACAATGACGACGCAGCTAAACGATGAGGTTCTAACCGAGGCGGGTTTGTTACCGGTTGAAATCCAAATCTAGATGCTGGAATCATCATCTAGATATTCTGCTGGAATCATCAATTTGTTTTTGAGAAATTCGTTTGAATGGTATACAAACTTTTGCTCCTTATAAATTTTGGTACATCAAGTTTTAAAAATATCAGATTGGTATCTCATGTTTCCATCCTGATTTAAGATTGGTATATATAAATATTAAGATTACTAGTTTACCCTCAGATAAAAAAAAATGACAAATTTACCCTTAAATTCTTTTTTTTTTCTTTGTTTTTCTTCTTTGTTTTCATATTCCAATTTTCTTTTTTTGGCTTTTTATATTTTTAGGAACGTAGAAAAAAATTAATCTCAATCATCCTTGAATGTCAACGACAACAACAAGATCCTTGAGTGTCAGCGGAAACAACACGGATTAAACTTCTGTATGTTTCCCCTGTTCAATCTTCTTCAAGTTTATAAAGGCCAATTCAAATCATTAAATTCTAAAACCTCTTCTAATTAATATTTCTTAAATATGAAAACAAATAAAAAAAAATTAAGAAAAAAAGAGAACTTAAGGGTAAATTGGTCATCTTAATGGCTATATATACCAATCTTAGGTCAGGATAGAAACATGAGATACCGTTATGATATTTTCAAAACTTGATATACCAAAGTTTATAAGGAGAAAAAGTTCGTATACCATTCAGACGAATTTCCCTTTGTTTTTTGAACATGATGTTAAATTTGCACTGGTAAATCCAGACTTTTCGATTGTGAATTAATTGTTGGTGGAATGATGTATCAAGCCAACCGGAATCAATCATCAAATGTCACAAAATGTTTTCGGGAGTGATAGTATGCTTACACTATAGCTCACGACGATCATGTTCTTATTTTAAGAAATAATTTGCATGCATACCTTGGCAGCCTTGTTAAACAACAAAGCTAGCTAGCAACAAAATCATACGAATTTTGACTCTTCACTCTATAAATAACACTGTTTTTGATCATTTTGCTGAGTAGATTTATAGAATGAGATGTGGGAGAAAATAATAGTTTGCTTGAGTAGAATTATAGAATGAGATGTTGGGGAAAACTAAAGTTCGCTCATTCTCTTCATAACTAATAAGGGTTCCTATTAAAGAAAGTTAATAAACTAGTTCTGAAACTTTTTCGTCCATGATTCAAATTATATTTATTTTATGTAGACCAAAAGAATCATGCAATTAATAGTCTTTATACCGCTCTGAAGCACCAACTTAAATTGAAATAACTCGTAAAGAACCGTTTTATTAAACATATATAATTTCAACAAGACGTACACTCCCCCGGTCATTAATCTTGAATGATAAAAAAATTGTCTTGCCTCTTCCCTACAAAATCTCTCCAAACACCAAACTCTACCCAAGCATACGGACTTCTCCAAGCCTGCCCATGCCTCTCCTTTGCAGCCGTGATTTATTGGCTTGATTCGAAGCAACTTTTAGGACCAAGGAGTGTAAATCATGACTCAGAATGTTGTATCTAAGTTGAATTCCTTTTAGTATTTTCATGTTCGGAGAGAGCTTGTTCAGCGCACCCGGTCATCTCACCGTCCATCTCACCCGGGTGCGGCCGGGCCCGGTGAGATGGGCGGTGAGATGGCCGGGTGCGCTGTATAATTTTCGATGTTCGGAATCGATTTTTGAGATCAGAACGAGTGACTTATTATTTGTATTGTTGATTGTACTTTCATATGAATATCGAAATTAAATTGTAGTCATTGCATGCCAGCTTTAGTGGTGAGAAAAACTTCGAAAAACTTGACGGAATTCAAAATTTTCAACTGAAATATAGTTCATGACCCTTTCTCCAAATTTACGTCTTCTTGCTCATCATAGTCATCAGCGAGCCTCGCAAGTCACGACATAAATATCAATTGTATTTGGAGTCAAATAAGCTCTAGATCAGGGAGAAGGAAACAACCCTGATGTATTGCAACTTTGCTGCAAGTATAGTTTAATTTCCAGAAAGCTATAGTCATATCTCATTAGACCACCAGGGCTTCCCGTTTAAGGAACTCCATATTCTCATCACACTACCCTTTCCCTTGTGCCAATTACCACCTCATGCATATATGTGAATGAACTGTAGCTTAAACACTTGGAAGATTGCCATTCCTCGTCTGTTTTGTTTTCTCTACAACACAGACCTGGATGATTCAACTCCATCCATTGAAAAGGCGATCAAGCACAGCATCGTGATAATAGAATTCACTCAACCTTACCTGATATATAATCCCCAGCCTTTTTTTTTGCTTCTGCTTACTGAACAATGGAGAGAGAGAGAGAGAGAGAGAGAGAGAGAGAGAGAGAGAGAGAGAGTTGGGAAAAAAAAAACTCAGAATAAGTAACACTGGGAAAATCAATCATAATGAAAATCAACTCATTCTGCAATCAACCAGGCAAACAACCATTATTGGCAATTAGAGAGAGAGAGAGAGAGAGAGAGAGAGAGAGAGAGTTGGGAAAAAAAAACATAACCATTGCTTCAGTGCTTCCATTAAGAGTAAATTTTTCTGAGTTTCCATGATCTTATGCAACACTCTCAGAGAATATAAAGTCAATTATACTCTCAGAGTAACTGATAAAGTAAATGTGAGAGTTTATTGTTAAGTAGATTGTAATACTTACGAGATGTTCCACTATCTTATGAAACCAACTTTCGCCAAGTGAACCAAAGAAGTACCATGACCCCATCAAATTTTCCTAGGTTTCAGAAACTGTATGTGATCTCTTTAAGCCTCATTGTGTCACCCAAATTGCTGAAGGAATACAGCCACAAAGCATCAGATTAAACATTGTCCACATGCCCTTGGAAAATATGTCTGAAATCAGAAAAGAAACCAACCAATGCAGCCTCCTTGCTTGCGAGAAACCCGTCATCAACTTATGTCATATCACCATGGCATGCTCCGCATATCGTAATTCCCCATCAGCTCTGTGCTTATATCATGGCATTTGTTTAGTCTATCTCTGCTAATTCTGGATTCTTCAGCAAACCTGCACCCAGCCATGAGATGATTTACCGCTAACCAGCCCAATTATAGTATCCATGCCCCATGACCTTAACTGTGGAAATCCATCTAGAATCTGAGTCTCAGGATAACAACCAATCCATGTCAAATCTCTGCCCATTAAGCAGTGAAACTACCAACCAGCCACCATTGCTATCATGACCAGGCCACATCTACAACTAATAGGTTTTAGCTTGAACCATTAGAGCATACCATGGTTCTTACTTCTAAGCATAGTATCATCTCTGTTAACAGCAGACCAATCAGTAGCAGCTTGCAAAATATATAAATATAGAGCCAAGCTCAATGGTGATATGGTTCAATCCAGCTCTTCATTTACAGTTCCATATTTGTCACAAGGCAAAGGAAAACACTACCCCAATATACCTTATCAGTATTTTCTCTGAGATCTCAAATTTTCAGCAAATTTTCTTATTCTGAGACCAGCGAACATCAGGAGCCACCTTTTATTCTAAAGCATTCAGGTAAGAACATATAGCACATCTGTTATCCATTGAAACATGATCCATGGATCCATACTGCTGAAAACATATAGTGCATCTGTAATATGTATTCAATTTCCTTTGTACATAACCAACCACAGTAACAAGCATATGAGCCAAAAAATGTCTTCTTTAATAAGTAGCAGACTTAACATTCTCTCTAGCAACCCAACTTCGAGCTAGAAATCCATCCAAATCTGATAGTCTCAGAATAAACAACTGTTGTTCCCATCCAGGTCAAATCTTTCCCTGATTAACCGGTGAACCTACCATGCCACTCACCGTTGCCATCTCTTATCTTATGAAACTGCATCTACAGTCAAAAATTTGTAGCCATCCTTGAGAGAGCATAACTTCTGTTTTACAGTTTACTATTATGCAGAGTATCATCTTTGTTAGCAGCGGACCAATCAATAGCGGCTTGCAAGATATATTAATATAGAGGCCAAATTCAATGGAGATATGCATCCAGCTCTTCATTTACTAACTATATATGTTGCAAGGCAAAGGAAAACAATACCCCATAATATTTTCACCAGCCAGTCCCTATTAGTCTGAGACCATGGGGTAATCAGGAGCCACCTATACTGAACTGGAGAACTTTTAAAATAATCTAACAAACCAGGTCATACCATCATGTACCTACCCAATTCGAAGCAATATTAATAGCAATTCATTCTATTTGTACTAGCTAATAGATTTCTTTGTGCTCTTGTTCGCTTAGAAATAGTTCAGAAGTGGATTAATAATGAGAATTTTTTGTGGGTTCTATATAATTAGACAATACTTTAACAGGATTAAGGATTCAGCCACTTTAACAGGATTAAGGACTCAGCCAAATTTGTGGGTCAGAATTTTTTTTCTTTTCTATGTTTTATATAATTATGCTTTTACTTTAAGTGAATTAGCAGTCTTACAGTCTTATGACATCAGAATACAGGTGACTTTTTGTTTAAGTCATTCTGTTTTAAATCAGAAAAATAAAAGGAAACAAAAAGAAAACAGAAAGCATTTACTGAGGGACAAGCCTATTTCTATGACCCTGAAATACAGACAGAAGCTGAGATGGCTGCATAATTTTTTTCATCAAGTATGGTGCAGAACTGTCTTTGGAAGCTAGGCATGCATAAACAAAAAATAAAATAATAATAATAATAATAATAATAATAATAAAAAATCTAATGCTTGAACACTTACCTGCCCATGAACCATTGTTCAGGCCCACTATGAATAGCGTACCAAATCTGGAAACACCGCTGTATAACTAAAAGAATGGATCCATGTATCAGAATCAGGTAATTTCAACAAAAACCTCAATCAGAAAAAGCACACAGTAGTGTAGTCAATGGAGAAACAATCTTCTGTAGAATTATTCAATACCAACCTATTACAAAAGTCAATACACCCAAACTATTTATAACATTACTGAGCCACTGAGCTTTTTACTTGGTGAAGCAATTAGCACAAGGTCTCACAAACTATACATAACCTCTTAAACACTCAAGCATGCTGAGTGAGTCAACAAGAGTCAGACTAAATGCAGCCACAGAGCATCAAATCAAGCATACTACATGCAGCACACAACAAACACATCACAACATTCATGTATATAACTTCTAAGTTGCTTTTTGGCCAGTAATAAAATCACCAAAAGCATCCAATGCGGCCTTGGAGCTGGGGGGAAACCCATCCTCAAACTTCTCCCTTATCGCCACTGCCCTCTTCTTCATTTCCTCATCCCCCATCAGCCTCTCTATTCCTCTCACAATGTCCTCCTTCCTAACCATCTCCGACAAATCCTCCGCAACTCTGTACCCAACCTTGAGATAGTTCACCACCAATTTAGCATTAAAGTATTGATCACCTCTCACCGGCCAGCCCAAAAACGGGACGCCCCGGCCCAATGCCTCGGCGGTTGAGTTCCAGCCACAATGTGATAAGAAACCACCGGTTGATGGGTGGCCCAGTATCACCAGCTGTGGCGCCCATCCCTTTATTATCAAACCCCTCTCTCCTACTCTGCTCTCCAACCCGTCAGGGTAGTACCCGGGTTCGGACCCACCCGCCCCGGACTGGATGACCCAGATAAACGGCCCGGTTGTCTCCTCCAATGCGCTGGCCAGCTGCGGGTACTCTTCCGCTGTCGGGCCCACTTCACTCCCGAACGCCACGTACAGCACCGACCCGCCGGGCTTTGCGTCCAGCCATCCCACGACGTCGTTTTCGGTGTAGTTCGATTGCCGCTGCTGGGCTCTGATCTGACGGTGGGAGATCGAAGAATCCGACGGCCGCCAGTATGATTCCGGTAAGAGCGGGCCCACTCCCCACGTCGGAATCCCCATTTGATCGGTCATGTAGTCGATGAACGGACGCTCCAGATAGTCACACGTGTTGAACATCAGCGCTACGGAGCCTTCCACCTCCGGGACCCACGGCGGTCGGTTCCCCGGTTTCGGCGGACCTCCTCCTCCTTTGCCTCCTCCACCCGGCGGACCTTTCGGGCGGCCGGGACCGCCACGCGGAGGACCGGCGGACTTGCGTTTGAGATCGGAGTAAGTGAGAGACATTGAGTCCGGTAGGCCGGGAATGGGGCGGATCTCGTCGGGGCGGAGGTCGGCGGCTTGGACCTTCCACGCGCCCCACTCCATGGCTGCGGCGCACGCGCCGAAGGTGAAGAATCCGACGACGGGGATGTCGAATTTCCAGAAGACCTCCTTGGTCCAGCCCATCTGGAAGTCGATGACGGCGCAGAGAGGGCGGGGAGCGGAGGCGGGACGGGCGGCGAGGTGGCGGTCGAGGTCGAGGGCGGCTTGCTGGCGGAGCGGGTCGGGTCCGGGTCGGGGAGGGCCGGAAGAGGCGGTGACGGGGACGATTTGGGAGAGTGGGTTTTGGGAAAAGGAGGAGGGGATGGCGGAGGAGAGAGAGGAGGGGATGACGATGGTGGTGTGGTAGTGGAGAGAGAGGAGGTGGTTGCAGAGCTCCATGCAGGGTTGGAGGTGGCCTTGCCCGGCTGCTGAAATTACGAAGATCTCTCCGGCCATGGTTGCTCGCTGATCGGATTGTTTGGAAGGATATGGGTTTATAGATGAGGAGGAGAAATGTCAGTCGGTCACCAACTGAGCTTCAACGAACTTGATTTGACTACCTTTGACTTTACCGTTGACCGTTAGATAGATATGAACAATTAAAAATCAGAGTCAGCCTCAACTGAGGCATCACGTGGCAGCTCTGTCCCTAAATCATTATCAACTCTGATCCAGCATTCACCCTCCTAGTTGTGACTTTGACCCTGTGAGATAATGATCTATACTTGGTGAGTAAAACTTGTGATACTCACCTTTCATAGTTTAAATATAACAAGTACTTGATTTGAGGTGAAAAATAAAGCAAATCTATTCCACACTCTGAGGTGAAAATAAAATGGATTACCAATATCCACACCATCAAAGTCTCATAGTAGCTTTGTTTGTTTTGGTACTCAACAAAATTATCAACCAAATTGCAGCTCAAGGAAAAAACCCTCAAGTACCTATAAATCCTAAAATGAGAGTGAAGTGATGCTGCTTCAACCAAGTGAAACTAAGTTGGCTACTCAATGTTGTCAGGTCTACGGTATGGCATGTATCTGTGGTCCTTTGAAGCATTCTTCTTTCGCCTTTGCTCCAAGAAGTTATCAAGTTTGCCAGACCCCTGATCACACAAAAAGGTTAGGATTATATTAGTTTCCAAAACCATCAGGACCAAAGCAGTACCTCCCAAAGGAACATTTTGGACATTAAAAGAAAGTAGGTACCTCGAGATTTTTATACTTTTCAATAAGTCGTTTCTTCCGGATATCAGCTGCAATCAAGAAAATTTGAATCCTCAGTACTTGATCATATCTGCTTGCTTACATATGCTGGAAGAATATACTATACAACCCTTCACATTAATGCAACTTGATAGTTGCAAGGAAACACTACTAGAAAACTAGGAACAACTAATAGCACCACCCATCAAACATGTAATGAATCTTTAGCATCACTACCAACACTGCACTGCAAAATATTGGGAGTAGAACTGTGTTCTTGTATACCATCACTTGAAAATAAAGAAAAAAGACAGAAAAGAACAGCCGCAGCAATAATTATGTCCTGCTTCATAGTCTCTACTCTTTGATTCTGACACACAAATTAGAAATAGCAAGGCTGATGCTCCACTTGGGCTCCAAATGATTAGGTTGGAGTTATTTTGTTAAACGGTGTAGCTCCTTATATGATGAATGATGATTCTAAAGTTGAGATCTCTGAAATTTGCTTTTCGTGCATCTGTAAGGTATTGACCAAAAGTACCAGAAACAGAGAGAGAGAGAGAGAGAGAGAGAGAGAGGACAATACATTTCTTGATAAAGAAGGGTTGTTTCCCTTGCTTTGCTTTTTCTCTCTCTTTTTTCTTGTGCTTAGCTAGAATTTCAGCTTCAGTATGCTTAGACGAATCAGATTTTAGCTGTTTATCCTGCAAAGACATGAGTGAAGAAAACTGAATATACTGAGCCAAAATTTCTAATATGCAAATGTAACAATGTCAGGATGGTGAGATAAATGAGGTTTCAATGTCACGTGTCTAAAAAGAAAAAAAGGAAAACCCACTTACAATCCAAGATATGCGCTTCTTTAGATCTTCAATGACTTCTGGGTCCTTGGATGTCTTCAATTGTTTCTTTAGATCCTGTGATATCCAAAACGAAATTTAGATAGTGAAAAAGAAAAAGAATTATAAAAAAAAGAGAACATAAAAAGAAAATACACATATTTTAAGAAATTTACCTCCTTTTCAGCAGGAAGCTCGTTTGAAAACAAAAAATCATATCTCTTCCTAAACCTGGACAAAAATGCAATGTTAATGTTATTTTTTAATTATGATAAAAAATAAATATAAAAAACTGTTCATACAAACAACATAGCCAATGCATTATCAGAAACTCGAAATCTGGATACAGCTTTCCAACGGCAAAATAGATGAATCGAGAGACTGAGGTTGAAAGAAAGAGCCTACCCATCAACATTCAGTGTTCCGCATAAAGATTCAAAACGCGGATCACGTACCACCTGAACATACCAACAAAGAATTAGAATAAAGTAGCTACTAAATATTGATTTTACAAAGCTTTATTCAGAGCTTCCAATCCAAAATCAATTGGCAACAGAGGGATAGGCTGAAGACAGTGAAAATTATAAAGGCAAAGCTTCATATTGGCAGTCTCTAAACGCTATTGGCTGAGATAAATGTTTTAGGAAAAGATCCTCAACATTCCATTTACAGTAATAGGAACCAAAAAGATAAAACATGTGCTCGGCCTCCTACTTTAATTCAATTTGTTTTCTTCTTATATTATTAGAGTATTATGAGTTTAAGATTCTAACAAAATGTTTCCTGATTTCCATAGGAAAGTGATAGCATGCAATCCTACTTGTCACTGCAATTCAATGATCCAAACCATATATTTCCAAGGTTCCCATTCAAGGGTTAAAGTTATTATTTAGTCAGTCTAACTATGAGCAAAGAAATAGATTTGACTGTTTCCAATAAGTACTTGAAGAATCGTGACATACTCAAATTGTCATATGATTTCCGACTTGCTCATATTTTTGCATGATAATTCTCAAATAAAGCATGCTAGTTGCTATAGATAGAAATAAAAGGAATTGTTGAAATATGATTTGTATAAAGAAAGACTTTGGTCAGCTTTATGGACATATTCTTTGGTGGCTTCAATGACAACTCTTTCTTCCCGTTAGTCTTAGGTTCTCAGAATTGATTCAGCAGTTTATTTGTAGCAGTATCCACTGCCTTTCTAGTATTCTGGTTTGTTCTGTACCTTTCCTCTGCTATGAACTTCTTGTACACATTTAGTGTATCATTCTACATGAACAATCTAGTGGTTTTTGTTTTCAACTACACTAGAAGCATAAATCTTAACTAGGCATGTGTAAGTTAGACCACACAGACTAGGGGACCATGGACACCATGCAGGGTAGCTCCGAAATGAGATAATCAAGCAACAATCTGTAGATATGTATTGCAATGCCATTCTTCACTGTTAAATATTTATACTTCCCACTCATTATATTTTTGAAACCCCAAAAGTTTAGTCCAACAAACAACACCGAATCCTAATTAACGCACATATGAATTGCAAACAAAACAAAGTTAAGTCTTGCACTATCATAACCTCACCTTTTTCGGACCTTGGATGACCTCCCTAAATCTACTGACAGGCTTCTTGCTACTCACCTCCATCGGCCTCCAAACACATAAACAGACACACAATCAATACTTGAATGCTTCAAACACATTACAAAAATAAATAAATAAATAAATAATTGTATAAAGCAATACCGGTTCTTGTTAGCTCGGGCAGCCTTCTTCTTGTCATCTTTAGGCTTAGGCTGAGGCAACAAGACATGCGAGCCGTTGGATCGCGCCTTCTGCAAATCCCCAAAGGTCACATCTGCAAGCTCCTCCTCTATCTCCTCTTCCTATTATTACAAACTTAGTCATTCAAAATTGAAATACCCAGCTTCGTACAAACCATGTCAACTGATGCTATCATTAATAACTACTTACATCTTCGGAAGAATAGGATGATGATTCAGGGTCTTCAAACTTCGTCTTCACTGGCTTTCCGATTGTGCTGCGTGGTTGCTTCATTTCAAATTTGGAGATTGTATGGAGGATTTGAATTCTTCGCTGGACCTGAGGACGAGTGAATGCATTAGCTCTACAAGAGACGGTGTGTAGGTTTATGTACTTGACCCGGCCTATTGAGTCGGGTCAGGTTAATTGGGCCTTTTCCAGTCAATTTGTCGGGTCAGGTCAGTTTATAGTGTCTTTTTTTTTTGCAAGGATAGTTTGTAGTGTCTTAAGAAAATATAAAAGCTGATAAAGATCCCATTACCATTGATCATAAGTTTTTAGTGCACGAAACCTATCATGTTCAACAGAAACTCGATAAACAGCTCGAACAGTTTGTCTAGGCTATTGCATAGATCTATGTTTGCCTGCTATCAATGTACTTAATAGTTAATACGACTAGACTTGGCTGTATTATGGTACATTCTATGTACCAAACAATGCAATAGTCACACTAGGTTGAATGTGTTTCACACTATACCGACAAAGCACTTTTCTGTACAGCAAATGACAATTAGTAGTAGAAGACAGAATTTACATATTGCATTGTGATCCAGTCAAACTTCTATCACAGGAGGAGATAGACTTTGCAGATTATATTGACATACACAACGCCTATATAGTTAACTGATCGCTGATCAACCAAAAAAAAGAAGAGAGACATAGAGAGCAGTTATATCTACTACTATATGAATAAAGATAACATTTTCAACTGTGATCAATAGCATGAATGAAGCTTGGATATGCATAGGTTGAAAGAACTACCAGAACAAAATTTCAGTCTTGCCTCATGACCTGCAGCAATCACGGTCTTTCCTCATGAACAAAATTGTATAGAACACTAATATTCATACGCTAAGAAGATAAACCCCTAAGGCAATAAAACAATAACAGGATTCCCAAAATATAATCCCAGGAATTTAATGGTATGTACAAATTCTGGGATCTAATGCAAGCCTGAGTCTGCGGTTCTATTACCACCTAACCGAGAACAGCGGAGGAGCATTTTATTGATCTATTCCAGGTATGTTCTAATCTTGAAGCACTAGTACACACATACACATCCTCAACGTTTGAAAAACGTCATGGAATGTGTTTCATGGCTTTTTTCAGCGTCATCCCTTAACGCCGTCTAAAGTGACGCCATCCTTTTCATGGCTTTTTTCAAACGCAGTAGAAAGGCCATGAAATCTATTCCACGAGGTTTGGAAAATGCCATCATTATTGTGTATGGTATAACTTTTAAAAATCGAGTTAAACAACATCATAATATCAGTACCAGACTGAATTATAAGCTGCAAGTTCTTCAATTCCAAGGGATCGAGTAACTCATAGAGTTTGATTGCCGTCACAATACGCTGTTACCTATGAAAACAAACAAATTAACATCCAGTGAATTTCATTCACTCAAAGGTACATTTTCATTGTATAGCAGCTACAAATGCTAACCATCCTCAAACTTGACAATGAATCTCCAAACTGAACATCTGGCATCTAAGCTGAATCAACCTTTTGCACAGCGTCTATTGAATAGGTTGTGCATCTAGAGAACAATAAACCTATATCTCCCATCAGATACAATAGCTCAGGGACATTCTTATACTCAAACATGCATCAGAAAGCTTAATGTCCCACAGATATTAAAAGACACGGAACTCGCTAAACTATGCACTAAAGCAATACAATTAATGAAAAATTGGTTATCTAAATGGTACAAAACATGCTCCTACAGTTACTAATTATAACTGGATATCAATGATCCAGACGATTCACTTCACTTTAGATCATCTGTATTTCGACTTCAATTCATCAGAAATTAGTAGAGTTAGCTTTGACTTTGTAAACAAGGGTGCAAACAAATCTATAAATTCCAAGTTAACGACTATTCGGGGAGTTTTTCTCACTGATGGCATTCCTGGTTTGATGCTCAACATGGTATGAATCAGACCCAACCTTCTCATATTGGGCTTAAGTTATGACTCTTTTGGGTTGGGCCGTGTTCTCATTAATTATTGTTGCAATTCCATTAATTATGTTAATTAGTTGCATTAGGGTTTTCCTTCAAAACCGATGAATGTTGACCACGTGTTGCAATCCTATCGGCAAGTTGTATGGTTTATATGGTTGTTCTAGGGTTTGTGAGCAGCCATCAATTACCAATCAACTTCCTTTTTATCCTTTTAGTGTTAGCTTAGCTCTTCCCTACTTCTCTGATTCCATTGATAGGTCACTCATGTTTACGCCTAAATTAATATTTTACTGGACAGTAAATGTCTATGTAAATATTAATTATTTTTTGGTCCATGTCATACCGGCGAGCCCAAGTTTCTTTAAGTTTACAAGTGATGGCCCGCCAGTAAGACCACGCGAGCTGAGAATAGAGTTCGCGTGGAAAAGGACTTCGCGCGAACTACACAGTTCGCGTGAAAACATGAGCTCGCGTGCGGAATGCCTTCGCGCGGAACACATAGTTCTCGTGCGGAATTATTATTTGCCAGTCCGCGAGGCGAGATTAACTCTCCGCGTACGTGAGGCGAGGCGAGCTGCCGAACTGGCTCGCTTAGAAGACTTCGCGATGAAGACACATGCGGAGTCCGCGCGCACCACAGTAATTGTGAAGACTTTTACAAGTCTTTGATATGCTTCGGGCCAATCCATGTGGCCCATTTAATATAAAAAGCCATTTTAAGGCTCGCGAGCTGTAATAGCCTGCGAAATGGAAACGAGCATCAGGAGCACGCGAGATAGCCTCCTGTGACAGCCCGCGGGATGAATTCCAGTCCGCATAGGAGTCTACAGTTGGCAGCGCGGAAACAATGCCCTATGCGGAATGAAGTGTGCGAACTGGACATGTCAAGACCCACCCCGAATTTCACCCTGAAACCCGAGGTAAGTCCTGCGGGGACCACCTCCAAGGAAAATTTACCGAAGGACTAGGCAAACCTCCCTTGAAAATGGACAACCCTAACCCGGAAAAAAAATAGAACACCCTCTTAAACCAAAATATTAATCTTCACTTTAATCCAAATAACTGAATAAAATAATACACAATTATTTTTCCGAAAGTTTTCAGAGCTACTACAAGAAAGACAACGGAAGCTGATAAAAATCCTAGTGGGTTTAGACAAATGACCTACTGGCGAACAGTAGTGGAAATGTGGGTGACTATGCCTCGGCGCCTCCTTCTAGACCCCACCCGAACTCTGCAGACTGGGCAATTAAAACGAAGGAAAAGCCCAGGGGAAAATATTTAATCACGTCAGGGTGAGTGAACAAAATAATTCCGACAAGCAATAATATTTCCCCAAGAAAAACTATCAAGGACACGACTAGCTCTGGCTAGTCTCCAAATCTTAAACAATACAGCCTCTCAGGCTAAATTATATAATTATATCAGTATGTATTCACACCCGTCTACTCCATGTATGCTATCTATGAATAAGCTTGAAGGTAGATAGTCATACCAGGCTAGGACGCTCGCGTCTAACGCGCACGTCACCACATAGTGGCATTTTTCCTCAGTATGGGGGTGGGACCGGGTGGTATTTATACGTGTGTACTCCCTGTACGAATTCTATGAATGAATCTAAAAACATAGAATGAATTCGGAAAGTAGAAAGTCGTACAGGGCTAGACACTGGCGTCTAACGCCCACGTCACCTCATAATGGCATTTTTCCTCATTATGAGGGGAGCACGTATTGCTAGCTAGCGTTCTCTCATATACATACTATACTCATAAACGTTAAATAAAATGAGTAAAATCACTGAAATTCACAATTCAGGATAAATTCCAACAAAGGAAAATATTCAACAATAAAACATTATTTAAAAACAAAGGTCCACTCACAACTTAGGCCTAAGCCTGACGTCGGTCGGAGGTCTCCTCTGCTCGAGCCTCCTCGTGTCCTGTTCCAATACATAAATAATTCCTCAAATAAAATCCCAACGTTCAAAGAAAATAGGCATAATTAAATATGAGTTTCTCGCGCTCAACCATGCCTATCGTCCTAAATCTTAACTTCACTGTCAACCATAAATCTCCATAAATACCGACATCCTCAAAATCACCTTCCAACGTCCTAATCATCAAAAATAATCCAATAGCCGGATTTTAACTTATTAATCCGCCAAAAATACCAAACTTAACAAATTCCAAAACCTATCCAAAACTCCTCCAAAAATTCTAAAACTCATTCCATTAAACTCCTCGTAATATTCTCCACCAAAAACATTTTCTCGGCGGCGGCCGGCGACCTGCAAATGCTACCAAAATTTGACAACACCTTCCTCTCAACCTCCTCTACAACATTCCTAACTACCACAAACTCAAATTCTAAGTCTAACCATGTCAATCGAACACAAACACACAATAAAGCCCTAAAATTTCAAATACCGATTTCTCCTTACCTAGCTCGAGATGGAGGGAGCCCTTTGGAGGGATGGAAGCACGGGATGAGGGCTTCCTTTTGAGCCAAGGCTCGCCGGATATGGCGGCCGGAGGAAGGAGTTCCGGCGAAAAGAAGTTTCCGGCAGTCGGGGCTTTCGGCGTCGATTCCTCCTTCACGGCGGCGCTAGGGAGGCTGCCACCGGTCTAGAATTGTAGCTGGGTTGGAGACCGATCGTTTGGGACCGGTGCGGCGGTCTGGCGCGGCCGGACGGCGGCGGACGGGTGGCCTGAAGTTCGGCAGGGAGAGGAGCTCGGGTGCGGGAGAAAAACGGGAGATAAGAGAGAGAGAGGAAAGGGAAAACTGATTTGGGCCAAAGCCTATCCGGTCCAACTTAAACAACACCCAAACCAAAAATTCAACACCCCCAAAAAATAATACCACAATAAAAATTACCTTTTACTAGCTAAAATTTACCATTTTTACCGTCGTCACATTTTCTTCCTTCGAATAATTCTTTCGAAATATTCGTCCCTCAACACACCTCTAAGGACTTTAGGACTATAAATTCAATGACGAAGACGGTAAAATTCTTATTACCACAATGCTAGTAATTAAGGTATAATTTAAGAGTCGGGGCGTGACAGGACATGTGTCACAAGATGGTTGGTTCGCATGGACGGAACAGTGTCCTTGTGCTATTAGGGTTTCATAGTCCGACTTGGATTCTAATTACTTTTCTTCTGCCGCAAGTCGAACTACTATATAAGAGGGCTCGAACCTTAACAGAAAGCTCTCTCTAAAACAAATACAAAAACACAATACAAACTGAAACCCAGTTATCCTTCGAGCTACTTGAAAACCCTAACCCTAAGCGCCGCCGCCTAGGTTTTTCTTCAGAGCCTTCCGGACTCTACCCCGATTCCTCTCTTTCCTCCCTATTGTTGCTCTGCTCGCGTCCTCCGTGAGTATCGATCGCCTTGTGCTCGTAAATTCCTCCTCTGAGGTGGCACCTGGAAACCCCTTCCACCTGATCAAGAAGTCAAACGCACACGCAATCATCCTTTCCTCGTCCGCGAGGTGGCACGCCCGCAGCACTCCCCCTTCTCTTTGCTCGCTATATACCTCTGCTCCGCGCGCTGAGGATCGTGGCCAAAACATTGGCACGCCTAGTGGGACAGGGAGTACAAGCGATCACCATAGGGAAACCAGAGGAAGCAGACGTCTAGTCGGCCAAGACAGCAGAATCATGCGAACCGAGACCCAGATAGTGGTCAAGGAAGAAATTGAGATCATGCACCGATCAGGTATCATTCGCGTGGCCAAGTACAATGAATGACTATCCAACATCGTCCCAGTCCGCAAGAAGAACGGCAAAATACGCGTCTGTGTCGACTATCGGGACCTCAACAACGCAACGCCCAAGGATATATACCCCATACCTATCGCAGACCTCCTCATTGATGCCGCTGCGGGGAATGAAGTGCTATCCTTTATGGACGGAACCGCCGGATACCACCAGATTCCTGTTGCTGAAGCGGATCGTCACAAGACCGCCTTCCGCTGCCCAGGGTTTGCAGGTGCGTTTGAATACGTTGTCATGCCTTTCGGACTTAAGAACACAGGGGCAACGTATCAGTGCGCCATGAACCTTATATTTCACGACATTTTGGGAAAGCTGATTGAGATGTACATCGACGATGTTGTGGTTAAAACCAAGACGCGGGCGACACACGTTGAAGATCTCTGGCAGGTTTTCACGCGAATGCGAAAACATCACCTAAAGATGAACCCCGCCAAATGTGTTTTCTTCGCGGAGGCAGGCGACTTCCTAGGGTTTCTAATCCATTAAAGGGGTATCGAGATCCCCAAACACAAGGCGCAAGTGGTAATAAACGCCTCGCCTCCTACAACCAAAAAGGAGCTCCAACAATTGATCGGGCGAATCAACTTCCTCCGCCGTTTCATTTCAAACGCAGCAGGAAAAGTTCAACCCTTTTCACCTCTTCTGAAACTCCAGGGGGCAACCGAGTTCGTATGGGAGTCACAACACCAGGAGGCCTTCGATCGTATCAAGGAATATCTTACGAACCCACCTGTTTTGGTTCCCCCTCTCCCTGGCGTTCCGCTTAAGCTCTACATCGCCGCTGCTGATTTGTCTATTTGTGGACTCTTGGCACAAGATGACGAGAATGGGGTGGAACACGCCGTTTACTATCTTAGCAGGGTGTTGACCGATTGAGAGACGCGCTACTCCCCAATGGAAAAGTTGTGTCTCGCCCTATTCTTTGCAGGTTGCAAGCTCCGCCACTACATGTTGGCCTTTACCACGGTGGTGATCGCTCAGTCCGACCTAGTCAAATATATGCTTTCCCGCCCTATCCTACGGGGATGCATAGGTAAATGGATATTGGTTTTGTCTGAATTCTTTTTGCAATATGTTCCGCAAAAGGCAGTTAAAGGACAGGCCATAGCGGACTTCCTCGCTCATCACCCGTCAACTGAGCTAACAGCATTCCGCGAGTTGGAGGTCGCCGTAGTCTCCCTTACTCCATGGACTCTTTACTTTGATGGCTCGCGTACTGAACTCGCTGCTGGTGCCGGGATCGCCATCGAGAACCCTGCAGGAGACCGGTTTTCTTACTCTTTCCAACTGGACTTTAAATGTACAAATAATCAGGCGGAATATGAGGTGCTCATTATCGGACTGGAAATCTTGCTGGACTTAGGAGTCCGCGAGGTTCAAGTCTTTGGCGACTCCTTATTAGTTGTCAACCAACTTGTGGCGAAATTCAAGTGCTTGAGTTCCTCTATCGAGCCTTACTTGCGCAAAGCATTTGTCGTATTGGACCGGTTCGATGACGTTCACAACGAGCACATTCCGCGCGAGTTCAACTTCGCGGCGAATGAGCTCGCTCAGATTGCCTCTGGCCTTAACTTGCGAGACGGCGTGCGCGAACGACTACTCAAGGTCGAATGACGCACTCTTCCTTCTTTCATTACCAGGGGGCAATATCAGGCAGATTCTCTTAACGTCGCTGCCTTAGATCTTATTGATGAAGACTGGCGGCTACCGTTCATTGCCTACCTCGAACACCCTCATGACGCTACCCATTCCCGGCAAATGCGGTTTCTCGCCCTCAACTTTGTGCTTCGCAATGGTGAGCTTCGCCGGCGCGGCGAGGACGGTAACGATTTTCGCTGCGTGTATGGCAACGAGGCTAAGCGGCTTCTGCGTGAGGTGCATTCCGGCGTTTGTGGTTCGCATCAGGCTAGACCAAAGATGCGTTGGTTAATACGTCGTCACGGCTACTACTGGCCTACTATTCTCAAGGATTGTATTACTTTCGCTAAAGGATGTCAGGATTGCCAGGCTCACGGACCAGTGCAACACATTCCAAACATTCCGTTACAGCCGATCGTTAAACCCTGGCCAAGTCGAGGATGGGCGATAGACTTCATCAGCCTCATTCATCCCCATTCCTCCGAGCAGCACAAGTTCCTTATCGTGGCCACCGATTTCTTTACCAAGTGGGTTGAAGCCGAGCCACTCAAAGTCGCTTCTGCGACCTTGGTCCGCAACTTTATTTTCTGCAACATTATCGCCCGCTTTGGTATTCCCGAATGCATCGTGACGGACCGGGGGGCCGCTTTCATGGCGGATTCTGTGGTCACATTCCTCACCGGCTGTGGTATCAAGCTCCTGCATTCGACCCCCTATTATGCCCAGTCCAATGGTCAGGCGGAGGCGAGCAACAAAGTTATCCTCGGTATCCTGCGAAGGATGCTCGAGTTGAACCCCCGCGTCTGGCATCTAGAGCTTTACCATACTTTGTGGGCCTACCGTACATCCAAGCGCGGTCCGACAGATACCACCCCATATGCTCTCATGTATGGCCATGACGCCGTCCTTCCCCTTGAAGTTCACGTCGCCTCGCTTCGTGTCCAGGAACAGCACCAGTTGCTTGGTGACATTACGTCCAGGCAATGTGGCAAGAGCTTGAAGACCTTGACGAACATCGCATCACTGCTTTCAACAATCTCATCCTTGAGAAGCAGCGCGTTGCGCGGTCATATCATAAAATCACTGGAGGTCAGAGTTATGCCGAGGGCCAAGCGGTTTGGCGTGCTGTGCTCCTACTTGGGAGAAAACCGAAGGCTGCGGGAAATGGTCCGTGCGGTGGGAGGGACCCTTTATAATTCATCGCATATTGCCTAAGGGGGCATACCATTTGCGCAACCTCGACGGTACACTCCATCCCAACCCTATTAATGGTCGTTTCTTAAAGCGCCACATCACTGGTGTTTGGGAGCGCGCAGATCCTCCCCTCCTCCTGATCCCGCGACCACTGTTATTAGTGTCACGCGCCGTCGTGCTTACGCTCTATCACCTCACATTAGGGGGCAACCCCAAGGAGAAGCGTGCAATTAGTTTTTCTTTGTAAACGTGCGTGGTCTAACTAACAGACCAGTACAATAGGCCCTAAATAAAGGAATGAATTCAAGTGCTTCTTAGTCATCATCTAGGAGTTTTTCTTTGTAAACGTGTGTGGTCTAACTAACAGACCAATACAAGATTTGGGCCTATTCCAGAGGCCCTAAATAAATGAATTAATCCAAGTGTTTCTTAGTCATCATCTAGGCCAACCCCTGTGGCCTCCTCCACATTTTCAAAGTTACTCCTTTGTTCGCTTCTCATTGGTTCACACTGGGGGGCAACGAAGTATATACTGGGGGCAACGAAGTGCATGGCCTCTTAAATTTTTTTCAGCTTTGTACGGCCGTTCGCCGATTCTTTTGTTTGTCTCTCACTGGTTCGCACTGGGGGGCAGCGAAGTACATAGCCGTTGTCATTCCATGTTGGTCCGCCATCGCCAAGAGCTCGCGAAGGGTTATTTTTTGTAATCTACTCAAGTTACATGCGTCTGCTCAAGATACATCCATGCGAGCTATATTCGCTCGCGATATATGCAATGTTCCATGTCTTCTAAGTTGAGCAAGCGAATGTAAGCAAAAAGCAAGCGAATGCAAGCAAAGAGCAGGCGAATGCATTTGGAGTCCAAGTCTAAGGTGCCTAGGCGAGCCATGCAGCAGCTTCGCTCCAATGCCTTGTTGGGTGCTTGGGTTTCAAGGCCTATTCACAGGCTTGTCTAGTCACACTCATTTTATGTATGACCCGAGCCAATACCAGTGGCTTTGGAGCAACATGAACATAAACCTCTTCAGTCATTTTTGATATTCATGACTTCGAGGCTAGGGGGCAATGTTTACGCCTAAATTAATATTTTACTGGACAGTAAATGTCTGTAAATATTAATTATTTCTTGTTCCATGTCATACCGGCGAGCCCAAGTTCTTTAAGTTTACAAGTGATGGCCCGCCAGTAAGACCACGCGAGCTGAGAACAGAGTTCGCGTGCAAAAGGACTTCGCGCGAACTACACAGTTCGCGTGGAAACATGAGCTCGCGTGCGGAATGCCTTCGCGCGGAACACATAGTTCACGCGTGGAATTACTATTTGCCAGTCCGCGAGGCGAGATTGAATCTCCGCGTAGGCGAGGCGAGGCGAGGCGAGCTGGCGAACTGGCTCGCTTAGGAGACTTCGCGATGAAGACACATGCGGAGTCCGCGTGCACCACAATAATTGTGAAGACTTTTACAAGTCTTTTATATGCTTCGGGCCAATCCATGTGGCCCATTTAATATAAAAAGCTCTTTTAAGGCTCGCGAGCTGCAATAGCTCGGGAAATGGAAACGAGCTTCAGGAGCACGCGAGATAGCCTCCTGTGACAGCCCGCAGGATGAGGATATTCCTAATTCCAGTTCGCATAGGAGTCTACAGTTGGCAGCATGGAAACAATGCCCTATGCGGAATGAAGTGTGCGAACTGGACATGTGTCACAAGATGGTTGGTTCGCATGGACGGAACAGTGTCCTTGTGCTATTAAGGTTTCAGAGTCCGACTTTGATTCTAATTACTTTTCTTCTGCCGCAAGTCGAACTACTATATAAGGGGGCTCGAACCCTAACAGAAAGCTCTCTCTAAAACAAATACAAAAACACAATACAAACTGAAACCCAGTTATCCTTCGAGCTACTCGAAAACCCTAACCCTAAGCGCCGCCGCCTAGGTTTTTCTTCAGAGCCCTCCGGACTCTACCTCGATTCCTCTCTTTCCTCCCTATTGTTGCTCTGCTCGCGTCCTCCGTGAGTATCGATCGCCTTGTGCTCGTAAATTCCTCCTCTGAGGTGGCACCTGGAAACCCCTTCCGCCTGATCAAGAAGTCAAGCGCACACACAATCATCCTTTCCTTGTCCGCGAGGTAGCACGCCCGCAGCACTCCCCCTTCTCTTTGCTCGCTATATACCTCTGCTCCGCGCGCTGAGGATCGTGGCCAAAACAACTCCTATCAAGTGGTATCAGAGCCCTCGACCTGAGGGCCATGGCTAAGAACAAAACAGTGACAGGTGCAGCTGCAGCACCACCGAATTATGTAACCATTTCTGAGATTACTCCTGTCGAATATGACTTACAGGTCCTCAGAGCGGAGACCTCTGCTCAGATTTCGGCGTTGAGTGACTCGTTAGTCATGCATCGGGAGGATGTGGCGACACTCAGAACTGATATGATGGCTCAATTCAAGGAGTTGCTGGAGAAAACCGACTCAGGGGAGAATCTGATGCTGCGTTTTGGCTCCTTAGCACCAACTTCGGGCTCACCGACTCTGCAGGCTCGAGGGACCACCCCCTCCTCCACTGATGGGATTTCTATGGCCATGGCTATGACCAATTCAATGAGTAGTGTGTCAAAGTCCCATCACCCTCTCAACCTAAGTGAGGACCAGGTCATACTTGGTTTTCTAGTGAGTGTGATACAGGCCTAGTCGGGGTCTCTCAAGCGTCACTCCCTGCAATAGTGAGTGGACCGTTGGGATACGTTCACGAGAGAGGAGAAACGAGTGCCTTGGGGACCCTTGACACTGGCAGGCAGCAGATGTCACATTATTTTCAGCATACTGATGGTGGGAATCATTTTACGACCCAGGGTTCCAGCTGTTACTTTGCTCAAAGCCAAGCTTTTAGAGCAAACCCCATGTGCAGCACTGTGCACCCTCTTTCCCAGCTCCATATGCATAATAATGACCCTCTCCCTAATACTACTTCTTTTGGACCCCCTCTCTTGCCTTTCCACCATACTCCTCACATGTCCTACCCTCAAGCACCAACATACCATCAAACCCAACCTTATCCCCAAACACAAACCACATATGCTACCACCACTACCATCACTCAAACTCCAAACCCTAATTTTGGCCAGCAACACTTAGGTTATGATCCCACCTTACCTTCTATGCACCAAATGAAGTTAGAGCTAGCATCATTTGGGGGTGGAGACCCCATTGAATGGCTGCATAGGGTTGAGCAGTATTTTGAATTATATCAAGTGCAGGAGGAGCGCAAGCTTGCTATAGCTGCAATGCACTTGGTGGATAAAGCAGCCGACCGATGGTTTATGTTCCAACATGAGTTTCCACACTCATGGAGAGGGTTATCAGAGTTGTTGATACGGGAGTTTAGTGTGCATAATTATGGAGAGTACCAGGCAGCTTTCATGTATCACTCAGGCGGGTACATTGGATGCCTATATGGACCAATTCACCAAGTTGTCAAGGCGTGCCCCCGGTTTCTCTTCGCAGGCATTGTTGTCCTTTTTTATTGAAGGATTAAGGGAACACATACGACTCAGTGTGAAGGCGCATAGACCAACTACTCTATATGCAGCTTGTGAGCTAGCAAAGCTGTTTGAGAACAATGCTTCACTTTCCAGGAGTTCTACTCATGCTCACTATGCAGTAGCTACCTGGGGACCCGAGCTCAATCCAGGGGTACAACACATGCCCCTCATTCAAGGACCTCAACGAGCTCAAGCACCACCTAATCCGGTGGTGGCAAGGAATGTGGGCAGAAACCGGCGACTCACGCAGGCGGAGTACCAGGAGCGGCATGCGCGGAACCAGTGCTTCTTTTGTGATGAGATTTTTCGCCCTGGACATAATTGTAGGCGTGGCCAAGCCATCATGGTCATGGAAGTAATGCAAGATAAAGTCGTACAACCACCATTACCTGACGCTATTGAAGTGGTGGAAATGGAACCTGTTGAAGCTGAACAAGAGGTGGAGTTGAGAGCCATGGGAGATGGAAGCTCTACTTCCACTATGAAGCTAAGGGTAAGATCTTGAGCAAAGAAGTTCATGTACTCATCGACTCAGGAGCTTCTCATAACTTCGTACACCCAGCAGCTCTCAAAACTTCAAAGCACAAGGTGGTTCAAATAAAGCCTTTGAAAGTAAGGTTGGCTAGTGGAGCTATCATGTATACCAAGGGGGAGGTAAACCTAGAGATTAGATTACAACAGTTAACCTTGAATGCTAGTTTTTATGTGCTCCCAGTTTCAGAATGTGAAGTAGTAATGGGAGCAAGCTGGTTGAAAACGCTTGGTGACATAATTTGGAATTTTGAGACTATGATCATGGGGTTCCAGCTACAAGGGGCGACATACTGTTTGAAGGGAATTAGCACACCACAAGCTTCAGTTGTAAGATGCAAGAGTATGGCCAAGTTGTTAAAAAAGGAGAGGGAAGCAGTGTTAGTAAAGGTGCAGCCCTTAACCACTATAGAGAAGAAGCAAGATGTGCACCCTAACATCCAAAACCTCATATCACAATATCCAGATGTTTTTGCTGCCCCAAAGTCTCTACCCCCTTCAAGAGCCCATGACCATCGAATTGAATTGCTTCCACACACAGTTCCAATCAGTGTGCGTCCCTACCGGTATCCTCATTTTTAGAAAACAGAAATTGAAAAGATAGTGCAAGAAATGCTTGAGAGTGGAGTCATAAGACCAAGCAACAATCCATTCTCCTCCCCAGTATTGCTAGTTAAGAAGAAGGATGGAACCTGGAGGCTTTCTGTTGATTATAGGGCTCTAAATGCAGCTACAGTCAAAGACAAGTACCCCATACCGGTAGTAGATGAGTTAATAGATGAAGTTCATGGCTCAGTCATTTTCACAAAGTTGGATCTCAGAGTTGGTTATCACTAGATTCAGATGGCTGAAAAAGATATTCCAAAAAAAACAGCTTTCAGAACACATAGCGGTCACTATGAATTCCTGGTGATGTCTTTTGGTCTCACCAATGCTCCTTCGACCTTTCAAGCTCTCATGAATGATGTACTTCGTCCTCTACTAAGGAAGTCTGTGCTGATTTTCTTTGACGATATCCTTGTGTAAACACGAAAATATCTGCAACAAATAACAGAACAACACGTGTACAAAGAATAATTCAATTTAATCAATGCGAATGCGGGTTACAATCTTTGTGAACTCCTCTGATTCTATCTCCGAATTTAGGTTTAACTCAAGGGTGACAAGCACTTGTTCTTGAGGGTTACCCGGGTTGATCATGTAACGGGTATTTGGGATTTGGATTTGGTGAAGATGTCGGCTATTTGACAGCTTGATGACTCTTCGGGATTTGACAACTTCTAGACTTAAGGTTGATGAAGAACCGGCTATTTGGCAGCTTGATGGTTCTTCAAGGGTTTAGTGAAGAACTAGCTATTTGGGGAGCTTGATAGTTCTTCAAGGATTTCGGGGAGGCTTCTAAGCTCTTGAGGGATTTTTCTCTCTCTCTCTAGTCTGCTCCTTTTGTTTCTGCCCCCCTCCTCTTGGTATGAGAGGGGGTATTTATAGTGTTAACATGCCTTCGCTTTTGGCAAGTAATGAAGATACTGAATCAATGATATTTCCTTAATCGAATCAATGAATCTTGACTGATTGATTTACTTGCCGATTTCAACATAATCAAATCAATCAAATCTTAAGATTTAGATATGCCCAGATCGCTTTGGATTAAATGTCATGTTTTGATCAAGATCCTTAGTAAGGGGCGAGCCATCCCGCAGATATAGAAGGTATCTCCCGAGGCACCTTGATTTCCAAGCAACCGGTGATTTCTGGTCTCACTTCGCGGACGACTTATCTTGGACGTACATCCCCGCATGCATGCGAACTCAGTCGTCTAGCTCCTTCGCGAGGTTCCCCCTTACGCAGGGCCGTCTCGCCTTGCCTTTATGTTAATCTACACGCGCGGAGCCATCTCGCCTCGCCTTCACGTAAACCTACGCGCGCGCAGCCATCTCGCCTCGCCTTCACGTAAATCTACTCATGCGGAGCCATCTCGCCTCACCTTCATGTAAATCTACTCACGCGGAGCCATCTCGCCTCGCCTTCACGTAAATCTACGCGCGCGGAGCCATCTCGCCTCGCCTCTGTTTACTTCTACGTGAAGTCCAGTTCGCCCCGCGAAGTCAAGTTCGCCTAGCGAAGTCTATTTTGCCTCGCGAAGTCTATTTTGTCTGGCGAAGTCTTGTTCGCCTGGCGAAGTCTTGTTCACCTGGCGAAGTCTATTTTTTTCCTCGCGAAGCCTTGTTCACCTGGCGAAGTCACATCATCAATCGACGCTTGATAATTGATTTCAATCGGGATTTAAGGTTTTGTTGTCGGCCGATCATTTCCACGTTGCCACGTGTTATTTCGGACGGCTTTCCAATTTTGTTGACTCACGAGCCACGTATTTGCTTGGATTATTCAACGACTATTATTATCGTTAAATTTTATATGTCTACACCTTGTTTATAGCCCTTCTCTGGATGCTCATTTACAACACTTGAAGATGGTTCTAGACATTCTCAGACAACACTCGTTGGTTGTCAAGGAAAGCAAATGCAATTTTGGAGTCTCCCAGGTTAAGTATTTGGGGCATGTAATCAGCAAAGATGGTGTGGGGGTTGACCCTGCTAAGATTGAATGTGTGAAACAATGGCCTTTACCTAAATCAGTCAAGGAGCTGCAAAGATTTCTTCGCCTTGCAGGGTATTACCGCAAGTATGTGCGAGGATTTGGGTTGATTGCGAAGCCCTTGACTTGCTTGCTGAAGAAGGAAGGGTTCAAATGGAGTGAGGAGGCAACAACTGCATTTGAAACGCTTAAGGAGGCACTCACTACTACACCAGTCTTAGCCTTTCCGGATTTTTCAAAACCCTTCGCTATTGAGTGTAATGCATCTGACTTGGGAGTAGGAGCAGTGCTAACTCAAGAAGGTCATCCCATTGCCTTCATGAGCAAAGCTCTTTCTCAGAGACATCTTTCCCTTTCAGTATATGATAAGGAAATGTTGGCAGTTGTGACAGCAGTTCAACAATGGTGCTCTTACCTGTTAGGACACCATTTCACCATCTACACAGATCACAAAACGATTGAACACTTTCTCAACCAAAGAGTGACTACTCCTGCACAACAAAAGTGGTTGCTTAAGTTGCTTGGTTATGATTATTCCATTAAATATAAGAAAGGGAAAAACAATGTTGCTCCGGATGCTTTATCCAGATCGGTAGCTCTTCAAGCCATCACAGGCACCTCCAGCCCAATTTCAGAGTTTCTAAAAGAAATACAACAGGTTTGTCTCACTGATCCTAAGTTGGTAGAGCTAATCCAACAACTACAGGCTAACCCCACTAGCCGCAAACACTTTTCCATGTCTAATGGCCAGCTTATGTACAAATGGAAAGTGTTTGTTCCTAGTGTTGACAACTGGAGGCAACAGATTATACAAGAGTTCCATTGTGGGCTCATAGGAGGCCATGCTGGTCGTTCACGCACCTACAACAGGGTCTGCAAGAATTTTGCATGGTCAGGGTTACAAAAAGATGTGAAAGATTTTGTAGCAAACTGCACTATTTGTCAGCAAAACCACTATGAGACCCTTAAACCACCAGGCCTTCAGCAGCCAATTGCCATCCCAACAAGAGCATGGAGCACTATCACCATGGATTTCATTGAGGGGCTTCCAAAATCTTAAGGTAAAATTGTCATTTGGGTTGTCATTGATAAGTTTACCAAGGTAGCTCATTTTATTCCACTCTCTCACCCTTATACTGTTGCCTCCCTTGCAAGTGTGTTTGTCACTGAGATTTTTAGATTACATGGTATGCCTGAGGTTATTATCTCGGATAGGGATCCTATATTCATGAGTTTATTTTGGGAGGAGTTCTTCAAACTGCAGGGCACCATTCTTAGCAAATCCACTGCATATCACCCCCAAACGGATGGACAAACAAAAAATCTCAACCACACTCTTGAGCAATACCTTCGTTGTGTCACTGGTAACAAACCAAGTGAGTGGGTGCAAGCACTTCCCTGGGCTGAGTGGTGGTACAACTCAGCCTATCACTCAGCATTGAAGATGACTCCCTTTGAGGCCCTCTTTGGATATCCACCACCTCCCATTAGGCCATACATACCTGGTTCCACCTCAATAGCTGATGTTGACTCTCAATTAAGGAGTAGAGTTGGCATTGATTAAGAGAAACTTACTACAAGCTCAGGCTCGGATGAAAATGCAGCATGACAGACATCATTCTGAAAGAACTTTCCAAGTTGGAGATTGGGTCTACCTAAAGCTTCAACCCTACAGGCAAAACTCAGTGAGCAACTCAGCATTTCACAAATTGTCTCCCAAGTTTTATGGGTCGTTTCAAGTTGTTGAACGAATTGGGGAGGTGGCCTATAAGTTGCAGCTGCCATCATCAGCACGGATACATAATGTCTTTCATGTGTCACTCCTTAAGAAGAAAATTGGGGATGCTGCCACAGCAGAGGCTGAGTTACCCAACATCAATGATACTTCCACTCTCAAGTGGGCTCCTGAAAAGGTGTTGCAGACTCGGATGGTGAAAAGGAGGGGTGCAGCTGCAACTCAGTGGCTGGTGCATTGGATGGGAACAGTTCCGGAAGAAGCCACATGGGAGATGGCGGATGAAATCATGCAACGCTACCCGAAGTTTCAGTTTTAATCTTACAGACTTGAGGACAAGTTCTTTTTGGCAGCGAGATGGAATGATATGAATCAGACCCAACCTTCTCATATTGGGCTTAAGTTATGGCTCTCTTGGGTTGGGCCGTGTTCTCATTAATTATTGTTGCATATCCATTAATTATGTTAATTAGTTGCATTAGGGTTTTCCTTCAAAACTGATGGATGTTGACCACGTGTTGCAATCCTATCGGCAAGTTGTATGGTTTATATGGTTGTTCTAGGGTTTGTGAGCAGCCATCAATTATCAATCAACTTCCTTTTTATCCTTTTAGTGTTAGCTTAGCTCTTCCCTACTTCTCCGATTCCATTGATAGGTCACTCCTATCACAACAATTGCATAGAATGGGATTCTCTTATTTATCACTCAAACCTAGAAATATATCAAAACCACAAAAGAGGGAAAGCCTTGCTTAATCTGCTAAAACCCAAAAGAGGCAAAGCCTTGCTTGATCAACTTAACCCAAATAAGCAACAAACCCACTCATCATTTAGACGCAATGACCCACCCAAAGCTGGAAACAGAGCACCATTGACAGAAAATGGACTACTTGATTGACACCAAACACCAAAACCCAAATAAGGGAAAGCCTCTCTGCATCTCCTAAAATCAACACAAGCAATAGAGGCAGTAACTCTCTAACAACATTGAGAAGCAACCATTGATACAAGCTTGAAAAACATTTAAAGAAATCAAATTGGGTGGGCATTCAATAATAACCTGAATAAAGTAAGCTCCTTTGGACCAATTGAGATGAGATTTGCGAAGCAACGTCGGCGGATGGAGAAGATGACGAAGGGGATTTTGGGTGTTTGGGGTCTAGGTTTAAAGAGTAAGGAAGAGATGGAAAATAAATTTGAGGCAAAATGAAATAGATCGACTTGATAAGTCGAGCATTAAGATAAATGACGTTTTCTTAACTCATAAATCTAACGACACGTCATAAAAATTAAAAATAGAAAACATTTTATGACGTTTAGAAAACGCCGTTAAACTATTGCTGTATGTGCGACATTGCGACAAGTCCAGCACTTCAAAGTTCAAACTGTTTCAAAAAAATCACAAAACCCTTTAATCCCCAAGTTTTCCCTGCCGCGACCCGTCTATTAGACCCGACCGGAACTCCGTTTTCCGGCCACCTCAGACGACGCTATTGCCTCCAGTCCTCCGCTGATCATTTTCTCCAATCGGCAAAGCTTGATCGGACCTCGTTTTGCTTCAAGGTAATTTCCGACATCTCCTTTCGTTTTGGTCGTTGTTAGTTAGAACAGGGGTTTGGTTCAGAGGACGATTTGGTTCAAACTGTCGGTCCGGTGGTCGCGCATGTTCCTCACGCGCGCTACTTCCGTTAGCTGCACCAGTGGTTGAATTTGAATATTGAGGAGAATGAATTGGTAGAGTAGATGGAAGTTTGGTTTCTAGATGATGACTCTTGTCTCATTGGTTGTATTTGATGAATAGGGATGACTATACCTCAAACAAGAAATGTTGGGCTTCCATTGATGAGGCTGATCAGACTAGAAGGAATACCCATCCTGCAGCAGCTTCATTTAGAGGAGCAACTGCTTCGAACCTCGTCTGATAATTGGTGCATTATAAATGATGGTACCAATATTCCTAACATTGTCATGGGTATTTCAGGGTAAGATGAGCTTCTTATTCATTCAGACTTTTGATTTAAGTTGATACATTCTGCTTGTTTGAATGGCAATTGGAATTTATATAGGGTTCCATGTTCTGTGTAGAAAACCTGCAGAGCTTCTTGACATTGATCTGGTGTTACGAGATCAGGTTCCTGTCATCAAAAGGTTTACTGGAGGTGGCACGGTTACAGTTGATCATGGCACGATATTTGTCACTTTCATATGCAACAGGGATGCTGTTCCTGGCTTGCAACTGTATCCGCAACCTATAATGTCCTGGAGTAGCCAATTATACAGTAGAGTGTTCCAAAGATTTGGCGATTTTCACCTTCGTGAAAATGGTACTTAAAAATATCGTGTTTTGCTTTATTCCTAATAAGGTGTTTAGGTATATAGGATTGTATATTTGGCAATTCGTCGTGTTCAACAGCTTGTTTCTTTTTCTTTATTCATTCATCTTCATGAGATCTTGCTTCATTTTATCTTTTTATGTAGTACTAGGTTTAGTTTTATGGTTGGCTATTACGTTATATGGAGTAGTTGTGTTGCTGACACTCCAAGATACTTCTACTTCCGTTATATTCTTTGGTTGTTCTTGAGGAATGAAGCATATACTGACAGCATACTTGGTCTTTCTGATTGTAGATTATGTATTTGGTAACCGCAAGTTTGGTGGTAATGCTCAATCGATTACCAAAAACCGGTGGATCCACCACACATCCTTTCTATGGGACTATGAGGTTAGGAACATGGCATACCTGAAGCTTCCAAAACGGGCACCTGAATATCGATTGGTAAGTTGGTCACTTGTGCTATCTTATTAGTGTTTAGTATTCTAATTTCTTTTCTTGGTGTTTTGAGTTTTGAAGCTAAAACTTCGGGACACTTCTGCAGTAGAATGTACTGTTATTCTAAAACATTGAACATGCATAATGTATAGGGATTAGGAATGGTTAAAATACAAGAAAAACTCATGTTAATGAACAAACTATCCAAGAATTATAATTTGCCAATGAAACAAAATAATAGTTGATGATTCTCGCCAAATGAACTCAAGATGGGTTAGTGTTGCTCTTGTTTTCTTCATTACAGGTAGGTCACTGATATAATGTTTATTTTTTAAATCACCACTTGGTTGGCGTCATGAAATGATAAATGTTCTGTTTTCCTAAATCACAATCCTGATTTAAGTCTGTTCAACCTGTGTTTCACAGCTTAGGTAATCTATCAGATGACTACTAGTTATTTAGACTAGTATTTTGATTTATATGCCATCTTATTCCTTTGCAGGCAAGGGACCATTTGGAATTTATATGCCCCATGAAGGACTATATGCCAAGGTCAGTTTTCATCGACAAAACTGTCGAGGCAATTAGTACCAAATTTTCAGTATATTCTGAACAAACAGACCCATTCAAAATCAGCTCAAACTTTGAGCCCTCAACTAGACTACTTACAAGGCAGGAGTTGGAAGAAGTAGCCTCTCAACCTGAGAGCCCTGTGTCTCAGTCTTTGTCCTTGTAATGAAATATGAAATGTTTAGACAAGTGATGCCTCCCTTCAATATTCTCACCAGGTGAAATCCTATTCTTCCATCCAAAACATTGTTGTATTTTTTTTTTTTTTAAATATCAATGAAATACAAATTCCATATCAGGCGCATGAGTTTTTTTTTGTTTTTTTTGATATGTATAATTTTGAGTAGGGATCAAATAATGACAGATGCCTAGTTTTTTCTCAGACTTCTCTTACACGGTGTCAGAAGTACATTAGAAGGTAAGTAAAATTCTGAGCTTTGTTCATACAGAATATTACACCCTCCTTGTTAGAAAACTTGTTTGAAAGGTTTTCCATGGCCAATCCTGCAAATACTTGTGTCCCATAAAAGCCAGTTACTGTAATATGCATTATAGTTTATAGTAGCAATTGAATAGCCGTGAGCTATAAGGTACATACCTGAATGCAATCAAATGTGTAGATCGCACTGTAATGATGGCTGCGTATCACCATGTCAGCAACCATAGGAAGGGGAATTGTCAAGAACATGCCCAACGTTGCAACTATTGTAGACGTGCAAACCACAGTTAGAGCCCTGACCAAATTTGAGTCGGTGGTTGGGAATTTGGTAGATTCAATTTATCCACATTGTATGTATGTGAAGGCTGCTTTCTAGTTCATACCAAGCCATTTAACAGCTCCGCAGCAGATCCTGAAGCTGGAAATTCAAAGACTGTTCAATCCCCATAGCATTCAGCGGCTACACTTCATGCGTACACACATTGCTTTGAGAAGTGCACTCCTGGACACAAATTGCTCGTAAGGAGCCTGTGGTATAACTTCATTCTAACCCCTCTCTGCTTGTAAACCCATAGAAGGAGAGAAACCAAAGTTCAACCATCTTTTCTTTTCCTCTCTTAGTCTCCTTGGCAAGATAGTTTGGTGTTAAAAATTCCTAGAAGTAATCATAGCAATATAACCAACCATATTCCAGAACAAAATTGAAAAATGATGGCCCCTGGTATCTCAAATGGCTCTAGTTATCAGAAGTATCACTCAAAAAAGTATTGTGCTGAAAGCAACAATAAGACTTCGAGACACTAAGCAGTTCATCAGTTGTGCCCACATTTCTCGAGCTTGTGGTCATGGCAACACCAGCTATGCTGAGATAACTGATTAGAGAATTAACAGCCGCAACTATATTTGGAATGTTTATGAAGTCCTGATGAAGACGTATTCCAAAGTTATGATTCTTGTGACAATTGTAGTTGCAACACTGTTATAGCCAGTGCACTTTGACAAATACTGCACGAGATCAAAGCGATATAACCAAGTCACTCACAGACTCTCAAGGGACATTGATGACATTGGCCAAAATCATACAACTATATCGACGATACTGCAATATATTTCTAGTTCTGTTAATGCAATATAATCACTGCTTCTGCCATTTTAAATGTCAATTACAGTACATAGTCTCAAAATAGTCATGTTAACTCTGTAGTAAACCCATGCTGAGTAAGAATTAAGCTACATATTGCAATTTCTAATGGATCAGGTTGATTTGTATTTACAAGAAATAGAGGCTCATCTAGCTACTTCAACAAGAGCAACACATAGTAGCACCAAAAAAAGAAAAAAAAAGATGGAAAATACAGAAAACCAACTTATATGTTTGTTTCATAGTACTTCTGTAACTTGTTTAAATATCACCCCCATCGGGGAAATGGATGAAACTCAAGGACCCTGTCACCTTTAAACGATGGACTAGTCTGGTGCCATTATGCTCCGCTCCCTCTCAACTCTATTCATACTCGAGGTTCATCCATCTAAACATGAATGTTGATGAATTATTCACTACGATTTACATTTTGATAGCTTTGCATCTTTCATTATTGGAAAGTAGATCATTGTGTATCAATAGGTTGGATTTAAGTATCAGTAGATAGATTCAGATTTGATACGCACAAGATGTAAATATTGTATTGCCTTTCTTATCTCCTAGAATGTTGGAGACTACTTGTTGTGCAAGTCTTGTACTATGTCTATATATCATTCAGTATCAATAGAAAACTCACTTCAGCCAAAATACTTTTTTATATGGTTTCAGAGCAGGATTGAACCCTAGCTCTTGTTCTTCTGCCGTCGCAGCCCTTTTTTTTTTTTCCAGTTTTTCACCAAATACCATGTCTAACGACAAGATTGTCCTTTCTCCAACCGGCTCTTATGCCGATGATTCCAACAACCCTTTTTTTCTTCATCACTCAGATCATCCTGGTCTAATTCTTGTTTCCAAAAGGCTGAATGGCGATAACTATCATTCTTGGTGTCGTGCCATGAGGATTTCTCTCAGTGCCAAGAACAAGACAGGTTTCATCACTGACAAGATCAAGGAACCTAATGCTACTTCAAAACCTGATAAGCATGCCCTTTGGCGGCGTTGTAATGATATGGTGCTCTCTTGGATTCTCAACTCAATTGAACCAGAGTTGGCCGACTCCATTCTCTCGTGCAACACTCCTCATGCCATTTGGGAAGATCTGCGTGAGAGGTTTTCTTTGGGGAATGCTCCTCGAATTTATCAAATTCAACGAGACATCTATAAGATCGAGCAAGGTTCGATGTCAATTGCTGCGTACTACACCAAATTGAAAGGGCTATGGGACGAACTCGCATCTTTCAACTCCTTTGTTACCTGCAATTGTGGAGCTCAGAATGACCGTACCAAGTTGATGCAATTTCTCATGGGACTAAATGAATCCTAGCCAGGTACACGTGGTCAAATATTGTTGATGAATCCTTTACCATCTGTTCGTCAGGCCTACGCTTCTGTTGCACAAGAAGAGAAGCAGCGTGAGTTAGCTTCCTCTATCACCATGCCCTCGAATACGGCAGCAATGATTGTGCGTGGTAATAACAACAACAACAACAACAACATGAGGTCAAGGGCAAACAATCAAGGGAACCGCAACAATGAACCTTTTGAGTGCACTTATTGTGGACAAAAATTCCACAGGGAATCAACTTGTTGGAAGAAGAATGGTTATCCACCCGGGCATCCAAAGCACAAAAATCGAAATCAGCATCAAGGGAACAACAACAACTCGCATTCCAAATCAATTTCTTCAGCTAACTTCGTTGATTCCAGTGCAAGCAACTCTGTTCCCACCTTTCAAGAGCTCCAAAACACCTTGCCGGATCTCACAGAAGAACAATATGTTCAAGTTATTGCTGCCCTAAGCCCCAAAGCAACAGTTCCTCAAGCCAATGCAACATCGGCCTCTGTTTCTGAGTTCTCTAAAGGTTTGTTTCCAGTTGCTCCTAACCGCTGGGTTATTGACAGCGGAGCAACCCACCACATCACTTCATCTCTCAAGTCTCTATCGACTATTATACCACCAGTATGTCTACCTAGTGGAGATAGAGCAAGTGTTACCATGACCGGTTCTATTCGTTTCACAAATTCATTTAGCCTAAATAATGTTCTATGTGTGCCTAGTTTTAAAGTCGATCTTTTATCTGTTGGTAAGACAATTGATGATATGCATTGTTCCGTGACATTTTTTCCATCTTGGTGTGTTTTGCAGGACTTAGATACGAGGACGATGATTGGTGTGGGTAAGCGACGTGGTGACCTATACTACCTTGTGGCGTTGGCTTCCATTCCTCCATCTCATCCCTTTGCTTGCAATTTGACTCCAACCTTTGGCACCGCCGACTAGGCCACCCTTCCTCTGCTCGTTTACAACATTTAGCAAAGAATAATCTTCCTTTTGTCTTTGATTCTAGCCATAAGTGTGATGTTTGTCTGTTGACGAAACAAACTCGTCAACCTTTTTTTCCTAGTTCAATTTCAACAACCAAGTGTTTTTCTCTCATTCATTGTGATATTTGGGGTCGTTATAAAACTCCTTCTCATTCTGGTGCTCATTATTTTTTGACTATTGTTGATGACTTTTCTCAATTCACTTGGGTATTTTTAATGCGACATAAGAATGAAGCACAACCTTTAATTCGTCATTTTTTTACCTATGTCGCAACTCAGTTCCATACCAAAATCCAACAGTTTCGCTCTGACAATGGAGCTGAATTTCTCTCTTTAAAAGGTTTTTTTCTTCAGCAAGGAGTCGTTTTTCAACATTCTTGTGTATACACACCTCAACAAAATGGTGTTGTTGAAAGAAAACATCGACATATTCTTGAAACTGCTCGTGCCCTCCGTTTCCAATCTCATCTTCCTCTTTCTTTTTGGGGTGAATGTGTTTTAACCGCTGTTTACAACATTAACCGTTTACCTACTTTGTTACTCAACAAGAAAACACCATTTGAAATACTTTACAATAAGCCTCCCGATTATTCGCATATGCGAGTTTTTGGTTGCGTTGCTTTTGCAACCGTTCCTAATCCATCTTCTAAATTTTCTCCTCGTGCCACCAAATGCATTTTTCTGGGTTATCCAATAGGACAGAAAGCTTACAAACTTTACAATATTGAAACCCGAAAAATTTTCATTACCAGAGATGTAATCTTTCTTGAGGACACTTACCAAACCCTAGCCCAGCCGAAAAACATTCAAAGGCCCAGCCCATTCCACTTCCTTTTGACTCTGACCCTTTCCTTCGTCCACCACCAAACACGTCTTCTTCTCTCCCAATTTCAGAAAATCTGCCGATCCAATCTTCCTCTTCACCACCACATTCTCTCCCATCCAATCCGTCGCTGCCTTCTCCATCCATCGATCCGCCACCATCTCCATCACCCACTCCGTCGCCGCCATCTCCGTCACCCAATCCGCCTCCACCTTCCAATTTCGAAAACTCTGCTCTGCCGGCGTCTTCCTCTCTTCCTCCGCCGGTGCTGGGAATGTCCTCATCTGAACTGCCTCCAGTTGATGTTGTCCTCCCTGACTATCTTTCCCTGTTTCTGCTGAGCCGCTTCGTCGTTCTCAACACTCTCGAGAAGCCAATGTCCGCCTCAAAGACTACGTTTGTTCGCAGGTGATGCTGCCTCCACATCATAACTCATCGGCCTCTCCAAGTCCTCCACCAGGTACGAGATACCCTCTGTCACTATTTGTCTTACCATCGATACTCTCCTAGGCATCTTTCTTATGTGGCTAATATTAGTCAAATTGTGGAGCCTTCTTCCTTCGATGTTGCAGTTGCTGACCCTAAATGGCAGCAAGCCATGGATTCTGAGCTTGAAGCTCTCACTGGCAACAACACATGGACGCTTGTCCCATTACCTCCTGGTAAGCGTCCCATCGGCTGCAAATGGGTATATAGAATCAAGTATAATGCTGATGGTTCGATTGAGCGCTATAAGGCGCGATTGGTTGCTAAAGGTTCACTTAAACTGCTGGGATTACCATGACACTTTTTCTCCCACCGCAAAAATGGTTACTGTTCGTTGCCTTCTTGCACTTGCTGCCAGCCAAAATTGGTCCCTACATCAGTTGGATGTCAACAATGCATTCCTTAATGGTGAATTGCTTGAAGAACTCTATATGTCCCCTCCTCCTGGTCTTCGGCGACAGGGGGAGAACCTTGTATGTCGCCTCAACAAGTCGTTGTATGGTTTAAAGCAGGCATCCCGTCAATGGTTCTCAAAGTTTACACAGTCCATTCTTGCTGCTGGTTTCTCCCAATCCAAAGTCGATTATTCGCTTTTTGTGCGCAAAGATGGTACTTCCCTTACTGCTTTATTGATATATGTAGATGATATCCTCGTTACAGGGAATTGCATAAAGTCAATAAATGCCCTTAAGCAGTTTCTTCATGCTTAATTTCGCATCAAAGAACTTGGTGATTTGAAGTACTTTCTAGGCATTGAGATAGCTCATTCAAAGAAAGGAATTTATATATCTCAGAGAAAATATGCCTTAGAAATAATTAAGGATTGTGAATATCTGGGAGCTAAACCTGTTGATTTTCCTATGGAAGAATGCAAGCTTTCGAACAAAGGAGAACAACTTAAAGATCCAGCAGCATATCAGCGTCTAGTTGGCCGATTGATTTATTTGACGATTACAAGACCTGACATCACATACTCTGTACATGTTTTGAGTTGATTCATGCATGATCCTAGGCAACCTCACATGGCAGCTGCATTTCGAGTGGTACGTTACTTGAAATCTACTCCAGGCCAAGGTTTATTTTTCAAGTCTGATGATTCATTGAAATTGAGAGCTTTTTGTGATTCTGATTGGGCGGGTTGTCCTATTACCCGTCGTTCCACTACCGGTTATTGTGTTTTCTTGGGCAATTCTTTGATTTCATGGAGAACTAAGAGACAGAAAACCGTCTCTTTATCAAGTGCAGAAGCTGAATACAGAGCAATAGCAGGTACATGTTGTGAACTCACTTGGTTGTGCTATTTATTAGCAGATTTACATTTCCCTATTTCGGGTCCTGCTATTTTGCATTGTGATAACCTAGCAGCATTGCATATCGCTGCAAATCCAGTGTTTCATGAAAGAACCAGGCACATTGAAATGGATTGTCATTTTATTCGAGATAAAATTATGCAAGGTCAAGTTGTTACTCGACATGTCATTTCTTCACAACAACTAGCTGACATATTTACCAAGGCTTTGGGGAGAGAGAAGTTCAAAACTCTGTTGCACAAGTTGGGAGTTCTTGACATTCACTCTCCAACTTGAGGGGGAGTGTTGGAAAGTAGATCATTGTGTATCAATAGGTTGGAACTGTGTATCAGTAGATAGATTCAGATTTGACACGCACAAGATGTAAATATTGTATTGGCTTTCTTATCTCCTAGAATGTTGGAGACCACTTGCTGTGCAAGTCATCTACTCTGTATATATATCATTCAGTATCAAAAGAAAACTCACTTCAGCCAAAATACTTTTTTATAATTCATATATGGGAGAAGTATCTTTTGGTTTAGGGCCTTGAGTACAATCAAGCTGACCAAAATGACATTATTACGAAAGTGAAAACTAAAGACAACTAGTGGATCACAAATATAGAAAACATTGAAAGCTAACACATGCTGGTAACCGCAGGCACACACGTATATAGAATTGTAGTACATATAGTTGCATCTTAAGGCAATTCCATCATTTCATCATAACATGTTTTAGGAAGCCAGGAATATGAGTGTGCATGAAGTAGTCTTCCCAGTCAATGCATGTCGGATCGAATTTGAAACTCTCTGCATCTACGAAGCACTCCTTTGTTAACATTCGCAACTTCTCTGTATTGGTGTCATCAAAGCTACATTGCATTATCAAACAGTGTTAGTGTCTAACGCATGATCTCAATGATAAAACTTCAACCTTAAATTATTAACAATAATTAAACATACATACATGCCCTTGAAAAGTAGATAAGGACGGTATAGCTCTGCCATGCGCATCACCAATCCAAGTTTGTGGTGATTCTTATCGTATACATCTTGGAAATATTCACAAGATAATTTGTTCACCACCTCTAATCCCTGAAAGAAGATTGGAACGACTGAAATTAGTAGGAATCGACTAAGAACTAAATGTACACATAAATCTGTCTAACAAAATACAAACAAATAAAAGAAAATAAGATAGAAGAGAAGTTAGCTCTCCAACTCTTTCGGAATGACCTAGAGTTCTATACCCTAGATTTAACATGGAGCCGCTATATGTGAGTGTAGCGAAGCTTCGCTTTGAAATTAAAGTGTGAATGTCCTTATTTGACTCACTTTTTTATCACATTTTTCGACCATACCCAATCACTATCTAGATATGTATGACATGATTGTCTCTACAAATATTCAACTAATTTGGTGTTCTTGAAGCTAATATCCCAGATGTAATAGCCCCCTCTCCTTCAGGAGTGTGGGAGGGTGCTTGAAGCCCCAAATTGGCTATTGCAGAGGAGCTGATATCGTCTAATCCTTTTTTTTTTTTTTTAAAAAAAAGGTGTCAAAACTACATTAAATGCTGTGGTGTGTTAATGTATATCATACATCAACTTTGTCCTAAAGTTGTAAAATAAGTCCTCAATCAAAGTTGTAAAAAAATTAGTTACAACATTAGCCCTCATGTATACTTAAAGTAGTAATATTAGTCCTCAAAGTGGTAATTGAGTCCTTAAATTGGCATGTTATCACTTTAACGACTCAATTACTTTAAGCATACATTTTAGACTAGTATTGTAAGTATGTAACTAGAAAATTTTACAATTTGAATGACACATATTATAACTTTGAGAGCTAATATTACTACTTTAAGGACATTTTACAACTTTAGAACAAAGTTTATGTATGACAAAAATAATTATAATGGAAAATAATAGGACATAGAAAATTAAGTATCTTGCATGGGAGTCTTACTCTTCTACATACCTTTAAGGGTAGCATATAGAAGATTTTCATGTGTATCAGAAAAGTAGCCATAGTCTTGAATATTGGAAGCAACCTAACTTTGATAGGCTTTCCATCCTTGTAAACCCACGGATATTTGGTGAAGTATTGGAACACAAAATTACGAACATCCATAAATTTTATAGAATTTCTTAGAGAGCTTCCCACATGATAAATGGTACCAGAAGTTTTCTTTGCATTCACCACCATTGCCGCAATCATTGAATTTACCACCATGTCTACAGGCATCTGCAAGAGTTTACAGTTAAATTAAATTTTTTTAGTTTGACATATAAGAAAACATAATTATGTTACGAGAGAAGAAAACTAAAAACAATACGTAAAATTAAAGAAAACTTAATAGATTATCTTACTCTTCTTTTTATGTTTTTTGTTTTTGAATCACTACGACAACTACTTTATTAAGAGGGCACATGCGGAATTGCGAATCACAAAACCCCAAGTCCCGAACCACCTCTTCTTGAAGACATTCTAAAATAAGGTATCTTATTGTTGTTGTTTTTCTTATTTATGTCTCTTTCAGTAACAACAAAAAGAACCTTTATACCCAAGGCTAAAACTATGAGGGCACATGCGGAATTGCGCTATTTAATACCAAAGGGTAAATCGTCTACACATTGTTCACGTCAATAGTGCCGGTACTGTGCAAATGAACAACAACTCAAACTTCAGTATAGTAAATTATGGAAGCACATTTCAGGCAATGAAAAAAATCTGATCAAGAGAGTACGGAACTCTGGAGAAGAGAAAAAATATGATCACTATCTCTTTCTCTCGAAATCTCTAGACACTCTGAAACCTCTGGCCAAGGCCTAACTCAAGTTTCCTCAAAATGCTCTCCTAATTTACTTACAACTTAATTAGTCTTTACAGGGCAACTCCAACAACTTCCCTATATTTTTGGTTTTCTCAATTTTTAAGAAGATTTTGGTTGTTTTGTCCCAACAGATTCCCTAAAACATTCTCTAAAATGGGTAATGTTATGAGAAAGGACACTAAATTCCTTATATTTGCAGCAAACTCTCAAATTTTAGGAAGGATTTGGGGAATGATCATGAAATCTCTAAAATAGGGAATCTGTTGGAGTTGGAGAAGAAAAATTGCTTGAAGCATTAACTTTTAGTTCCCTGTTACAGAGAAATCATAAGAAAACTATTGAAGATGCTCTCACAGTGTCCTTACTCATAATATCTTTAATTTAAAGAGCATAAAGCATGAATTAATAAACTAAACTCACCATGTCTGATATTGTCATAGGATCAAGAGGTAGGAATGTCAATTTTCCTTTAGCATAACTAGCAATTACGCTATCAACAGTTCTGCATGTAATTATTAATAATTAGGAACTAAATATAGATAATTAATGAGTTAGATATGAGACACACAAATAAATCTAAGCCCTTCCACTAAGGGATCCCTTTTTTGACATATATGATGGATGAGGGATTACACCAAATTTTCGATCACAAAATCACATCTCCACCGTTCAATATGTAGTTTTATATGAGTAGATCACTTCTGTAAAATTTCAGAAATTTTGGTGATCGTTAAGGCATTCAAAACTACAATTTATAAATACAAGCATGAACGGTTCAGGTTTGGTAGATTTGGTTCGTTCATTGATTTAATCTTGTTCGACACCTTAACGATCACCAAATTGGCTGAAAATTTACAGAATTGATCTATATAAGGACCAACAAACTGAACGGTGAAGATGTGATTTAATGGAATGGCCATGTATATATATATATATATATATATATATATATATATATATATATATATCAAATCATATCCAAACCAAAGCCCTGCTTTGAAATTAATGTGTAAGAGTACTTTGCGGTTACATTTTCACATCTCCATCGTTCAAGTCCTAGAAGCTAGTGTCTAAATTATTTATGCAAAGTTTCATCCAGTTTGAAGACCATTTGCCTTTCTGTATTCATGATTTACACGAACGGTTCAATTTAAACAAATTTTGTTCTATTGTGACTTTGAAAAGAAACTTCGATTGTTGTACTTCGGAAATAATCAGCTGTAAATTAAAATAGTTTTTTGTTAAGTAAATATTAGTTCTCCAAGTGCTAACAAGACAAAATATATTAATCTCTAATGTTTTTAATGACAACAGCTTGTAAAAATAACTTTGAGGTTGCTTCAAGACAAAATATATTAATCTCTAATGTTTTTAATGACAGCAGCTTGTAAAAATAACTTTGAGGTTGCTTCTAAAAGTTGCTACTAGTGACCTGTAATTTTTTTTTTTTAAAAAGTTGTTTTTCTTTAGTTTATCAAATACTATTAACTTTAATAGTTCACATAAAACCTGATTTTCGTTAAAAAGTAAAACTGTACCAAACATGGCCTTAATCCGATAAAAAAAAAACACTTTTATTTAAATAGTTTCCTAAATAAATTAAGTTATCTCATACTAGTGATATTTCCAAAAATGTTTTTGAAGTGCATGCATTCTCATTACCTGTACCCTTGAATCCAACCTGGAAATGGTTCCATGTAAGTGCTGGTAACTATAGGAGGACGTATGATAACAAAAGGTATATTCTTGTTTGAGTAACGCTTTAAAAGTAATTCTCCCATTGCCTTTGTAAATACATAGGTGTTTGGCCATCCGTAAAACTTAGCCCTGATCAGAAGTTGGAGTAACACACGTTCAATGACGAGAAAGATGATTAGTTTATATGATCATTAATTTTGTGCTGCAACAATAAGAAATGCCTAAGACCTTTCAATGCCGAAATTCTTCATCGTATTTGTAATGACCTCTTCGGCAGCATTTTGTGTTCGTAGCTCATTCAATTTTTCCTTCACCAAATTGCTTTCTAGTACCTCGACATCGAACTTAGTCGAATCATTTACCATCTCCTCCATTGAAGAGAAGTCTTCTAGTATGATTCCTGTCCTTTCCCCGCACACATAGACTGAAAAATATTCATCATTAACCAACAATAATAGAAAGATTACGGTACAAATTAATTCCCTAAAGCATATATATATATATATATGTAAGTTTTATTATGCTTTAATCTATCATTTTTCATAGTCGATGAGCCGTGGCTTGCGTAACCTAACCGACAACATTGAGTTAATTGGTTCAAACATTACCAACATATGTAAGTGCCAGGTGGTTGAAGGGATTTAATTATCATTATTAATTCAAAAAAAAAAAATATATATGTCAGAAGACTTTTTGACTATTTCAGTGTTTAATTTTTGAACTACCCGAATTACCTTTTTATTATTACATTTCCAAATACTTTGAATTAATGTCTAAAGATTTTACTGGTAATTTGATAAATATAAAAACAGAAAATAGACAAAAAAAAAAAAAAAAAAAAAAAGGAAACCAAACGTGGAGTCCTACGTACAATCGTGGATAGGTATGGTAAGCTAGAGTAACTACGTACTTTTATAATTGTAATGGTGAAAAGAAGGTTTCAATAAAAATTAATTTAAAATTATTTTTATTTAAGCAAAAAAATAAAAAAAACTGTAACTTTTTTTTTTCAAAAAAAAAAAGAAAACAAAAAATAAAAACAAATCGGCATGCGCGAAGCACACGCCAAGAGGCTAGTTATTATAATCTTTAAAGAGAAGAGAGGTTGCTCTCTAGACTTGAATTTTATTACAATTACAACCCTGAAATCTTAATAAACTTTATAACTAAAAAATTGAATTAACAAAAATAACAAAAAAACAGCACGTACGTACTGTTTGCTGAAAAAATATACTAACCTGTTGAGACATGGAGAAACATCTCTAATTTTGAACATCTTTTTGTAACGTTTAACATATGGGAAACTCCAAATGTGTTGATTCCCAAAGAAATATCATACCTGTGTGCATGCATACACAAATACATATCAATATTGATTAAACAAACAATCCTATAATGTGGGAATCCTGAAAATCCGAAATATGCTCTTCTTTGATTATAAATATAATAATAAACATTGATTCCATTATCTTAAGGTACGTAATACATCACAAGGCGCACCACTCCTGCCATAGCTTAATATTTTTTGAGTATATATATATATATATATATATATATATATACGGAGCCGTTTCAAAGAGGACGTCCGCATAGCTTTTAAAGTGCAAACCTCCCTCCGTTCAACAGTGTCCGGCGCCGACGATGCCTTTTCTTCTTGCCGGAGGATAGCAGACCTTGATACTGAGCTTTCTTTTGCTGGTGGACTCGCCGGCTACAAGTTTCCAGCCAACCTTGATCGGTTTTGAATTTTTCAGTGAGGTTGCTGCCCAGAGCTCCGATCCCGATCTGTATGACCTTCTTCTTCATGTCAACACCGTCCCCGAGGTCTCTGCTGTCCTCCGGCAAGAAAAAAAGGTGTCGTCGGCACCGGACGGTGGGGAACGGAGGGACATCCGCCCTCTGATCCGGAATATATATATATATATATATACATATATATATATATTATGGTCATTTCATTGACGGATCCTTATTTTTGGTGACTTTTAGGGATATACCACACTATTCGATCTTTTTTTTAATGAGTTTGGATGGCTGAGATTAAAACAAAAAACTTAACACTTATGTCAAACCTAAACCGTTCAAGATCATTAAAAATAAATCAAACTTTTGGATGACTTAAGGATCACCAAATTTTCTGAAAACTTGTAGAGGTAATCTCCTCCTCATATAGACCTACAAACTGAACGGTGAAAATGTGATTTTCTGATCAAAAAGTTTGTCAAATACCCTATCCCTAGAAATGATTAAAACAAATTTTGTTTGTCAAATACCCTTAGAAATAACAAAAAATAGAGATCCCTTATTTGAAGGGCTCTTATATATATATATATAGTCCGGATCTAGAGATGACATTCTTAAACTCTTCAAGTAAGAATGTTTTTAGTTCTAGCATGTATTTTGACAATCAAAGCCACTCATTTCCTAATTACTTACCCACATATGAATCATACAAAAAAATAGTCAAAATGAGAAACGTTTAACCATTTGATTAGTACAATATTCGTTTTAATTTTATTTGACGACCTACAATTGTTTACATCAATTTGAATGACCAAATGATTATGGAATTAGTTGAAATTTTGTAGACATGTTTCTTGCATATGAATATAGAGGATCAACGGTTGAGATCGTTAAAAGAAGTCATTTACTAATGTAAAATAGTAGAAATCTTCAAATTCTTAAAGTAAGGAGTTCATCTATATATCTCCGCACCAAGTGGATTATGCGACCGTCCATTCACAGACGGACACGTGGCTGTTTTTTTTCCACCTCAACTATATACTGAAAACAGAAATCAAAGAAGGAAACTCGGAGGTTTGTTTCTCCGATCAGATCAGACTCCACGTAGCTCCTCCTCCTCTCTCTCCGCCGACCCTCTCAGCAATATTCCCACCCTCAAGCTCCTCAGGTCTCCGCCGACGCCCCTCTTTGACTCCTCCACCCAATTTCACCCCCTTGCCTTTCCGACGCCCCCACTCTCACCATTGCCTCCAAAATTTCAAACTCCCCCACCTTCTAGACCAGCGGCGCTGGGAGGTTTGAATCGGAGACGAAGCAAAAGGGTTCCATGGCAGCGTGTTTTGCACAGCTTGGTGGATCTGAGGCGGGATTTGCCGGGCACTACAGAGTGGGTTTATGATGGCGGCGGGTTGGATCGGACTTGGAACGGCAGGGATGGTGGTGCTCGATGAAAAGCTTGACGACGACGGCTGGGAGAGGGAGAGGACCTGGTTTTGTTGGTCTAATCGGAGAAACAAACCTTCGATTTCCTTTTTTTCTTTTCTGTTTGAGGTGGGAAAAAAAAGCCACGCGTGTCCGTCCGTGAATGGACGGTCGCATGATCCACGTGGTGCGTTGGTCGGGCCTAAGAATTTCTCTAAGAATACATGTACAAATTATATAGATAAGGAGTAGATCGAGGACTAATCAATCTCACATATTTCAAGTGCAGATGCATGATTATTGTTTGATTTGTTTCTTGATGTCATGTTATGGTCGATATAACTCCTTATTGTGTTGTATTCACTACTATATGAAATCAAGTACTTTGATCCTATATATTATATGGTACTAGCTAACTAGTTACCTACTCACCTTTCATCAAAGTTGGTATTTGCCGCAGAGTTTATTATGATTTGGGTTTCACTGCACACTTGTTCCAATATAACTTTGTTCAGTCCTAACTTTTCAGAACTTACGTCTCCGGAAAGAGCAACAACCTTTTGAGATACGAAATAATCGAAATCTGTGCCCCATTTCTCCCTCAAAATCTTGAACAGTTCCTTCCCTATTATCTAAATATTCAAGTCATACAAGTTCATTAGCACTTTCACATGGTGTATGATATCTTAGCAGATGTATAACAACTAAGCATGCAAATAGGAATCAACTTATGTGAAGACCTCTTCGTTCACTCGCTGCGTCGCTGACTTGCTGTGGGAAGGTCTTACAAGAAGATAAAGCTTTTTCACATCTGGTTGAACCCTTAATATCTTCTCTACAAACACTGCACATCCATAATCCATTAGCACTTAGCACTTAGCAGCTAGCAGTTTTGAGAGAGAGAGAGAGAGAGAGAGAGAGAGAGAGCATATGTACCCATTCCAAGCAAGCCAGTGGCTCCGGTAATTAAGATAGTCTTGTTACATAGATATCCCAATATGCTCTCCAACTCCATTAGTGAATGTATGTAAGTAGAAAAGCAAAACTGATAAATAATATGGAGCAAATGATGAAATGAACACTAGTTTTGGTCGAGCAGTACACTGATATGATTGTATGATTTCAAAGCCTAATCTCTTGGGTTTATATAGCCAATTAGCCATAAGTATTTTTCCGGTTGGTCGGCAAATTAAAATAAAACTCTAAAGCTAGTGCATTCAAAATATTAAATAAACTTGCCAACTTAATTGGTAGCTAGGACCATAAGAAAAATGCTACTTCTAGACAGGCGCGGATCTAGGTAGGAGGTTGGCGGGGCTCAAGTGCAACCAAAATTTCATGAATAAATTCACTATTTAATACATGTTAAACATGCATGAAAGTTGACATTGCAGCCTTGGTTTGGCGTATCTACTGGTTCCTAGCCCAACTAGGTTCGACTCCCGGCTCTTGAAGATTCATTTTTCTTTTATAATTCACCTATTACTTTTCTTATTTCTTATTCTCCCAATGAATGTTGGGCTCAGTGGGCGATGTGTCTTCCTTGTGTGTGGTTTTCAGTTGATTAAGTCATCAGGGCTTCAATTCTTAAGGGATATTATTATTTTACTACCTTTCACTGTAATAGTATATCCAATCTCTTTATATTTTTAGTCGGTACAAAAAAAGATTACGTCTATTTTGGATTTGGTTTTATTTGAAATGTTTTCTCAAACTCTTTTATAATAAATAATTTTTTTCTTTCTTTTAGATACCTAATGTGTTTTAGCTAAATATTTGACATCGCGCCAAATTTTCGTATCACTTCAGTCAATTAGAATAAAAAAATTTCAAGCCCACCCAGGTTCTTAATCCTGGATCCGCCACTGCTTCTAGAACAAAGATGATCGGTGGCCTGCCGGACAGTGATCTTGCGTCGTATTGGAACGTGAAAAGTGGCCTGATAGTGATCTGCATGCTGCATACTGTTTTCGTCTTTCTTTATTACCTTACACCTTTTGAGCACTTCATTATAACGATTCGATAACGGTTTTAATCATTTTATGTTGTATCTACATCTAAACTTATAAAAGCAAAATGCATTATATATGAGAGACCCTAATTCGATAAAAAAATAAAATAAAGGGGACCCTAACTATAGTAACTACTACGTACAAATCCTTAGTATATATAACAGATCCCATCCAGAGCGGGACACCGTTTTGGAATTAAAGTGTGGTGCTCCTCGTTTTGCTCACTTTTATGTCACATTTTCACATCTCCACCGTTCAATGTCTAGAACATAGTATGTAGACCATTTCTTCAAAGTTTCATCCAATTTAGAGATCATTTTGGAACTGAATTATATTAAATGAATTAACTGAACAAAATCTATCTAAACAGAACCGTTCGTGTAAATCACAATTACAGAAGCTCAAATGATCTCCAAATTAGATGAAACTTTGCAGGAATGATCTACACACTATGTTTTAGACATTGAACGACAGAGATGTGAAAAAGTGACCTTAAAGTGAGCGAAATAAGGAGCACCACACTTTAATTTCAAAGCGGTGTCCCGCTCTGGAAGGAAACTAATATAATATAATACATATATGTATATATATATATATATATAGGGCCCTTCCACTAAGGGATCCATTTTTTTGCCATATATGAGGGATGTGGGATTACACCAACTTTTCGATTATATTTTTGAATCTCCACCGTTCAGTTTGTTGGTTCTTATATATAGATCAATTCTGGAAATTTTCAGCCAATTTGGTGATCGTTAAGGTGTCGAACAAGATTAAATCAATGAACGAACCAAATCTGCCAAACCTGAACCGTTCATGTCTATAATTATAAATCGTAGTTTTGAATGCCTTAACGATCACCAAAATTTATGAAAATTTGCAGAAGTGATCTACTCATATAGAACTACATATTGAACGGTGGAGATGTGATTTTGTGATCGAAAAGTTGGTGTAATCCCCCACCCCTCATATAAACCAAAATAAAGGATCCCTTAGTGGAAAGGCCTTGTGTATATATACATATATATATATATCCCTTTTTTTGACATATATGAGGGATGGGGGATTACACCAACTTTTCGATTATATTTTTGAATCTCCACCGTTCAGTTTGTTGGTTCTTATATATAGATCAATTCTGCAAATTTTTAGCCAATTTGGTGATCGTTAAGGTGTCGAACAAGATTAAATCAATAAACGAACCAAATCTGCCAAACATAAACCGTTCATGCTTATAATTATAAATCGTAGTTTTGAATGCCTTAACGATTACCAAAATTTCTAAAAATTTGCAGAAGTGATCTACTTATATAGAACTACATATTGAACGGTGGAGATGTGATTTTGTGATCGAAAAGTTGGTGTAATCCCTCATCCCTCATATATGTCAAAAAAATGGATCCCTTAGTGGAAGGGTCCTGTATATATATATAATTGATTCTAGTCTAGTCTAGAATATGCTTTTATTCAAAAAAGAAAAGAAAAAAGAAGATAAATATTAGTAAGAGTGAGATTCCTTCTTCTAAAAAAAAAATAGTTCCTAATTCATGTATAGAAACATCTTCCATGGGCAAAGTTCCAGGTCTAGCTGGGGCAAGTTTGTCTGAACTCTATTTGTGATGACCTGACTAGGCAAGCAAGCTAGTAGGTGCATCCGTCCCACATCGCCCGGGGGAGACAAGTTGCTATGCTTATATGTGCAGAGCTAGCACCTTACATTGAGACGCGTTTTGAGGTGAAACCTCAAGAGCAAAACCGTGAGGGTCGTTGGGCCCAAAGCGGACAATATCTCAATGGACTGGGCCGGACTGTTACAGTATGTTTGGTAGAACTTGAATCTCAGTGTCAATCAATTCGGTGAAGGACGTAACCTTCTCTTTGGCTTCCTTGAGAACAACAATGCCTTTATTGTATGGCCAAGAATGAAGGCTAGGTGTAAGCATTTTTCAAAGGTTATTGCTAAATGTACCCAGCAAATTACTTAGTGTACCTAACAACATTATTTTTGTTCCTAACCTTCCAGTTCTACCCCTGGTTTTTTGCATAAATTAAGAAAGAACAAAAGGAAAAAGAAAATAATATATCCTTCGTTGTAACTAGTTCTTCCCCCAACCCCTCACCCATTTGTTTTTCTCATTGATTCACCTCTATCCAATTCAGTCAATTGGTTGATAGGGAAATTCTTTGATCTTCTCAGATTGATCGGCTTATCTCACCTGGGAGAGGAGGACCTATTTGGATCTTCTCAAAGGTCCTCTAAAAAGATTCATGTTTTGCGACTACACCAAAACATCTGGAACTGATTTTTTAGGCTAAATACATAAAGTTTTTTCAGCAATCCCTTTATTGATCATTGGCCTTTATCTATATCTATGATTGATTTGATTATCTATTAGAAGTATTAATAAATATAATATTATCTGAAATAAAAGCAGATGGAACTACAACACTCCCGAATCCAAGTTTTTTTTTAAAGTAATCATCATATGTATAAACGAAGGCCAAAATGGCAAGGTTACAATGATCATAAGGATCACAATTGTGCCATTACATTAGACATTTAGCTCACTTATTGTCACTACGCCAATTTTGCCTTCAGACGACCGGCAATGCCCGTCGTCTGATTACTTTTTTGCGTGTCGTCTATCGAGCTGCCATCTGATAACGATTCAGTCGACAGGCATAATCTGTCGTCTAAGGAAGGTTATACGACATACTGTATGTCGTCTTTATGAATCCAGGTTCGTAACACAAAAAATGAATCTGTCGTTAGAAATCGTTACAACGACAGTTCCCTGTCGTTGAAAAAAGAATTAATCAGCAAATAATTGCATCCGTCTGTCGTCTCAAATTTATTCTAACGTCACTTATATGACGTCGGAATGGTTTTTTATCTATCCTCTTAATTTATCCGTCGTCTGTATTCTAGTAATACTATGTTTTTCTGTCGTTACAATAGTTTAAAACCTCAAAACTCAGACGACATACATTATTGTCTTCTTTTACTTTAAGACGACATATAAAAGTCGTTTGAAAAATGTAAGACGTCAAAGTTCATAGGATATATGTTGTCTGATTTTGATTTGGAGGTCACCAAAGCATTTGCACAAACTAATTTAGAAATCTAAATTCATTCTCATTGCCAAAACCAACAATATTTACAAAGAGTTATTTGTCCTATGTAGACATATAAGCTATAACACCAATAAGTTATTAATCTAAAATGACTACAATACATATTTGCAAATTCAAAGTCACCTATTTCCTTGACCAAAGCTATAACACCTACTAGACATTCTGCGGTTGGATTAGTTGAGTTCCTTCTTTGCTGAAAGATATTGTCCTAGCAGAAGGCTTTAACCACCAAAGATCTCAAGGCTTAATCATCTTGCTCAATTCCCCATATGCAACAGCTCTTAGGAATAGTTTTTTTTTTTTTTCTGCAGATAGAACCAATAAGCTTAAGGCAATGTAATTTCACTAATAACTGAAATTTCGATCAAAGTAAAAGAAGTAAATTCTAAATGATACTAGATTTCTTATGACTAAGATTTCTATTATTGAAGTCTTATCAATTCTTGATAAAGACAACTCCAACAGGTTAAGAACGGGATTACCCTGAGAATGATTTAAAGAAAGACTCAAATGTTGGGCCTTCGCATGTAAGTACATGAACAAGAAGAAAAACAGATAATTGCAACATGGGGCAGCAATGAAAATAAACCTTATTATGTATCATTCACCTCATGAAGCAAGTTTTGGCCCTCACTTGACATCTAGAATACCCTCTTTATCCTAGAAGAGAGCGCAGGAGCTGAAGAGCTTCCCTGTCAACAATAAGTCATCATTTCAATTAAATATGATATATCGATAATGAGGTGACTACAACCAGCTGGTAAAATTATTAGATTCAATTAGCAAGTCAAACACAGTCAATTGATTGTTGGTCTAATACTCATCAACAGAACTGACAAGACCATCTACACTTCAATTAAGTCACTGTAAGAGGAAAAGAAAAAAGAAGTATGATCTTTGAAACTTCAAATTCAAATAAAACTCTTTCCCTCCTTGAACATCACTATTACATCGATAACAACATCATTACCACCATGGAGGATCATACCTCCACAGCACTGACAATAAAACACTCAAGTTCTCAATACCACCTAGTGTATTTGATAGAGTAAAACATTCTAAATAATTTCATGAGAGACACTACATGAATGAGAACTACCAAATAATCAACAGCAACTTGTTCATCCTCATAAAATTTCATATATACAGTATATAACAATAAAGGAAACATGTAAGTACTGAGGAAAGCATCTTTACAGATACACACATGACATTATTTAGAATGTTGGGCCTTCCAATTTAGCACAGAAATCCTACATCAGCTGGAGGGACCTAATTCAACAAAGATTTCCTCAAATTTAGCTTGTTAAGGAATGAGGAATATAGCTTATGCACTGTAAAACTATCATAGTAATCGCCTAGACATGGTTATTAGTGAGTCAGTCAACTAACTGAGCTGTAGAAAATGAGCTCAGCTATTCTAAGACCCCCATGGACCAACTACACAGTACTTTTAGACCATAAACCTTATGGCTGAGGTGAACAAATATAACCTTTCCATAGAAGATTGTGAAAGATCAACCTTATGACTTAACGTAGAGAATGGTTTTATTCTAAAATTGCAACATCTGTGTGAAAAAAAAAATATACTTACTCTCTTCACCATCCTCCCCAACATCTAATGCACGAGCATTGGTATCTCTGGCCTCCTTGAAGTTCGTCATATCCTTTTGATAGCTGCGCTTAGCTTTCTGCAGACATTTAGGTAAAACCAAAGTTGAGAATAAAGAAAGAAGAAAAAATAAGGTCAATGTCTCATAGAATAGAAGTTTATTTTTCCCCGCTTGACAAGGCTAAACCAACAAGTTTTCACTTTAGGAATTTAATTTGAACAGAGTGACGATGATGAAAACATGTTGACTGATGCTAAGGTTAATACTTTTGTAAGATAATTTCATTTGAAAATAAATGAGGCTTAAAGTTTTAATAAGTAACAAATCTGGGGACAAATCTATGAGAAGCCTATATGTACTACTAAAGGGGTGATGCACTATCATCATAGAATTGCCAACTCTTCCATTATCTAATACTCACTGCTTCAATTTGCAAGAGGGCACGTTCTGCTTCCTTTTCTTCCTTCTCCATCTTCTTAGCATCCTAGGCCTGATCTATCTTAATCTTCAGACACTGCAAAACCAAAAAGAACCAATGATATGGGTACATCATATGCAATAGTTTTTTTGTATCTAGAGACTTGAATTCATTGATAACATACTAAACAATTATAATCTTACAACTGATAAAATCACAAAATCATCATGCAGAGTAGCATGTCATCCTAATATTTCAGTAATGTAAATGACATGCAATCCAGTCTAGATTTTCCAAAACCAAGTGAGAGGATATGGACATTCTAGATATAAGCAAACATATATGATTCATTATATTACAAAAGTCACAAACACAATGGTACTGATGTCAAATTCAGTTGAGTTGGTTTGTAGTTGTAGAACTCTATTCTAAGCACCAACTTGCCACCAATTCCTCAACAGAAACCCTTGAAGATGATGAAGGTTAAAAAATAAAATTGACATGAAAAGTTAACACATACAGCGAGTTAAGTACAAGTGTACATATTGAGACAACATATGAAAACACATACAACATTCCTCTAAAAGTATAATGCCAACCACATCTTTTCTGAAGGAATGATTGATATTCTATCGGTCGTCTTCCTATAGTTCAACATGTTTAGTGAAATACCTAAACTGATTGAATCAACTATGAGCGTGAAAGCTGAAAATAGCTATCCAAAAAAAAAAAAAAAAATTCATACTAAAATCAGATAAAGTTTTGTACTTTGCAAGTTCAATTGTTTCTGAAACCACATACTAAAATCAAATAAAGTTTTGTACTTTGCAAGTTCAATCGTTTCTGAAACCATAATTGATATTCTATCACTTGTACCTAGACTGATTAGATCACCTATGAACCTCAAATCTAAAATAGCTATCCAAATAAAATTTCATACTAATATCGCATAAAGTTTCATACTTTGCAAGTTCAATCTCAACAACACAAGTCCAAACACACGAAATCATATCCATTCACAAAGCTGAATCAACAGCCCTAGCCAATGCACTCAGTAAAAAGATACAATAATGGACAGATAACCAGTGTACCTCTTTATTATCGGTGACTTTGAGAACCAGCTTCCCGTCGCAATGCCGGTACTTCAGCACATACCGAGTCTGCAGCAACAACAAGCAGATCAACAACACGATCATCAGAAAACCGGTTAAAATCTGCATTGGCAATAATGGGTACTCGAGATAAATTGAAAAAAGAAAGTTCATACTTAATCACAAAGATATTGTAGCAGTCCATACCTTAAACCAAACACATATAGTCAAATGCAACGCAGATTATATCGATCAGATATAGTAATGACCGAGTTCTTTTTCTTCACATATAGTAATATCCTTTCTAACACAGATTATATTTTCTTGTAAAATGCAACGCAGAAGGCATGTAACAAGATAGGTAAATCTCAAACAGTGTTCAACTTAAAATGAAGGAAAATCAAGTCAGCACAAGACTATGCATACCTGCAAAGGAAAATCAAGTCATCACGCGAATCCTATAGTGTCTCTATGTATTTTGATATAATTTTGAGGCTGTATCTTGAAATAGCCAGTTCATAACCACCAAAGCTTGGCCGTCGTGCTTCGAGTCAAGAGGAGTAACTTGGGCGTGGGGAGAGGACGAGGTCCTCGAGCTTCTTGGAGAGAGAGGAGTCGATGAGGGTGAGCTTAGCCTTGGCGGTGTCAACGGCCTCGTGGTCGGGGCGGGGGCCGAGGGCGTTGAGGACGGAGCGGGTCTGGGAGACGTCGGAGACGGCGCGGGTCATGGCAGCGATGACTTTGGGGTCAGACAAGTGGGGCATCTGGTGGAGGAGGCCTGAGGAGGGTTGTTGTTAAGGTCGGATCAGCTGGGGCTGGGCGCCGTCAATTTGGATGGACATGAGGTCAGAGATGTCGAGGGCGCGTGGGGCGATGGAGCCGAGGATAAGAATGCGGTCCATGATGTAGGAGAGGATAGGGAAGTTCGAGGGGTTGGGATCCATTACTACGAATTATGCTTGAATTGAATTGAGAGAATTGGGAATAGAGAGAATGAGAGAATTAAGGAAGGAGAAGAAAGAGAGGGAGTGTTCATCTAGAAAATCTCAAAAAGCCCTGCACCCCTAAATATGAACATCAACAAACCCTAAATCAAGCAAATTCCCAATCCAACAAAACTCTATATCAACCAAGCAAAACCCCAATCCAACAACACCCTAAATCAACCCAGCGACAGACGGATTTTAATTCGCTTGAGGGAGAGATCTAGAGGAGAGAATTTGGTTTGTGAAGAAGAGAGGTTTCAGTTTATGTTGAGAATGAGGGAATTGAGAACTTAAACAATTTTTCGGGGAGAGAGAAAGTCTATCAAGTGTCCAAACAACGCCATATGTTGTGTCAAAAAAAAAAATTACGTCAATTGAAGAGACGACAGAAGAGTGTCGTCTTAAAACGAACAATCTTATTACTCATTTTGGCTTGTTTTTAAGACGACAGATGATTATCGTATAATGAACACGCTAAGTTTAATTGACTACACGTTGCAACATTCAGAAGACAGATATTTAAATGTCTGTCGTAAAAATTTATCAGACGACAGTAAACACGACTTCTGTCGTCTGATTGCAAAATTAGCGTAGTGTGTGAGCTTAGTAGAGGATAAAACTAATTACACACAAGATACCAGAGAAACATAAAACTAGAGTCAAAGCGCTCAATTGCGGTACTCTAAGTCCTATAAATCCATCTCGCACAGTCTGCCAAGCTATCAATGCACTAACACCTTTTATATTTTATTTTTGCCCTTTGGGTCAGGGCTTGGAGGAGTGTTAGGGCAAAGCACACTCAGATCATCTGGTTTTGTTACCTGTGGGCTCTGTCTGGGTACTTTGTTTAGAGATCCGAGAGGACTTCCCTTCTTCCTTTTTGGCTTGATCAAAGAAGTCGGCTTCATGATCAGGCGGTCATTAGGGTCTTGAATTAGGCCAAGCACACTTGCAGGGAAGCGAATATTCGCACAAGATTTCTTACCCCTTGATGTAGCAGCAACAACATTGTCAGCGAGCTCTTTCAAGGGAGATCGAGGGCGCTTGACAACCTCTCCAACCTCAAGAGTTACAGGTTTCAAATTTTCTTTTCCTGCCATCTTCACACTAGTCTTTGACATCCATTCCCTTAACGGAATATTGTCACTTTCAGAATCTTGAACAACCTGTTCACTAGCTTTGACATAGGGTGTCATAGCCCCTGCCATCGGCGCAGTTGCAACCATAGTTGATACATTGGTTTCTTGAGATATCTCATTGAAATCACCTCATTGACATCTCTGAAGTTACTTCCTCCACAATTTGGATACTGCCAGCAAGTACCTTATCAGCAGCAAGGACTGCTTCTTTCAGAGCTTCACCAGGGATGACCGACATCTTGTTGCTTTCCCCACCAACTTGTTTAATCCCTACCTTCAATTCACCATCTTGCTGTGAACCCCCAGAGATCAAACCAAGAGTAGGTTTTTTTAAGACTACTGGTTTTAGTTTCAGACTCGGCTTAGCAAGAGGCTACAGTGGTTTTGGGGCCATTGTCTCTCCAGGTTTTGTCCCTTTGAACTTGAGCAAGCCCTGTGAGAAGTTTGGGTTCGCCAAGTTTGCTAGAGACTCAACTCTGTTTTCTTTTTGTATCATCGCTGGTTTGGAGCTACAAACTCCATCAATATGCACTAACAATTTGCAGGCCGAACACATACCAACTAGATTCTCATAAGTAAAAATGACATTTTTCACTATACCAAGGGCAAGTTTGAGTACCTTCTCAAAGATGAAAGGCCGATCAAGGGGTCTAGAAACCCGGACTCTAACTTCTCTAGTTGAGTTGAGCAGCGGCAAATCCACAATGAGGTTGTCACCAGCAACAATAGCAGCATCCTCAATTGTTTCTAGAACCTCCAATTTTGAAGGAATCTTCTCGATTCGAACCCAGAAGAATAGTCGATTCATATCAATTTCATCGTATTCCTGCACAATCATAGGCATACGAAGATAGTACCATGGTCCTCCCCATAGCACTCGGTTCCGATCACGCTTGAGATCAAACGAGAAGAGGAACAAACCGACAGGTCTGGCCTAAACCTTGAATTTCCCGTTTAGCATCCAAATACGCTTGAAAGTCTGTTGGAGATCTGCTGGATCAACTCACTTCAGAATCAGAGGCTTGGCGAGCAGATAGGATTGCGTATTGCGGCGTTGCGCCGCTCCATATCGGTGAGAAACATCAAGGACGTCCTTGCCAGCAAGGGCGAGCGATGCGGCGAAACTCGCTGTGACAATGTCAATGGAATTTGGCATGGTGATTGGGGTTGAGGCAGAAGGACTCGTGGATGGGATGAATGGAGATTGGGTTGAACTCCGATCAGAATCGATCGGGATTAGAAGAGCGGCGACGCTCTTTTAGTGTGCAGTAGAGAGTGCTCCGCGCACTAGGATTTTTTTCTTAGAAGAGCGGCACTCTTGCTAGTTATCATTAGGGGTTTTATCTTCTTTTACTCCGAATCCAAGTTGTTTCTGGTTCCAAATTCTTTAATGTTTAATGTTTCATCTTGATATCCTTTATCATCCTTGAGATTAGAGAAAGAAACAAACTTGAGAGAGAAGAAGAAAATGGACATTTGCAGTTACTTATTTCATTTCCTAAATTTCTTGGCGATAACATAATATAAAATTATAGATGATTAAAGGGTAACACTGGAAATAAACATCACAATTTGTATTGCGGGATATATTAAGTAATTTGCTGGGTACATTTAGCACCACCATTCTTCAAGTGATGAGGTCGACAGAACCCATAAAGACTTTAAAACAATGGACGTTATTGAGAAATAAGAAGTTGAAGTAACCATTTTGTTGTAACCAAAAAAAAGAAACCATTTTGTGATTTTGTTGTTGACTTGATTTGAGGACTTCTCCAGCTGATACTTGCAAAAAAAATAAAAATAAAAAAATTCGTTAGAATTTATGGTCTATATATGAAAAAATTTCAAATCTAGCTAGGATTTGGACATCTAGAAACAGGAACCAACTATTCTGTAATTGTTTTCACATTTAAGTTTTGCAAGTCTCTAGTGTTAATGTTTTAATGGGTTTGATGAGAAAGAAGAAGAAATGTAATGTTTTGTATACTCTAGCTACTTTGCCATTATGTTGAAAATTTATATTGATGAGGCTCGGGACCTTAACAACAACATTGGAGTTAATATTAAGGACCGCAATGCCTCTTTGCACAACGTCTCAAAAGTGATTGCCATAAGTGATTGCTACTCTAAATAATATATGATAGCAAAAGGAAATTGAAGATTTATCATTTTCTTTTGGAATTCCATTGCTTAAAATAGATTCTTAATAAGCTTGATTTCATGCTCATAGATTGCATAAAGACTTTAGAACAATGGACGTTATTGAGAAATGAGAAGATGTAGTAACCATTTTGTTGTGACCAAAAATAAAGTAACCATTTTGTGATTTTGTTGTTGACTTGATTTAAGGCCTTCTACAGCTGATACTTGCAACAAAATAATAATAATTCAATTCGGGAAAATGCAACCCCAATTGTTACTATTTAGTAAGTTATATAATCAACCAATATCCAACTAGCTAGCAAGTTGGATAAGCTCGATTTCATGCTCATAGATTAGTGAAAATTAGTGTGGTGTAAACAACATTTTAGTTTATTGGCCTAGTTATAAAGGTTCAGTTGATTAGACAATTTTAATCATATGAAGTGTTGGTAACTTCGTACTGTTTGAATTTTGGTGATAAGGAGTTTGAGTGTTCTACATCAGAGTGTTTAGAAGTTGGTTTTTGAACAGTGAATGTATAACATCCTTATCAGTATTTGGTTTAGATAAAAGAGCAAGTTAGTTTACATAACTGTTTCTAACAAATGGAATGCTGAATGTGGCTTGTCCATTAAGCTATATAATTAACTAAGGGACTATGTTTACAACTTATTGGCCAAATTATAGCAAGGATTTTGCAATATTTGAGCTTCACTTATGCCAAAACAAAAACAAAGCACAATCATTTGAACACAAGTGCAATCAAAAGACTGAAGAGACCACTTTTACAATTTTATATTCTGCATTCCACAAAGACCCAGCATGAGTGCATGACCACCTAAAACAAATTCATAAGATCAATTCCTCATAAACCTAAAACGAATTCAAACCCAAAACCATAAACATACAAAAACTGAAAATTACACCAAGAAAGAACCAAAATCTCCAACCCAATACCCTAACACATTTGGCGGTGTTTACTTGGACGACAACCTCAGCTCGGTTATTGTATCGATGGGTCTTGGGCTGACGATGTGTCACCCTCCGGCCTGCATCATGGGCTCTCTCATCTCGGAACCGGTCGAGTCTCACTCATCACTAATTCACTCCCTCCGCAAAAGAGGGCCGACATCGCCTTAGAGCACCGATAGCTAGAGTAGAGAGAGTTGAGAGAGAAGAGAAGAGGCAGGTTGGTTGGGTAATTCTTTGAAATTAGGGAGAGTATCCATTGGTATTTTGAGAAATTTATTAAAGTTCGCTACAGTGAAGAACGCGGAAGCCCACTTTTGGCTTCTAAAAGCTGGGGTTGGCCAACTTTGGTTTTTTGAGAAAAAAAAGCAAGTGCTTAAAAGCAAAGCCTGTGATCGATCATCTATCTTACCAAATACATTTTGGTGCTTTGTTTTCCCCCTAAAAGCATAAACAAACGCACCCTAAGACTATTATGGTTATCAGGTCTATAGTTAAAGTGGTTAACAGGGAGCGGAACACGACAATATTATGAGCAGAGAAATTAGAAGCAAGGGCTGAATATGAGAAGCAGCTACTACATATGAGTTATGTACCAGCGATATAAAGTACACACAGGCCAAAATAAGATATATCCACTAGCCAAAATAAGATAAATGTAGCTAGATTTTGTTTAGAACTAACTTGAACAAGAACAATCATCAGTTTTGTCTCTTGCTTATTTTTTGAACTGTACTTGAAATGAACAAAAGAATTGCATATAAATTGAATATCTTAGACATGGTTCTTAAGCCTTAGAAAGGTGTCTTCCTCTTATATTGTTGGAAATAAGGTGAAGTGGTGAAATCAATGAATTTACCATTCGCAAAATTCACTCCCAAACATGTGAATACTAGTAAGATAGAAAAACCATAAATTTTGATAGAAATCTTAAAATAATCTATCAAAAATACTCAAAATTGAACCTCTAGATTAAATCAAGGCAAGATAATGAACTCATAAGGTAAGGAATGCGGCAAAAATATTATAATGCTCGTTTAAGAAGTCATGTGCTGATTATTCGATGATTGTAAAATAATGCCTAAAGGGTTTTCTGATTTGTTTTTCATTTTGGTTGAAAAAACACTTTAAAAGCAGACATTCAAAGAAGGGGAGCTGAAATTACACTCCTATTTTTGCAATCTACACTCCCCTCGTGCTGCTTTTACCAAAACACTCTTATATGTCTCATCTTCTCTCTCTCCCTCTCTCTCTCTCTCTCTCTCTCTTTCTCTGTTCTCTCTGGCCAAGAGTCTCAAGCTGTAAAAGAAGAAAAAAAAAACATTTCATATCCCCAAACCCCAACAATAAGACCAGTACAACAACTGAATTTTGAGTTTTTAATTTTCGCTCATGGTAGAAAAATCATGGAAGATGTAGTTGTGGAAGTGTTGAGGGCATAATCAATTTTTGTTTCCAGTTTGTCTATCACAACTAATCAACTATCATTTGGATTCTTTGGAGTTTGGAGTCTTACTCAATAGTCAAGAGCCCATGAGTATCGATCTCGGATTCCCAGCTATTTTGATCTCTTCTAGTTTATTGATACATCAAATTTGCTTTCATACTAAGCATGAATTTGACTTTATTCAATTTATTTCAATAATCATCCTTGTTGTCCTTCGGTAACTTTTGGTGTTTTCCAAAGACAACGCAGTTTTGCTGCTCGAGTTCAATTAATTAGGGCTTATGGTAGCATAAGGCACTCGGGTGCATCGAAGATGAGCGATTAGAAGTGTTCGATCAGTCGAATTAGAGGGAGGAGGTGCGGATGAAGTTGACGGGAACGGGGGTGGCACGGGGGAGGATGAGGAGCGCAAAAAGGGGAGAGAGAGAAAGGTAGTCTCGGAAGAGAGACATTGTGATTTGATAAGGAAATATTAAAAAATTAAAAGAGAGTGCAAATTGTAAAAATGAGTGTAAATTTCACGTTCCTTAAAGAAACTGTTCGTGTTAGAATTTGGATGAAATATTATGTTTGACAATTCAACTATGTACACGTAACGTGTGTTTAAAAGTCACGAACTTCATGAGGGACTACGACTTTTCAACGATGGCAAAAGTATAATAACGAATAAAACCCTCATGTATGATTAAAACGAAATGTTTAGAAGATCTTAGAGGTCACGGCTAGCTTCCTCGACCTCCAACATGCTCTACTTGAACGTCAAGAGCTAAGTTGTAACCTTGTCAACACGGAGACTTGCAATACCATGGTTGGCCGGAGGACATCCATGAGGCAATTAGAGGGGATGTGTCTTGCATAAGATTAATTGAAGAGTACATGAATCTACCTCAATTTAGGGATCATATCCTATCTAACCATGCAGATGTCATAACCCCATTACCTATGCCATCATGAATAATAGTGAAGCATGGTGTAGGTTGAAAGAGACCATGTATTTTGTGACACGTACCCTTGTTCTAAACACCTCATGCATGAAAAGGGGTTGAAGAGCATAGAAGTAGTGAAGACTCCATGCAAGAGGTACGGACTTGACAGAAAAGTGAGGAGGCATCATGCTGGGAATTATAGAGCACAACACCTATATTTCCAACAGTAGATCACAACCACCCCCAAGCCTTATAAAAAGAGGCACTCTCATTCATGGAGGAACACACAGACTCTTATTCTCCACAAGGAAAAGCTCCGCATTCACTTCTTTAACTCCGTCATCAAAGGAAGAGTTCGACGACCCACCGGTGTTCAAGCAGGAAGTCACTCTCTTGCTACGCCTCATCAACAAATCTCAATCCAGTTCCTCAAGCTTACGATCATCCGGCAAAGTCAATCAACATCCACAAGAAGAGACGAGCCACCACTCATGAATGTTAGCCCCCATAACGATCCATATGGGATTTCTACGGAGACCTCTTTGGCTAAAGTGTACAACAAAATTTTGCATCAACAGAAACATCTAGATAAAAGCATACATCAAACTAGAGAGTATTCATACATGAACAATACCTCTCAACCCATGCTGCGTACGTCTTCTAGCAATTCTAGAGACTTCTTCTCCAAGTATAGTGAATGTCTACTGGTCGAAGGTTAATAAAATAATCGATTGCTGAATTGAATAAAATTGGAACTTCTTGTGGGTTGAGTGTAGAGGGTTTTTTATGCATAAAATCAATTTTCTCAACTTTTGGATAGATCTTTAAAAGATCATCTTTTGATCGCAGGACAAGATGGTGGAAGCTGAAATGCTTCTTGATCGCCACAGCATGAGCCGCAGTAATTTCAATGTTAAAATTCTCTCTGCAATTGAGACACAATAATTAATAATACTAATACAAAAACAAAATGATCATATACAACTTGAGAAATGACAATTAGATCAACAACTCATATACGGTTTAGGATATGACACACAGAAAGTATAGCAGCAACCATATATTTTTACACATAAACTTGATAATATCAATATAACAAAGATTAGTAAGGAAATATAATCTCACCAATTGCAAAAAATTCACTTCAAGCAATACAGAAATAACATCCCAAAGACAACAAACATCATACTACAAGGCTTTTCTATGATTGAAGTTCTTATATCTATAGCAGATAACTGAGATTGGTATATCAATGACCAACCAAACAACTCTACAGGTAATTCGACAACGAACAAAAAAAAAAGACATCATAAGCCATAAATGCATAACTATGAAGTTTTGACGATTTTACTCATATATTATATAACTATCACATCAGCAACATGGTTTTCATTAATAAAAGGAAAGAGGTTGATTAGACGTACCAGAAAAATCTTGATACATTTTTACAAAAAAAAAGGTTTGTAACCATCTGTTGGAACAAACATAAAGAGGACTGGCAAATGACCGGTAAAATCATAATATTCTTAATAAGTAGTTAATGCATCTTTGTTGTATACCAGTCGACATTCATCTTTTACCACATGAAAAACTGCATGAAAACATAAAGAAACAACTGTAAATAAGAGCTTTGGAAATATGGTATTCCCCATATAAATAACGTTGAAAAAAAATGATATTATAGTTACTGATTTACATTATAGTTGCACTGAGCGATTAAATAGAGAGATGTAAGCTAAGAACAAAAAATAAGGGTTGAGATGTATTACCCTTTATGGTTCCTCCAGCGTATGGTCAAAAAATCCAGCTACGAGTAAACAATAGACAACAATATCTATTGTATCGGCAAGACACATGTTGACTTCATAGCTAGTAAAATATTTAGGGTGCGGCTATTTCCACCCTATCATCTTCTTTGTTCACCCTACATGCTTATTTCACCCTACACTTTAATTTTCTATACTAAGTTTACTTTACACACCCATTTTGTTTTCCAATAATATCCACATAGGACATAAGTAAATTTTAACAAAAATCTATCACAATCTATAGCAATATAAAAAAAAAAGATTCCTAATAAAATATTAACGTAATTTATTTCCATTTTAGTTCTAAATCATTTTGTTTTGTTCGTCCATTCCGATTTCTGTCAAAAAAATTCATACTATTGTGAGCAACGAATTGAGAAAAAAAATGATTATATATATTTATATTTATATATATATATATATATATATTTATATATATATATATATATATATATATATATATTTTGAAAGGGATTATATGAGAAAATGACATCCTACTACCATAAACAGTTGCAAAACATAGAAAACCCACCTTCTAAAAGATTTATACAAATAAGGACGGAAGCTCAAACCCAAAACAATACAACATCAAGCCTAATCCAAATTTTAAATGCATAATGACCATAATACTTAGAATTTTGATAAAATTACAGACCATGTCACACACACACACACTCTCTCTCTCTCTCTCTCTCTCTCTCTCTCTCTCTCTCTCTCTCTCTCTCTCTCTCTCTCTCTCTCTGACCCCAAAATGCATCATTGCAGTCTCTAAACCATGGTGGTGGAGAAGCGTTCGCTGCAGAGGAGAAGCGTTCGCTGCAGAGCAGCAGCAATGCCAACACGACGGCGGCGATGGACGGCAAGACGATCAAGGAAATGTATCAGAAGAAGAGCCAGTTAGAGCACATCTTGCTCCGACCTGATACCTACATCAGATCCATCAAGAAGCACACCCAGATGCTTTGGGTCTTCTACTTCACTTTCCCCAGGCAATCTACATACTTCTCTTCATGTTCTCTAAATTCGAAATCCAATTTTTGTTTAAGTGATCAGAATGAGCTAGAATTTAAGCTAGTTTCTTCATCTCTATGCCTCAACTGGTATACGTAAGCGTTTCAATTTTCGATCTTGATTGTAAATTTGGATCGATTTCTTCAATTTCTGCATGTTTAGGGCTGTTTTTAACTGTCAGTGTACAACTAATTTGTGTTGTTGTTGTGTGCTGTTACTGCGTGTTGCTGCTATGTGCTGCTACTGCGTGTTGCTGCTATGTGCTGCTACTGCTTGTTGTTGCTATGTGCTGCTACTGCTTGTTGCTGCTTCATGTTGCTACTGCTTGTTCTTGCTATGTGCTGCTACTGTGTGCTCTTCATGCTGCTATTGCTTGTTGTTGTTGTTGTGTGTTACTACTGCTTGTTCTTGCTATGTGCTGCTACTGTGTGCTCTTCGTGTTGCTACTATGTGTTGTTGTTTTGTGTGACTACTACGTGTTGTTGATTCATGCTGTTACTGCTTGTTCCTGCTATGTGCTGCTACCGTGTGCTCTTTGTGCTGTTACTGTGTGTTGTTGTTGTTGTTGTTGTTGTTGTGTGCTGCTACTACGTGTTGTTGATTCATGTTGCTACTGTGTACAACTAATTTGTGTTGTTGTTGTGTGCTGTTACTGCGTGTTGTTGATTCATGCTGCTACTACGTGTTGTTGTTGTTGTGTGTTGTTACTGCGTACTTTTCGTGCTGTTACTACGTGTTATTGATTCATGCTGCTACTGTGTACAACTACATTGTGTTGTTGTTGTGTGTTGCTACTGCGTGTTGTTGATTCATGATGCTGCTACGTGTTGTTGTTGTTGTTGTGTTGCTACTGTGTTGTTGTTATGTTAACCCCTGCTACTATTTCTACTGGAATTTACTGCTATTACTAACGAGATGTTAGCCCCTGCTACTACTTCTACTAGAATTAACTGCTACTACTACTGGGAAGTTAACCCCTGCTACAACTTATACTAAGATGTTAACCCCTGCTACTACTTCTACTGAAATTAACTGTTACTACACTATATTGAAAATCTGCTACTGTATTCCATTTACTGAAAAATCTCAAAAGGAGAGACTTTTCTCTTCTAAAAGTATATTTAATTAGTGTAGGGTTAGTTTGGTAAATTAAATCATGACACATGACATGTAGAGAAAAAATTGTCCTTAATTGTTAAAAACTGTCCTTATTTGTTTAAAGTAAACACAAGTGGATTTATTTGTGTTTCACATCTTTTTCAAGGATGTATATGTGATTTGCTATTATATATATGCATATACAGTTTTGTGTTTTATATTTTTACTTTCAAAGTTTGAAACAGTCTTGTAAAAGATTTCGATCAAGTTACTAATGAGTTTATGAATTTGATGAACATATAACGATGATAAGATTGAGAAAAGAATTGTAATCGATTCAGATATGGGTGGAGAAGTGTGAGGATTAATGAAATATTTAATTTGTTTATTTTGTATCTAGTCTTCTTTTAGATTTGGATATTACAAAATTAGTGTACTCATTAGTCATTTTACACTTGGGTAATATAGTCTTTTAATAATTCAAATGTTTATAGGATGAACAAAAAAGATGGTAGAGTGACAATAACTGCACCCAATATTTATGATAATATATATATTGAAATTGTAACGTAGCCGCACCTAATATAGATGAAAATGAGAAAAAATTACTAATGGTACCCCAAGTAAGAGTCATTCATCATTTTAGTATACCAATTTTGAAAACTATAATATCAGCACCTCAACATCGAACCTCAAGAACCTTTTAGTACATGACGTCATTGATGGCGTCAACTCCATTGCCACATAAGATATTTAGTGGGCAACTTCGTCTTTTACTCTCTCTCCCCATCTCAAATAGTCAAATACATGCCACCAAAACCTAGAAAGTATAAACAGCAATTTCAAATCAAAAGGCTGATGGGGCTTTGAGTCAGATCGATCATCATTTTCTCGTGTTCATTGTGAGAGTTATGCTAATCATTGAAGAAAGTTCCCTAACTAGTGTCTTCCGGTATTATTCTTGATGATCACTTCTTCAATGTCATCTACAACCAAATTCATGTACTCATCATTACCAATGAACGACCTTCAATCCTGTTGTCTTTCTGTTGAAAGAGTCAAATCTGAATTCCATATTTTACTCTTGGAGGAACCCAAAAGTCAAGTAAAGTGCTGGGTCATGATCCTATGAACTTTGGTGTTGGTGATGGTTGCGAAGGCTCCTCAGTCACCGAAGAGAGAAAGGATTTAGTTAGAGGGTCTAGGTGGATAACCTTTTTTTTTTAAGTTGAACCAACAAAAAATTGAGCTAGTAATAAATAATAAAAAACATAAAGTTGAGCTGCAAGATTGAGAGACGAAAATATCCTTTGAGAAATAGATATTTGACACCGTTATAACGGGTATGTATTAAAATTGGTTTGAGTTTTAGTGTTGAGGTACATATGTAATAGTTTCTAAAAATGATATACCAAAATGATGAATGGGTTGTTGTTGGGGCACTGTATGTAAAATTTACTCGATGAAAATTGAAACCTAGCACTACCATGATCAAGTGATGTACCTTTCCTTGCAAGGAACATTTCAATTCTAATCGACCCTAGACAAAGTCCAACACCCTGCTAAACTTTCTCTTCCCCAAATCAAAGCCTTACTACCTCCTCCTCCTCCCACCCAAAACAACGCCGTCCCATGCCCTACAACACCCCCACTTTCAGACACCGGAGACAAAGCAATGGACGTTAAGACCGAGTCGGTTTCATTCAACAAGAGAAGAGCAGAGGGTAAGGATAAGAATGAAAGACCCAAGAAGAATCCTTCAGAGGAAAGGAAAGGCTCAACCCTACCAACACAACAGCTTATGTCCAGGTATGTAAAGCTTAATCCTAGCCTTTCTGGGTTTTCTGTAATTGCTTGCATTGGTTTCTGGGTTTAGTTCTGGATCACTGGATAAGTAATGTGATTATAGTGACTGACTCTGAGGTCAATTCAAATGGTAAAAAAGAATACAAGCTGAAAAGTTGCAATCTTTTGTCACAAAAGCGTGGAGTCACTGGAGTGTGTGAGGAGAGTATATTAACTTAACCATGATATAGCTACTTAACAATTGATAGAAGATGTGGGAAATGCAGGTTGATGTGACTCGGGGTTTTCGAGGGGTGGGAGGCGGATAGGGAATGGGATTCTAGGAACTGTGTTTGTTGGTTAAGAGTAGGAATGGTTTGTGGGGTTGGATATGGAAAGTTCGGCTTCTACATTGAAATTTTGTCTTTGGACTTTGGTTTTGGATTTCATTTGTTATCTCATCCGAGCTCATCTGTCAAATAAGAATGTCACGATTTTGACTTGCTCCAAAGTTGATTCTTGGATGATATTTCAAAGTTAATGGAACGAGTTGGAGGATTTTTAAATATAGGTTGATGCTAGTTGGATGTGATTAGTAATGATGAGTTGGAATTCTGAAAGGTTACGGATTTTGGTTTCATTTAGGATGCAGATTTAGTGATTTACACTTGCATGCTGAATGGAGGGTTCTTGAAATCTAAAGTAATTTTCACGTCTTAAGTATAGAAAGAAGTATCCGGTGCATATTTGAATTTGAATTTTTTTTTTCTTTTAATAAGAAAACGTTTAGGGATTCAAATTAACATATAACATGGTACAGAAGTGTCGCAAACAAAACCAAATGCCAACCTTAGAATTTATCTGTCGATTAAGTTTGGATACATTTATTGTAGCAGTAGAACCCCGCTTGTTCCATTCTTGAATTTCCTTTTCACACCCTTCCGACTTGGATTTCCACCCAACCTCTAAACTCGAAAAAGCCCCAATTTCTAATTCTCTCTCCCTCGCAGCGGTGATTAGACCATCACCCATTGTAGGCTAAAACGCCAAATTTAGCATATGGTTACTCCCATTAAAAGCCAAATTTCAATTTCCAAGGTAAAAAATTTAGCCTAAGCAATTTTGTAAGTCAAATTTGGTTTTCCACTTCCAGCTAAAGTCAAATAATATTTTATTTAGTTTTATTTTTTTTTCAGATTTGCCCTTCTACCTACCATCTTATTTCATTTTATATCCTTTTTAAATTTGAACTAAAAATCTTTAATCCCTCACAACTACATAATTAAAAACTCGTTTCTATTTATTTTTTTTACCATTGCGAAGATCTCGACGAAACCTTTCATGTAAGCCCCATATCTAATATATTTAGATAAAATCATATACTTGATTAATTATTAAATTAATAAAAATACATAGCTTATTCATGAAAAGGGTTACATTACTTATTAAAACGTAAACAACACAAAATGTTAGACTTAACAAAATTACAACATAACGAAATAACTAACATAAAATGCTAGACTTATTAAAAACACATATTATTTTTCAATAATAAAAACCCATATTATAATAACCATCAATAGTAATTCGGTACTCCACCGCTTTCGTTACGGGGATCCTCCATGTCCACCGCTTTCTCCTCTTCCTCCATAGTCTTTACCTTTTCCATATCCAAAAGGTCTTTCATAAAGACTCAATCCTCCATAGTCACCAATTCCTCCATAATTTGGCGTTGCTCTGTATTCACCGCTTGATCCATATTGACTTGAAACTTGAATTGCATTACCAAAGCTTCCAGAGTTGAATGTAGCTTCTGTGTCACCTTGGAACAGATTCATGTTAGCAAAATTGTCATAGCCAAACGTCATGGGTGATTGTTGTTGTTGGGATTGACGAGCTCTTCTTTGCCTAATATTTCGAAGACGCTTTCGAATGAGTAAAACTTTATTTCATCGAATTACGGATGCTGTCAAAGATCATGACACGTTCTTTGTACAACAACGCAATGGGGTCAGAAAGCTCGGTTTGTCATCCTTACAAAAGATCACAGCCGTTTTTTGAATGCTTGTGTATGGTGTACTTGCTGACGCTCTTGACGACTATTTGAAAATTGGTGAGTCTACTGCTATTAGATGTATGAAAAAAATTTGCCGAGCAATTATAGAGGTATTTGGATCACAATATCTAAGGAGACCTAACTCTGATGATATAGCAAGACTTCTTTATATAGGCGAAGAACGTTGTTTTCCAGGAATGTTGGGGAGTTTAGATTGCATGCATTGGTGTTGGAAAAATTGCCCAAAAGCTTGGGCAGGAATGTACTCGGGGCGGAAGGGATCACCAACCATTATTCTTGAGGTCGTAGCTGATTATGATCTTTGGATATGACATGCATATTTTGGGTTACCGGGATCGAACAACAACATCAATGTGCTAGAAGCATCTCACTTATTTGCAGATCTTGTTAAAGATAAATCTCCTCCAGTTAATTATACAATTATGGGAAAGGATTATAATGTTGGTTATTATCTAGCCGACGGTATATATCCTAAATGGTCCACACTTGTCCAAACTATACATGATCCACATGGTCGGAAGAAAACTTTGTTTGCCACAAAGCAAGAATCATATGAGAAGGACGTGGAGCGTGCATTTGGAGTTCTTCAATCACGTTGGGCAATTATTAAAGGACCAACACGATTTTGGGATAAACGTGTCTTACATGATATAATGACTACATGCATCATAATGCACAACATGATTATCGAGGATGAGCGAGATTTATCGGCTCCAATTAGGGAATTTAATGAAGCACCCTCCCCTGCTGTTGAGATGGTGGTTGATGAAACAACAAGATTTAACCAATTTCTTGATCGCCATAGAAAAATTAAAGATAAGAAAGTTCATTATGAACTTCGAAATGCTTTGATTGAACATATTTGGCAGCGACATGGAAGAACATAAGTTTGAAATCGTGATCGTTAAATGTTTATTTCTAAATAAATATTTTGTTTTCAAATAAATTTATTGTTGTATTTTTTTTTTTTAATTTTCGTTGGTTGTATCTTTTAATTATCGTATATTGAAGGAATAAGATCCATGCCTTTTCAATATTTGTAGTTTCAAATTATTTTTAATATATATATATATATATATATATATGAGAAAAGAAAAAAATATGCGTAGAAATATAACATTACATATATATGACAAAAGAATTAGAAATAGCTTTAGCTTGAGATTTAGCTTATGGTGGGAGTGTTTTTTAAAGTCAAAAGGCTATAAATTTGGCTAAGGATTTAACTTATGGTGAGAGACTTTGATAGGCTAAAAAAAGATTCCATAAAATATTCTTGTTTTTTAAGCTAAACTTGGCTAAGGATTTAGCCTACCATGGGAGATGCTCTTATGCCTAACCTTCGTGACAACCCAACCCAACCAGGGAATCTCGATCCGATCTTTCTAGAGACTGACGGTATGCTTTTAATCATTGTTTTAGGGTTCGTGAGTGAAATTATCTAAATTGTTTTGAGGATATTTTTTAAAGGATTTAGGGTTTAGTGTTCACATGATTTAGGCATGAATTTTTGGAGTCGTTTGGCTAATTGATTCCCAGACACTGCAACTTGTTCGTTCATTCTGTCATCTTGAAACGTGTATCAGATCTATGCTTTTTAATTTTATTAGTTTGCATTGTTTTTAATTTTTGGTTGGTTTTTTTTTTTGTTTGGTTGTCTAATAATTAAACTGCAAACAGGTCGGAAGGCTTCAGAACTGACAGAGGATTCGGTTTCAATATTTCAAGCTGCTAAACTGCAAGTGGCAAAACTGCATTGTCCGATTTGTGGTATTCACAATGATAGTCAGTGTGGCCAATTTTACGAGGACAACGTTGGAATTCCTTCCCTGAAGAGCGGTACGAGATATGTTGCATTGCAGTCTTCCATCCCCCCACAGGAATCGCATGGTACAGCTACCAAGCATCCTGGACAAGATTTGGAGGATAATTATGTGGCTGATGAGTTGCATGAGTGTGGCAACTTTGAACATGACTGCCCAGTATTTCAAGCTGCTAAGTCGATAAGTCGAGACTGATGACAGCAAGAGTGTATTGTCCGTTTTGTCATCTTCGAAATGATGGCCAGTGCAGCCACTTTGACCATGGGTGTCTAGGACGTCCTTCCCTCAAGGTCTGTAGGAGGTGTTATAAGTATGGTGAGCACTGGGCTGATGAGTGTCCAAATGTTGTGGCAAAGGGCCCTTTACCTCCCCTCATGTATTGTAGGACATGTTATTCTCGTGAGCACCGGACTGCTCATTGTCCAAATGCTGTGTTGCAGTCTGACGATAGCAAGCGTCCTGGACCTGAATCAGATTCTGTGGGTAAAACTTCTAAGCTTCCTCAAATGGGAACTGATGCGTAGCTAGTGAGCAGCTTGCACTAGAACTGAGTACGCAGCAACCTGCAAGAGTACATTTTGATATTTTGTTCCTTGCTGGAGAGAGCAGGATTCCATTCTGTGGATTAAAAATTCAGTAAACAAGTATAAATAGAACATTCTTGTTGCTACAAGTTTAACAATGTGGAATGAAAACTGGTTCGGAATCAGTATATCATACTTTTCATTCCTTTTAGGCTGCACTCATCCTCGGAGGAGATAAGGTAAACCAATGACTTGTTAGAATTTAATGAGTTCACATCCCTCCTCTTCTTTTTCTGAGATTTCTTGGATATGCCTATATCAACAATTTTTATTATAGCGAAAGTAAAAGAATGGTGAATCTAGAGACGGAATGTTTCGATTTATTACTCATACTTGTTAATTCTCTTGAGTCATCTAATGAATTGCGATCTTTTCTAGCTTTTTTTTAGGGGACCTTCTATTCATACCTCGAAAAATGGCACTTCATCCTCGTTACTTAATGGACCTCTAATTCACCTTTACAAAAAACTAAAATGTTGTTTACACCTCTATTTTCTTTTGAAATTCCACTGCTTAAAAAGGATTCTTAATAAGCTCGATTTGATGCTCATAGATTCCATGAGAAGCCAACTGTGCTGCTGATGCTTGCCAAATCAAAGTCGTGCAATGAAATTTGGGTGAATGGAACCCCAACCTCTTTATATTTTGTTTTCTCTAGTGATGGTGGTCTTCCATATCCAACTAAATTGGAAGAGATGTAGTTCATTACCGGTTGCTGCTATCTTGGATTCAAGATGACAGAAATGCTTCGAGTAAAAGAAGTACAAATGATAGCAACGTTATAACACAGCAACAACCTGTACAATAATCGTGTACTCGGTAGTTGCTATTTCAGTATTTTGTAATGATTGTTCTTTTTTTTTATGTAACATGGGATCCTTGTTGCAGCTTCCAAAAAAAGCTAAGATGGAATAATTGGAATATATGGGTACTTGAAACCATGGGATTGGGTAAATAAGCAAGGTAACACTGAACAGTTGCCAGGGCCAGATTCAGAACAGACATTAAAAGGGTCTAGAAATGAAATACGGAAAGATTTGCAATTAACATAACACAGCAACTGACACAAGATATTAAAAAAAAACATTTTCACGTCAAGTATCTTAATAATTCAAGTTTTCAGAAATTATCAAATTGCTTCCAGACTTTCAGTCTCATCACAGAGGAGAATCATGATCAAATTTCAAATTTACTTGAAAGTACTTATCAAGCAAACCTATAGCACAATCATGATTCATTTCGATGAGGATATGCTTTCAGAAAGCTAGCACTGCCTCTCACCATAGTTATTTACATTTCTAGCCCGCCATTATTTTCACCGCACATTTTCCCTCCTACGCACATATCGAGTTCTGTCATTGTATCGGGGTCTGTCCTGAGCTCTTGAGGGCTGTGGCTCCACCCTCCTCTGCCTTTCAGGAGATCTTTGAACAATTTCTCCATTGACAAACAACTCCGCTGCATTGAGAAAGTTACAGCTTTTGAGTTCCACAACAATTTACATAACCTTGAAACTAATGACATTTATCAACTCAAATCATTAAACTCCACACATACAAGCAACCAAATAAGAATGGCCATAATGTAGGTGAACTGACAAGACAAGAATAACATCGAGTCAAATTTCCAAAAACTTTCTGCAAGTTGTTTTTGTAAATGAAAAAGGTAAACTGCATTCTCTTGCAAAAAGATGTATCTATCTGAGATTTTTAGGCAAATGCAACTGCTAATTTCCAACACTATGCAATATACCGAAAATTATAGAGCGCACCCGGGTGCGCGGCGCACCCGGCCGATCTCACCGTCCACTCACCCGTGCCGGCCCCACCCGGTGATCTCACCGGCGATCTCACCGTTAAATTTCCGGGTGCGCGGCGCACCTGGGTGCTCCGAATACGCTCTCGCAATATACAACATATCTTAATAAAGAAATTAAAGCAACCAATGGAAAGTTGGTTTAACAAAAAACAAACCACAATTAAACTCAAATGTGCAATTACCACACTTTTATGTTTTAACAAAACATTTAATCTCCACAAATCTGCATCTCCATGTAATATGAAACACATGGCAGTCAACAGAGACCTGTGGCGTATGATACTTGTAGAGGCCTATTTAACTTCTCCAAGATCAACTAGGGATTACAGCAATTAAGAACACAGTACTCTGACATCCTGGTAAATGCATTCTTATCATAAAACATATCATATTTCTATGATTCAATTAGATTATATTATTTGACAAAATGTTTCATCTCCACTGATCTGCATCTCCACAAATTATAAGAAGCACAGAACAGTCTAGAGAGACATTTGATGTAAGTCCATTAGCATTAGAAGCTAAATAATGCCTGTAAGGCCCGTTCAACTTCTCCAAGATGGACTACAAATCTTAAAACTAAATTTGAACCAACCTGATAGTACATTATATTTGGTGCACCATCAGGAAATCAAAATATGCACATGCAAGTTAAATTTCGCAACCAACAGATAGATGAATAACTTGCGACATAATATTTCAGATAATGAACAAAATCTCAACAACACACCAAATTTCTTCATGCAATTTGCTATCATATTAAGGTCAATCATTTATAGTCAAGAACTTACCCCCATAGTCTTGATTCTCAGCATCAACATATGAATCCGGAAGCACAAAAAGAACTCCGGGCAAACCTGATAACAAATTAAAGTCAGTAACACATATGCAGCACTCAAAAAGCCACACCATATACAGGAACTTAAGACAACTTAACACCACAAACCTTCAAGCTTGTTGGCGGTCTCCTCATCAATGTTCACTCCGAAACCAAAATACCTCTCACATGACACATTGTAGATCTTCTTCTTCGCTTCTTCCTCACTGTCACACCATAACATCAACAATAAGTTCTCACACAATAAAAACCCCTAAAATACGAATCGAATCAAAAGATCACACATTTAATCTCCGAATCTCTATATCTAACAATCCCTATATCTATATCTATATATCCAATTGCTATTAATTTCATAAAATCAGAGACCTGCCGAGGACTTTAGCGGCGGTCTGAATGTAGCAGTTGATCATCTCCTGCTTGGTTGCGCCTTCGCCGCCGGGTTTATCCATGACGATGAGGAAGTGCTCGTAGTCGCAGCCGGGGAAGAGCGGAGCCATCTCCGTCGGGGGACGCTCGCTGAAGTTCGAGCCGGAGTTAAGGGGGGAGTACGACCCGCCGGAGCGGTTGACGCGGCAGCGAATAGCGGTGAAACGCGTGGCGGCGGCGGGGAAGGGACGGACGGCGTGGGAGAGCGGCGCGAGAGATCGACGGCCGAGGATGAGAGAGGGGACGGAGGGGGGACGGGTGATTCTGGAGGTGGAGGAGAGGAGGCGCTTGGGGATGAGGGAGGAGATTGCGGCGGTGCGAGCGGTGGTGGCGGCGGCGGCCATGGCTATGGTTCGGACTAGGGTTTGAACCATTTTGGAGAGTGAGAAATGAGCGAGGGTTTTTAGAGTGTGGGGGGATAAGGGTGTGTGTTTATATAGAGGAGTTTTTGGGTTGGGCCTGTCCGGGTCCGGATTAATTGTACAGTAAAAATGTCATTAAAATTTAAAATCACAAAGAAGTGTTTAGTGACTAGTGACACTCCTGCTGCCACTGCACTGCCGCTCCCTACCCAATCCGATGAGGGCCTCGGCCACCGGGAGTCCAGCCTCCGCTGTGCTCCTAAGGAGGTCATCTTCCTCCAGAGGTAACTACATTCTGCGTTTTCGTTTTTTTTTTTTTCGAGTTTATGATTTATTTCGGACAATTAATCACCGGGTACTAATATTTGAGGTAGGATGAAACAAATGCTATGTTTGGAAAGATATTTACACTAATACTAGCAAAATATATCTATATAAATAGATGTAGATTAGCGTTCATATAGCTTTGCCAAGTGCAAGAATCAAAACAACCATAGTGCTTTGATTTTACCCTACTCTTTTCTCCCCTCAAGGGCAGGAAAGAAATTGAGGGATGCAGCTGACAATGTACATAACATGTCAGTCCCATATTTCCACACCTGAGAGTTGCATAAAGCTTCTTCAGAATTGCTCGTTTTTCTGTGTTATCGTGCATTCTATTTATAAACATATTCAAGAGTTCAGCACTGAATTATCCACACGTCTATCATTATTTTAACACAAGCTGGAAATTGTTGGTGCTAACTATCTGATTATCAATCCAATCACATTCAACTGTTTGATTGCTGCCTCTATTATGGATACATTAACATATTTGCTCTCTTCTCAGTGCTTTTAGTATCAAGTATCTTGTTTCATTCTTAGTGAAACTCTGGGAACTTCAACATGTTAGGCGTTAGACCACTTCTCAATATGACGCATAAACTGCATTTACAACCCAACCACATTTTACATAGAAATGAAGGTTGATGGGAGCCTGGGACCAATTATCGGACATCTCAAGTGCACGCTTAAAGCCATTGATTGAAGATGTATCACAGGAAAACAGCAAGGCATTGGATCTCCAAAAGAAGCAACAAGAAATGTTTGGGATGCAAATGAAGAATGGTGCTCAAAGGTTCATCAATGGACTAGTAACAAAAAGTACAGATACACAGCCAACTGAATTGGATGAGTCTCTTAACTCTCTTCAAAGTTCAAAGGCAGTTAAGTGTACTCGTAGTGCAGGTAGCAAGGGATGTGAAGAGACCTCGGGAATGTACGTAAGGTGGTGGAGACAATTGAAGGAGTGAGTTGTCTCAGGGGAATTGAGGATGTCTGGTGAGAAACAAAGAAAGAAGGAAAACTAGAAGATGAAGCTTCTGAAGTTGGACCAAATGTGCTGCTGTGTGTCGGGCATCTGTCCTCTTCAATTGATATTTAACTCTCAGTTAGTAATTACTTTCGATTAACTCATGCATTTAACCTTATTGAGCTACTAGGTGTCCAGGTTGCCCTCTCATCATCTTCCTTTGATCTCATAGAGACTGACTGTTCATGTGGTCGAAGCGGTGACGACTGATTCCCTTGATTAGTCTGAGCTTGGATCCTTGGCGTGTGAGGAGCTGCAAAGAGCCTCCCAAGCTTAGTTGATCCATGTCAAGCGTACCGCAATTGGGGTTGCACACACCCTAGCTATGCAAGCCAAATTGGCTTCTTTTCTATGCAGTTTACCTCCGGATGTGGTAGAGTTGATAATTTCAGATTGTAATGACCCGTTGGGTCCATGAATTACTTACATTTACATCAAAAAAGAAAACAAATATCTGCACCACTTCAAAATAATCGTCAATCCGTGAAGACATATGTATGAATACAATATATATGGAGAACTGAAGATCTTTGTAACATCAATAGTTTACAAGTGACAAACCATGCGGAAAAAATCCTGAGAAGGACAAATATGGGGGAAAATACTTTCGAATACCCTGTAATTGGTAACTCTGACCTCATAAAGAAATAAAATAATGAGGTCGTCCCCTTGCAAAAAGCACAAGTCCTACAGATACTTTCGTGCAAGGGCACGAACTTTGGTATCAAAATGTGACGATGTTATTCGTGAACCAGGCAAGTAGGTCGGATTAAGAAGAGTCTGCAAATTCACAAACAACTCTGGTCAATAATCAGTGTCTCCATATAGTGGAAATTAAGGACACAGGTTAATAATCACTAATAATCAACTATTATTTTCGGTCGCCCTTCTTGTTGGGCAGCTTCTAATTTGGATTCTCACTATGCCTTTAGGTACTACCACACTCTTTGGAACAAGGAGTACATTTAGAGAAACAACTTTGTCAAGGAAAGATATCATAGAAAATGCTTTTGGAAAGATTTGTGCTAGAACACATAATGGAGGATACCCTATATTTCCACATTTGTATTATAATATGGAGATAAAATTTTGCAGGTATATGTGCATAGCTTTCAGAGAAAAAAGAAAGAAAAACAAGGTATGCATAATAGAGAATGCAATACGAGGGATTACACATGAACCTATGTGTTACCTATTATGAGTATCAATAACTCTGCGAGTCTATCATAAAAAAAATATAAACTGTAACCTTTGTTTATCACTTATCATAGCTGAACACTAGCAGACTTTCACAAAGAAAATTATTTGCCAATGTAGAGTCCTCATCAAAAGAGACGTGGTCTGTTTAAGAAAGTTAGAATACCTTCACCCCAACCAACTTGTAACGCAATTCAATCAAGGAACCGTACATCTATTAGATTCTTTTTGATAACTATCTGCTCAATTCTTTTTGGTCATCTAATCTTTATAGAATGCTCCTAGTATTGAACTGACCAAACAGTTCCTGGTTTAACTACATTTCTGGTAACAAGAACTCCTGATGGATGACATAATATATGGGTCCTGATCTATTCTGAGCTAACAAAAGGGATGGATGTGAAATGGAGGACCTGAAGTGTGATTTAGCAAGACACCACCAATTGGTATTTCCCTTCACATGACCACATGATGACAGTTACTTATTGGAATCCATGTGTTTCTGTTTTTTACTATTTCTCCTATGCAATTTATGTGTTACTTATTGGAATCCATGTGTTTCTAGTAAACATGTAAATATTGACCTTGAAGTGATCTTCACAGGAAGGTGTTCATCTATGCATTATGAATGAAAAAAATTGATTTAGGAATCCTAGCAAACAGCTTCTTAAGATGACATGATTTTATTAGTGTGTACTAATTGAATTATGGTAATCTGACATTTAAAGTTTTCTAATTACAGAGAATGGCATGGAAGAACATAACCTGCCTATACTCATTTTATGCCATCCTAAGGCTACAGATAAGAAATTATACTAGACAATGAGTGGAAATTCATAAAGAACATGTCTATCATACTTTAAGAGCATATTATGGAACAGTAACATGGAATTACAGAAAGGGTGGTAAGGAACTACTTGCCTTTATATAAAGCTCATGAACCTCTTGGAAAAAGCTCTTAATCCCGTCATCGTTACGGGAGTCATGAAGCAGCATAAGTCGTGTATGTGTGTCTAGTCAAGGAAAATACCAAACTGGAATGTGTTCATGAAACAAAGTAGCACATATACAAACTGTAAACACCTATCCCTCTAGAGTCTAAAGTGTAACAGCAGCAATGAATTGGGGAACTGAGGACAACATTATCGATATCATCCTACTCACTGACATTCTCGTAAACCACACGACAACAGTGACAAAATATTTAACAACTTGGCAGAATCAGGAATACATAATTCTCAAGTAGTAGATTCGAAAAGATGAAGGATATGACCAGCAGTAACATATGCAGAAACCACCAAATCATTAAAGCGGTCCACTGCTTTCAAGTACCTGCAACCATTTCCAAGAACCAAAATGCTTACTAACAGGAGAAACAACTTAACAAGTTAAACATTCAAGAAAGCTTGAGGTGACTGACATGGCACTGGTAGTCCAAGCAAGGTCCTGCACAATATCCAGAGCTGCATGTAATATGAACTGGTGAAGCTGAGCAGTATCTTCTCTCTGCCAACCAGTCATCAACTATCGGTACAGCATCTCACTTATAAAATAAAGAAACCAACTTTGACAATATTTTACAAGAAATGGAGGAACCATTTCAGGTAATTGAAGAAATGAACAAACCCAGTTGAAGAATTGGCTACCAACTTATAAAGCATGGCATTGACATTGTGGATGAGTATGGGAAATCAAACACGAAATTTCAATTGAAACGATAAAGATTACCTTGGCCGTAGATCCCACTTCAGCTTCGTAGATGGGGATGTCGTTTCTGCTCACGATAATGAAACACGCCGTCGTCGCCATTTTCTTCTACTTTCTTCTTCTTCAGAGCTAGCTCTACCCCAATCTGACTCTATAAACTTTTAGATGGAGAAGCAAACGACGACGTGTTAGTTGTGACACTACATCTTCTATTCTTTTTATTTTTAAAGAGCAGACAAACCGCAGATTATCGTTACTAGCAAAAAATTTACTAAAGTTCTTAAGTCCTAACTGGTTATCTTTTCTAGTGTTATTACACTGTAAATTTATTCGATTCACAGTGATAACAATTAATATAAATGGAAAAAATAAAAATAAAAAATAAAAAAACAGGATCAGAATTCAAAACAAAGGAAAGCTTTACAGGAAAAGGAGGATGATTATACAGAAATATGAAGGATTATCGTCGGCCTAAATTTTTTAGTTAAGTCTGTCTATTGAAGGCTCGTGAACAGAGGGGTAATGCTAGCTAGCCCTGCACATGAATAGAGTCGATTTATGGAAGGCTCGTGACTTGAAGGTGAAAACAAAGAACACAAACTTGCTCCAACCCCAGCTGAAGTGTGCAACAAAATAATGAGCTCCATATGGCCCGATTGTGTCTGAGCCCAATCTTAGCAGTTTGGAGCTCTATATGACACCCGAATTTTAAAAGGATATCGGCTGATATTGAATTTTAAAAGGCTATAGACAAACTTGAAGGTTAATAGAACGAAGGGGCTCCTTTACTCTCAGTTATGCTATTTAAACATTGGATAAAAACAAAGTATTCAATCTAAGTTCAATAATTTACACACAGACTAACCTGAAGCCTTGTTTTAGCACATGCAAAAATAAATTTGTAAAAGAGGGTATGACAATTATTGTGTTAGCCAAGAACAAACTAAGATGCATTATTTGTGATTGTATTCTTGTGCAGGTAGCAGATGGAACTTTATATATACAAAAGCCAGTGTAGGACATGAGTGCAAGCTAGCATGCTTGTGAATGCAGGCGGGTGTAAATGAAATTCTCGTAAAGCACCACTGAATTTAAATTTTGAACTTCACTATCAGTAATAGCAGAGATTACTGATATCCAAGTACAATTTAAACTCACACACAATAAGCCTTTGTTGAATTTCAAAGCTAGAAACACAAACAGAGCTGGGAGAATATCTTCACATATTCATTATTGACAACTTAGGCATATATAGCCTTCACAACTTAGGCTTAGCATGATTCAAATCACTAACTACGTGTTCCTAACAAATAGGAGTTATTAAACAGAAAGATAATTCTATCCCCACGATGAGTTCCTTGCAACACTAACACAAGCTATTAAGACAGATCCTAAACAACACTGCATTAGTACCTACTAGAATTTGTGCCCGCGCCTGGTGTAGGCGCGGTTGATTAGGTTAGCGACAATGGAGTGAGATATTGATGATGATGATATAGTGTAGATATAGAGATAGTTGATTCGAACAGTTTGGAATGTCTTGATGTTCCTTTAGTTTGTAAAGCGGTAAACATTTTTTTCCTTGCAGCCATTCTTTTGTTAGGTCCTGATTTTCTTTCAGTTTCCAAATCTGTGCACATTTACACAACAACTAATCAATCATGGATAACAAAGGAAGCCAACAATACAATCAGAAGAAAAATCCTGAAGAAAACCTGGTTCTTTTATCACATGGTTCTTTTATACAAAAGGCCGGCTAGGTTCTTTTATACAAAAGGCCAGCTACTTAGGAAACCTGGATGTGATAAAAGAACCAAGATTAGAATCAGGAACCCATCTGCCCGAGTTCAATCATATAGTTCCTAACTCAAACCCGACCACAGCACCCTAAAAAACAAATCTCTGGAGTAGCTATTTAAAAGCAAGCGAAATTGGACATATCTAGATTGTCATAAATAAAGAAGACAATGCACCAACCAACACCTAAAGATTCAGAAAACCTAACAGAGAAAACCGATTTCTAAAGGATAGCCGTCCTCATTTACCAGATAAATTCGAATATCATCATGCCTATTCGTCCTAACCAAAGTAACATTCGGAGGAAACACGAATGAGTCTACACACTTAAAGACCTTAATGTACAGAAATGCAGCCTAAAACCATTTATGACCTAGCTGTGTAATGTGTATAAACCCAATCATATACCCAATCACAATCCAGAATTGACTATGAATGCTATCACAGTTCCTCCAAAAGCTATTTTCATTTTGACAAATGCTGTTTAGTTTACATATAGGCATGTGTGACCATTCGACCATACATCAAAGAATACTCATATGAAAATTCATAAGTTACAATTGAGGAAAAGGATTTTTTTTATTAACGCTCTTTATTTGTAATGTCCACACTCACAGTTATTAGTGCTCTTTATCATTACAGTTATTTGTAATGTCCACACTTACAATCACCCCATCTACTGAGTAAGAAAATCAAACGAACGAAACATAAACAACACAAACAAACCTAGATCTAAACAAACTGAAATTGCAATCACCCCATCTGCCGAGTAAGTAAATGAGAAAGAGACAAACAATCCTCTGAACTATCACACAATTTGTAGCCTAAACAAATCTGTGAAGCACCTGTTTTAGATTGACACAAATTGGACATACTTATCCAATGAACTATCACACAATTTGTAGCCTAACACAAATCTGTGAAGCACCTGTTTTAGATTGAGACAAATTGGACATACCTATCCTCTGAGGGAGAAAGAAACGGATGCAGCAGCCAAACATTAAAAGTCAATAGAACGAAACAGCAGAAAATGATAGGTTGGAAGCCAATTTCCACAAAAGAACCAGCCTCATCAATCGCATAAATTCAAAGACCGTAACGCCTATTCCTTCTTACCAAAACAACGGAGAGAGAGAGAGAGAGAGAGAGAGAGAGCTACATAAACCCTATACCCTGAACTAAAAGTACTTAGATTCATGTAAGTCATAAACAATCAAACCTTTTGTGCTCCAGAATCAATCATTATCTTTGATTGACAAAGGGAGGAGCAGAGAGAGAGAGAGAGAGAGAGAGAGAGCTACATAAACCCTATACCCTGAACTAAAAGTACTTAGATTCATGTAAGTCATAAACAATCAAACCTTTTGTGCTCCAGAATCAATCATTATCTTTGATTGACAAAGGGAGGAGCAGCTCGGTTAAGTCATGCCATGTTACTTGGATGAGGGAACATCCACCCTTAATTTAAACTTTTCTCATCCTATAAATTAAACTCTTATATATATGATTTTCTTCATGCTTGCAATCTCTATAAGAAGAGTATCTTTCTTTCACTTGTGATTTACGCTCATGATTAATGACAGGTCAAATTTGTTATCCTACTTCAGCACAAATATTCAATATCAACATGAGGAAACTGAAACAGCCTGCTAAATCAAAGATTTGCATATATATTGCAGAAGGATCTTATTCCCAAATTGCATATGATTTCATCATCTGTTCGTGATTAAGGTGGATATAGAAGTATAGCATGGAACCACTGCCTCATAACAATAAAAAATCAAAATAAAAATCAAATTTGCAGAAATAGCAAAGACGGTAAAGCAGGCGAAAAGCAGTTGGAAGCAACTGAAAGCAAATAACCAAATCACTGCAAACAACTAACTATTGAACAGAGAAGTAAACCAAAGAAAACAGAGAGATTATATTATTATAACAGCAGATCCTATAATACTGCCGAAAAGAGAGACTAATCGGCTATGTATATATCCAAAAGAAAGTACAGATAAACTAATCTTGATTAATTTAGCAACAGCAAATGGAAAATAATACATCATATTGATTCATAACAGATGTACCAAAAATAAGGACATGTTAGCAGACCGTATAGCCTGAGTGGTCTGTTCAAATAAAATCCGAAGACAGCAAAATGATCTCTAAATTAGATACAAAACTGATATCTAAAATGCGTCTATTAGATCTCCTAAAAATGAAAGTAACCAAATTCGAACACCACAGCTCTTTCTTTGTTACAATTCTTGTACATATTCAATTGGCAAAAACAAAATTTTTACCGCACAACCAATCAGTCCATGATCACAATCATCTATCAGTTAACATTCACTATCATAATATCAAAGTAAAAGACTAAACATTCTGCAAGAAACTACAAAACCTTTACATAGATAACAATGAACAACTGCAAGACACTAAAATTGAAATCATCCCATTTTCACATACACAATAAGCGAATTTGAACATAAAAGGAACAAAAAGTCACAGTTTCAGCTAGAAATATTTCTTGCTCTCAAATTGAGACTGGCAAATACTCGGTAGAATTATATGTTTTACCAATAGTGGAAGACTAAAAATAATTGCTTACTAAAGAGTGGATGAATACAACGATGCAAACCGCTCAACAGAGGAACAGTCTATAACTTAGGGAACTTCAGCAACACCCATCTGCGGTGTTGCTAAATAAGAAGGCAAACTATCCAATGGACAATGATACAATATGTAACCTAACATCAATCACAATAACCCCATAAACCCAAGAAGCCAAAAAAATCAAATATGTGAAGCAGCTGTTTTAAACTCACTGTACCACATAAAAACGAAGGGGTTCCGACTCCCACTCGGGTTCCATCAGCAGATTAAGTTAGGTTGAGACCTCCATCGATTTTAGTTTTCATACGGCTTTCAGGCACAGCAAGATCTGAGTGAGCTGCATCTGGTTAATCGCCTAAGTAAGTAGTATCTAACTCCGAAGGGGAAAGCCCTAATTGTTCCGATCTATAACCACTGGAAGCCTATGATCGAGCTACTTCTGCTCCTACATCTTCTATCCTCTCACAAACAAAGAAAATCGAAGACTCTTATGCATATTCCTTGTAACCAACACGAGAGAGAGAGAGAGAGAGAGAGAGAGAGAGCCACATACCGGTTCGACGTCAGCTATCTGGGAGACGACTATGAGCAAGACGGCAGCTGTGTTCTGGTTTTGGTGCAAAGGTCTGAAGGGTGGTTGGTGCAAAGGCCTGAGGGGCGGTCGGTCGTGCCGGCGATTTAAAGCCTTCAAAGGCAGATAGCATAGATCAGAGAATTGCTAGGAAAAAAAACAGAGGAGAAGATGAATCATATACCGAAACGGCGAAGAACGGCGTAGGAGATACAAAGAAAAACCAAGGAAAGTTGTTGAAGATCTGAGGCAAGGAAAATTGTCTTTCTTGTGTGCTTTGGGTGAGGCTCAGTACCTGAACCGGACTCTGGTTACACTTCATCAAGTCAAGATGAGGAAGGGAAGCATTTCAGGTTTGACTTTGATTTCGAGCATTTAAGTGAGTCGGCAGCTGTTTTGGACCAAAAACAGCTTTGGGCTGATTGGGATAAATGGCAGAAGAAAGATCTGCTGCCCACTGCTACAGTAAATGAACAGTGTTTTTCCCAACTCAGAACCCAGTTGCTGAGCCAAATCAATGAAAAAGATAATAGCTATACTCAGTTCAGACCAAGCAAACAAAAACCCAAAAGCTCAATCAAATTAATAGAGATCTTCTACATTCTGTTAACCAAAAGCCGTTTGTCTGAAAATTTGGTCTGGTTTCTTTCACAATACATAAATCAAACCGTAAACACAATTTCAAAATTGGAAACGAAAAAGAAACTCACGCCTATCAGCGAGCAAGAAAATTGAATGAACAATATATATAATCAATCCATCTACGAATTGCCATCATCATAACCCAATTGAGTAAAAACATGAAAACTTAAGGATCAACTGACATACCCAATCGACCAAGCCCTTCGTCTCTGAAGAGCTTTTGATCTCGGTCGGTCTCAGTCTCCTCTCTTCAGTGCAGAAGCCAGATGTCGTCTTTCTCTCCTGCGCATGCCATCGTCGTTTTTGTGTTTTTATCAATCTGGCTTTTAGTATTTTTTTTTGTAGGGAATTTTGGATTGTAACGTTAATCTGACAGTTTTTGAAATAGATACGTTAATGTGATCAATGGCTCTCAGTCGAACCACCAAATCTTTTTTTTTTTTTTGTGTTAAGTTTGGATGTCTGTGTATTTTTGAGAATTTAATCAAAAATAGTGAATTTTTAATTTTTTAAGATTGTTTTCCCTGTTTGGATTCATGTGAAATTAGTAATTTTTACAGAAAAATAATCGTAAAAATTATAAGCTTAAATTCCTGATTTGAATTCCTTACAAAATAAGTATCTTTTATTGACCGAGGATAGTTGCGGTGTGAGTTATTAATAAATTTTTTTTTTTTTAAAGTATCTTTTATTGACTGAGGTAAGTTAACTCCAAGGAAACAAGAGAGTGGTGGAGGCTTTCACCAACTCTGGAAACGACCTTGTCCGGCGACGACAGCCTCAGTCTAGGCTGGTCTCTTGGCCACGCCGACACCCATGGCGTGCTACCGAACTGGATGGGCAACGGTTGTTCTAATGGTCTTCGGGTTTCGAAATCTATGGCTTGAAGTCTAGATGTGGATTGGGTCTTCTTGTCCTAGTTTCGCCGCTTCTCTATTGCTGAGTAATCGTTGAGATTGGTTTCAAGGGACGGCAGCGCGTAGATGTTTGACTCAAGGTTGGGGTGGCAGCGCAATATCATCGTCGGGATGCACTGGCGCTCTTGAGCTATTGGAACCCTTTCAATTTCGAATCGATTTTTATGCTTTGGTGATTCAGGGTGTTTCTAGGTGGTGGACCTTTGGGCGAGCGAAGGCGTTGCTAGGCGGTGAGATCGGCATGCAATTTTTCTCAATACAAGGTGGTGGTTGTAGGGACACTTGGGCCAAGAGTTCTGAGGTTTTGGGCCAATTTCAACTTTAATTTGTGGGTTTTTTGGCCCACTCCTAAGTTCATAGCTAGTCTATTTACAATAATTCCTTTTTAGGAACCTAAGCACTTGTTGTTGTGTGCCTAATTGCTGTGATTTGTTTCATAATTTTTAATTAGGTTCACTTTTTCTTTTCTGTATTGAAATAAGTGAACGAGATTTGTAATTAATGGTACTAGCATGCCAGGGAAGACATGTATCTGCGTCATTCTGACTTCTGATTAATGAAATTTGCCGTACGACTTTCCATCAAAAAAAAAAATGAAACCATAGAAAACAAGAGAACAGAAAGGGAGAGACATAGAGCTTAAACCCCAATTACAATTAACGTTTACTAACCACTACAAGAATATCAATTATTGATAGCATAATTTTATAGCGTTTTTTACCTAAGTTCTATCAATAGGTTTTCTCAATGTCTCTGATCATTTTTGAACAAAAATTTTGAACAAATAAGAAAGCCATTGCTTGATTAAATGGTCTTAAGAAAACAGGTAAAGTATTTGGTAAGACATATAACAGAAGGACACGAAAGTAATTTAATTTCCTTAAACAATTTCTTCTTTTCCTGAAAAAAAGTGCATTTTTCCCATGCAGAATGACGTACATGATAGTAATTGTAACTTCAGCAATATGGAACTTCTACTATATATAACATATGGTTTCAATATTCTGAGCATTTGTAATCGAACACTTGATAATTTAATAACAGCAACAAAAACTGTGACTATATATGAGATCGATATCAGCTATTGCCCTAGCTTCTTCTTTTTTCTTGGCCTATCTCGAAGAATGTCAACACTAGTACTGTAAGCACTTTTTATATGGTGTAGCTCCTTGTGAACCTCCTCCATAGACATCCTCTTCCTTGGTGATTCTTCTGACGAAAATTATTGCCTGCACCCATGGGACAGCTACACCAGTGATCTCCACCGTCCGTTTTGACGCGTGAATAAGTTTGTAGATTTAGGCGTTAGTTGGCCCTTTGGCCTCTGTTACTAGGCGAGCGGGGGTCCGGCGAAAAGGAGAGAGAAATGGTCTGCGGTCTGCCAACCTCCTACACAGTAATCACGCTACTTGAATCATCCATCTTGTATGCTGAAGAGAAGCAAATCATAATCACGCTACTTGAATCATCCATCTTGTATGCTGAAGAGAAGCAAATCATCCAAGTAGAAGCAAGATTCTAAAAAGAGGCCTAGGGGCTCGGCGCAGCTTAGGCGTGCGCCTAGTCGAACTCGGCGGTCGCCTAGGCGGTTGGGATTGGGTGCCCATGTCTTGATCTGTTCCTCTCAAACCCAGAACTCCAGAAGCCTCTGATATTTCTTTTCTTTTGCTAAACCCAGAACCAAACTCGCTGACTCACTTGTCTCTCTCAATTTCTCATGGACTACGAGAGAGACACAAAATTCTCTCTTCTGAGTCTGACCTTGCTCTCCTCGACTCCAATTCACACTTGTTGATTGATATTAAGGCCAATTCTTTGATTTTTCTGGGTGTTTTAGAGAGAGACTGTTGTGATAGAAGAAAGAGGAAAGATGGACGCATTAGAGGAGAGAGATAAAGACTTCTCTGGATGAATGCACGTGGGTGACTAAGGGGGTTGTATTCAATTGAGAGTCTGACCCATTTTTTTGGAATCTAAAAATTCATGGGTATTGAATTAAGATTTTAAAAAGTCCTTATAAATATTGATGTACTCAATTCAGATTCTAAAATATCCGTCAAAATATGTAGGTATTCAAAACTCTATAGATCGTCGGATTCTGTTGGATTTTAGGGGGCTAGGTATAAATACAACCTCCATTGGGAAATCTGGCCTCCTCACTCGAGATTTTGCAAGTCTGAGGAGAGCTCTGTGGGTTCTCTCCTCGATAGGCTCTTCCGAGTCTCGATGAGGCCTGATCGATGGCCTAAACAAGGACCGAGCCAAAGCCCTACAGCGGCGGCGACGCCTCCGCCAGAAACGAAGGAATCGAGCGCTGCGAACGACTCACTTTATATCGCCAATGATCCATATTCACTCGAAAGGTATCATTCCAGCTCTTTGTTTCTCTATTTGAATGTTGATCTCATATTTCTTGTTGGGGTTCTTGATGGTATTGTCGCATTTGTTTCAGAACCTTTTCGTTGAACACTTGCTTAGGTTGATTGTGTAATTAGTAGAATCAAACTTGAATTTGCAACCTAGGTTGGTGTCTACAGGGAGACATTGAAAGCTGCTGGTTTATGTTTTTAACGAGGTTTTGATTAATAGAATCAATATGTTAGGAAAATATCTCTATCAGAAAATACCACATTCCACATGGTGTCACATGGTGTCTCTGAAGTATGAATGCACACGAACAAGTGGATGATTGTAGTACATTATCTTTCCAGGAAACTTAGATTCTCAGTGTCAATGTTATCTTCATCAGCTTCGATTTCTTTGTTGGATGTCGGTCACTTCATTGTTTGTTATTGAAGTTGCAGTAGTCTCTTGATCCAGAGTGACAATAAGAGCAGGATCCACAATTTCCATAATTCTTCCATGTATCGTCGTCTTAACATAAGTATGTATATTGCAACCGTCTACAAACATTTCATCAGTGGGTCGTTTTCCTGTGAACAATTGGAATAGAAGGATCCCATAACTATATACATCCCCTTGTTTTGATGGCTCAACACCAACTGCATACTCTGCAATTCATAAAACAATCAGGTATATCAGTTTTCTGTGAGCAATATGGACGCTAACTAATGTGTTACGCAGTGTTTCAACGTTGATCAGACTATTATGACAACATTTTCATCATCAGTGATACTGATGTATGAATGTATTTAACAAATGAATTTCATTGTTGAACTGAGAACTTGAGATAGAAAGACAGCAAATTCATCATCAATATCTTTTCTATAGCTTAGAGAGATCATTTATGTCTTGTCTAATTACAATGTTTCAGATGTGTTATCTTAGCGGAGATATTCAGTTGGTTTTAGCCTTTTAGGGCTACTGTGTCACATTAATTGTAAGCTACCATGCTCCTACTTCTATCCCTACATATTTATGTTAAATAAACTAGTAGATAGAAATTTAGGAAATTATATATGGGGAAGATGGTTACCTGGAGCAGCATAGCCAATGGTGCCCTTTATCCCAACTGTTCTACTTTAGTTTTCGAAGGAATCCGTGGTCAGTTGTGGGATGAGTCTTGCTAACCCAAAATCACTGACACGAGCAACCATGTCGTCATTAAGAAGAACATTGCTTGGCTTCATGTCACAGTGAATGATTTGTGGATCACAATGGTCATGAAGATAACACAATGCAGACGCCACATCAACAGCAATATTCAGCCTTTGAAGAAGGTTCAGACTCTCTGATTGGTTTTCTCTGTGCAGCCACTCCGGCCTCTAAACTTCCATTTGACATATACTCAAAAACTAGAGCTTTGAATTCATTACCGTTGTAATCTGTGCTAGAGCAACATGTTAAGATCTTAACAAGATTCCTATGCCGAATATTTTTCAGTGCATTGCATTCAGCTATGAAACTTTTAGAAGTTCCTTTTTGTTGAAGGTTGAGGACCTTTATCGCAACAACTTTGTTTTCTTCTTGATCAAGAATCCCATACAGAGCCGAAACCGCCTGATCCGATTTGATTGCTCATAGAGAATCCGCCAGTAGCTTGTGACGAAACTTTTATTAACCAAGTTATTGTACCTGTAATAAAACTCCAATCACATTAAAACCCTTTTGTATCGCATGTAGTGTTAGACAAATAGGGATCGTTCTATCCGGGGAATCCTAGGGTATTCAATTACACAAAGTGTCACATAACAAATTGGGGGTTGAAAAACATATTAAATCCTACTGAAAATTTCTAATATAAAATAAAATAAAACCTAATTTTATTATTTACATGATCTTCATCTTTCACACAACACATCACCAAAAACTCATTTAACAAAACCAACAAAGAAACAAGGCAGCAATTTTCGACAATTATTCTAATTTCATCCTAATTCCAATTTAATTAGAGCCTTCGTGGTTATTCTAATCATGCAAAACTCCTTAATTATCTAGAACTAGCTTCGTGCGTAATCCTAGACATAGTGCTAAATTTTTCAGAAACACTTCGTGTAGAAACTGAAACAAGAAACACATACGCACAATGAGTTAAATTGGAAACATATTAGGGAGTATGGCGTCACCTCATCTCCTTTCTCTATGTAAATTTTCTGTATTACTCTAGCCCTTTGAATAAACATAAGGAGAAACAACTTCGTGTATGTTTTCCCTTATATTAAATCCGGCAATTGAAACCAATACACAAGGGACAGCCATGATCAAGGTTGCCCTCATGCATCGATTTTTATGCATATGAATGCAGAAAATTAATCAAGATAAAACAAGAACTCATGTATTTTTACTGCCCTATTCCTTCACCGATTTTGTTTCATGCTATGAAGAAATAAGATAACAAATAACCAATTAGCAAATTCGGAAATCCAATATCAAATTATTACACAAAATTCCAACAACAAAAATCTGTTTACACTCCATAGACAAAGTAAAACAAATCAATAAATACATAGCCATGAGAAAGGATGAATCACACTTTGTTGAACCTTGAAGAGGCTTGACAAAGTGACGTCTTGATGGTGATGGAGGATGGTTGTGGCTTGTGAATTTACTGAATATTTTTGGGTAGGGATTTTGACAGAGTTTTGGCTAGTGAAATATGAGAGACAAAAAAAATGAGAGATTACAAAGTTGCCAAGCTATATATAGGGAGCAAGGGAGAGGGAGGTCGGCAGCCCTAACCTCTCCTTGAAATCCTCTACAAATTTTCTCAATTATCTTGGAATAATCTTGTATTTATCTCCTCCTTTCTTCCATTAACAATTTCGGCAGTTTTGGTCCTTGCTTCCCCTTGAAATCCTCTTGATATTTTTGGCAATTTTAATCCCTTAAAGCTTGAACTTTATCTTCCTTCTTTTCCTCCTATCTTTGCCGAATTCCACAATATTTTCTCCCTTGATTTTGGCTAATCTCCTTCCTCCATAAATCTCTCCTTATCTTCAACCGAAATCTTCTTCTCTCCAAGGTAATTCGGCAATTACTCCCCATGGTAATTCCTTTGATTTATCTCACCTATCAAAAAGAAATAATTAGGATAATGGAAGAATAAATCATTTAATAAACTTGTCCTAAAATGTTACAGAAACGACGAACAATAAAGATTCCTAATCCAAACAGGTTTCCTAGTCTACAAGGATTCCTACTCAAACTGGGACTCTTCACATTTTCAGACAATTTCTGCGTTTTATGCTTATTTCACAACCAACTCTGCCAAAGACTCCTAACATGACTCAATGACTCTATATTACAATACTAAGGGCTAAACATTGCATAAATGGGGGTAAAAACATATTAAGAACGTCGCACAATGTGCTCCTATCAACTACCCCACACTTAGCTTTTGCTAGTCCCTTAGCAAAACTACTGCCCCTAAATGATTGTCTCAGGATCTTTTAAACACATAGCTTTCAAGTTAAGCATTCAGATGTAGGCACAAAATCCCAAGTGTCATAGGCATGTTTCACAGCATGAACAAGTAAGAAGTGAGAAAATAAGCATGTCAACATGTCAAGTTAATTCAATCCTCCTCACTAGGCATACTCTCTTCTTTTCACTCATGAAATGGCAATATTCCCTCAAGTATATGCAAGAGAACAGATTGTAAGGCAACAAATAGCTTGCATATTTCATCAAATAAAAACACTTTATGAATAATATTTTCAGGAAAAACTTCATGTAACACTATGTGCACAAATGGACCAACACCATATGCTCAACTCTTGTGATTATCTCTACAAAACAAGGATTGCTCATCTTAAGAATCATTAGGATCAATATATAAGGTTAATGTTTAGGCTTAGCTAAAGGCATGGAATATCAAGGAATTACAAAGATAATCCTAATAGACTTAGCAGAAACCAACACCTCCTTGTATCACCAAGTAAAACCCAAGGGCCAAATATAATAAGCTGGGCCCAACCATCAACATGTAAATGGACAAAGGTCAAATAAACATTTTTTGGACCTTCCATTAATCATCAAACTCCTCGATCACACATAGAAGACTTATTCCATATATGTTTTTTTTTTTTTTTTTTTTTTTTTTTTAGGCAATTTGCTTAAAAGCTTTTTTTTTTTTTTTTTCTTTTTTCTTTTTTCATTTTATTAAGTCTTCCACCCCACACTTATTTCATACATCATACATCACAACATCATCTCAAATAGAATTCTGCCAAGTCTATAGGACAAGGTAGAGGTAACTATACTAAGCATGGAGATAATATAGGTGATGAAGAAAAAGCTCAATGTAGGCTCAAAAGGGGTCAACTAAGGGGTCCCACTACGGGCACAAATAGGGTTACATGGCTTTTTGGCTCAAGTGGTGGTAATCCTAAAATGATCCATAAATCCTTTTCAAAATCAGAGCAGTTTATGACATATATGCTTTAACAATCACAAAAGCGAGTTCTAGTAAATTCTAGAGTCCATTAAAAGCTATGGCACATAGTTATTGAATAATCAAAGAATGATGAAGTTTTGAAAAATTTCTGCCACATTACCAATTCACACTCAAGAAGAAAGCAATTAAGCTCTAAGACTCACATAGGATGTTATGGAAACGAATCAACTCAACATGCATGCTTCACATATCATTCAAATACTCACATGTTCATACCAATCACAATATCTATGAAGCTCACAATTTAATTATTATGATCATGCAAAACAATCTTCTATGTGCTCAAAGATATAATCATCATCGACTTTAGGGGCAATAACTTAAGACTCTAACTAAAAATCCTAAAAAAAACGATTTTTTTATTTGTTAATTTATTTATTTATTTATTTTTTTTTTTTTTAATTTTTTTCTTTTTTTTAACCAAAAGTGACGAAAATCAATTACATAAATCAAACACACAAAAGCATAAAAGCATGGAAACATGTATCCGTACCCCACACTTAAAAGTTACATTGTCCTCAATGTAATCTCAATAATTGTAAGTAATTTCTAAGCATAGGATAAATTCACACGTTTCACACTGATACAATTCAACCAAGAGAGTGTAGGGATTTAGACAGAGCAAACTATCGGTGATGGCTCCTCCAATGCTATGGTTGAAATGGGTTGCCTCCCATGCAGCGCTTAATTATTTATAGTCCTTTAGCCTAGACTCTTCTCATGTTCCCTTGGATCTTGGGGCGTCTCCCACATTTATCTCCTCAAGCTGCTCCTCGAAAGGCTCGTAATAAGGTTTAAGTCGATGTCCGTTCACCTTAAAAACTTTACCTGTAACATCACTTTTAATCTCTATAGCACCATGAACAAACACGTTAGTCACAATGAAAGGACCGACCCAACGTGAACGTAATTTGCCAGGAAATAATCTAAGACGAGAATGATACAATAGGACCTTTTGTCCTACGTGAAACATTTTACCCCTTAAGTGCTTGTCATGAAACACTCTCGTCTTCTCCTTGTAGATCCAAGCGGCATCGTATGCGTCATTTCTGATCTCCTCAAGCTCGCTCACTTGTAATTTCCTGTGCAATCCTGCCTCATCCAAGTCCATGTTGAACTTCTGAACCGCCCACCACGCCTTATGCTCCAACTCCACTGGTAGATGGCATGCCTTGCCATAGGTCAATCGAAAGGGAGACATTCCAATGGGTGTCTTGTATGCTGTTCTGTAGGCCCACAACGCATCGTCGAGTCTGTCGCTCCAGTCTTTCCTCGTTGGGCCCACAGTCTTCTCCAAAATCCGCTTGATTTCCCTATTCGACACCTCTGCCATGCCACTCGTCTGAGGATGATATGGTGTGGACACCTTGTGGGTGACCCCATACTTCTTGAGTAAAGCCCTGATCGTTCTGTTACAGAAATGAGAACCTCCATCGCTAATAAGCACACGTGGTACCCCAAACCTGGAAAATATGTTAGTCCTCAAGAAATCTGCAACAACCTTTGAATCATTAGTCCGCATGGCTTTTGCCTCAACCCACTTAGATACGTAATCAACAGCCAATAAGATATACAAGAATCCCTTAGAAGAGGGAAAAGGGCCCATAAAATCAATACCCCAAACATCGAAAATTTCCACAACGATAATTGGTGAAAGGGGCATTTGATCTCTAGGGCCGATATTACCTATCCTCTGGCACCTGTCACATGTCATGCAAAATGCATATGCGTCTTTGAATATGGTGGGCCAATAGAATCCGCAGTCCAGTATTTTAAGGGCTGTCCTCCTCGCTCCAAAGTGTCCTCCACACACCTCACTATGGCAGAATTTGAGTATCGACATATGCTCTTCTTGTGGAACACAACGTCGAATGAGCTGATCACTACAATGTCTCCAAAGGTATGGATCATCCCAAATGTAGTATCTCGCCGTCTTCTTCAGTCTCGCCTTGGATGCCTGAGATAATGTACTAGGAAAAGTCTTAGTAACTATATAATTAACAACATCCGCATACCAAGGTTCGTGTGCCTCCAATCGAAAAAGCTGCTCATCTGGAAATGACTCTTGCAAGGGTAACGTCTCCTTCTCTTGCACAATTCTGCTCAAGTGGTCCGCCACCACATTCTCGCTTCCCTTCTTATCCTTGATCTCAATGTCAAACTCTTGTAATAAGAGGATCCATCGAATCAAGCGTGGCTTTGCATCTTTTTTTTTCATCAGATATCTGAGGGCTGCATGATCAGAATAAACAATCACTTTAGAATTCAATAAATATGAACGGAATTTTTCTAAAGCAAAAATGACTGCCAACAATTCTTTTTCAGTCGTAGAGTAATTCATTTGAGCATCATTGAGGGTTCTAGAAGCATAATATATAGCACAAGGCCTCTTTTCTTTTCTCTGTCCAAGAACCGCTCCAACCGCATAGGCTGATGCATCGCACATGAGCTCAAATGGAGAACTCCAATCAGGTGGCGCCATAATGGGGGCAGATGTCAATAACTCCTTCAACGCCATAAATGCCTTCTCGCAATTCTCATCCCACACAAATGGTACGTCTTTCTGCAATAAGGTACACAAGGGCTTGGCCACCAATGAAAAGTCTTTGATGAACCTCCTATAAAAACCTGCATGGCCAAGGAACGAACGTACCTCTCTTACAGTTGTAGGGGAGGGTAAGTGAAGTATAATATCAATCTTGGCCCTATCAACTTCTATACCCTTAGCAGAAATTATATGTCCTAAAACTATCCCTTGAGTTACCATAAAATGGCATTTTTCCCAATTCAACACAAGATTAGTTTCAACACATCTTTCCAAGATTAATTCCAAATTTTGTAGACATGCATCAAAATCACTACCATAAACACTAAAGTCGTCCATGAAGACTTCAATAATGTTTTCGATATAGTCAGAAAATATGGAATACATGCATCTTTGGAACGTACCTGGGGCATTACATAGCCCAAATGGCATCCGTCTGTACGCAAACGTCCCAAAAGGGCACGTAAACGTTGTCTTTTCTTGATCGTCTGGGTGGATGCATATCTGATTATAACCGCTGTACCCGTCCAAGAAACAATAGAATTCGTGCCCAGCTAGTCTTTCCAACATCTGGTCCATGAATGGAAGAGGCATGTGATCTTTTCTTGTAGTCGCATTCAACTTTCTGTAGTCAATACACATCCTATGTCCAGTCACCAACCGTTGTGGCACGAGCTCATCCTTGTCGTTCTTCACTACTGTGACTCCACTCTTCTTGGGTACGACCTGAACTGGCGATATCCACTGGCTATCCGAGATCGGATATATGACGCCACAATCAAGGAGTTTGATAACCTCCTCCTTCACAATCTTCATCATAGGGGGGTGTAAGCGCCTCTGACCCTCCCTAGTGGGCTTCGCTCCTTCTTCGAGCAAGATCCGATGGACACAAGTAGTAGGGCTGATACCCTTGATATCCGCCAACGTCCATCCAATGGCGGTCTTGTTTCTCTTAAGCACATCAATCAACTTTGCTTCCTGCTGTTCGCTCAGCTGTGATGACACAATAGCTGGTAGAGTGTCATCGTCTCCCAAGAATACGTACTTCAAATGGTTCGGAAGCACCTTCAGTTCGAATTTAGGGGCCTGTTCCACAGATGGAAGAATTTTGTTAGTGGAAATGGGAATTGACTCGAACTTGTTATACCTGACATAGGGTGTCGCCTCTAGAATGGCAACCACTTTAGCAATAGACGGCTCAAGATCAAGCCGTGCTTCCTTTGTTATCTCCTCCCCATGTTTGTCATATCCCGCCCCTAGCTCAATGGCTAATTGCTATAGATCCAAAGTTTCTAATGAAACCTGCGCAATAGAGTCAACAACGTCAATAGCATAGCATGGTTTAAGATCAGAAACCGGATACTTCATTGCTTCAAAAATGTTGAAGCCAATCACTTCACCATCAAACTCCATGGTGAGATTTCCTGCAACAACGTCAATCTTCGTTCTTGCTGTCCTCATAAAAGGTCGCCCCAAAAGCAATTGAGTGGAATTTAGGGGGGACTCTTCCATGTGTAGGACATAAAAATCCGCTGGGAAGATCAACTGGTTCACCTGCACAAGAACATCTTCCACATACCCCTCAGGGTATTTGTTAGACCTATCAGCAAGTTGTATGATGACATTATCTCTCTTCAAAGGTCCTAAAGCTAGGGACTCATAAACATTGTAGGGCATCACATTAATTGACGCCCCTAGGTCTAGCATAACATTTTCAAAACGAGTTTGTCCTATAACACAAGGTACAGAAAAACACCCTGGGTCCTTCATTTTGGGGGGTAGCGTCCTCTGAATGACGGCGGAAACCGTCTCGTTCATGCGCACTACTTGCTCCTTCCTCGTATGCCTTCTCGTGGTGCACATCTCCTTCAGAAACTTGGCATACTTTGGAATTTGTTTGATGCATTCCAAAAGAGGGATGTTCACTTGCACCTTTCTAAACACCTCTAGCACCTCCTCATCAGATTTTTCCTTCTTGGACTTTGTGAACCTAGAGGGAAATGGTAAACACGAAGATGGGTTAGTATTAACTAAACCACTAGAGTTAGGGTTGTTTACCTTTGGTGCCTCATTTTTAGAAGTTGCTGGATCCTTCTCAAGGTCATTATCCTTGAACAAAACGTGACCTTCATCATGTAGGGTAACCTTGGCGTCAACATCCTTGCTTGCATTGCCAACATCCTCATCATCCTCCTCCCTCTCAACGATAAGGCTTTTGGAAGCCCTTCTCGTTTTAGGGACTCTTGTAGGGTCCTCCAACTTTTTACCACTCCTTGTGGTAATGGCTTGGGCTTGCTCCTTCTTTGGGTTCTTGATGACACCCCCTGGAAGCTTTCCTTGTTCACTGAACTGGCCCATGAAATCTACTACTTGGCCCATTTGGTTCTTGAGTTCGGTAATGTCCTTGGCATTAGTCTGCTGCCCCACCAACAAGGCTTGAGTGGCCGTGTTCAATTGACTTTGCCCCATAGCTAGAGATTTCAATAACTCATCATAATTAGGTGCACTAGACACACCTTGGTTCCCTTGCATTGGAGGTACATATGAGGCTTGTGGCCTTGGTTGAAGCTGCCCTTGAGGCCTAGGTTGAAACGCCATATTCCCTTGTCGTGGGCCTTGTGGTTGAACATCGGGCCTCAACACATTATCATTGTTAGCCCACCTGAAATTGGGGTGGTCACGAAAGCCTGGATTGTAAGTGTTAGAGAATGGATTGTATTGTGGCCTTGCTTGGTACCCTCCTTGGTATCCCAACGCATTGACTTCCTCATACCCTTCGTTGGCGATTTGGGGGCACTGATCTGTAGGATGTCCCTCGGTGCATACCCCACAAACTTGTGCTTTTTGTTGCTTCATTAACCGAGCCATCATATCCGAAAGCTTGTCCACCTTCTCTTCCAATGCAGGGTTGGTCCTTGTCTCATTCACTTGCCTTGACCGTTGTTGGGCTCCAAATTGCTGATTCTTCAAGGCCCTGATATCCAACAAAGCTTTGGCCTCAACGTTCCCCTTTTCTAAGAATGATCCACCGGCCGCTGAGTCTAGGAACTCCTTGTCTTGTTCACGCATCCCCTCGTAGAAATACTGTAGGAGAAGACCTTCCCTAATGCCATGTGCTGGACAAGAGGCAATGAGACTCTTGTATCGATCATAGTAATCCCCAAATGTTTCGTCGTTAGCTTGTCTGATCCCAGTGATTTGGCTCCTCAATTGAGTGACTCTAGATGCTGGGAAGTACTTGAGTAGGAACTCATTTACCATCGTGTTCCAACTAGTGATTCTTCCTGTTGGTACCTCGAAAATCCATCTCCTTGCCTTATCATCCAATGAGAATGGAAAGGCTCTCATCTTCACAAGTTGAGGGTCTGCTCCTCTAGGGCACATCGAGTCACATGTAAACTGGAAGAGCTTCAAGTGTGAGTTAGGGTCCTCCCCTGATAGGCCATGGAACTTGGGCAACTCATGTAGGAATCCGCTCCTAAGCTCAAAGTCATCTGATTTTCCGGCCGCAACTGCAGGATATGTTATGTTTGATGGCGCACCATTCTCTCCATTAACGTGCCCATTTTGCTCTCTGATTGATGCCATTGGTGGTGGAGGATCTGGTAGGTCCAAGTTCAAGGCGTGTACTGGAAATGGGCTTTGCAAAAGCTCAAACTCTGGGACTTCGTGAAACAAAGGATTAAGTTCACATGAGGCCTCTGATGGAAATGGCGATGACGGCCTTACAAAGTCACGTCCAAACAATGATGAAGTGGGAGATATGAATATATGCTCAGTGAATGGTGTGCTAGGTGATGGTTGCTCAGTTTCTCTATCTCCACAAACTCTATTCAGTCTATCTTCAATTTCTTGGGCCCAACCTTCAATTCTGGACATTCATGTACCTGAATTTGTTTGAAGAACAAGATATTAGTAAAAGAAAAAGAAAATTAATACAAGAATTATAATAAAAAAAAAAATACAACAATAAATACAAAAAAAAAAACAACAAATTCTTTTTATTTATTTTTTTTTTTTTTTATTATTTTTTTTTTTATTTTTATTTTTTTTTTAGCAAAGAGGATAAGGAGCTCCAAATTGGCGTATTTCCAATCAAGTGTAACGTAATTGGCGTAGTTCCAATTTAATGTTTGGCGTAGTTCCAAACTAAATGCTAGTTTAACACTCTCCCTTTCGGTAACTCTTTTCGAATTATGACCAGGTAAGTGTAGGTGTGGCTTTGGTAGAGCGAGGCTCACTTAGTACACGGCACAACACCCGGGATGAAATCCCTAGCCACTTGCCTAGACATCATAATCCTACTAAGGTGCGCCTACTTGTGAAGAGAGATAAACGAATCCGTTACGAGAGTCCAGTCCAATTTACTTAGTAACATGGAAGAGGAATTCCATCCTTGGGTGTTGTCTAGCACTCAACTTTTCAGTAACTCCTCTTGAGTAAACTCAATTGGACGCGCCTACTTGTGAAGAATGCAAAAACTCGACGGTACAAGGATAAAATTCCTAATCCATTTATGGTTAGAATGTTTTATCTACACATGGATATTTGTATTTCTAAACTCTAATTTATTTTATTCACAAAACTTTAAAATTTGAGGTACGTGGAGCAGTGGAGTCAACGGTGCAATGGACTGATACAGCCCCCGGTAGTGTCATGCTTAATCCGATATACCTCAAAAGTTAAAGATATTTTATTTTGAAGCTATATAGTTATATTTACACAAAGCTATGTTCTAGCGTCTAAAGTGGGTGTTCCGGTTCAAGCTTTTTGGCTAGCTCGAGCGTGTTAAACTTTCAGAAACAGTGGTTAAGATTCACGGAGGACGAATCCACTACAGGAACCAGGCAGGACTCGTTTAGTGATCACGGAGGGATAAATCCCCCTATCGACCCCTTCACCGAGAAGAGATATCAGTCTATGATCTTGAGATCCAGTTAAACAAACCTGAGAACCATATCTATGAATAATAACATGCCCCCTACTTGTAAAACAAACTACGGGTCACTAGTCAACGACAAGTGTTGATCGAAACCGCCCTCAACCCCAAGTGACCTTAGCAAGGTACAAATGGAGGGTTAAGGTTAAGATCAACAAAAGCGACTTCATCCTCCACGGTACACTTTAGAAACTACAATAAACTTTATGAAAATAAAACTTTAACTTCCTAGAAATTTAGCTAAGTTTACAAATATACCATATAATGTAACACATAATTTACGAAAATGAAATCAAAAATCCTATAAAACTATACCATATATGAAAACTATAAAATTACATAACCAATTACAATTATACACATCCAAATATACAAAGTAACAAAGTAACACTTCATGAATCGAAATTTATAGAATTCCCCGGCAACGGCGCCAAAAATTGACGAAACTTTTATTAACCAAGTTATTGTACCTGCAATAAAACTCCAATCACATTAAAACCCTTTTGTATCGCATGTAGTGTTAGACAAATAGGGATCGTTCTATCCGGGGAATCCTAGGGTATTCAATTACACAAAGTGTCACATAACAAATTGGGGGTTGAAAAACATATTAAATCCTACTGAAAATTTCTAATATAAAATAAAATAAAACCTAATTTTATTATTTACATGATCTTCATCTTTCACACAACACATCACCAAAAACTCATTTAACAAAACCAACAAAGAAACAAGGCAGCAATTTTCGACAATTATTCTAATTTCATCCTAATTCCAATTTAATTAGAGCCTTCGTGGTTATTCTAATCATGCAAAACTCCTTAATTATCTAGAACTAGCTTCGTGCGTAATCCTAGACATAGTGCTAAATTTTTCAGAAACACTTCGTGTAGAAACTGAAACAAGAAACACATACGCACAATGAGTTAAATTGGAAACATATTAGGGAGTATGGCGTCACCTCATCTCCTTTCTCTATGTAAATTTTCTGTATTACTCTAGCCCTTTGAATAAACATAAGGAGAAACAACTTCGTGTATGTTTTCCCTTATATTAAATCCGGCAATTGAAACCAATACACAAGGGACAGCCATGATCAAGGTTGCCCTCATGCATCGATTTTTATGCATATGAATGCAGAAAATTAATCAAGATAAAACAAGAACTCATGTATTTTTACTGCCCTATTCCTTCACCGATTTTGTTTCATGCTATGAAGAAATAAGATAACAAATAACCAATTAGCAAATTCGGAAATCCAATATCAAATTATTACACAAAATTCCAACAACAAAAATCTGTTTACACTCCATAGACAAAGTAAAACAAATCAATAAATACATAGCCATGAGAAAGGATGAATCACACTTTGTTGAACCTTGAAGAGGCTTGACAAAGTGACGTCTTGATGGTGATGGAGGATGGTTGTGGCTTGTGAATTTACTGAATATTTTTGGGTAGGGATTTTGACAGAGTTTTGGCTAGTGAAATATGAGAGACAAAAAAAATGAGAGATTACAAAGTTGCCAAGCTATATATAGGGAGCAAGGGAGAGGGAGGTCGGCAGCCCTAACCTCTCCTTGAAATCCTCTACAAATTTTCTCAATTATCTTGGAATAATCTTGTATTTATCTCCTCCTTTCTTCCATTAACAATTTCGGCAGTTTTGGTCCTTGCTTCCCCTTGAAATCCTCTTGATATTTTTGGCAATTTTAATCCCTTAAAGCTTGAACTTTATCTTCCTTCTTTTCCTCCTATCTTTGCCGAATTCCACAATATTTTCTCCCTTGATTTTGGCTAATCTCCTTCCTCCATAAATCTCTCCTTATCTTCAACCGAAATCTTCTTCTCTCCAAGGTAATTCGGCAATTACTCCCCATGGTAATTCCTTTGATTTATCTCACCTATCAAAAAGAAATAATTAGGATAATGGAAGAATAAATCATTTAATAAACTTGTCCTAAAATGTTACAGAAACGACGAACAATAAAGATTCCTAATCCAAACAGGTTTCCTAGTCTACAAGGATTCCTACTCAAACTGGGACTCTTCACATTTTCAGACAATTTCTGCGTTTTATGCTTATTTCACAACCAACTCTGCCAAAGACTCCTAACATGACTCAATGACTCTATATTACAATACTAAGGGCTAAACATTGCATAAATGGGGGTAAAAACATATTAAGAACGTCGCACAATGTGCTCCTATCAGCTTGATGAAGTGTCTGGTATGAAACCTTTGAAAGGAAGTTGATTGATGATGCTGCAGATATTGGTTTCTTGATCTTTTGAGTTTTTCTCCTCCAATAAATAGCTAAGATGATGACTGCAAATAGAAAGCAACATACCACAACTAAAGAAATTGTCAACTTCAGTTTGAAACCATGCAACTTTCTCTTCTCTGGTACTTCGATGAGGCATGGCGGTAGCTGCAATTCCGAAACACCACCACAAAGTTTGGTATTTCCATCCCATGATATTGCACTTGTGTTTCCAAAAACTCCTTCTTTCGGTACTTCACCCTCTAAGTTTATTGCGAGAATTATTCAAATAGATCAAGAATGGAAGTGCTTGCAGGTCTTCCGGTATAAGTCCTGACAAGTTGTTTTGTGAAACATCTAGATACAGAATACCTCTCAAAGAAGCCAAAGAAGAAGGTATGATTCCTTGAAAGAGATTCCCTCGTAACGAAAGAAATTCAAGTCTCTGACAGCCTGCAATATTTTCTGGAATTCCTCCAGTCAAATTATTACTAGAGAGGTCCAGTGTATTGATATTCTTCAGCTTAGCCACTTCTACAGGCAGACTACCAGTTAATGAGTTTTGTGACAAGTTCAGATAGAGAAATGAGGAAAGACCAATAACATCTGGTGGAATATCTCTGCTAAGCTTATTATGCGAAAGGCTCAAGTACTGCAAATTTGGGCATGACCTAGTGATACTTGGAGAAATGCTTCCCTCTAAGTTATTTCCTGATAAATCTAGTTGAAATAAATTAGTGAGGTTTCCCATGAAAAATGGGAGTTCTCCTGATAATCTGTTTTCATGTAAACCCAATCATTGCAGCTTTTGTAACTTCCCAAGAGATCTAGGAATGACCCCTGTGAACAGGTTCTCGTTCAGGCCCAACACTATTAAATTGTTTAAATTTGCTAATGTTGAAGGAATCATTCCTGATATTTGATTTCTTCCAAGGTAGAATGTATCGAGCTGGATTGATTAATTGGCTACAGAGTTGGGTAAAACTCCTCCAAAATTGTTGGAGTTGAATTCCAAAAACTTCAGTTTGCTGCAATTTGTCAAGGATGTTATAAAAACCAAGTCACTAGTGGAATTACTTCCCAGATTATTTCGACCTACATTAAGCCACCTGAGATTTGGAAGATTTCTGAGACTTGTAGGAACTTGCCCCACAAAATTATTGTCAGCAATACCAAGTATTTGAAACTGAGAAGCATTGGAAAATGAGGCTGGGATTTGTCCAGAATATTGATTTCCGCCGAGGGCCATTATTTGGAGATTTGGCATGTCTAGGCCTATGCTAGGTGAAAAACTTCCCTTAAAATTATTACCTACAATTGAGATGCGTTTCATAGATGATATGTTAAAAAGGGAGAGAGGTATCGAACCCGAGAGATTATTGATACCAATAACAAAGCTAGATAAGCTTCTCAATCGGCCTATTTCCTCCGGTACGTTGCCCACCAAATTGTTCTGTCCCAAGGAAAGTAGAGTGATTGATGAAAGATTTCCCAAGGAAGGTGGGATGGTTCCAGTCAGATTGTTTTTCTCAAGATTGAGAAACACAAGCTTCATCAAGGAACCAAGCTCTGAAGGAATTTTTTGGTCAAGGTGGTTTGTTCCAAAATCTATGATGTTGAGTTGAGAGCAGAAGGTCAGGTTTACTGGCATTTGCCCCTCCAACATGTTGTAACTCAGATTATTGAGATGCCGCAGTCGGGACAAATGATCAACCTGTGGGATTTTTCCAGAGAAGCTGTTATTTCCCAGGTTGATGTACCTTAGAAAAGACATGTTTCCTATGAACGGTGATATATATGATTCCTTTCAAACCATTGTCTGAAAGGTTCAAGCCTGTAACTCTTTGATGTCTTGCACCGCAAGTAATTCCATGCCAGTTGCAGATGTGAAGAGTCGTTCCATGAGTTTAAGAATCCATGTGGATCAGTGGCTATGGAATCTTTGAACTTGAGCAAAGTGAAGCGATCAGTTTCATTGCTCAATGCATTTGCAATGGTAGGTTGGAAAAGGTTGCTGAAAAGGAAAAGTGTGGTTATGACATGATTATAGGTAGAGCAAAATGCACAGAAGTTGAGCATTTGAAGCTCCATTCAGTAAGCTTAAGCAGCAAGAAGCTAGATGGTGTAAAGTTGAAATTTCAAAATGTGGTATTTAACATCGTTTACATGTAGCAGAGTCTTCGGCTGTGGCCCATCAATCATTATCAGAGTTGTTGACGCAGGGAGCGGGAGAGAGAAAAGAAGTGGTTCTGCTATCTCGATCGTCTATATCCACATATAGAGAAGAATATTGCAGCTTTGTTTGAACACATTTTCTTGTTTTCCTACACATGCAGAAGAATATTGCAGCTAATTGTTTGAACATATTGATCTTGTTTTCATATTATATATGGTACATTCATGGCCTACTATACTGGACCAGAAATATTGTTAGCTACTAGGCGGAATACGATATAAGAGCGAGTTCTGAAGCCTATCCGGCTACGAATGTAGTAACTAAATTAATGGTTCCCCGTCTTACAGCAGGCAAAGACTACTCATCGATCTAGGTTGACTTTGATACTTTGACAGCACTACATTTTGAATCAGTTTGTTTCAACTTTGGACTAGTTTATAGCGTGCTCAACGTTTGAGGAAATTAGTGAGCCTTTGAGTTTCTTTAGTACGTGGATGCTCTTAGCTCTATCCCAACCCAAAATATCATCTCTCCCTTAATAGCATCATGAAGTAGCTAGCTAACTTTAGTTGACCTCAATTCAGAGATGAGATGCATATAACTACCCAATCTCGAAATTGCTTGTTGGGGTGACGTGAGAACATGAAGAACTACCTCGAGTGAGTCAACCTCCAACAACACATGCATGTTTCCAAGTCTATTGCTGTGCTTCATGAAGAAATGAAGCACAGAATGTACCTTCTCATGAAGAAATATAAACTGATCTCAGTTTTCCACATGGAAGTGTTTGAGTTTTACTCGCATAGATGCTCCAAGGATTTTTAGTTTTTTACAACTGCATTCTCTAGTATATTTCTCCTTACTCGATCCATTCTCTACTACCTTCACTAATATGCATCTGAGTATCTTCCTAGTTCCTAATACTCGGTACAGTTTTGATTCTCTTTTCCTCTTTTATCTATCTCCTTTTAGTTATTTTAAATACACGACAGATTTATATTTATACCATCAATTCTCGTGGATCAAAATTTTAGAGGTGTTTCTGAAATGTACAAATAGAAGTGTCACAGAAAGGATAATAATAAAGCTCACAATTAGCAGATTATTCTTAAAAGCATTAAGACGAATGATCCTAACCTGGTACCTTCACCAAACATGGAACTGCTGTACATAGCATATATTACAATGATGGCCTTCAACCACTGCCATCGGGAGCGGCAACCCTTACGAAGTTTCTTGTCTTTGATCAATATACATGAGTCGAAAAGGAAGTCTATTTTTTAGTTAGTGCAACTAAGCCATCATTGAGCCAATTTCTCATAATCACGAAAGCCTTCTCTGCATCTTCATCTTCTTCAGCAGACTGAGGTCGGTGGGCAAAGCCATGACCTCTTCCCTTGAAAGTCACCAGCCTAGACCCCCTACCCATGCTTTTCTCAATGTTTTCCAAGACATTGACAGGACAAAGGGGGTCATTGTCCCCTGAGATAAACAATACGGGAACCTTAATATCAGAAGCTACACTCGGGTCAATCCTTGTTCCATAAAAGGAAACCCCAATACCAAAATAAGCACCCTGGTCTCTGGCTAGCACATCAATCACTTTGCCACCTCCAAAGCAAAAACCAACCAAACAAAGCTTCTTAGAAATTCCTATAGCCAAAAACTCGTCCACCATCCATTTTGCCGATGTGGCAATGTCTTTTGCAACCCTCTGAGGTTCTTGTTTCAAAATCCATTCATCAAACAAAATCTTTGGTTTGTGCTTTGTCCACGGATCTCCACGAAATAGGTCTGGAAGTAACACACTGCAAATTTTAAGCGATGGAGAGTAATTATGTGGACTCCAAATAAAATCCCTCTAAACACCAAAATGCTGTTCTAAATGGAATTTAAAAACTGGTAAGTAATCATACAACTTTAATAAAAGATCCCTTGCCACAAGGAAGAAACTTATATGCATTCATTAAAATGAGCAAGTTCAAGGTTAAGCAACATACTTATAGCCATTGCAAGCCACACGATATGCAAACTCTCTTGTGGATGAATCTTCAAACCCAAAGATATCAGACAAGAGCAATATCCCAGTTCCATTATTATTTTTCACTGCCTTGAAGAGATGAGCATTGATGCTGTCTTCACCCTCGCCAACTGAAAGTTCAATTCCACTGACCAATTCACATGCCTCGTCATTTCTGTCCTCTTCCACTTTTAGTAAGCTACAACTAACTCTTCTATCGCATGCTCTCTGGACATAAACTGAGCTCTACAGTCAAGGTAGTACTTCTTTATAGAACACAGAAAAATAAAAGGTTCAAGTTAATGACACAAAGATAAGAACTGTTTGCCATTATCACAAGTACGATTGTGTTTTCCAGGAAAATAAACTATATGGTAGAAGCAGAATTTATCAATAGATCTGTAAACATTATTGGGACAGGTGCACGATATGAATAACATTGGAGAAGACTTGTATGAGTTCTGTCATTGTCAGCATCTCTAAGTTTCCAAGGAAACCTAAGAAAACTAGAGAAATACTGGACAACCCAAATATGCAATGCAATGACACCATAAATGATCCATCTCTCTGATGCTCAAATTCCAATAATGGGAAAATTCAATACCGTGAAGTAAAAAGCGATGCAGTTCAACAGTCTTGAGTAAAATTCCTATGTGTAATGTAATATACATGATTTCCTGGATATGGTTGAATTAGCGATGGGTGTGCTGAATACATAGCAGAGCAGAAGCATAGATCCAAGAGGAAGTGTTTAAAAAGCAATTTTCTAGCTACCAGCGTATTTCTTGACAAGTAAAACAATTGGTCTGCTTATCCAAGTTTGTATTGAATGGCTTATTGGACTAAACTAGTTAACATACCTGTCATCAAATCTGCATTTGATAGCAGCACAGGATTGGCAAAACAGTTAAAGACTGTTATTTTAGGAAGAATCATAATATTATATATAGTTGGGAAAGTGTTGCAAAAGATATAACTATTTGAGCTCGTTTATCGAAAGTCATCAAACACTACATGTGAAAGAAGAATTTCTTAGGGTGTTAACATAGACATCATAAATGCCTAGATCTGAGGCTTGATGAGAGTTCCATCACTACTTACTATGTTATTATACACAGAGGTCAAATAACAGCCGCATAATATGACGACAGGCTAATAGATACCAATCACTTTTCTATCGAAGTGCTTAAACGCTTCCTAACCAATCTTATTACTCAATTTTATGTTTCGATACATAAATTGTGCTCCTTTCACCTAAGATCATACAAAACCTGAGGAAATGTCACAACTCACATTCCAAATCCCAAAGCTTCTTATATTTATAAAACCATCTAAATTGAACCAAGTTTTATACGAGAAATATAAAATACCTCTTTAGAAAGCTTAAACAATCTCTTAATAGAAACTAAAATAAAAGGAAATGAAGTGAAAAGGTTACAAATAGGCAAAGCTAAAGGGATGATGCACACAAGTGCACTGGGATCATACCACTCACATGTTTTCTACTTATCTCAGATAGTATTAAGTTTGGTTCATCTAACAGGAGCAAACCTAGCTATCAAGTCCTTTAAAATGCACATGTATGAACATAATAAGGTTGAAAAAACATGAAGAGTGAATTTGAAGATATAGGTTTCTAAGTTAATGATAAATAATAACTGATCATGGTAAGGTTCACGAGTTACAAAGAGTTGGGAAAGCATTGGTATATAACTAAACACCGAGCATATAGCCAAGAATCATCAGTTGTCTGCCTAAAGTAACTACTTTTCAAGGTACTAACATAGACATCGACTAATTCATACAAACCGGTCCTTCTGAGAAGTCTATCACCATTACATACTGAGGTCAAATTACATTTGTTTGCTCTCAGAATGGACAGATACGATATTATGTCTTAATCATTGAATACATGAGCGCAGCCTTTCTTAAGATATCTTAATAAATAATACTTAATGTGTAGTTACATGTATTCCTTGCATCCAAGAGCATGCAAAAACTGAACAACTGTCTCGACTGATGGTTCATAACCTTAACCTTCTTTTGCTTTCAAAACTACCCATTTTTAATATCTGAATAAGAACAATGTGCAAGCAAGTCTTTCGACAGATGCTAAAATAAGGAATAATTCCTTAACAAGGAAAGGAAGCAGGGAAGATGTGCATTTGGATCATACTTCTAACATCATGTTTGCTTCTCTGAGAAAATGAAGGAATCACTAGAAGCTCCTAAATCAGCACAATATATCAAGAAACTTCTCGGTAATTAAAAAAAAGAAAAAAGATGCGACTTGAACAAGAGTCTAAATGCTGATCCGCAAGACATCCCGAGGTAAATCACAAAGCTTAAAGAAACACGGAAATCTGATTCATGATCTAACTATGCATAATGTGATGAGCAATCTCATCTGCCTAAATCAGATTTTTGGATCCTGTTTCAACTTGACCAGACCCATCAACCAGTCAGAGTTTTACTTTCAGCTACTGCATAAAAAGTTTTTAGATTGCCAGTGCCAATATCACTAATGACTAGAACTGTCACCACAACTAGTAGCAGATATTTCTTCTTCTTCAAACGAACCACCCCCCCGCCTCAAAAACATTTTCCCATTTTCTGGGATTTAAATGGATCGGACCCACAACCAATCCACCTTCATATGGAATTATGGATTACACGATTGACCCTGTTTTTTACCGTCCGGGTTTAAAATTGAATTCCAATTAAAGTTTGCTAATTTCATATAGGTGCTGCTATTTTCACCCTGTCAAATACTCCGTTCACCCTACACAAGATTTTATAATTAAATATTCTAATACTAAATATTTCCAACTATATCTGCATCAATCCTCAAGAGATAGTCTCTCCTACGGTTCAACAAGCAGTGGGCACAAGAAATAGAGAAAGCAAGAGACTAAGATAGTTGATAATTGCTTCATTCTTCAATGGAGTTGTCATACATAGTGGTACCTCCATCGATCTAGTTTCGCATACATCTTTCTTAGATCTGTGGCTTCGTCTTTTGTAAAGAAGGAAGAGATTAAGGAAAAAGTAGGATGATATTGGAGAAGAAGACTGGAGGTCTGTGAGCAACATTATGGCTGGTTTTATTTATTTAAAGTTCATCTCTTTAAGTGCTCTTCTTGTTATAGGCCACAACTTTATTCTTCAACGGTTTGTAACGCTCATCCTTCAACACAAATTTTACTCAAGAATGTCTCCAACCGTGTATGATGTTTGTATAAAAAGTCCAACCAATAACTATGTATGATGTTTGTATAAAAAGAAAGGACTATGTATGATGTGGTTAAAGTAAGGTCATCTGCCAGATGGTAGCTAATTCCCCATTTTGCATTCTGTTACATCTTGGACAAAGTCATCAACCAGTCAGAGTTTCATTTCAGATCTATACTGCCTAAAATAAAATAAACTCACCCTATACGACTACCAGAATCACCACAAGAGTTTCACCTTAAATCTACTGCCAAATTCACCATGTACAGATACTAGAATCACCACAACTGATGGCACCCTGTAATCGCTACATTACAGTTTCACCATACTCTATCCAGACCAGTTTAAAGAAAACTTATCAAAAACCGATTTAACATTTCAGTCAGACAATATGTAGTTCTAACAAAGTGCTTCCAGCAGGAAGAAGATCTTACAAGATGTCATTTCTACTTAAGGTACAAAAATCTCCTAGAACTTAATACTTTCTGTTGCCAAGCCATACTCATATTCAGAATACTCAAAATTATAAATGGACAATAAAAATGCACAACACAGATGCATACTCATCCCCACTCTAAAACCGTTCTGCCAATCTAGCTGTAACTGCTCTTAGTTTTGAATAAACTTTAGCAGCAGGGGATCCTAAGATGAGGTTGCAAAGAGAATCCCTAGCAACCTTTATGTTTGCAAAAGATCCCAATATGTGGATCTTGGTGTCTGCAATCACAATCCTAGTCTTTGTAGCATTCTCAATCGCGAATTTTGTTCTACCTCCTTTCCCGGACAGCCTTCCTATAGCACGAGACAAGTGCTCACCTCGGAGAGTTTTGACGTCCTTGATCTCAAAAGACTCCACATAAAGCTCATCCAAACGCAAAAGGGCAATGGCGTCTATGACATCGAACCCCAGCATGAAAGCCTGAACGAAGTCAGCACACTTCTGCAAATGACTAATGTCAGGTGTGTCACGTCTGGTCTTCAACTCCACTTTGCGGCCTTTCAGATTCATACGGATGTCTATCTTCATCTGCTCGTAAATTGGGGTGTATATTTCCATCCATGCTTTCTTGAGCGGTGTATAGCGATGCGGTGGAACAGAGACCTTCCTGAACTGAACTTGCCCATCTGACATCTCATGAGCCTTTAAAGGCTCAAAACTTGGCTTTGGCGGCAATGTCCCAGAAGCTGAACCGACTCCATTTGCAACTGCTTCGACTTCCATGGAACTAGGAGCTTCATTGGACTGCATCTTCAGCTCCACTGACTTTGACCCTTCAAAGATAATAAACGAAATGCGATCCAATAAACTAAAGTCGATCAGCACCATCTTCAATATACAAATCTCATCATAGAATCACAAGTTTTGCGTGAAACTATGCATAACAGCTTAAGACCAAAAAATAAAACGTTCTGTAGTTTAAGCAACAGCTACCTTAGAAATGCACATCTACTAAGTTTAGCTTCCTAGCAATAAATATACATATTACATATACCATAACACTGACACTGACGACGAAACAAACAGATATTCTAAAATCACAATATCAATTGAACCGACAGTCTGATGCAATCTTAACACAGCAACACAGTTCAACTGAAGAAAAGATTCTATAATCACAATATCAAATTAACCAAACACCCGAAGCAATCCTAACCAATATGACCCAAAAGGGCACAACTGAACAAACTAATTTCACAGCTCAATATGAAATAGGGGATTTTCAAATTAAAGTGTTCACGTATGGTGGAGAACTATAGTGAGTTATGAAATTTATAATGGGTATGAGATTCAGTGAAGCATATGAAGTTTGTAAGATGAGAAACAAACAACACCCAAAATAAAATTTGATAAAATCGAAGAACATGGGTATAGAGTTTCAGAATTAATCAAACCTGAATAGAAGGGACGGAGGGATCGAAGACTGAGAGAGTTTGAAGAGAGCCTCCGAGTCGAAGGAGGCGGAGAGAGCGAGAGGAGGAGGCAGGTAGGGTTTGCTGCGCGATTCTAAAAGGGTTTAACTTCAAGGGTTTTCGGTTGCTTTTATATAGGAGGGGTTAGTTGGTAATTTCGGCAGACAAGGAAATGCCACTCCGCCTCGTATGCAACTAGGACAAATTATTTTCTGTTCTTTCTCTTTCTCACAAATTCGTCCAATACAAACTTTTTGTCACACTCTAATTTTTTTAAGGATAATTTTTAAAAATTTGTGAATGATATAACTCAAAACCTCACTCTCAAAACTTGTTCAACAACTTCCAAACTAAACTCAAATGTTGGAAATGTAAATGTCAACAAAACTCAACAACTAAATTAAACATTACATCTCCTTAATTACATTAACTTTAAAAGTCTAATAAAATAAAGTTGCTCACAAGAGCTTAAAAACAAATTACATAATATACAAATAAATGTACATCATCCAAAACCCAGCTACTATGCCTCTGTCTCAAAGCTGTTGATCATCACCTGCAAGTCTAACCCTCCAAATAAAACACATGAACAATTAAGAACAATAATTAATTCCACAAATCTAACACGTTTACAAATAACATGTAATCATGAGTCTCAGATACCAATAAGGTATCTCCCATGACCTACAATAAACACATGTACCCATGAGTCCCAAATACTAATAAGTACCTCCCATGACCTACAACAACAATTTATGTACTCATGGGTTCCAGATACCTTAACGTACCTCACATGACCTAGACCGACAAACGGACTAGAGCTCTATTCCTAACCGTAACCAATCACCCGACCAAAGGCTTGGAACCCAGTTTGACTGTCCAATATCGAATCACAAAATAATAATAGCATCATAACCGTAACCAATCACCCGATTAAAGGCTTGGAACCCAGTTTGACTATCTACACAACAATTCACAATAGAGTAGAATCATCATAACCGTAACCAATCATCCGATTAAAGGCTTGGAACCCAGTTTGACTATCTAAACAACGAATGACAATATAATAATATAATAGGAAAACTTGTTTTATCTTACCTATGAGCCGTTGGCGATCAAGCTCATATATTTAAAAACAAACATTAATATATTCTTTAATTCAACATCATCAACAACACAAAGAGCACATCATAAAAATTATATCCTTCCACATAGATATATTTATTATATGAACAAAGATAGATATTCCCATAAGAATAATCTATCAAGAACCAACAATATTATGATTACATGAACATTAAAAATAATCAAATAATAGGAAAACTTGTTTTATCTTACCTATGAGCCATTGACGATCAAGCTCATATATTTAAAAACAAACAATAGCATATTCTTTAATTCAACATCATTATCAAAATGACCATAATAATTTGGTCCAAATATGAACCTTAGTGAGATTTACTCACCTAAATATTCCCGCTGCGTCTTCACAATAAACTCAAGAGCCAAGCTCAAAACAATTCCACAGGCTACCTAATTAATACAAATGTTAACCTTTAGCACCTTCGGATTAAAGGATAACAAAACACCCTCAAACTAAACATTAGCCCAAAGGAGAACAACCTTCCAAGGTTGTAGAATTTAACAACCAAAAACTGCTGCTTCTAATTCTCAAACTTCCAAAGTTCACAACCTCCCAAAACATCTATGAATAACATAGAACCTAGCATGCAATCCTTACTTATAACCTATAATTTTCACAACTCAACATTCTCACAACAACAAGAGCTAGCTAACCATAGAAACTAAAGTTACAAACACTGCCGGACGCGTTGCCACAGGCGGCGGCGAGTGAGCCCCACACGCCTCCACCAACTTCAAAATTTGGGAAAACTCACAACATGAAACTTGTAGATTGAAGCATGGTGAGCAACTTTAATACCTGGAGGTTCAATCAGTTCGGCCGGAAAAAGCCTCGAAACACCAACCCGAATTCAATTTCCAAACCTGCAAATCCGGCGCCCAAACTTGATTTTTAGGTCACCAAAGAGGTATAAACATCTCTAGAGGAAGGAGAGGAGCAAGACTCACCTAACTCTCACCGAAATCGCCGGATTTCCAGCGATACCACAGTAGCTCCGCCGCTTTATGGCAGCGTCTGGGTGGCGAGACAGCGAGCAACACTGCCCTAGGCGTGGAGAGGGTGTCCGTGCAAATTCAACGGGACCAGCTACGTCCACTTTGGTGGCCGAACAGAGGAGAACCGAGCCGGAGAAGAGAGAGTGTGGGAGGAGGGTCGGAGAGAGGAGAGAGACTGATTTTAGGGTTTCTAAAAATAAACCTACCACTTTCTATTTATACACTTTCTAAAACCGGAAACTAACTTCCTATGATCGTAATTTTCTCATACAACATTCGTTTCACGCGTGCTGCATGTCTACGAACTCGTATCGACAAACTCTACAACTTTCATGAAGGAAGTTTTCGAAAATAACTTACCGATAAGAAAGTCAACTTTTGGCCACTTAAAACAAAACACCTTAAAATTTACTCCTGAAACTTCAACTTCGCATAAACAAATAAAAATTTCCAAAAATAATCCTTCATTAAATTCGGAAATAATACAAGGAAATTGATATGAAAATCTGGGATATTACACTTTTGTTCCTTATAAATTTTGGTATATCAAGTTTTGAAAATATCAAAACGGTTTCCATCCTGACCGAAGATTGATATATATAGCCATTAAGATGATCAATTTACAATTAAGACAAATATCAAAACAAATTTCTTTTTAATTAAGACAAATTTTTTTTATTTTTTCGTTGAGGAGCTAAGACCAATTCTTCTTTATGCCAATTATAGAGGGAAATTCGTCATTTTGGGGGAGTTGGTCAATTCAATTATGACTCAATATTAACGGTAGATGTCTTTTCTTTGTAAAGGAGAGATGCGAACTTTAGATTTACAGTGTATGAGTTAAGGGGTCGTTAACCGGTTAGATTGTGTCTAGTTATATGGCGGTTTTACAAAAGATGGATCGGAGGACTTTAATAGAGATCTGAAGGGAAGGTGTCCGGCCCTAATAAACAGGAAGGGATGGAGGAGGCGTTCAGACCCAATCCGAGGACGGTCGGATGAATGGAGTACCGACCGCTCCGGGTTTGCAGTGATCATTCAATAATTGTCACTAGATACTCTCGTATCTTTCGAAAAGGGGATGTGTATCTTTTAACTTCGGAAAACATGAGTGGCAACTTGGACATAGGAACAACTTTGCTAAATTGTCGAAAAAAAAAAAGAGTTTCCTATTACCAGTCTAACCAGAAATGCACACCTTTACTCTAGAGCTTTTGCGAACTCCTGTCCAACTATGAATGGACATGAAACCATAAAGCCACAATTTATCTACAATTTACTTGGAAATAGTTTCCAACTCTGCATTCCATCCTCTAAAACTAAAAAAGTAGTATTTGGGTTTTGAAAAAAGAATAAATTACAGAAGAACAAAATGGAACAAGGTAGGCATTACCATCTGATTGGTAGCTAAACCATATACTTGCTTCAGCCCCTAATCGGACAGTAAACGACGATCACAGCTAAACGCCATGTTGGCTGCCACAATCAATGGAGTTCATGATTCAACCTCCTACAACTCACTTCATCTCCACTGATTGTATAGCAAGCTTGGCTGCAACCATGGAGATATTATCTTTGACAAATTGTAATGAACTATCTAGCCTATGCATTGTGTCTTTCAGCTCCATTGCCTTTAATTTCTCTTGCTGCAGTTTCAGAAGTTCTGATTGACTTGATCCTGCAGCATAAGAAAACCACAGTGAATTTAAACTAGTTGATGAAAATGTATGTAAAGTAGGATGCGTTACAGGTTCAGCTTCTTCATCCATATACTTAGTTTTTGGTATGTTGAAACTATGACAGGAAGCGAATACAAATGTTGGTCAAGAGGGCAAGCAAGAACCCCTGCACTTAAAAGACTATTGTAAGATTTGTGTAGTTCCTCGAAATGATCAAGGAAGGTCAATACCTGAACGGCTGTACATATGATTTGCTTCAAGTTACATGAGCCTTTCAATACCACAACAGGTCTTTGCATGATGATAAATGATAAAAGTGGGCCAAATGGGATTCATATTGCAAGCCATATGTGGGACAAGAACAACGCTAGACTACAACTTGGACTACCAGAGAAGTGTAAGCAATAAAAGTGTATGCAATACAGGATATCCAGTGAGAACTATTGGCCTAACTTGCATGATTGAACAAAGTTTCCGGGCATTGTCACCACTTCATGAGAACATATAAGTGGAGTTGCAGACATGCTCGACTGTGACATATTAGTTGAGATTTCCACCACATATTTTCAGAATAAATCATTCAAAGGCACTTCAGCCAACCAAAGACTCAACTCAAGTAGGATTCACAAGTTTGCCTTCACAACCAGAAGTCCAAAATGTTATTCTCTTATCATCATCAGTCATGTTAATTTAACTATTAGTAGCATGCTAATGCATAACTCTGACTGACTTGCAGCAGAAGAGTTTTACTACGGTCACTGTTGCCAACTTGGTGCTATTGCAGTGTAGAAAAAGAGTGGGACCACTACTTTGTCTCTCTCTCATAAAGCCTCAAACTTGAAAAATAATATGCTAAAATTAACATGGACAGTCCAGATGTTTCAGCATGTAAAAGCTGTCAAACATGGAATTGAGAATCACACAGGTACAAAGACGCCCAAACCAAAACTCAGAGGAGCTTAAACAAATTTGGGGATACCAAAGAAACAGTAACAATGAACACAACAAACATGCCAGAATTCCAAAAACAGCAGCAAAAAAGTTAGATGGTCTGGAACTAATGCAAACAATGGTTGTGAACCAAGTAGAAAATATAATTTGGCTGAATCTGAGAGTATATTTAAAGTACAGATATCATCTCTTTTAAAAGAAGATGATCCCTACAACTCAACCCTCAATAAATATGACATAAACACCATCTTAACGCCAAATAGTAAAGAGCAAAAGGTAAAGCCAAAATGTGCTGCACATAGTTTCCAACAAGAATTTGTAACCCCCAGGCAGTGACACGAGGAACTATAACTTTCTAGACGCTCTATCAGAAATCGACATGTACAATGCAAACTACCTGATACAGGTTGAAGTGCCGCAAAGGATACACGCTCAGCCAAGGAAGGAAAGAAAGCTTCATCACAGTCCACTTGTAGTTCCTTTTATGCCCACATCAGAGAGTTGGCAATTTGAGTCTGCAAAGGTGCCTCCTTTGGAGCCTAGTTAGAAAAGAAAAGAAAAAAAAAAAGAGCACTAAGTTTCCAACTTTAGAGGATAACTGGATAACAGTTTATCTCCATCATTGTGAACAATTGTAGTACTTTAAACCTCCATGGAGGAGTACTGCATTTGGAAATCCACTTAGAGAAACAGCATGAGGGTTCGAGGGGTTTGCTATTTTTCTCAGTATTAAGGTACTTATGCAACATAGATGCAATATTACCATGATATATTCTACTTGTTGCAACATTCTGTAGAAGGACTAATACAGTATATATCCTAACTCCTAAGAAGTGGAGAGTTTGTAAATAGCCGGAACGGAACAAGCAGACTTGACTTAATACAACTGATGCAGACCAAACAGTCAGGCAGCAAGACATGTACCATACTGACATTCAGAAAAACTAGTTCAGAGAGAGCCTGACAGGCACTCTTGGATTATCGTTGTTGTACTGAGGTGAAGAGCCAAAATGGAATATATATATATATATATACACACACACACACACACTGTTTGGTGAGAAAACAATAGTGTGGAAATTGGGGGCTTTTCTGCTGACCACGCTCCACTTTGACTCTGCCTCTGAGCGTTTGATTAATATACTGAAAAAGAACACCATTACTGTCATGATGCAAGAGTGATGAGAGTCGCACCTTTAGTTTGATTTCCAAACTATTTAAACTGCATAGAGCCTCTTTTACTTGCATAACTTTGGGGTTTAATCTGCTTATGTTGTCAGGTAGCGTGTCCTGCACGGGTACGACAACACCTTTCAAGTACGGATCTGCCTGCACAACAACGTGCAAACCCACATTTAGAAAACATGAGAGTCAGCCACAAGAACACAAGAAATATAAATATGACAGTACTACAGACTGAGTGGGTTAAAATAAGAATCAAAGAGAACATAAAGAACCAACAAACAGGGGTAAGGGGGGATGGGGCAGGAGTACAGCAAATCATATGCCTTTTCTTTGGCCTCTCAGGAAAAATAGAAACTAGCCACGTGTCTGGTATCCTAAAACTTTGATTATTTTTCCAGGCTAAAGAGTAACAATTAAACATTTCCTAGGTTTCAGGTTTCATGATCAAAAGGTGACCGGATTCCTGAAAAGTTATTGAATTTTTCTATCAACATGTTACCAAGGAAATCGATACAAACAAACTTCTATCTTATATCACATGGTGAAAAATGAAATAATCATTCATATTTGTGGAAATCAGAAAAAGGGAAGTTCTTCGTCAATGTACATACAAAATAATGTATATGGATGAAGTATCATCCAATAAGGTATCATAGTGAAAAGTTGAGATGCACTGACATGCATCTCACTTGTCCAAATCTTATCTTATATATGAGAAACAGATGCTCATTTGAGGATCCTAAATATATATATATAAACCAATATGTGTAAATAATTTCTTAAACAGTCGTATAGTGATTATTCCCCTTGTAACAGAACAATTATACATATCCCAAACCAGTTCACTTGTTAGTTACTCACCTGCAAGAATTTGATGATCTTTACACGACCGATTCCTCTTATAGAGACTAATGCTCCCACTTCTAATCTCTCAACCTGCAGAACACTGGAACTGATATTAGTTTGTAATGGAAATTACGAAAACTCATCTAAAAAAAATAAAGAAGCTTACATTCTCTATAAATACCAAACAACCATTTCTGGCTGCAAACGATGCTTCATCCAATGAATCATCAACAATGATAGGATCCAGCACAAAATGCACAAAGAACTTCTTGCTCTTCGACAATGACTGCACCACACAGATTGAAATTCTACACATCAACAATGGGGTACAGTAAATAAATGAATCAACGCAGCAGAACAGATTAATTACCGTCCAAGTAAAAGTAATACCTCGGTCAAGGTGAAGGGGAGGAGCGGGAGGTCCAAGGAGATGGCGTTTGGGGAGAAACGGCATCGTTTCTGCTTGGGGGTGAAACAGAAAGGATGGAGGGTCGGGTGCGGGTTTCGGAGTCGGGTCGGTCTTGAAGGGAGAAGGGGGCTGGTGGTGAGATTGAAGGCCGTACAAGTCATGGAAGGTTTGGTCTGCTTCTGGTACTTCTCTTCTTCCGTTTTCAACCACCAACGGTCCGACGGATATTTTATCTTCCGAGTTTATATTATAACCGCTAAATGGGTCATTAAATACACGTGCAAATGACAAATTATTATCATAGACAGTTAAAAAACACAGAAAAACTAACTTTTAACAGATTTAAACAAATAAAGACATAAGCCTAATCCCACAATGCATAGTCTCACACCCTGTCAGCAATTTTTACTCAAAATACCCAAAAAACTAGTCTTTTCTAAAATAAATACAAAACTGTCACTGCCTCGACCAAAATACCCTAACTAAATATATCTTCTCTCTCTCTCTCTCTCTCTCTCTCTCTCTCTCTCTCTCTCTCTCTCTCTCTCTCTCTCTCCTCTACGGCGACGCCATGACCCGAACCTGGAAACCCGAAACCTCCTCCTCCGACAAAAAGCCCGCCGCGGCCACCACCGGGATGAGACTCATCGTCCCGCTCCAAGGCGTCGTCCAAGGCCGAGGAGGCCTCCTTCTCGGCTCTCTAATCCCTTGTGTTCTCTTCTACTTCCTCCAGCTCTACCTCAAACGCCACCGTCCCTCCCGACTCGACCAGGAACCGCCTTCTCCCTCCCTCTCCTCCTCCAACCTCGTCGAGCTCCACCGATCCTCATCTCGCTCCAGCTTGTCCGACCGAGGATCTATCAGCCGAGTCCGGGTCTCCTCCTAGGCCGACCCAGTTGCTAAGCCCAACGAGTCGCCGTATTATATCGAGCTCGATAGGGCTCGACGACGGACGTTGGAACTAGGAGACGAAGCCTCAGACCAACGCCTTCATTCTCTACAATGGATTTGAAATTGTTTTATGTTTTACAGAAATTGACGACCAGACGGAAGATTGGACGAGCACACAATGTAGCAGCATGAAAATTGGATGACCATATGTAGTAGCAAAACATGCTACTACATTAGCTAAGCCACTGAAACCCTGCTACTGCACTTACTGAAGCTGCTACACTAGATGAACCACTAAAACCCTGCTACTATATCTATTGGAAGTGTCATTCAACAAAGTACTGGTCTAATAGCTACTTCTGTTGGAGATGGGTTTCCCTTACCTGAGCAAATTTTGGAGCAAAAAACTTTTACCAGGGAAGTTGTATATACTAATCACAATGTGTTTCCTTTTAATCTCGCAATCGGACTTGAAATTACTTAGTTATTCTAATTGTAGCCTTCCATGATAACATTGTGTAGCTTATGATATCCTCTCTATGCTTAGTAGTACGTGTATTTCCATTAAAAACAAGAAGAGGATTACTAGATTGCAATATTTTGTTATACATGGGTTAGTACGTATAAGAATATAGACTAAATGCTAGTGGTAGTCATTCATGGGTTTTTAATTTACTGAAATTGAATTTTTTGCAGATTAACTATCTTCAGTTATTTGATTTCATGTCTGCTTGTTTTTCAGAAATTCCTTGTTTTAATTTTATGCACTTTCATAACTGATAAGTAGTTTTTGTTTGAATTTTAGAATTTCTTGCCAAAGTAATACATGAGTATATGATGCTGGAAAAGGGTTGCAGATGTGCGTCTTCACATGTAGAAACCATTGTACCTAGATAATCACTACAAAATTTTAACACTTAGATGTCAAAAGAATAGTTTTTCCTTATTTCGCTGATCCAAGGTATGAGGAAGGTGCATGGAATTTTAAGAAAACAGTCACAAGGAACTTGAGAAAGCCTGAAATGATATTGTGTCTTTGCATCAATTGTCGAAACAATGACCATCAAGATGAGGTAATGTTGTTGATCATTTGCTAATGAGGCAAATGGATGCCAAGTACGAACAAAGAAACAAATAATTAGTGGCAATAAAATTGACGAAGTGGTCAATGAAGAGATATATAACTTGTTTAGAGCTGTCCATTTTCTTGATCAAGAACATATGGAGCCTAGTCAGTTGTAAACGAAGAGTGCGTTGAGCCTACTGAAGAAATTCATGATATTGATTTCATAGCCAAACTACAAGATGCAGAAATCCCTCTCTACCTAAGTTGTTCAAGATACAACAAGTTCTTAGAATATTAGCATTGTAGAATTATATCGACATAAAATTCAGAGTGGATGGTCTGATCAAAGATTTGATAATCTTCTTCAGATTTTGTTAAACATGCTCCCAAAGGACAATGTGCTTCATAAATTGTTGTACTCGATCAACAAGTTCTTGAAAATATTTCGGATGGAGTACGAAAAAATTGACGCTTGTGAAAATGATTGTAGTCTATTCAGAAAAAAGTATATAAAGACTTGGACAATTGTCTCAAATCTGGTGCCTCAAGATGGGGAAAAAATGAGAAAACCAATAAGAAAAAAAAGTATTCCGGTTAAAGTTTTGAAATACTTTCATATCATTCAAACATATAAAGGATGTTCAGGACATAAAAAATGACTTAATGTGACGTATGTTCAAACCATGGACAACATGTGGTGGGTCTTGTAGTGGACGGATTCTCTCATAAGATTTATAATTATAAGAACAAGTTTTGACAACACATCATACCCTAGTTGTTTTTTATTTTAGAGTTGTTATTGATTTTTGTTATTTCATTTTGTTGCGCTTTTTGCGAAATACGTCCCTATATTAGTTGTGTTGGGTGAGTCGGGCTATGTGTTTGTCGGTGCACTTAAAGTGCCTTGTCTGCTCTAGGTAGGCAACGAGTTTCTTGCTTCGTCAAATGGTCGTTGCCGACTAGTGGTAGAGTGAAGATAAATGTTGTCGGATCTATCTTCCAGCGGCAACATGGTTGGAGAGCTGATTTATTAGACATTAGGATATGTAATCAGGGTATATGTCAAGTTATCTTTCTGTTATGTCACCGCAATGTAAAGTAATTAGAGCAGCTATTAGAGTACTATTTGCTAATTAGTGCATGTTTGAATACATGTTCGTTGTAGAGATTTTTGATATTATTTTAGATCTTTATGATAAAGGGTTTAGACTTGATATCTCTCAACTATATTCACTTTCATTAATCAAGACCACCAACGTTTTATTAAAAAAACGTTGGGCTATATATTGCAGTGTTAATCTCTGGTGGTTGGATGAATTGTTGATGAGGTGGCAAGTGAAGGAGACATCCTACGCATTTAGTAGAGAATAAAAACCCTTCCACTCTCGTCCTCGGAAACCCCTTTATCTACTCTTCACTTATTTCCTCACAAAAACCCAATCTCTTCTCTCCTCCTTTCTTCTCTTCTCTCACTTTTTTCAGGGGTTAGGGTTTTGTTCTCCGCTTTTCCTCAAAACCCTAATTTCCCAATCTCAGAAATGGCCTGCTCCGCTCAAATCAACGCCCTGGGAACCTCTTCCCCCAACTTCGCTTCCCCAAAGTCGTCGCCGTTCCTCGGTCGCCAAAGACTCGGCCAAACGGCGCCGCTCCGGGGCTTCGTCACCCTCCGGCCCAACCTCGCCGCGCGGCGCGCCGGGCCGCTCCGCGTGGTCAACGAGAAAGTCGTCGGCATCGACTTGGGGACGACGAACTCGGCCGTCGGCGCCATGGAGGGTGGGAAGCCCACCATAGTGACCAACGCCGAGGGGCAGAGGACGACGCCGTCCGTGGTGGCGTATACGAAGAACGGGGACAGGCTGGTGGGCCAGATTGCGAAACGGCAGGCGGTTGTGAACCCGGAGAATACTTTCTTCTCGGTGAAGAGGTTCATTGGGAGGAAGATGTCTGAGGTTGACGAAGAGTCGAAGCAGGTTTCGTATAGAGTTATCAGGGATGAGAATGGGAATGTTAAGCTTGATTGCCCTGCTATTGGGAAACAGTTCGCCGCCGAAGAAATCTCTGCTCAGGTAGTATTTTGCTTCTGATTTCATTTCCTTATACTGTTTAAGTATCTTTGAACTTGTTATGCAAAATTGGCAAATTTCGGTTGCTAGTTAGATTGTTGGTAAAGATTTACATTTGTAGTGTTATGTTGGTGGATGTATTATCTGCATGTGGTTGTTGTTGTTGATATTGATTGGTGATTAAGAAATTCAGAATGTTTCGATTTATTATGGCATGATGTGTGTTAGGGCTAAGGGTCCATTGATAGGATTTGGTTTATTGTGAAAAATGATGTTTTGTGTTGGTTTTTGTTATTGTTAATCTCGTTTATGCTCTGAATTAGGTTTTGAGAAAGCTGGTGGATGATGCTTCAAAGTTTTTAAACGATAAAGTCACCAAAGCTGTGGTCACTGTGCCTGCTTACTTCAATGATTCTCAGAGGACTGCTACCAAAGATGCTGGCCGTATTGCTGGGTTGGAAGTGCTGAGGATCATAAACGAACCTACTGCTGCTTCATTAGCGTATGGATTTGAAAGGAAGAACAATGAAACTATCTTGGTTTTTGACCTTGGAGGTGGTACCTTTGATGTCTCAGGTAATGGTGTTTGTTACTTGGATATGTTGCCTTTAGTACTCTTTGTCAATGTTGATTTGGAACCTTTTGCTAGACACCAAATTGTTCTCCTTCTGTTACAGTTCTGGAGGTTGGTGATGGTGTGTTTGAAGTGCTATCAACTTCTGGAGATACACATTTGGGTGGTGATGATTTTGATAAGGTCAGGAGTTGATTTCTTTTTCATTCTCTACACTGCATCAGATAAACTTTTGTATCTACTCTCCCTTTTTATTAAGATTCTTTCCTTTTGTTGAAGTGAGATAAACACTAATAATAGTGGCTATATTTTCCAGAGGATTGTTGATTGGCTTGCTGAAGACTTCAAAAGAAATGAAGGAATTGATCTATTGAAGGATAAACAAGCTCTTCAGCGGCTGACAGAGACGGCTGAGAAAGCCAAAATGGAGTTGTCATCTTTGACGCAGGCAAACATTAGGTTTGTTTCTGAGATAATTTTGAATATTATTCTGGATAATCCAAATTTTGGCGCTTTTCGTAGGTTTTAATACTTGAAAAAGTCTTTATGGATCATAACTGTTTTGTTCCCAGTTTGCCTTTCATTACTGCTACGCAAGATGGCCCCAAGCATATTGAGACCACCCTTACTAGGGCCAAGTTTGAGGAGTTGTGCTCAGATCTCCTCGACAGGTATGAACTATTGTTGTAATGTGTTTGTAGTGCTATCTTTACCAGATCCTTCTTGTTTTGTAACAGTCTAATTTATGGACATTATGGATCAAAGTACTGAATGTTTCTTTTATATTTTACCTCAGAGTGAAAACACCTGTTGAAAATTCCTTGAGGGATGCAAAGCTCTCCTTCAAAGACCTAGATGAGGTTATACTTGTCGGTGGTTCAACACGTATACCTGCTGTTCAGGAGCTTGTTAGGAAGTTGACTGGGAAGGAACCAAATGTTACAGTCAACCCTGATGAAGTTGTTGCCCTTGGTGCTGCAGTTCAGGTGAGTCATGATTTCTTTCTACAATTGATAACATTACACTGATGTATAATTATCCTCTTCAGGCTGTTACTATCATAGTTTTTAGTTTCTGGTTACCTGATGTATGATTTCTTTCTACTGTTATGGTTGCCTGACTGGTGCTGCTTTTATTTGCCTGATTCTAGGCTGGTGTATTAGCTGGAGATGTAAGTGACATTGTATTGTTGGATGTGACACCACTGTCACTGGGTTTGGAAACCCTTGGTGGTGTCATGACAAAGATCATTCCCAGAAACACCACTCTACCTACCTCTAAGTCAGAGGTATTCTCAACGGCTGCAGATGGGCAGACAAGTGTGGAGATCAATGTTCTCCAAGGGGAGAGAGAGTTTGTTAGAGATAATAAATCTCTTGGTAGCTTCCGTCTGGATGGTATCCCGCCTGCACCACGTGGGGTTCCTCAAATTGAAGTGAAGTTTGACATTGATGCCAATGGTATACTCTCTGTCGCTGCTATTGACAAGGGCACAGGCAAACAGCAGGATATTACCATTACTGGTGCCAGCACCCTGCCTAATGATGAGGTATGTACTGTATATGATGTAGCTGTTAGAGACCTGAAATATGGTTTTTGGAGCGACGTCTACACATGTCTTCATGGTTCATAGCTATTTATGTTTGTTGTCTGGACTTATATTTGAAAATGTCTTGAAACATACAGGTACAAAGAATGGTTAATGAAGCAGAGAAGTTTGCAAAGGAGGACAAGGAGAAGAGAGATGCCATTGATACAAAGAACCAGGCAGATTCTGTTGTCTACCAGACTGAGAAGCAGCTCAAGGAGCTGGGAGAGAAGGTTCCAGCCCCTGTTAAAGAGAAGGTTGAGGCAAAACTCGGAGAGCTCAAGGAGGCGATTTCTGGGGGTTCAACCCAGGTTATTAAGGATGCGATGGCAGCCCTCAACCAGGAAGTTATGCAGCTTGGACAGTCCCTTTACAACCAGCCTGGTGCACCTGGTGCGGGCGCAGGGCCAACACCACCGGGTGCTGAAGATGGGCCTTCAGAATCATCATCCTCATCAGGCAAGGGACCTGAAGGAGATGTTATCGATGCAGATTTCACTGACAGCAAGTGAGCACAGTGGTTTGGTAGATAGTTGTTATCTTGTTTAATTTCGTGGTCAGTAAATGTGTATAAGAGATAGAATCAACTGTGGGATTTGATGTGGTGCTTGGGGTTTTAATCTGGCCATTTTGTTTTAATGGAGAATGAGATGATAGAGGATTGATAAGTTTACCGAATCTAGATTAGGGTGAGATAGCAAAATGTTGGATGCATGCAAATTGTTTTAGCAGCAAATCCCATTCAAAAGCAGAACAGTGTACTCACTAAAGGAGTATGTATGTCCTCTCTCTACCCAATAATAATAATAATACTCCTATTGCTTTGGTTTTTGACACATGTTGGAACTCCATGGAAGGCAATGCTATTTGCATTCCAAAGCGTTTTTTCTCTCCCCGGATGCGTTTATGGCTTTATGCGAGTGAAATGATGAACCAATTGTTGTGTCATCTGCTTGTAAAGCTAAAGCTTGCGTTTATGTGACTGAAATGGTGAACCTATTGTTGTGCCATCTGCTTGTCAAGGCCGAGCACTAGTATTAATAGACACAGCCAAGTTTAGGGATGAAATCTGATATACTAGTTGCCTCGTGAAAACAAGCAAGCCGATGTGGTGGTGCAGACGACGGCGAGATTCCATATGGATTTTAGACCTAAACCGAGGAATCTAACGTAGCCCCCTCTGCCTAAGGTGTTCCTGGGTTCCGTCTCAATACAGTAAGCTAAGTATTTCTAACATGTTTTCATGTGTAATTTTTTTAGTCTTCATCACATGGTGATTTCACTATGTTACTTTGGGGTTGCGTGCATGACTTATTCTATCGTGACCCTTATCTACTTTTGGTTATTTAGGACTTGCAATGTAAACAGAACCGTAAAACCTGAATATAGCTTCAGGTCATTATGGGATCGCAATGTAAAGCACTGCACTTCTAAATCGAATCTACTTCACTTCTCAATTAAGAGAAGTTGGAAATATGTAACAAAACATTCTATCATACATATATTCCATCAAAAAAAAAAACTATCATACATATATATGCATGCATATATATAATTATAGGACCCTATAATATCATTGGTGCAATCTGTCAATGAAGCTATAGAATCCCAAAACAACCATGCATATTGGAAAATATCTCTCTACATAAACTACAATCTGCTTTTGTCTTCCATTTTTCACAATCTTTTCAACATACAACTGTTCGAACCTTGATGATTTGGAAACAGAATTCTAGAAACAAAAGTTCACCCAAGGACTCCACCAAATAAATCATACAATCCATACATGGTACGAATAATTTGGGATCAATGTCTACTTGGTGTGCCCAAGATTTCAGATGAAGTGTTTTTATGGGAATACGTTGCCTCAAGTCCCAAACTTCAACTGAGCCATTGGTTGCCAATGCATAGAAGTTACCATTTGTATTGTCGAACATAATGTCGTGATAGGCATCGGCTACTACCAGACTCTTCTGGCTGATGTTATTCCATCCCTCGTCGTGTCCATGCCTATAGTAAGCAAGTTGTGTTAACCCGATATTACAGTATAGTATTATTACAACAACAAAGACCTCACCGGAAGACGACGACACCGGTGGTGGCTTGGAGGAGGTGACAACTTTGACGACATTATCTCTCCTCATGCCTAGAGGGATTGTCGACCCTATTGATGGGAGTTCAATTCTATCTCCGGAAAACGGATTAAGAAGACGAGCAGTTCCGTTCTCCTCCATAAGGACCAGCCACCCATGTGATAAACCCACACACCATGCATCAGGAATATCTCCAAATGCGTTTTGGATGGTGCAGTACTTGAACTCTGCAAGGTTGAGGAAGCGACGAGTGTGGACATGGTTTCCTTCACCACCAGGAATCATAAGCCATGGGATTTGAGGCATGTCGAGTGTGAAATATGGGGCTGAGGTATAGGATTTTGCAGCATGATACCAACGAGAGCAGATGGCTTCAAAGCGAAGGATGTGTACTGGAGCAAGCTTTTTCATTTCATGATCAGCTCTAGTAGTTCAGTAGGGAGCTCAAACCACCTTGATCCTATTGCTCTTCTCTCTTTTGTCATGTTGTCATACGAGTACATGGTTGAATCAAAATCGATCCAGATAGATACAGCATGCTGTCTTATACTCATTTATAAAACAATGCAGGTTAGCTATAGTACTGGTACTTGGTTTGAGAATCCTAGTTCGACCTAACTTGTAATTGCATGTCACAGCTCTAAGGATAGAAGCTAGACACAATATCCGAGTTTAAGGAGACTCAGGCCTCTAGGTCCTGATCCCAAGACCTTTACTCTTCTCAGTGTGCTGAGATAATATATGTGAAATTACTTGGACGATTTCAATTTTTTCTATGGGGTATCATGTGGTAAAACTGATCAATGAACCACAACTCTAAAGTTGAAACTAAGAACCCTGGAATATATTATATGAACATCTTAGCACAACATATGAAAACTCAAGTCTCCCTCCCTCCCTTTCACTCATTCATAGATAACTTAGGCCTTTCCTAACAACCCTCTACTCCACAACAACGTTGTATTACTCATTAGTGTACAGGCATGTTACTAAACAACTCGTTAGCTCTATTCCTATACTTGTTCAAGGTGCAAAGACTCCAGTCCACCCTCTATCCAACTCGAGTGACATTTTACAGTGCTGTCCAGTCCTCGCTTGAGGTTTTAGGTTCTTTGCACGATATCAAGCTCCGCTTGCATTGCTCAACTGGAGGTTCAGTTTTATGTTCATAGCTGCTAACTCAGCAGCTAAGTATCTAAACACGTAAGGCATTGCAACCGTCTCCATCCCTTTACTCGTCTTACATGCATGGCAAGTCACCTTCTTGGGAGCTCTCATGGGGGGCATGCCCGGGATTTCACGAACCGATACTTGTGGCTGGACTGATGAGGTTGTTAGGATGGACCCACAAAGGGAGCATACATCAGCAATGTGATAATCAGAACATGTATGAAGTCTATCGTGCAGCAGATATGCTGCCCCATGTGCAAGCAAGGAGTCTCTTTCCATTTCACCAAAACGTATACCACCACCTCGTTTTCGTCCTTTTATAGGCTGCCGTGTGACTTGATCAACCATTCCCGTAGAACGAACCTGCATGTGGAACATAATGCATTAGCAAAGAAACCGATAATCAAAAACAGAACAAACCAAATGCGGTGAAAAGAGTTATCCTGAGAATCTTAAACCTGAAATTTGTCTGAAACCATATGCCGTAATCGTTGATAATAAACAGGACCAATGAAGATCTCACACGTGAGTTCTGTTCCATAGACGCCACTGTACAATACCTCAGCACCATAGTAGTTAAACCCTTTAACCTTTAACATTTCACCAAGTTCATCAACAAGGGTTTTGGATTTCTCTCCATTAGTTTCTTCATTAACTTTCTTCTCTGAATTAGCAAATGGTGTCGCATCAACATATTTTCCATGCAAGCTACCACCCTGTGGCAAAAAGCATTTCAGCATCTATAACAATTTCTTCAACAGTTCTAAAGATAATCATTGAACTGCATCTAATTCCATTTTCTAACAAAATCAGTGAAGGATATACAGCGAAAGAGCATATAGACAACATATGACAAAAGGAACATATGGACAACATAAAACCAAAGGAACATATACACAACATATAACAAAAGGAACCAAAGAGATAAATATCCCCTGAGGGGGGTCACATTACAATTTTGGTCCTTCAAGTTCTCAATTGTATCAACAGGTGATTAATTTACAGTTCCAAAAGTACTCGCATCTTTGGTAAAAGTATTTTCCAAGATGGGCTTTGTCATATATACAATCTATTTATATCATTCAATCCTTTTCAAGAAAGGAAGCAATAAAGAAAAGTTTATGCCTATCAATCATCAAATTGCACTTGTATCAATAATTATACAAATACATATACATATGAAGACAAAGGGGAAATGTAAATCCTACGTACCATGGGAAATGTAAAATAAACAAGCTTATGTAAAAAAGAACATCTATAAGTCCAGGGTACCTTTGCGGCAACCGACTCCAGAAGCATGGCTATCGTCATTCTTGAAGGAAATGCATGTGGATTGATAATAAGATCTGGGCGCATTCCCGTAACTCCAGAAAATGGCATATCAATGTCAGGCCACAGCTGGGAGCAAACTCCTTTTTGTCCATGTCGGCTGCTAAATTTATCACCAATTATAGGGTTTCTAGGGTGCCGAAACCGTATGTTCACCTGCTCCAAAAAAAAAGAAAAAAGGAAGAGGTAAATATAAAATAGAGGACAACACGGGAAATGTAAGCCTGCAACATAAAATCCATGCTCTTCTTTTCAACTTGATTGACCTATGGATCTCATAATAACTATGAGATTCATGATGGTCTCAGTATAATCCACAACAGTGAGATGTTTAAAGCACTTTGAACATTTTTAGTATAGAAAAACATGTGGGGAAAAAAGTTGACAAAAGCTAGGCCTTTTGATGCTTGAGAAACAAACTTGATGTCTTTTTATCTTTCAGTAGTGAACCTTGGTTGAATCTTGGTTCTAAAGATTCAAATACCAACTTACGGAACTCAATCTCCAGTATAAAAATGATGTCCGCTCACCTTCTGAAGATGCTTCTTCCCATCAATAGCAACATAGTCAACAATAGCAGGCTCTGACCCTTTTCGTTTGGTCGTTCTTATGGCACCTTTTACCTCATCATAAGTGCTATAATAGGGTTCATCTGGGTTTATTGTCTGAGATTGAACAAAGATTAAGGTTAATCAACATTACTCAATGGCCAACTTAAAATTGAGCAAAAATCGCAATTGTCAGGTTTTATACATACTAACCTGACCCACATAAGGAAGACCATCCGAATCAATTAGAGAATGATGTGACTTATCGGCAGCACTTCTCCTGAACGATCTTTGGGATCCTGTCCTACCCTTTTGGTCAGACAAGTCAACAGATTCCGTCTGCCAAAACCCATGATTGGATCAGTAAGAGTACAGGTTTAACCATGAGAAAACCATATCACCAGTTCATACATCTACTGATATGAATGAATGAGAGAGAGAGAGTGAGTTTGGATGGACTCCATTAGAACATAGCTTGGTGGTATAAAAACAATTTACCTACAGGAAAACTTTAGACCCAATTAAGTTATTCAGATAGTTTAGGGGATCATAACACATACCCAAATCCCTCTATTAAAAGATCATGTACATGTACAGCCGTTTCAAAAAAAGAAAAAGAAACAAAGATCATGTACAACTGTGACAAACCTGATACACTAGTCCGTGAAACATTCCGCGATCTACAGATGACTTGCTTAGAATCATAGCATCCTCCATATCATACCTACATGTCATATAAAAACTGGATTCATAAACGATACCAAAGATTAACTAACATTCCTTACTGACAAAATTCTTACCCAGTATATGACAGTACAGCAACTATTGCATTTGTGCCCGTTGGATATTCATCTACACAGTAATTTGTATATGTTTTTGTGCGGACGATGGGAGATTGAGGAGTCTAACATTACAAAGAATTAGGGTGAGTTTTAAAGAACCATAGAAAACACTGATTAAGTTGTAACGATCATAAAGTAGCGCACAAACAACCGAATTGTTGATTAAAACAAACAGCATATAGTACACGCATCAGATAATAAGAGCAATCATGCAGTAACATTGAACAAGTAGAGTGAAACTGCTGAAGATAGATAATTGGCTAAACATGCTGAGCCGATAATAAAAACTTGAAAAAGAATATAACTGGTTGCTTTGTCGGACATAGTTGCATACCAATTGAAAGCTACAGCAGAGAAATAAAAACAAAGACCAAATGCCAAAATCTCTCAATGGAGCCTTACGTTCCAAGAAAAGTGCTGACCACTCATTAGTAAACCATGTTCTACATAAAATATGTATAATTATTAATTGTTTCCTCCCTGAATTTTAGGATAATCCTTAGACTCCCTCTTGTATAACAGTAGTGCCCAACTCACACACTTTGTCATTTTGGTACTTTATGATGACATAGTTAAGAGAAATGAATGTATGACATATTGACATGAATTCCTTTTTTATATTTGATTATAAAGTAGACTAATAGCAAGCGAATGAAGATAACCAACCTTCAGATGATACAACTTCTGATCTGCACGATTGCGAAGTGCTTGTAATGAGAAACCCATTGTTTGTTTTGCCATCTATAATTTGAAACAAAAGGAATGTAATAAATGTCACAGCAACCAAATTCCAACAGAGAGCAAAAGCATTATATGGATTAATACCAAAGAGACTGAAGGGCAAAACAAATAAGAACCTGACACTGGTACATATTCCGTGGACTCTGATTATGTTCTGACCAGGGAGTAAGATTAGCAACAACACTGAGCATCCCAGTTGGATGAATTTCTTCATGAGTTGCAGGGAAAGCATCTTTCCTTCCACCATCTCGACCATCAGGACATTTTATTTCCATGAACACCTAATATAGCAAGAAATGAGGTAGTCAATCATATTATTAGTTTCCTAGCTGCAAGGACCTTGTTGATTAAATCAGACAAGTAATAACAAGTAATTCTTATTAAGGTAGGAATTGTAATCTGAAATACAGTATTAACCTGTTCAAAGGGCCCGATGAGTTCAATGTTTTGACCTTCAACAGCAGAAATCGAAATATTCTTAACTGGCCGAACAAATCTAGAAGGAGAAGTGAAAAGGTAGAGACCAGGATATGCCCCACCCATGCTGAGAGGAACGTATCCCACTTCCAAGTCATCTGGAATCTGAGGTATACCATTTCACCATCATCAGTGAATATGTAACAAACGTCATGTTTTAAACTTTAAAAGGATTATAAAAAAATGAAAAAGAAAAAAGAAAGAAAACAGACCACGGAAGCAGCCGACACTTTCAGCTTCCTTAAATGAGCAACAACTTTCTCAACTTGAGTGGAAGATATATAACCAACAACACGACCATCTAAAAGAACGGAGAGATTGGCAGGAAGACCCGCATGAACCAACATTGGCAGTGAAGGAATCATTCCAATTTCAATCAGAACATTAAGAATAGACATCCGAATCTTATTGAAATCTCTAATATTCCCTTGCGCATCAAAGTACGATGTAATTCCTGATAAAAGTACGATGGAATTGAGTTATTGGTGGTCATATATATCATCAAACAATACATCAGTAAACAATACTAAAATACATTCACATTAATTTGCAGCTAATTAGAATGCACACATCAGAGTTTATTTAAGCAATGACATGCACAGTTCCTCTGGAAATGGCTCTATTAAGTAAAAATGTATCATGACAGTTGACATACTTTGCTTTATTGGAAGTTATGGCCACCACATACCACAATTGAAAAACAACTTCAATTTTGGGAAAAGGAAATTTTAAAATTCAGAAACCCAATCACTAATTGAAAGGTTGAGAAAGGGTGGAAATCATCTCCAACTTGCTGATGATACCAGCTTTTTCTTAAATTTAAAGAGCAGTCATGGAAAAGTTACTGCAAACCACCACAGGTGGTCGAGTTAGTAAGAGCCTAGGTGTGGAACCCACATACCCAGGTTCGAATCTCAGCTGATGCTAATCGGAGTTAAATCCCAATTTATTCTTGGTAGCCAGAGGGGGGGAAGCGTTCTGACAAGATCCCTCGGCGCGGATTAGTCTCTGGGCCTGGAAAGCCTTTGAGGATACTGTCATTGATACTCTCAAAAAAAAAATGGAAAAGTTACTGCAGTCTTCAGCAGAGTTGTCATCCACTGAGCTGTGGTCTGCGGGTCATTGTAGAACCAACACTGTGGAGGTCAAGGGGTTCAAATTTCACTGGCATTATGGGATGGGTGGCTGGGGTTTGAATCAAATTTAAAAAAAAAAAAAAAAAAATTAATAATACAGAAACCTTTTCTTTCATATCTTTCAGGAAGTATCAAAATCCCCACCAAAGCTAATGTGTTGGCGTGGATTTAAGGCACAATGGAGAAGTAACACCAATAATCTAATTTAAAGGTTGTGCCTTTTCTCACATTGATGTATTTCCTAAAAAAGAAAAAAAGGGTTTAGACTTCCGTTCTAAACTTTAAATTTTGTGACACAAAGTACTTTTGGTTGAGAGTTGCAGAAAGTAAAGAAGTCTATAGCATCACATTGATGATATCATTTCTGTGCTTGGAAAGAAGCACTGAAGATCATAAGAGGTTGACATGAAGAACATTTAGAGAAAGTCAGATTGGGGTATTTCTTTGCTCTTGGCTATATAAGAGTTTAAGAGTCTGCTTAGCCTGAAAGAAGCTGTATCTTAAATTCTACATCTCTTACTATCGACTCTCCTCACAAACTCAACTTACTCCCCATGCCACAAAAAGGAGCAGTAAAACTAATTTGGAAAAGAGTACAGATAATAGTAGCAACAGCACACAAAAGTCCAAAAACAGGATTCAACAGTAACAGTAACACAAAGACATGACAAAGTAGAGATATATAAACTAACACAATTGGTTTTGGATTAACCCAACTTTAAATTGGCATTAGAAGAAACAATTCATTCACAGGCCAGCCAAATGTGGTTACAGATGCTCCAAGCTACCCATTCTAACTGATCCATGTGTTTGGCTCAGTCCGGCCCACTTTTGAAAGATAAGATTTTAAAAAACAATAGAACTACGTAGAAAGGCTTGACAACAAATCCACGACCAACATCAGGAAACAATATAAGCCGAGAGTTCAGTCAAATAGACTAAAGACTGAAAAGCCTATCAAAACACTATATAACATCATGGGCTCTGCACGCATTGCGAATTTGGGTAGGATGCTTTAACTTTATTTCGCATTTATATTAAAGCAGGCAATTCAAAATTTCTTATAGGTGTTAGACCTAATTTGATCCACCCATTTGACTCACTCTGGTGTTTGCCCAGATGTTTAGGGGCGCACGTTGAAAATATGGAACCTAACTGGTTCGAGATGAAAAGAATTTCTAAAACACTTCACAAATATGATACAAGAGAAGCCATTTAATTACAACCCCAAAGTAGATCCTTATATTCCCCCTATCATGTTAATGTTGTGACATTATTCATCTATTCCCTTTAAACAAGCTTATTGGTCTTTCGGCTGGCCATGAAGCTTCAGCTATAGTGGGTTTATTAACTTTAATGTGTACCCCATCACTAAAGATCTGTCTTTCTCATTCCAGGCATCAAACCATAAAATAAACAATCTAAATTAAAAAAAAAAATATGAAGAAAAAGGAGTTCAAGGAGGTGTGGTAACTACTCATTTCAGTAGTAGAAGGCAAATACTTGCTTGGTCAGAAATTGAAGTTATTTACTTGGGTGTGTTTTTTCTGGTCCATTTACATGTAGCATAAATCATATGAACACATGAAAAAACATATGACGCATTTAAGGTAATTAATTCTTATAAATGTGAATAACTTACTACAAGTGCGAGTCATATGGTTCAACAAGCCACATGGCTCTCCATCAGGTGTGTGCACAGGGCAAAGGAAGCCCCAAGATCTGCAAGTAAAAGAAAAAAAATATGAATAATAACCAACAAGTAAATTTTGAAGAGCCTAAAAAGCAATACTTACTCGGGAAGCAATTTCCGAACACTTGTGGTACGAAGCCCAGCAAATGAAGCCCCTCGATGAACAGCACGAAAATGGGATAGAAAACGTAAAAAGTTAAGCCTTTCTGCCTGAACTGAAAAGCCTGCTCTCTAAGATATTAATTTTGAAAACAGAGAGTTAGAAGAAATCAAAAGAACAACTTCTTGGTGAACAGAGAGTAGAATCTTGCAATATATCAGTAGTAGGAAAGGTTTGATATACTAACGATTAATCAAATTCTGGCAAAGAATTGAAGTACTTTTGTTAATCTCCACAGGAATATATATATATAGTCCTATGAGTTTGACACTTAAGACTCCAAATCAAGGTTCCATCCCCTTTTATATATAATAAAAATTGAATCCCCCCTAATAAGTACCTAGATATAAGTTCTTACTAGGATAAACTGGTAACTTGGTAACCACTAAAAATGTATATTATGCTCGACCTCGTACAATTCTCATATCACTTAGAAGTACTCTTTTTTGTGTCATTCAAGCACATAATTGAGAACCAGAACCAGAACCCCAACCAAGCACCACTCAAATATCTATAACTGATAAGAGAAAAGAATAATGCAATGCATTTAGTAAGATACCTACGATACTTGTACGAGGTCAGAAGTCAATACCTGCTGCAAATCTAGACCTGTTTGAGTATTTATTCTTCCAGTTTTCAACATATTCTCAACCGCTAAACTGATTTGCCTTGTCGGATTTTTATCCAGAACCTTTTTTAAGCTATCGACTGCATTATCAGAAAGGAATTGTCAATTCATGAGAAAAAATAATATGCAACTGATGTGGAAAAATGTGGAAAAACAACAATTTTAGTAAGTTGTGCAATACATAGAAAGACGGGAAACTTTAACCAAAAACCATACCACTGCCAAAATTGATATTGTTGTTTTCCTTTTTTATCTCATCTTGAAGAAGTTTTTTGGTCCTTTGCAACCAATCCTCTAGTTTTTCCTGAGAGCGAGGAAAAAATTATAAGTGAAGGCAATAATGAAATTAAACACTACATTCACTATAATACACTGTTTTGTATACATTACTAGTACTAGGCCTAAAAAATAAATGATCATTTCATTAGATGTACGCCCCCGAAACCTAATTTGCTACTGAGTGAACATCTTTAGGATCATGGAGAGTAGAAAATTTACCCCAGTTAGAAAATCTACCCACTAGAAAATTATAAACAGAACAAACAATAACAACTGGCTTAAACCAGTGCATAGTTTGCAGCATATGTTCATTTAAACTAGTTCTTCAGGTAGCCCATTTGAGTTTTATGCATGGCCTAGACCTCAAGAATCAAAATCTCATTTCAGCAAGTATCCATAAAGATTGCACAGCCAGAAGGCAAGCATTTGTGAATGAAAAGAAATGGCAGACATTTGCATGAATCTCACCGTCACAAAGAAAATCAAATATTAATAAAAATAAAAAAAAGAAATGTAAAAGTTCACTGAAGGAAAACTTATTGTTGAGACAATTTCATGGGATCTACAAATATCATATATCAATGGGGGAACCATTGTTTGGTTATTGTCAGTCACTATAGATTTTGTGCTTAGCTGAAAGTGTATATTGGCTGGGACGTCAACGTTAAACCATCTGACCTTTTTATTAAAATTAATCAGTTACTGCTACAGAGCATATAAAAGCATGTTTGAATTGAAGAGTTATTCACTGAATTCAACTTTTCTTTATTCATATTTTATCTTTCTCATCCTGCTTTCTGTTTTCAGTCTTTAAACTTCTGATTTCATTAGAACTTGACTCAACTCTTATTCTATTATTCACGAACTGGCATGAACAAATTTAGGGACAAATAAGCAAAGAATATTCATAGAGCACTTAATCTTAATGACTTTACTTCCTATTCTTGTTAATACTGAGGCATCCATTAAAATTTCTAACAAAAAAATTAAGGTATTTAAAAAGTTAACAAAAGGTGTTTTTTTTTTTTTTCAGGAAAAAAGTAAACACAATCTCAGAATATACAAACAATGAATATGCTACTCCTCTAGATGTACATATTTTTCCAGCACCATTGAACTTTAGAATTTATTGCTCTGCACCACACTGGCATAGCACTATGGCAATCTGGAGTCGTGCACCAGAAACCTAAATATTATATTTGCCAAGTACACAAATAATATCCCTTTTCAAAAAAAAAAAAAATGAGGAAAAAAAAAAAACTGTTTTATCGACCTTGAGATATATGGTAATCAAGTGCCCAGGAAGCAAGACTTCTTGATTTTGCAGGGAATCTGGGTTGTCAAGCACCGAAGTCTGATCCATCAGCGAAAAAAGTTTCTGCAACATGAATCTGCGAAACTAGAAATCTAAGAACTGATGTAAAGATCTAAACTAATAAATAGGTTTATAGTGAGGAAGGGTGAAAAGTGAAAACACGATCTAATTACATAAAATTAGAAAACTAAATCTCTGTCTACATAGGGATCTTTGTCACTCTTTAATAAAGAGTGATAATACATAGAAGCCCACATATATAAACTACCCTCGTAGCGATTTATTTCAAAAGCAAGATTAATCCCATTTGGTAAAATGATCTTTGTTTAACAGGGATCTTTTCCATAAAGATTGGCCATATGATTATCATCATCATTATCAGAAATACAGTAATGTTTACTAGGTGAATGAAACCAAATAATTGTATGTTCATCATAAGAATGCAACATGATTCCTTATTTCATTGTCTCATGTAAGGATGAAACTTCAGTGAGGGCCACATACAGACAATGCAGATCAATGGATTATTATGGTTTGTATTTGCATAAGAGATTTTGTAGTTTTTCTTATAGCAGGCATATGCATACATATAAATATATATACATATAAATACACACACACACACACACACACACAGAGAGAGTAGCTAACATGAGGAGATTAAATTTGTCTTCATTCTTATCTAGGTGAACAAATATGTAGTCCTTAAGAACGGCATCTCCAACCTACCAAAACAGAATGAATTAGCAGAAATAAACTTGATGGGAACCCAAACAAATCACAATTCACTTGTCTGTTTGAAGGGAGACTAAAAAGATTGCAGATCATGACTTACAACTGAATAAGATTCATTCTCCAGGCCACCCATTAGAGGTTGGAAGTGCTCACCTGATAATGATAAAGGGATTACAACATACATCTGACATTTTAAGTCCAATCATCGGAAGACAACCAGAAGAATAGTATTTTACCAATGTGTTCTAGACATTGACCACGAGTGAAAAGACCCAAGTCCACTACTTCATTTATAATGATTTGCGCCCTCTCACCCACAAGCTGAGTGCCAACAGCACCCTTTCCCTTCTCAAATTTCCCAGGATAACAGCATGTCAAACTCGCATAAAGTTCTTTATCAGGAGTGTCAACAAGAGCCTATTACCAAAAAATCAGAGTTATAATTTTGTTTAAGGACAACATGATCATGAGTATCAAAGTATGCAGTACACAACTAGTTCAGACTGCACAAATAAAAAAGGAAAAAGAATAATGAATATAATAGAATTGCTAAGGAAAGATAAATTTTTATTTGGATATGCATATGAGAAGGAGAGCCAACCAGAAAATTTAAACATAGACATTTGATCATGACTAAAATACTCTAGTCTAGTGCACAGTAACATAAAACTCGATATAGCAAATTTAATAATGCACTAAGAAAATTACATTGAAATACATATGATCAAGCAGTGATTCAGCAGAAGTACAAAATACACATTATACATATGTGTGTTTGTGTGTGTGCGTGTATTAAACTCGTAGCCCAAAAAACACCTTTAAAATAAGACCCACAGGAAGCAAGAACTCCTTCCCCTGTATCCTGCAAATCATGTAAGACACATTTTAACAGTTAAGTCAATAAAATGCAAACCAAAGTTCAGTTGTAGAGTCAAACCTAAAATTGCTTACCAAACACCAAGTCTTGCGCTTCCGTTTTGCAGGTAGTACAATTTGACAGTTACTGAGGACTGATCATCTCTTGCACATCTAACATGACAATAAAAAGAGAATCAAACCAAATAAACAACATTACATTTTCCACAAATAAGCTGAAACTCCAATTCATATATAACCAAGGCATTTGATCAAATTTCCATCCAGATCCAACCAAATTTAATTAAAAATCTGGTAAAACCATTTGTTCTAAACTGTTTATCCAAATAATAACTACGTGGTAAAAAAAAATTGCATAGGGATATTCTAGCTCAACTGAATTATCAACCAAATCAAATTGATAAACTTTTCCTATCTGTCAGTATAACCAAACACATATCCTTTGGCGAGTGAAGAGTTGGATGGGATATCTAAACCACTAAAACATGAAAACTTTGTGACATTACAAAACGTCAACGGATTTTCTTTTTTATTACAAATCCAATGGTTACTTGGATTGCATTGGACTGGATTGGCTTGAATATTTAGCATACTGATTTGATGCAAGCCTACTTATTGTATGCCAAGAGATCTGATCAATATAGGATCTTAAATACGATGCCTCAAACTGTTTATTACTAACACCAGGACAGGGAAGAATATGACAGCAATTAAAGAGAAACCACATGTGTATAATTTAGAGATAAAACCTTATCACAACTGCTTTATCTGTATATCCTTCCTTTCGATCACGAAATGAATTGCGCACCGTACTCATTGGCTGAAATACACATAGAAGTATTAAACTGATCAGGCTATATGCTTCCCTTCTAACTATAAATATTAGGTAACCAACTAGGTCGGTCAGTCAGCACATTAAGATATAACTTCAGGGGTTGAAGAAGCCCAAAGTTTTATGGGGATGCTTGTTGGTTGCTGTTATTTGGGTCATTTGGCTGACCAAAAATCAGAAAATATTTTAGGACAAATTTAGAACAGAGCAAAAGTATTTACGAGAAAATGAGGATTAGTTCTCCCACACTTCCTGACCAGGGTGGACCCTTCAAGAGAGATAAACCACTTTGATCACATGGTGTATCGCAAAATTTGTTACATTGTGTAACATGGAAAGGCTCACTTACATAGTTTCGCTTTGGCAATATAACAGGTCGAATAACTCTCTCGAGCCCATTTAAAATGAAGTAGCTATAACAATAACAACAAAATAATAATTAGAACTAACATAGCAGAAAATAAACCTAAAAGAGTATCAAAAGAAATGATAGACTAGCTAGTATAGACAAGAGAAATGAATTTACTTACCCACCCATTTCTGATGCCTCTTCTTTGCAAGAAACTAGCTGCTGAGGATCATGACCTCTTAAGTTGCAACACTTTGACTGCATTGGACAAGCAATATATCCATTATCATCCATCAAAAGAAAAATTTAAGCTGAACACTCCGACACAACACATCAGTTAAAAATTAGGATGTCATAAACTCCTAATGTTATTCCCTCCTTTCACCTGCCCGACCCCTTTACATTATTAGCATTTTCAAAGTATCAATTAGAATGATTGGACACCAATCAATGTCAAAGGAGTACAAATGCTTGCACAATTAGTCAATTGATAAAAATTACATTAATATAAAGAGGAAAAAGTAGTCACCATGAGCATGATGGGAAACTGGCCGAAATTGAACTGCTCTCTAACTGGAGCCTTATCCCCACGCTGAAAATAAATGTCTGCCAGCAATTTCCCTGTGTAGGAAATTCGAGTCTGTCGACACTATAACGACACACAAACACAGCAGTCAATACATTACATAGTCCCAATTACTATCCTCTAAAAAAAAAAAAAAAAAAAAAAACGAAAACGGCAAGAGCTTACTTCAAAAGGATAGAGAGGCTCGCTGCTCCGGTCCTTGAGAGGTCGGCCTAGGATAGGATCATCGGCGAACCAGAGTAATAAGAAGTCAAGGAATTCATTATCCAATATATGATAGCAGTAATGCGATGAGAATTGAACAATAAATTGAATTGAAAAGAAAAAAGGATATTGCGAAGGGTTTCTCCTGTGAGAGGATTGTCTACTTGGACGGGCTTGATGTCACGGAGCATGACGCCGAGGCCGGCGGAGACGAGGTAATCGAAAGACTCGATGTGGTGCCGGAACAGCTCACGCAGGTGAGCCAAGTCTCCGGCACTGGTTCTCCTCTTATGCTGCTGCATCCTCACCTGGACCTTGTTTCGTCTTCTTCTTCTCCGAAATTGCAAAACGGCGGAGGAGAGCGGTTTTTTGCTTTTTTTTGGGGGGAAGAAGGGTTTTTGGGTTCAGGAGATCAGGGTTTTAGGGGAGGAAATGAATACGGAAAGGGCGACCCAAAAGTAATCGGCACATTATTTACCAGTAGCAAAACCTCGTAAATAATATCAATGAAGAATTTCTTTTATTTTCTTTATTTTCTCATCAATTGAAATACTACGGAAATTTGACATCACTAGCAAGTTTACAGACTGCATATTTTTTAGGGCTCGTTTGGTATTGCTGTGACTTTAAAAAAAATATCTGATTTTGCTGTACTGCGAAAATAATCAGCTGTGAATTAAAACGGTTTTTTGTTTGGTAAATATTAGTTCTAAAACTCCTGTAAAGTCAAAATATATTAATTTCTAGTGTTTTCATGACAGCTGCTTCTAAAAGTAATCTTCAGATTACTTCTAAAAGCTGCTGTCAGTGACATATAATTTTTTTTTTAAATGTTTTTCTTTGATTTACCAAACACTATAAAATCTAAAAATTCGGATAGAAACTGATTATTTTAAAAACGAAGCTATACCAAACAAGGCTTTAGAGTCGTAAATATGTATACAAATTCAAAAAGGGTAAAATTGTATTAAAAATATGTCTAAAATTAAAAGTGTATTAAGAAATTTGGTGATATGTGTGAATAAAATTTCTTTTTTGATTTTGCTTTTCATTTTTGATTTTGATTTTGTCCTTCTATTGATGATCAGAGTCGCCCAAAACCGAACTAATCTAATCACAGACCACCCTACTACAAATTTGAGAACTCCCAAACCCGAATCCTTAACCACTCCCAAGCTAATCTTTTTATTTTTTGTTTTTTGTAATAAAAAAAATCTATTTTTCGATTGTTTCATTTCCGAAACAAAATGATGATTCATATTTTATGTATCATCTTGTTTTTGCTTTTTTCTTTAGTTTTTATTTTTTTTCTCTTTCTTTTTGATTTTGCTTTCTTTTTTTTTCTCCTTTATAGAAACCGATTTTTTTTTAAAACGAAGCTGTACCAAATCAGGCCTCACAAATCACCAAAAATCCAAAAACCCTAACCAAATAACAATTACCCACCCCTAATTAATCACAGAAGACATTACAAACCCCAATTGTTCCTCAAATTAAGTCACTCATCATCAAGAAGCATGAGATCAATGACCATATCCAATAGACCTTCATCTTCAACATAAGATCCAGTATCCATATCACAATCATCTTGCTCCTCGAAGCAAACGATCTCAAATCCCTCCTCAACGTGGTCGTCCGGCAACAGATCGGCCAGGCTGAGAGGGATTTCCATCTCAGGATCAGAACCGAGGTCGAGGATTGGATCGGCAACGGGATCGGCGACGGCCGTGTGGATTGAATTGGTCGACATGGAGATCAACACACCTAGAGAAGAAGACTTAAGATGAAGAAGAAATGATTGGGAACAAGAACAGCAAGCCAGATCACAAAGCAAACCCTAATTCAGAAAGACAGACCTGATCGAGTTTTTGTCGAGAGCAGAGAGTAGAGAGCGTTGTGTGTTTGGACGAATGTCTCAATAGGCCCCTTATATAAACTTTCCCTTTCTTGAGAAAGGACTAAATTGCCCCCTTCAGAAAATAAAAATGAACCACTGAGTTCTCTTTTTAATTTTAAGTATAAGCTTTTAATAAAAGGGTGTTGATAAATGTACCCAATAAATATCTTAACATACCCAGCATTAAAAATTTACCATGTAGTTTTCTAATTTACCCTTGTGTATTGCACCTAGCAAACTAAAGGATAGAACTTGGGTGACAAGACCTTGTTACCTCTAGGTGACAAGAGCCAACAACAATGCGCCACCTGGCATTCTTAACAAAAGAAAAAACAAAGCTTAAAATGGTTAACAGAGAGATTAAACGGGAGACTTGACGTTTTCTGTCAATGAGAATTACAAATCTGAGAATTGCCTCGTGCTATCATATAAGAGATTAATGACCATTACTGTTTACCAGTAAAACAATATATTTTGAACACAAACTTGATGCTCAAACTATCTCTACTTACAATAAACTCTTTAGTGCTAATGCCAATAGCTGTTAAACAGCCTGGAAGGGCAAATAAGTCCTCAAATACCAATTTTTTTCTAAAGAACACAGTGTCATGAATTTTTCTTTTTCCATGTCAATGATGAGTTCCATAACCAAATATACCTAAAAAATAAAACAGAAGAATGGTTCCAAAGACAGATTTTAGTCCTTCCTTAATGTAAGTTTTCTGTGAACTTTTCTCAAAGTCAAATTAACCCTCATAAAGAGAATGGCTTTCAGTATTCCTCTGATATGGAAGTATTGCACTTGGAATCTTTTCTCATACAGACGAGTGGGATAAATAAGAGATTTGATCATTTAGTATGTGCTCAATGTATACACCGAGACTAACAGCAAATATCTTGAACCCAATTACAACAATTGATATTTTAACCAAAGAAATAAAAAGAACCGAAAATTGACAGATGAAAGAAATTTAAACGCAGTTGGAATAAAAATCAAATATAGAATCGGCAACGGAGGATAACAATGGCTTAATCATACCTACCCATAAACTTGTAGCTCAAGACCTTTCGATGTCACTCAAGACCGAGTCGGGATGGAGTCGAACTCAGAGAGAGAGACATGAGGAGGACGAAGAGAAGCAGATCGGAAAACGCGAGGGTTTGAATCTCTGAGTCTCCACGAGAGAAGTGGGATTTGGGAAAGGAGAGTTCACCTCCGCAAAAGCAAGGGTTTGGCTCTATGAGGAATTTGGGTAAAAAGAGCTAGTCATAGCTTAATCTCTCCGTTTGATCTCATTGACAGAAGACGTCCAGGTCTCCAGACTCCCGAATCTCTCTGTTAACCATTCTAAGCATTTGTTTTGTTAAGAATGTTGGGTGGCGCATTGTTATTGGTCCTTGTCAGGTAACAAGACCTTGTCACCCGAGTTCTATCCGCAAACTAAATGCATCAGATTTACGAAAAACTTCTTCTCGAGTTCATTCCACGCATCCACAAGTTTGGCAGAACTAGACTTTCAATTTATGATGAATTACTTAATCATGCCCCCTAAGTATTGGGTTCTTGATGTTATATATCAAACTCAATATTTTTTTAGAGTAGAACAAGTGCACCGATAGGAAACAATGGAACTGTGGATGCCTTCAAGTGAGACTACTTCAAGTGCCAATCTCATATCGATACTTTCAAGTCTAGCTTCCTGTACTTCAAGTCCGTAGTCTGTACCTTAAGATCAATTTTGATTTGTGATAAGAACATTTACCCATCTTGTTCTTAATTTCATTTGCTAATGATTTTACCCTTTCATTTATAACAGATCTGTGTAATAAACTCATCTCCTATCTCGATCTTTTATCCACCGTTTTAATTTTAATACATAATATACTTGATCGATTATCGCTTTTGAAAGAGGTTGGAGAAGAAGCAACATTCTTTCATGTTGCCTTGTGTTCTTGCTCAAATTAGCAGTTGCTTTTCATCCAAAAACACCCTCTAAAAAGTGTTGAAGTTTGCTGGGTGTGTTTATTAGAAATATCTGCTGGGTGTATTTTTCCTGAGGGTAAACATGGAATATTTGAGTTAATAATTTAGGGTTAGGTTTACTAAGTAATTTGCTAGGTACATTTAGAAGCATCCTAATAAAATTGGCTCTAATTGTGTTTGTGTGCGCCTCACGCCAGCAAATAATGTTGTATTTATAATTTCTATATATGGGCCTACTAATTAAAAGGCCCAAAAGAAACAAAAAGTCCTGAACACTTAATTAACTAATTAGCAGATCATGATCGATTTAGAACCTGGAGTTGTTAGTTACGAGTTTTCTTGTTATAGCTGAAATGACTTGGAAGTCACAGTTTTGGCAATATTATAGATATGATGTTATTTGTGAAAAAGAAAAAAGTAAAAAAGAAAAAAAAGTAAAGGGCAGCTCAAAGAAATGTGCTTTGCCCATGAGTTAGAGTAAATGTGGATATGTCATTATTTCCAACTAAATTGTGATTGCCATTTGCCAAGGCTGCACTACTTTTATGTAAGAGTCATTCGAGGTGAGCAATATAGTTCGATTTGGTAAAGCAGTCAGAGCTCTTAGCATGCAGAGAGGGTGTAATACCCTGAAAATTTGATATTAGTTTCTAATATTATTTGAGAATTTTTTGAGTTAGAAGTTTGTGTGTTTTGAGGTTCGAAGGAAGAGCGGAAGTGTTCGGATGCATGAGTTACCCAAAACGGTTTTTTTGTTTTGAAGAGTCAAGAGTTGACTTTCTAATCTGTTGGGTTTCTCCATAAACTTCCTTCACGAAAGTTGTAGAGCACGACGATACGAGTTTATAGACATGTGGCACACGTAAAACGGATTTCGTATGAGAAAGTTATTGTCAGCGGAAGTTCGTGGCTTTACGAGAATTTGGGGTTAAATAAGAAAAGTTTTAGGTTTCCATTTCATTTTTTCCGGAACCACTTCTTTCTCCCTTTCCCTCTCTCTCCCCGAACCGTAACTATCAAAGTTCTTCAGCTGACCCGACCTGACTTTTCTGGCCGACTCTGGCCGACCCAGACGGCGGCACCGGTCAGAAAATCTTCCTCTCCTCGGCGCAATCCTCCCTGTGTTGGTGAGTGAGGATGACTCGACCGGATCCGTGCTAATCGAGCGCCACAGTGAGGGCGGCAACCCGACCGGAATTCTCACATCCGGCGGCGGCGACGAGACTTGAAACCGGTCGGGATAGAAGCTCCTTGGCGTCCTGGTTTGACTTGTGGTGGTCTTGAAGCTCGACTCACGGTGTAGAGTGGCGGTGATGGATTTTATTTTTCCGGCGACGTTTCTGGCCTCTTTCCGGCCGATTTGGATTTGGCCACAGGTATAAAAAGTGTTCTAGTTGTTGTGTTCTTCAAGTTTGCTGTTGTGAGTTTGCCCTAATTCGAAGGTTGGTAGGGTGGCGCGTGGGGCCCACTCGTCGTCGCCTGTGGTGGCGCGTGGCGGCCGGGCCAGTAGTGTCTGTGGTGCTGGTTAGGTAGTACTCTTCGATACGAACGTTTTGATATGTGGGTTGTAGGTTTTGGTTACCATTATTGCATGCTAGGGTTTCCCCTTGGTGCTAAGTTTCGTTTGGTTCAGTTTTGGATAAATCCGAACATGAGAATCTGGTTAGTAGTTCTATAGGATGTGTAGGACGTTTCGGCGACCTTTTAGAGGTCAAGGAGGAGGATTTGTCTCGAGTGACAAGCTCGTGGGTTAGAATATGAGTTTCGGTTCAAGTCGGATATTGTTGTTTTTGATAGTTACTAAAGTTAACGTTTTTGTTAATTAGTGACTTGTGGAGTGTGGTTTTGAGCTATATGCTTGTGTTGTGCGTGCGAAGACGCAGCTGGATTTGAGATGAGTAAAATTTCACCAAAGTTCACTTTGTGACCTATATATTTATGGTTATTATGAGGATGATTATGATGATTGATTTTGATGGTGATGATTATGATGATGATAATTATTATGAGGATGATTATGATGATGATGATGATTATGATAAAATGATGATAATTTTGATGATGATTATAATTAAAAAAAATTATGTTTTTGTTTGTTTTAAAATATATGAGCTTGATCGCCAACGGCTCATAGGCAAGTTAAAACAAGTTTTCCTATTATATGATTATTTTTAAGGTTCATGTGATCATAATATTTTTGGGTATTGATAAATTATTCTTGTGGGGATATCTATGTTTGTTCATATAAATATATCTATGTGGAAGGATATAATTTTTATGATGTGCTCCTTGTGTTGATTGTTGATGATTTTATTATATTGTGATTTGTGGTTTAGATAGTCAAACCGGGTTCTAAGCCTTTAATCGGGTGATTGGTTACAATTATGATGATTCTACTCTTTTGTGAAATGTTGTGTAGATAGTCAAACCGGGTTCCAAGCCTTAAATCGGGTGATTGGTTACGGTTATGATGATTCTACTCTTTTGTGAAATATTATGTAGATAGTCAAACTGGGTTCCAAGCCTTTAAATCGGGTGATTGGTTACGGTTATGATGCTATTATTATTTTGTGATTTGATATTGGACAGTCAAACTGGGTTCCAAGCCTTTGGCAGGGTGATTGGTTACGGTTAGGAATAGAGCTCTAGTCTGTTTGTCGGTGTAGGTCTTGGGAAGTACCTTAAGGTATCTGGGACTCATGGGTACATGTATTTGTTGTAGGTCATGGGAGATATCTTATTAGTATATGAGACTCATGGGTACATGTATAATTGTAAAAATATTGGTTATGTGGTTTTGAACTTTGTTCTTATTTGTTGTCATTTAAATTCCTTGTTTTGAGTATCTCCTGAACTATGCTTAATGCAGGAGATTATTTAATCTTATTTGTGTTATTTTTAGTGGAATTTCTTGAACTATCTTTTTTGCAGGATTCACTTATGATTTTGATTGTTTTGTGAATTGTTGTGTTTTCTTATTTACTCTCTTATGAATTTTATTGTTTTGAGGCGATTCCTGAACTAAGTTCTAAAACAGGAATTACCGGTTTTATCTTATGTGATGTTGGGTTGAGTTATTTTTAGAAATTACTCATACGAGCTTTTTAGTTTACCGAGTTTGTTGTTTACAACCCGGTGCACCAATTCATGATGTAGGGGTTAGATTTGCAGGTGATGATCAGCAGGGTTGAGGCAGAGGCATAGTGACAAGATTTTAGTTTCTGTGCACTTTATTTTATTATATTATGGCAGTTTATTTTTAAGCTTATGTGAGCGACTTTATTATTACTAGACTTTTGAAGTTGATGTAATTGAAAGAGATATAATGTTTAACTCGGTTGATGAGTTTATTGACATTTACATTTCCAGTTTTTGATTTTAAGTTTAGTTGGAAGTTGTAGAGCAGGTTTTGAGATATTAAGTTTTTGAGTTATATCATGCCCAAATTTTTGAAATTTTATCATTCGAAAATTGGGATGTAACAGAGGGTCTTAATCTAGTTCGATCAATGGGTCTGCCTTATCATTAATTCACTATATTAATCTTCATAAAAAAAAAAACTTATCATATTATTAAATTGATTTTCTGGAAGCAGTAAACCTGATCGCTAGTGAGGTTTTTGACCTTGATGAGCAAGGATGAGACTCATGAGAGCACATCCTAGATTCCTGGTGTAGAGATTAAACATGATTTTCTTATAGTTGTAACAATGTGGCACATAGATTAGTTGTTATTGCCTTTGAATCAAACCAGATTGAGGTGTGGTTTCATGCACCGCCCAACTCTATCAGTTCATAACGCTTAATTATTCAATGTAATGCAATACGTCATTATAAAAAAACAAAATGATAGTTCAATCCCTATCCTGAAGTGAGGGCTTTTAAGTTTTGAAACCACATCAATTACCGTTAGTTGTGTTTGTTAAGGGTTTTGTTTGTTAAACACCGAAAGCTTTTACTCGCCGTCTCGGGTCCAACTCCAATTGGATTTCATTCTCACAAAAAAGAAAAACATAAAATAACTCCAATTAGATTTAAGCTTCATACTTCCAGACTTCTCCCAAGTGAATGTGCTCATGTAACACCTCTGTTGCACCAAAACACTATTTCACTCGCGTTTCGCATTTCAGAAACGTTTCGGAAACAAACTCGACCGAAACACGTTTCCACAAAAGCATTACTCTGAAACGCCACCGAAACGTGTTTCACCTTTAATGGAAACGTTTTGTGTAATTGTCCCCGAAACGCGGGGGAAAATTCGACCAAACCTTTGTTTGGGTTTTAGTTTGGATTTGGAATGATTATTATGTGATAAAGTTCTTTATTATTTGTATTGTAATTTGATTATGCATGTTTTTTTGGATTTGGATTGATGTTTTTTTATTAAAAACTATTTTGTTAATGTTATTTTTTCAATTATATTTATTATAATAAATATTATATTTATTTTAATTTTGATGTTTCATTCACGTTTCGTATCAGACTATATTTTGATTTTGACGTTTCTGCGTATCGGGTCGTATCGGAAACCGAAACTCGTTTATGTTTCCATGCAACATAGTGTAACACCGACCGATCTTTAGCACTCAAAAGTCTAATTAGTACAAAATATTGTACTAGGAAGGTCCGTTTGATATCCAAAAACTGCTCATCCACACTCGAATAAGTGGGAATGTTAGGGTGAGCCGATACTAGGCGCAACGACACTGATGTAGCCTAAAAACTTTGGGGTCCTAAATATAGAGCAAAAGAGACAAGTCGTCCGGTCATGTATATACGACGTCAACTAGTCAGTGAGCTGTGACTTACTGGTTATTTAGCTTGACATCGTAGAGATCATAGTTTAATTGTGCTGACATTTTAACTTTTAAAGTGTGGGTTGAATTAAGAAATTTTAATAATTTTCTACTAATAAAAAAAAAAGAGGCAGGAAGCAAAAACAAAAACAAGAAGGGCGTCATCCAATTCAAGTTTAAAACCACAACAAAGCAAAAGACATGAAGCAAAAGACATGAACTCGCAAGAGTTATGGGTGCATGCCTATACCAGACTCAGATCATGCAAACCAATAACCATAGCTCACCTCAAACAAACCCACACTCTTTTCATCAAAACAACCCCTCTTCCTCTTCCTCTTCCTCCTCTCCCAACCCAACACCCCATCTTTCCTAAACTCACTTCCTCTCCTCATCACAAAAACCTCACCTACATTCTCTCCTTCTTAACCCACTTGGACAAGCCAGACCTCTGCCTCAGCCTCTACAACTCCATCATCCAAGGCCTCCCTTCAAACCCCACAAACAAAACCACCTCCCTTCTTCATGTGCTTGAACTACTTCGCCACATGCTCCTCAATGACATCCTTCCTGACCACTACACTGTCCCCTCTGTTCTCAAAGCGTGCGCGCAATGCCGTGCGCTGAGAGAAGGCCAGCAAATCCACGCCCACACAATCAAATCGGGGCTTGTTTTGTCCAATGTGTATGTCAACAACACAATCATGAGACTCTATACGGTTTGTGGGTTTATAAATTATGCGCGGAAGGTGTTCGACGAAAGTCCCCAGAGGGACTTGGTGTCTTGGACTACGCTCATTCAGGGCTATGTTAAAATGGGCTATGCTAGGGAAGGCGTGGAGGCCTTCTTTGATATGTGTGATGCCAAGATGAGGCCAGATGAGATGACATTGGTCATTGTGCTCTCGGCTTGCTCTAAGTTGGGGGACTTGAGCTTGGGGGGGAAGATAAGTAGGTACATTGATGATAATGGGGTTAACCCGGATGTGTTTATCGGCAATGCGTTGGTTAATATGTACTTGGAGTGTGGCGATGATGAGCTTGCGTGTGGGGTGTTTGATGGGATGCCGGTGAGAAATGTGGTTTCTTGGAATTCGATGATATCCGGGTTGGTGCATAAAGGGAAGTATAAGGAAGCGTTGGACGTGTTCCAGGAGATGCAGAGAACTGGTCTTGAACCGGATGATGTTACTTTAGTTGGTGTTTTGAATTCATGTGCGAATCTTGGAGTGCTCGAGTTGGGGAAGTGGGTGCATGCTTATGTTGATAGGAATCAGATTGAGGCTGAAGGGTATATAGGGAATGCACTTGTGGATATGTATGCCAAGTGTGGAAGCATAGACCGGGCTTTTAGGGTGTTTCAAGGTATGAAACGGAGAGATGTATATTCGTATACTGCGATGATTGTTGGATTAGCTATGCATGGGGAGGTGGACGTGGCATTGGATATATTTACTGAGATGACTAGAATGGGCATTCAACCTGATGAGGTTACATTTGTTGGTGTCCTTGCAGCATGTAGTCATGGAGGACTTGTGGCAGAGGGTCAGAAGTATTTTAGGGATATGTCAACTGTGTACAAGCTTAGACCTCAGACAGAGCATTACGGATGCATGGTTGACCTTTTAGGTCGTGCCGGGTTAATAGATGAGGCAGTGGAGTTTGTTAACAACATGCCAATTGAGCCTGATGCCTTTGTGTGGGGCGCTCTACTGGGAGCTTGCAGGATACATGGGAAAGTAGAGCTTGCAGAAGCTGTGATGGAAAAATTATTGAAGGTAGAGCCAGAGAGAGATGGTGCATACGTACTCATGTCTAACATATATTCATCAGCAAATAAATGGAGGGATGCAGTGCAGTTGAGAAGGACAATGAAAGAAAAGAAGATGAAGAAAACTCCTGGTTGTAGTTCAATTGAAGTTGAAGGTGTTGTTCATGAGTTCAGAAAGGGAGATAAATCACATAAAAGAAGTAAACACATATACAAATTGCTAGACGAGATCATGAGCCACATAAATGATTACGGGGTTTTGGCTCACAGAAGTACTTTATTATGATAGTTTGAGGCACATCAACAGACGGATTGTAGGTACATTGTAGCTGGAATTATCTGGTGTATTGATCACTGAAGTCCGCTGGGATTTGAGGATTTATTGAAGCTTCTCAGTGGTAAGCAAAACACTGTACTAATTATTCATTTTTGTGAACCTACTGAGTAATTTCAATGTATAAATTTTACCTTATAATGTACAAACTATATGGCAGTAGCTTTTCTCATGTAGTTCTAAAAGTAAAACTCCTATGTAAGATTGTTATTCTAGTACTGTGCCGTATTACAATCTAGGTTTAAGATGCGTCTCTTTTGTATTTAATCCACGTAATTTAATAACAAAGTTTATGCTAATTTTGTCGTCATTAGTCTGGAAGTCTTTAATTTGCAAGAGCATGTTAAATTTTGGTTCCCTTCTTTCAAAGTTCCTCACTTTTGTGAAGTTCCAAGAATATTTAGCAGTGATAGCACTTAGAATCTATAGGTTATCCAGGTCATTAATAAGTGGTTTCTTCATCTTAATTTACTAACAGGAAATGAGGAAATGTAGCTTAACTTCTAGTATTGAACTATATATTCAGACACACACACACACACAGAGATCTCAATAAAAATTTACTATATCCTTTGAACATATGAAGACCTTATTTTCTCATGTGTGGGAAGAGCTCTAGTGGGTTCTTATGCTGACTGAATATTGGGTTAATTGTTCTTTTAGTCAAGTTACGTGAGTATTAGTATAGCAGTTCAATCTTGGTTTTTTTAAGACTTTGTAATGGCATCCTTTCAGAGCATACCTGCACAACGAGTAGTAACAAATCTAGTTGCCCACTTGATTACATCTTCCTAGGCAAACGTAGACTAACAAGCTAGCTCCCATGAACCAAGCCACCTCATTTGGATACGGGTTTGCCATCTCTGGCCGGTTCCATTTACACGCTTGATTATTTCTCCCCTTTCTAGTCATTTGGGAACAATATTATGATATAATATACGTTGTCTGTAATGGCCACCCAGAAAAGTTAATTTTTAGCTTTTGGTGGAGATGCCGAATTTTGATTCTAGCTCAGTAGTACGGTCTGTAATGAGTATATTACTACATTTTCATGGTGTCTTTGATTTTACTTAGATTCCATAGGATTGTGCCATATGACCTAACCAACCATGTTTCGTGCAACTGTATTCAACTGATTATCATGTCTCACTATAAATTTTCTGAAATTGCAGGTGGTTTCTAATCTCTTAGCAAGTAGTAACTACGAACTAGTTTGGCTAGTAAATAAGTTGAAGGCCTTTGATCATTGACAGAACATTGTTGTTTGTTGTTTTGTTTTTAGATAACTGAAATGCAGTTGGCAAGAACTTTTGAATTAGTTGAAAACTGAGAACTTTTTATGTGTTTTGATTATATGAAATTAAAACTTGAATTACATTTGGCACACAAGAAAATTCCATTTTATGGATTACAGTGTTATTGTCATACAATAGATACAGAGCCCTGGTGATATTGACTCATAAGACCCTAGTTCTTTATGGTTTTGCGACAAACCATTTCATTTAGTTACATTTTTCAAGAGGTTGGTCTCGCGGAGAGCCTGAAATTTGGTGACAAGTTTGTCTCTGGGAGGAAAGTTCTCTTTGATTATAGGAGCATCTGCAAAATTCTTTTTCCATTCTGATAACAATGGAAGCTCACCTTCTGTTATCAATTTCATGCTAGTTACCTCTTCAAACACATCCACATATTCTGTAAGCCATCCAAGTGCAATATCTGCAAATCCAATCTGCTCTCCCCCAAAGAATTTCTTCCCATTTAGCTCTCCTTCCAAACACTTCAAATTCTCCTTAGCCTTCACAATACCTTCCTCTTGCTTTTCCCCTTCACTTATAAAGGCTTCCCAAATAGATGTCAAAACCTTCATGTAAAATCCCAAACCTAATTAGATATTTATGAACCAAGTTGAATTCTCCCTAAAAATTAATCATCTCTAGTAAAAAAAATTATCAATATCAAAACTCCATAAGATTCTAGTGTTCAATATCTGTATGCTATGAATTAGTAGTAGTTCAGCTAGGTTACCTTTTCATCACCAAATTTGGCCCAAAAGCGTGCAGCAGCTCTTTCATGAGGATCTTCAGACAGCAAAGGGTTATCTTTCCATGTTTCTTCAATATATTCAAGGATCACAAATGATTCAGCGACTGATTTTCCATTGTGCACAAGTACTGGAACCTTCTTATGAACAGGGTTGTATTGAAGAAGCAAAGGGCTTTTATTTGAGAGATCCTCAAAGATGGTATCATACTGGACATCTTTGAGCTTCAGTGCCCAAACTATTCTCAAAGCAAAAGGGCTTGACCATGTTCTAAAGAGCTTGACTTCTGCCATTTCTGTTAGAAGGAGCTGTGAGAGCAGCTTAGTGCCTTTTTTATCCAGAACTTTGACCAGGGAACTTTGCTGTTGTCTCCCTTTCTAACATTGTATTTATTATTTTGATCCTTATTTGTTGCTATATATGACTTGGGCCATAGAAATGGAAAATGCTCATATTAAGTTTGATTTCTTTTGTTAGCAGTAACATGCAAGAGTTAAACAACTATAAAGGATTACAGGTAACATTTTAGTCGGGTTAATTAAGCTCGACAGAGGGTTAATATGGTTCCTTTAGATTCAGATGAGAAATGTACACCTTCATTGACGACTTCTTCCGTGGATTTGGATAGAATTGTTTTCAGTAAACATATGTTTGTTGTTGTGGTGAAACCCTATTTTTGGTTTAGCTCTTAGTCTTTTTACTATTTATGATTCTACAGCACCTCAGTGAAGGAGAAAAAGTTGCCAGAATGATTGACAAATAAGAAATATATGGGGGTGGAATTGAGTTTTGAGAAACTGAAAGGATTAGGGTATGTAAATAGTGTTTGGATTCTCACGTAAGGTGTGATGTAACAAGAAGAGGGGGTTCTGTTTGTTCTCTTTGAAATTTAGACATATTCTGCAGGCGGCGACGGCTTTGAAAGAAAGTCCCCCTGTTTTCCTTTGTCAATATGTACAAGGTACTTCTAGCCTTATGATGCATGGTATCCACAGGCTAGACTACTTGACATGATAATTTCTTTCAGATTTTTTCATTTCTTTTCTTGAGAAATTGGGATGATCACATTTGAAGTTTCGAACGATCAGTGCAGGCCAGGTATATTAGTCTTACAAATAAATGCACACACCAGATAATATTTTTACTGTCATCACATTAGTTTTTAGTTTTTTAACTAATAGTCAAGTACAAGTACTGAAAAGTTGATAAATTTCCATTCAGGTAGCAAAATCCTAAGATTATTGTAAGGAGTTTTGGGTTTAGGGTTTAGGCCAGCAATAGTCTATTGGAGTTGTAACTTTCACAAATAGGAACTATTGGAGAAGATTAAGACCCAATCAAACTACCATTGTTTTGGCATGATTTTGGTTAATGAACAATCTATTTCATGGTGAATTATTCCTAAATGCGTTTTGCAAGAGCTTGAGATGCTAATTTCACATGAATGTTTCTCCTCTTCCAGGCATTTGAGATAGTAGATTATTTTAGAGTAAGATTGTGAAATAGAGGTCACTGTTTGTAACGGCAGCAAGTTAACTTCTTAGCTTTTAGCTAAGACACCATTTATCTGATTGCTAGCTCTATTGTACTTAAAGTTGATTTACATATATGACAATAATACATATACAAGTATTCTGATTAGGTTCTATATATTGTATCCTGCATTTTTCTGAAAAAAAAAAAAAAAAAAACAAGTTTCTCAAAGCTTTCAATTATTTGTTTGGTATAAAGGAGTATGAACCTGCATTTGTCACCTAACATGATTCAAGTTTGCCAATGGAATGACAAATTCTCATGTCTATAGACTTTAGGTAAATTTGTGGCGACATTTTGCCTCTGTATATGCAGATACAAATTGCCATATTTATTGAATTATGGCGACATTTTGGATCCCCTGATTGAGAAAAGTCAGAACGCTACTAATTTTCATGATGAGGAGATCCAAATTGGCCAATAACAGTCGTGCAAAGAAGATAGAGTTTACAGTCTGCAGCTCCCTGGATGAAAAGGAAGATTACAATTTTCAATTTGTTACTTCTATCACTTATTGGGAATGATACCTGACTCTTGCTCTTGTCCATCTTTGTTGTGAAAAATCATTTCATTTAGGTGCCTGCTTCAACTTCTTGGCAAGTTCATGCTCACGGAAAGCCAGATATTTAGTGATAAGTTTGTCCAGAGGAGGCCAATTCTCTTTGATTATGTGAGCATCTGCGAAAGTCTTTTGCCATAGGGATAGCAATGGGAACTCATCTTCTGCTATCAGATTCATGTTAGCTATCTCTTCCAGCACTTTCAAATGATGTGCAAGCCATCCTAGCGCAATATCTGCAAATCCAATTTGATCTCCCCCAAAGAAGTTCTTTCCCTTTAGCTCTTCTTCCAAGTACTTCAAGTTCTCCTTTGCTTTCACAATAGCTTCCTCTTGCTCTTTCCCTTCACTATAAAATGCATCCACAATAGGTGGAAAAACCTTCATGTAAAACCACCAACAGAATTACTTAATTAACTGAGTTTTGTTCTTCACTAACTCTCCTTTTCTTATATCATATATCAGTCATGAACTCATGATACTCCATATGAAACTAGAACTGTTCACGAAAATGTCTGACTATACTGTGAAGTATGAAATAGTAGTGGTTGAGCTAGATTACCTTGTCATCACCAAATTTGGCCCAAAAGCGTGCAGCGGCTCTATCATGAGGATCTTCAGGCAGCAAAGGGTTTTGTTTCCATGTTTCCTCAATATATTCAAGGATCACAAGAGATTCAGCAATTGATTTTCCATTGTGCACAAGCACTGGAATCTTCTTATGAATGGGATTGTATTGAAGAAGTAAAGGGCTTTTGTTTGAGAGATCTTCAAAGATGGTATCATATGGTACATCTTTGAGCTTCAGTGCCCAAACTATCCTCAAAGAAAAGGCACTTGACCATGTTCTAAAGAGCTTGACTTCTGCCATTTTAGTTTGAATTAGCTGTGATGGCCTGAGATATGGCATAGGCATTTATGCAGAACTTTCAGTATTAAACTTTGCTGGTATGTCCTCATATCTTGCTGTATTTATCATATATTCTGTATGTTACAGTCTATTAGTTCTAATAAAGAAACCAGAATGATTTGGTATCTGGGAAAAAGATGAGGTGGAAGTGAGTTACCAGAAAATGAAAGGAGAATGGTATGAAGTAAAAAGTTTGGAACTTTGGATTGTCACCTATTGCTGGGACTATTTTTGTTGTCTTTGGTAATTTGGAGATGTGAAGCCGGCTATAAGGGTGTCCCATATCATATTTTAATTGGCAAACATAAAAAAACACTAATATTTAAATGATGAAATATTACATAACCCAAGAGATGGATTGTGACAACAAACATATGAAAACAAAATTGAACAGAGCAACAATAGTTGGGTAACATATGTTTCATATGTAAGGGGGACAAAGAAACAAAGATAATTAAAGACAACAAGGAAATGAAGGAATCAAACCAAGCGAGCTAGCCAGATCATTTTTTTTTTTGGGAATAAGATGAGCAAATATTTGTTCTTTTTATATTGTGAACCGGAAAACTTAATTATTTGAGATGATGATATCTGAAAGAGAATGTGAATAAGAAATGAGGATCAGAGAACATGCAGTGAAGACTAATGTAACTGTTGGTGGGTGCTATTGAAGTTTGCGAAGTTCATATCAATCCTGGAAAATTTAGGAATAAGGAGTATAGTAGCAAGGGATTTTCTGATTTTCATATATAATCTTAAGCAGATCCTTTGCCGCTAATATTAATTGTTTTCTGTACTAGCTAGAAGGCTGATCCTATTGATTTTAGATCTAAATATCTAATGATGAGGTCTGATTTTATTTACTATTTGGGGGCATGCAGACTCCTAACTCCTTCACTTAAACACATCAGGCGTGATGAGATTCATGTCGTTAACATGCTTACTGCTGCTCAGATATCCGAACCAATGCTTTTTAAGCCGCTTCAAAATCCACTCGTCAGGCCTCCCTGGGGGTTTAGGATAATGCCCCTCAATCCCATTGAATGCTTCTGTATACCGCCACCACATGTGATCACGTTCAAGCCATCTACGAGATTAAATTTTGTCGGCAAGACGACTAGAATTGACCTCCATCAAGCATATTGGGCAAGCCTTGTATTCTTTAGTAGTTTGATCAAACAACATCCCAAAATTAAACAGGAAAATCATTGATGGTCCAAATAACCGCGGGTTTGTCTATCATACCATATGGTATGACATATCTATTGCAAATGTGTCTAATCATACCATATGGTATGACATACCTATTGCAAATGTGTCTAATTGTATGACACATGGTCATTTAGTTGCTTCTTCAATCAATGATAGCCACACATTTTGTAAGACATGCTATACCATATGGTATACTAGAATTTTCCAATAATCACTGCTTTCATCAAGAATGAAGTCTGACTGTGCCTGTCAAAATTACAGAGTCCATATTCCCATAACTCTTGCGGCTCGTCGATTAACGGTCTCATGTACACATCCAAACACTTTCCTAGAGAATACGGCCCTGGATTTAGCAAAGTAAGAAAACTGTACCCCTTCTTCATATACATGTGGGGAGGCAGGTTGTACGGAAACACAATCACAAGTCAAATGCTATAAGACGAATTCATGTTTCTGTAGGATTGAACTTGTTTGTTGCAAGTCCGAGTCTGATATTTTGATAGTCTCCAGCAAATTTTGGAATCAAATGGTCAAAGTGTTTCCAGGCCTCCCCGTCCGCGGGGTGGGTAAGATTATTAGAATCGAATCTACTAGAGTTTTTGCCTTGTGCCTGTCATCGTGCCATCTCATATGCTTGGTAGTGCGTGAAAAAATGTAGAGACGCTGCAGCCAAGGACCCAACGGGAAATAACGAAGCACCTTCCTAGGAATGAGTTATTTATGCTTCGATGAAGAGCAATCTTCCCACCTTGTCTCATGGCAGTGTGAACATTCTTGCAAGTCCAACTATGCCATCTTAATTTGTAAAACAAAAAACAATGATTGACGAAAGCTAGCGTTGATTTTCAGTGGTACCTCTTTTAGCCTAAATCTGACAGGGATCACAAATATGAGTCTTGTAGATCTCGTCGTTCCTATTTCAGCTGACCAAAAGTTACTCCAATTTAAATCAGATTTAACAGGTTTCGCACGAGTAACTTGAAAAGTCCAAAACAACATCTTCTTGAATATTCTAATGGCTAGCAATCTCCTTATACGAGAATTATCGATCTTCAAATAATTCTTTTTGATTATTCGTCACTTTCTTACTTTTATTTTTTTCTGTTTAAATTTGAGTAGCCTTATTTTTTGCTGATCTGAATCAAACCAACATTGTTCTCATTCCTAAAGTTCCTTGCCCTGAAAAGGTAACTCAGTTCAGACCTATAAGCTTGTGCAATTTTTCTTACAAGATTCTTTCCAAAGTTCTTGCCAATAGATTGAAATCTTTTCTCGCTGATATTGTATCCCCTCATCAAGGAGCGTTTGTTCCGGCGAGACAAATTCAAGATAATATATTGGTTGCACATGAGGCTTTTCATTACTTGAAGTTGAGAAAAACAGGTGATCGACACGAATTGGCTCTAAAATTAGACATGAGTAAAGCCTATGATCGAGTCGAATGGGACTTTCTGGAAATGGTGCTCATCAAAATAGGGTTTGGACATGGGTGGGTTTCTCTTCTAATGACTTGTGTTCGCTCAGTCTCTTTTGCTGTTACACTCAATGGTAAAACTGGTGATTACTTTAGTCCCTCTCGAGGGCTAAGACAGGGAGATCCCATTTCTCCCTACCTTTTCTTATTCATATCTGAGGTGTTCTCCTCTCTAATCTAGAAAGCTTGTGAAGTTGGCAGCCTTTATGGGATTAAGTTAAGCGAAAATGGACAAACCCTCTCTCATCTCTTCTTTGCGGATGACTCTATTTTCTTCCTAAAGGCCACTAAGGAGAATTGTGAGGAGATAATGAGATTAATTGGCATCTATTGTGAAGCTTCTGGGCAGCTGGTTAACCTAGAAAAGTCCAGTCTGTATTGCACTCCTTGCACTTCATCAGATATTGTCACTCAGTTCTGTGAGATTCTTGGTGTCCCAAATAATGTTAATCCTGGACGTTATCTGGGGTTGCCTACAATTTGGGGTAGATCAAAAAAGGCCTCTCTCTCTTTTGTCAAAGCTCGGCTCATGGATAAGATACAAAGCTGGAAATTGGGCACTCTCTCTATGGCTGGTAGGGAAATTCTCATCAAATCTGTAGCTTTGGCAGTTCCTACTTTTCCAATGCACTGTTTCAAATTTCCATCTACCCTTTGCACAAAAATTGATTCTGTAATTGCTAACTTTTGGTGGGGTCAAAAAGATAGTGAATTTAAGATTCATTGGAAGAGTTGGGCCTTTCTAGGGCAGCCAAAGGATTGTGGTGGGTTGGGTTTCCGAAACCTGAATGATTTCAATATAGCTTTACTGGCTAAGCAGGTTTGGCGTTTGTTCTCAAACCCCGACTCGTTTTGTGCAAAGATTATTAAAGGAATCTATTATCCCAATTGTTCTATTCTTAGTGCCGGGAAGGGTTCTAGAGCTTCTTGGGCATGGAGCAGCCTCTTGGAAGGGAAAGCTTTAATTGTGGAAGGTTCTAGGTGGCAAATTGGCAATGGGTGTCAAGTTGATATTTGGTCTGATAGATGGATTTTGAATGCTAATCCGGGGTACCTAAGACCTTTGCTCCCTATTTCAAGTTCCAGGCCTAAAATGGTGGAGGAGCTTATCGATTGGGACACCAACAGTTGGTGTTTGGATGAGATCAGTGACTTACTTTCTGAAGAGGAGAGGCTTCATATTGAGTTATTATTGTTTGGGGATGAAAGCATGACGGACAGGTTGATTTGGCCAGCTACTAAGAACGACAGCTATTCAGTAAGATCAGGATACCACTTTTTTCACTCCCAAAATCTTAAACCATCCTCTACACATGCCCACTCCTCCCATCGAGTTGATAGCAGTGTGTGGAACACCATTTAGAAACTCAATGTTACCCCTAAAGTCAAGAATTTTATGTGGAGGATCATGGTTAATGCTTTACCATCCTATCTCAATCTTTTCAACAGAAAAATCATCCAGAACCCCTTGTGCCCTGTGTGTGAGTTATTCCCTGAGTCAATTGAGCATATCTTTTTACAATGTCATGGTGTTGTTTGTTCTTGGTTTGCCTCTAACCTGAACTACAAAGTTGATTTACAAGCAATTGACACTTTTGACAAATGGTTTGAAGTTATCATATGCATTGCGGGTAAAAATAAACAACTTCATGCAGATTACCTTACCATGGTTTGCTATCTTTGTTGGGAAATCTGGAAAGCTCGTTGCTCTTTTGTGTATCAAGGCACTTCTATCAATCCTTCTTCGATTGCTTCAACTGCTAGTAAGGCTGCAACTGAGTTCATCCTACACTTAAGAAACAAAAATCAAGTTAGTCAACAGTGTGAGCCCTTGCAGTCCTCTCAGGTATGTTCCATTACTCCCTCATCTTCTTCCCCCACTCCACACTCTCTGTCTTCCTCTCCTTTCTCTAACCAAACTCCTCATCCTGTTGTAAATCCTCACCTCCAAATAGCTGATCACCACCCTGAATTGAACCACCCTACCCACATCAATACTAATATTCCATGGCCTTCTCTTTCAACTATTAGTGAGTCTCATCCAACTCATCCACCCCACCATCTAAATCCCATCAGTTCACTCCCTCCAAGTCAAATTAACCCAGAACCCTTTCCTCCACCACCTCCCCGAACTAACCAAATTCATGTTCATCACCATCACACAAACCTTCCCACACACAATGCATCTGCCCATCACAACTGTGAGCATTGGAAACCTCCTTCACAAGGACACATCAAGATAAATTTTGATGCAACTTGGGCAATGGATACTCACCTAGTAGGTATTGGAGTTGTTGCAAGGAATTACCATGGTGATTTAATTGATGGTGTTCATACTACTTGTCGAGCGGGTTCGGCTCTTGAAGCGGAAGCTCGCGCGGGTATTGAAGCTTGTTCTCTTGCCGAGAAGCTCACCCCTTTTCCAATCATCATCGAATCAGATTCGAAATGCTTGATTGATGCTATCAATTCTCCCTCCAATTGCAATATCTGGAGCATCTACCCTGCTGTTGCAAAGATCAAGAACTCTCCCTCTTTCCGGCAACGTTTTGTTTGGTCTTGGATCTCAAGGAAAGCGAATTCGGCGGCGGATCACCTCGCCTCGCTTACGGTGCGGAGAATGTGCCCGGACGTCTGGATTGACCGTCCGCCATCCTCCCTTGTTGGTATTCTCTCGAGAGATGGGTTGCCTTGCCCTCCATCTTCATGATCCCCTCTTTGGTGGCTTCAGCTACCCGGAATCTTCTGTTGCTACTCTATATCTGTTGGAGTTTGGCTTTTTCTTTATCGTTCTCAGACTTTGTATTTGTTTTGCTGCTTTTCTTTAGTTGTTTGGTTTTCTTTGATTTCTCTGGTCTTGCTTGTCTTGGCAATGACTATGAAAATCTTGTTTGCAGTCGTTGTCTGCTCTGGGCTGTGTCCCTTGTCCTTCTTTGGCCTTGTGCCTTGTTTAATAGACCTGCTTTTCGTCCAAAAAAAAAAAAAAAAAAAGGTTCAATGACGCATAGTAGATTGGTAAGTAACTTAGCTGCAGATGGCCGGGAACGATCAGACTTCCCGGTCGTATGCGAATCATGCCTTGGTGACAATCCCTACGTCCGCATGACACGTGCCGATTTCGACAAAGAGTGCTTCACCTGCTGTCGTCCCTTCACCGTTTTCCGGTGGAAACCCAGCCGGGATGCCCGCTACAAGAAGACGGAGATCTGCCAGACCTGCAGTAAGGTTCGAAACGTTTGTCAGGTTTGCGTCTTAGATCTCCACACCGGCTTGCCCGTTCAGGTTCACAACACTGCTCTCGGCGTCAACCCAAACGACGCCGTCCTGCCCAAGAGCGACGTCAACCGAGAGTATTTCGCCGAGGAATATGACCGTAGGGTTAGGGCTTCTGGTATTATCGATCCCTACGAACAAGAGTACGGAAAGGCGAGGACAAATGACACTATTCTCAAGCTTCAGAGGACGACGCCGTATTACCAAAGAAACCGAGCGCATGTGTGTAGTTTTTATACTCGTGGCCAGTGCACTAGAGGTACTGAGTGTCCTTACCGCCATGAGATGCCTATAACTGGGGAGTTGGCAAACCAGAATATCAAGGACCGGTTTCATGGGGTCAATGATCCGGTGGCTTTGAAGCTGCTTAGAAAGGCTACAGAGATGGGTCATTGGAACCTCCTGAGGACGAGAGTATTAGAACTTTATATGTGGGGGATGTGGTTGATGGGAGAGTTTCGGAGCAGGACTTGAGAGATTGCTTCTGGGTTCATGGCGACATCGAATCGATTAAGATAGTTGGACAAAGAGGATGTGCTTTTGTGACATATACAACGAGAGATGGTGCGGAGAAGGCTGCGGATGAGCTTTGTAATAAGCTGGTGGTGAAGGGTTTGAGATTGAAGTTGGCATGGGGTAGACCTCAGGCGCCGCGAGTGCAGGATGAGGGAGTTAGTGGACAGCCGGAGGCCGCTTATGGTGGGTGGTTTCCTCAACAAGACCAATCTGTCGCACAGCAATACTACTATATGCCGCCGCCACCACCTTCACAAGGGGGGACATCATTGTATCCATCAATGGATCCTCTAAGAATGGGTGCCCTTGTTGAGTAGGTTTGTCAAATTATCTTGGGAAAGAGTAGCTTTACTTGGATTGTTCGATTCATTGAAGAATGTTTGCCATTGTAATGATAGTACAATAGTATTAGTACATGTATTCTTCCAGAGTTCAATAATTTTTTTTCTTAATCTGAATAAAAGTTGGTGTAAGTGTGTAACGATAAACGAGTTTTGGAATGCCTGGTTTATAGTTTTCTTGCCAGCCATATCTACATCAATTCAGAGTTTTTGAGTATTCTTCCAGATTTCTAAAATTTTGTTTAGACTATATATGTAGTTTAGACTATTAGAGATTAACCAACTCGAAACTGAACTCATTGCCATCTATAATCTATTATTCATCAGTACTTAATTACCTATATCAGAGAAGCATCATCACTAGCTAGCTTCCTTCTATCTTCACGCTCTACTTAGACATCTTGTGTGATATATAGTCTGTCTTGTTCTGCAAGAATGAAACTAGAGTGTTTGCTGGTATTCAAGTTCTATTCTGTTCACGTTTTTGTGCTATAAAGTTGGTTTGCTACGTGATATACAGGCAAATGCACTGAAAGTGACTTTGTAATCAAAGGACATGCCGGTGAATGTCTATGAAGCAGTTCATGAAGTAAGTCTTGTAGAAATTATGTGTAATATATGACTAGGTTATTGGTTGACTGGTTGGTCCTGTCATTGTGAAGGACATGAGAAATCACTATAATAGTGGTAACACCAATTAATATACGTGTATTTATTCTAACTGAAGGATTCAAACAATTCATTTTATTTTTTCTCAATGATCTGTACAAGATAAAGAGGGACAGAATAACCAGGCTTGTTGTCCTGCCTCTATATATCCTCAATTCTCTATCTCTAGTTTCTCTACAACTGGATCAATCGTTCGAGTGCTCCAGAAGTTTTCAGGTAGAAGTTTGTTGCAAGCTAAGTTCATGTATATATGCAATTATGCATAGGTCAATTGGTCTGAACGTGAGTGCATGCATCTTGTAGGCATGATCCATATTTATCAAGGTTACCTGTTTCAGTTAAAAACTCATGGTATCAACCGTGAAGGTTAAATTAAGTCAATGGCTAAATTGTCTCAAAAGAGGTAGAGAGCTTTTCTGAGCCTGCGCATGGTGTATTTGATTAATTCATGGACTGATCTTGAAATGATATTTTGATGCATTTGAATCTTCCTGTTTGGTCTGGTATATATGTAATTGCCAATCTGTTGGAGGAGGCCAATTCTCCATTGATTATATGAGCATCTGCAAAATGCTTTTGCCATTTGGGATAGCAGCGGGAACTCATCTTCTGCTATCAGCTTCATGTTCGCCATCTCTGCAAATCCTATTTGTTCTCCCCCAAAGAATTTCTTTCGATTCCCTTTAGCTTTTCTTCCAAGTACTTCAAGGTCTCCTTTGCTTTCACAATATAGCTTCCTCTTGCTCTTTCCCTACACCGTATAATGCATCCAAAATAGGTGGAAAAACCTTCATGTAAAATCAAAAACCGAATTACATAATGAACTGAGTTGAGTTCTTCACTAATTCTCTTTTTCTTATGTCATATCAGTCTTCATACTCCATATGAAACTATATTGTTCAAGAAAATGACTGATTATTATACTATGAAATAGTAGCGGTACGGTTGCTAGATTACCTTGTCGTCACCAAATTTGGCCCAAAAGCGTGTAGCGGCTCTATCATGCGGATCTTCAGGTAGCAAAGGGTTTTGTTTCCATGTTTGCTCAATATATTCAAGGTTCTCAAGAGATTAAGCAATTGATATTCCATTGTGCACAAGCACGTACTGGAATCTTCTTATCAATGGGGTTGTACTGAAGAAGTGCTTTTCTTTGAGAGATCTTCAAAGATGGTATATCATATGGTACATCTTTGAGCTTCAGTGCCCAAACTATCCTCAAAGAAAAAGCACTACTTGACCATATTCTAAAGAGCTTGACTTCTGCCATTTTAGTTTGAGTTAGCTGTGATGGCCTAAGATAAGGCTTAGGCATTTTATGCAGAACTTCCAGTATTCAACAGTGCTGGTATGGCCTCATATCTTGCTGTATTTAGTATTCTAGCTGTAACAGTATATTAGTTCTAATTAGAAACCAGAAGTATCTGGGAAAAAGATGAGGTGAAAATGAGTTATCAGAAAATGTAAGGAGAATGGTATGAAATAAAAAGTTTGGATTGTCCTCAGGACTACTTTTGTTTGTTTGAGAATTCGGAGAGATGTGACCATATCTGTTGAGATATCAATCCCACATCGGGAATATGGAACCTTGTCTGTGGGTTAATAATGGTTTGGACCACTCCATCCATTGCCAATTGGTTTTGGATGTGAACCCCAGACTACTTTATCATGGTATCAGAGCGGGTTACCCACGTCCACGTGTGAAGCCCAAAGGCCACACGCACTCCACGTCACCCAAAATGTTGTCCACGTGTTAGGCTTGAAAATTCGCCACACGTGCGGGGACGTGTTGAGATATCAATCCCACCTCGGGAATATGGAACCTTGCCTGTGGGTTAATAAGGGTTTGGACCACTCCATCCATTGCCAATTGGTTTTGGATGTGAACCCCAGACTACTTTATCAATATCATATTTTAATTGGCAAACATAAAAAAACTAACATTTAAGTGAAGAAATATTACATAACCCAAGAGATGGATTGTGACAACAAGCATATAAAAACAAAATTGAAGAGAGCAGCATAAGAAGATGGTTTATAAATTAGATACCAATAGTTGGGCAACGAGTCAGTAACATATGTTTGATATGTAAGGGGGACAAGAAACAAAGATAAAGACAACAAGGAATCAAACCAAGCGAGCTAGCCAGAGAGATGAGCATTTGTTCTTTTTATATCGTGAACTGGAAAACTTATTTACTTGAGATGATGATATCTGAAAGAGAATGTAAATAAGAAATGAGGATCAGAGAAGACTAATGTAACTGTTGGTGGGTGCTATTGAAGTTTGCGAAGTTCATATCAATCCTGGAAAATTTAGGAATAAATGAATAAGGAGTATTGTAGCAAGGGATTTTCATGCAGATTATAGTGCACCCTGCCAAATTCTTAAGCAGATCATTTGCCGCTCATATTGATTGTTTTCTGTACTATCTAAGGCTGATCCTCTTGATTTTAGATCTAATGAGGTCTGATATTATTTACTATTTTGGGGGCATGCAGACTCCTAACTCTTTCTTCCTCGCTCGTTCTTCTGTTGTTAAGTTTGATTTTGATGGTTTGGTAGTTTTGTGATGAGTTTGATATATTGTGTTGCCTGATCGATTCGTACGTGATGCTGACGCTTGTCTCAATTGGCTCTTACTAGTTTCTGTAAAAATCGTAGCACATTCACACTTTGTTGACTGATGAAGCCATGCATGCTTTGGCCTTCTTTTTGCTTTTATTTTAATTTTATACTGAAGAGTGAAGACTACTATAGTCGATCTCATTTACAATAGAGACAGAAACAGATGCCAGTTTTAATTATTGCATGGTTTACTAGCTAAATGCCTTGAACCTGAATTCAAGTACGTGATTATGTACACTGTTTAACTAACACTAAACTGAGGTTAATGCCATCTATTATTCATCAGTAATTGATTACCTATCATCATTTCCTTCTATCTTCAAGCTCTACGTAGACATCTTGTATGACATATCAGTTGGCACTTTGATTTGCAGTGGTAAGTCATTCTGTGAAACAGTTAGTAGGTTTCATACGCATCTCCACCAAATAAACATATTATGGAATATCGAGAGTCATTCCCTTGACTCATCAGGCCAACAAATATAATGCAACTGTATAGTATTATGCTAGAAAGCTACATTCCAATTTCTCCTATCCTGAAAGACTAAATTCAGTCACAGTAAGATAATAGCTCCTGAAGCTTCTAAACCCTTGAATGTTGTTGGCCTTGGCCAAGCTTGACAGTGATCAAGCCTTGCAAGCATATATAAATCTGATAGGAAGTTAGGAACTGCTGCAGCTGATACTAGTATTTTGCTTAAAAAAATAAACAATAGAACACACTTCTTCTCCAATGAAAATTGGTTTAACAGCAAGGACAATTTCTCCACAATGCCTCTAAAACCCTTGATTTCAGAAATCTTTACACATGTCTTTTGAAACAAACTTTTATACAATCTTTAAGCTAAAACTGACAGGCCTAACCAGTACCAGCTCATAGACAGGAGAACATTAGCATCTAAACAACTATTCGTCACTTTATTCGTCATTTGACAGGAGACAGGAGAACATTAGCATTTGAAGATCGATAATTCTCACTTTATTCGAAGATCAAATTATTCGTCACTTTCTTACTATATAAGGCTACCCATCGCGGATGTTTAAAAGGTGGGATGCATTTGAGATTGTAGATGGAATTGTTCCGCTGAACATGATCATTTGGAACTGAAAGACTCGAAGGTTTGGAAATATTCTGTAGCCCAACCCTGAAGGAAGAGTTCCATGAAGTTGGTTTCCAATCACAGAGATGTATTGAATTGAAGAAAGGTTGTATATGGAAGGAGGAATGGTACCAGACAATAAATTCATACCCAATGTAAGAGCTCTTAAGCTTTTCAATTCCCAAGGCTGCTCATGAGGCCACCTTGCAGATTATTTTCTTCCATAGAAAGAATCTGAAGGGAAGAAAGATTTCCAAAAGAAGGTGGGATTTCCCCTGAAAATTTGTTCCTACGCGAACTAAGAAATTGAAGCTTGTACAATGAGCCAACATCCATTGGAAGTTTCCCAGTAAGAGTGTTATTAGCCAAGACAAGATATTGGAGATTAAAGCAATGAGATATGTTGATGGGAATATGACCTTGGAAGGAGTTGTCACCGAGGTGTAGTCTTCGCAGCCGGGACAATCGACCAATTTCTTGAGGAATGGTGGTGGCGAAGCTATTGTTTCGGAGGTTTAATGTCCTCAGAAAGCTCAAGTTTCCGATATGCGAAGTTAATATACCCTTAAGCTGGCTTGATTGGAGGTCCAAAACCGTGACTCTCTGGTGTCTTCGTCCGCAAGTAATACCTTGCCACTCACTACATAGATTGGAAGTATCATTCCAGGAGCTCAGGATGTCAAGAGTATCGCTGACTACTTCAGATTTAAAGGCAAGCAAGGATAGTCTGCATACCTCATTCTCTCCTCGATATGAAGAGGCCAAGGTGATGATCATCAGGGAAAACAGTACCATGGATACCGACCAAATTCTCACACCCATGCATGAGCTCTCCATTAATTCAGGTTAGCTCAGTTTCTGAATTTGGGAGGCAGAGTTCAAAGTCTTTGCCGGGTTTCTCAAGTTGCTGTAAAGAGTGAAGACTAGAAAGGGGAAAAACTGAAACATGGGCACTACTGAAATATGGCCAATAGCTCGAGTATATAGGCGACAGGCTCTTCAATCGTATCATAAACAAAGTCATCCTTACAATTAACTGTTCTTCAACTAATTCCACACGCTTGTCTCTCAATCTGCACCAGTTTTCTTTTCTCCATTGAATTGACATCTCAATCTGCACCGGTTTTCTTTCTTCCATTAAATTGTCAAAACACATAAAAGTGGACTCCAGTCTCCAGCAGGACTGATTGATGAAATTTATAGACATATCAGATGAGAAATTTGAATCAGCTAAACTGCACCAGTCCTTGATAGAGTAAGAATTGGGTAAGCCTCCATATGAGGTGTATAAGCGAAGGAATGTCATGCCATAACAAAATGATATGGGCAGAAATCTTACCTTTAGATCCCAAAAATCTCAACCAATGTCAATTCGTATTTATTTAGACATTTTCCTGTTAATCTTATCATAAACTTTATTCATTTCTACCCTCATGTAAATAAATAACTTATTGCTAAATTGTGAATGGAGATCAAATTCAGAAACATTCTTATAATTTAATTTCTTTCTAATGTATAATTGGGATGAAAAGCATACAAATTATCTTTATGATCAGCTTTCCAGCTTAGGCACCTAAGAAAAAAGAAAAAAAGACAAATGTCTCCACGACTGTCAGAAAGCAGGATTCTATGCAACAAGAAATGCACCCGCTCTGTATCCTGTTCAAAAAGACGTAAAAGTATCAGATGAATTTCCCATGAATAGAATGTCGTTAAAAATATACAAAATGCCTAAATTTAAGATGGAAGAACCAGAAATGAGAAAGTAACAATGTGATTTGATGAACCAAGACTCATTCCCTAGGTATAACATTACTTCCTCTTGATAGGTATAGTAAAATCAGGAGATATAAACCTAATAAACAAAAATTTCAAGGTTAGTTATAGCCTATAGGTAGCTTCCAGGATTATAGTTGACTAGTTGAGACACTTACACCTCCATATTTTTTTTTTTGAGAGTATTAACGACGGTATCCTCAAAGACTTTCCAGGCCTAGAGAATAATCCGCGCCGATGGATCATGTCAGAACGTTTCCTCCCCTCTGGCCACCAAGAATAAATTGGGATTTAACTCTAATTAGCGTCAGCTGGGATTCGAACCTGGGTATGGGGGTTCCACACCTAGGCTCTTACCAACTCGACCACCTGTGGTGGTTACTTACACCTCCATATGGTTTATCTTTTAGTAGTATAACCAATGCCACTCTTCTTAATCTTAAATCTCATCCTCCCAAGTCCAATTGAAATCAATCTCGTCCACAGAATCCAGTTCTATTCACTGCCGTTACCAACCAAAGATCTCAATTTCTTTCAGAACCATAGTTCCCTCAGTCACTCATCATGACCCCCTGGCCCCCTCTATTTAATTTCTCCATCCAGACTACAACTGTAAAGTACACCACCAACATAAAATAACCTTCAATCCTTCATCAATCTGACCCTTATACTCCCACAAGTACGAGAAACACCTAGGTTTACACACAAGAGTTGTACTTAATTGTTGTTGTTTAGTTCAAAAAATATATCACTGTGGTGGACATCTTGTCCACAAGGGTTGTACTTAATTGTATATTGGCAAGAGATAAAGAGTTAAAGACTAATTTAGATACCATTACCATGACTAAAACTACAATCTATAGTTCTATACCATTAGAGGGATAGGTCAATGGAACATTTTCGGCAATAATATTCCTTTATTACCTTGGCTGTTAGGCAAATATATGCAAGCAACAATAACTTGGTGGAAAATGAAGTAATTGAAAGGTGACAACCAGGAGGTGGGCCTAAAAGCTGCCAAAAACAAAATTTCACCCATATGGCCATATACATAAAGCATCTCCATGCACCAGTTCATTCTCCAATACATGAATGATTAATGTGAATATCAACACATAGGTTTTTTTACCTTAGACGGCTGCAGAAGCATCAACGTAGTTCAAGCCGTATCAAGAAGTATTCCACTTTCCTAGGATTGCTTTAGCCAAATCTAGTTGTTCTGACCAATACACACAATGAAGGACAATTAATCAGTAGAGCTGTGTCAATACCAGAGAAAGTCACATTAAGAGTTGATAGAAAAACTACTACTCTCTTCAGATGCCAATGCTTTCTGGATTGTCGTACGGAAAAGTAAGTTCCCATTCTTCTGATACACTGTCTGTAGTCAAGGAAAACAAAATTCACACAATTCTGTAAAGAAGGCTTTTCATCCACAAGAGTGCATTTAAGACAATTGGGTTTCGAATTTAAACAGTAAAGAATGAAAACTGATTGAAAGGCTAACAATCCAGCAGAAAATGAAATTGTCATGTGCAAATCCCAAAACTTAACCAACATGCTTGATTACCTATAGCAAACATCAAAAGTTTCACTTAACTGAAACAACCATTCGGGAGTCCACAAAGATTCAGAACGATTGCAATCAACACGACTCATGAAGTAGAGATTCCACTTACATATACTAAATTAGATGCAGAGTCTATAAAGCAAACCCACAAAAGAAACTATTATTTGAAATACGTTTACATGTAATTCATAAAGCTTCCTTAATATCTTCGTCCTCTTATTAATATACAAAGTAGTTTATTACTTTTCCTACTTCTCTAAACTCTTTCCTACTCTGAATCCAGATAATGGCTAGGATTATGGCTACCAAGTAAAGCCCATACAAACCAGATTCCTCTTGGATCTCTCACCCTAGGCACTAAGGACTAGGAGAAAAATCCTTTCTAATCTATCGCTGTTTCCTAACCAAAACATTCAACCACTCTTCCTTTTTTATTCTTATATTCTTTTCAACAAAGATCTGAATGCAAAGACGCAACAGTTCATACATATGCACCTTTATTAATGAACTAACCAGACATGATAGCTCTCACAGCCTCTACTCCTCTAGCTAGAATCTTAGCAATGATATTATAAAGGCTGGTTATCAGACTTATGGGTCTCTAATCCCAAATTTTCAAGATCCGTCTTCCGCATCAATTATTGTATTTCTGAAAAAAAAAATATATATATATATCAAAGGACACTTGTCACGTCCTTTTTTAAGATACCCCAGCATCACGGAAATGATAGCTTTACAAACTGACAGGTCTTGAAGATTTACCCTGGAAGCAGCAATTTGAAACTACAAATTTTACCTTACATTCCCCTCATTTTTGCCTCAATACTTGTGCTCCACTCCAAACCTTCAAGACCCCAGCAAGTTCTCTCAGAGTTTGAATCCAATCTTGCGTAATTCTTCAAAGTTTCCAGCTCAATGTGATCTAAGTCCTCAACCACCTCTTTTACGAGAAGAAAAAACTAGAAGTCCTCAACCACTTTACTACCAACCACCTCTGATCTAAGTCACTAACTTACTCCATTAAATTTCTCGTCCTTTCCAATTAGCCACTCAGCCACTCAGCCACTCTGTGAAATTCAGAGTTGTTGTTGTACATCTTGAACCTAAACTCCTCATACCCATTTTACATTAGTCTTCTCCAAAGAATTTGATAATGATCAAACATTACCTTGGAAGAGCAAGCTGCCTCATGTTTAAGAATTTTTCTCCCAATACCACCACCATAAAATCTATTGAATCGGTAGCAAACTACTTCTTACATTAGACGAAGTGAACTTGGCATTGTGAAGAACTCGGTCACAAATACTGGCGCCCTAAGTAAAGTCATTAAACCTTTTCAACATCGCTCGTGCGTTTCGCAGATTCATCTTTCGGAAGTAAATCTGACCACATCAAAATCTTCACCAACACGGGTCACAGACTGCTAACTCATCTCTAGTTAAATTAATCGCAATATTACCAGACAACCACCAGTTTTGCACCTATCAATTCTACTTTAGCTAAAACAGAAAGCACCCACTATGAATTCCCCAACACAGATCTACTTTGTATTCCATAACATCACAGTAACACATCAGCTACCACATTCTAGGAGAGAAATCTAACCCTGGATATTGGAACCTTCACTACTTACTGCTCATTAGCCCGCTTATATTCCAGGAATTTCAGCTACTGATTATCATTCATACCGTTTTCTGTTCCCTTTCTCACTTCCTGCGCCCATCGTCTCATGACTCATGTTTTTACTTCAAACCCCGTTTTCCAGTTCTTTCTATAGCAAACCAACACCCCACTATCCTCCGATTGAAATGCTGAGAGGCCATACTTGCAATTGACCGTTCCTCCTCACATTGCTGATTGAGACTTCAAGCAAATATTATTTAACTGCAGCATAAACTTGAGAATATCTTTTGTAACATAAAAGCTGCCCTCCAGAGACTGCCACCGTAAGTATCTATTTTTCAACAGGCAAAAAGGCTTCATTTGCTAAAACTTCCCTCTCCTGCTGCTCCAATATGAAACTCTCTATATAAAAATCAATCTCAACCATGTTTTTGTTACTTTCTACAGATCAGATATCTCCCCCATAGTTGAGTTGGTTTGTCCTCTGAACAACCTTCAGAATCAAACAACCCTCCAGGTTTGGACTTGTGTAAACTCACTATTCTGTTCCCTTAAAATCACAACATTCACAACCTTCAGAGCTCGAATTTCTTTCCCAAACTCATTTAAACAATATTCTGGCCTGAATCATCTTCCCAAACTCAACACCACTGTTCACTTCCCCTAACATAACTGTTATGCTTGTCTTGACCTTAGTGGTACCCAGGCCCAGCTTTTCTCAATTCTAATTTTCTAACATTGTTACCTAGATGTCCTCGGAAACCAGGTAACCACAGAAATTATGGCTATAATTCATAGTAAGAAAGAAAGAAAACTTGAAACCAACACAAGCTTGAAACGTACCCGGGACGGTGAAAGAGCCTTGAGCTCTGCAATTGCAACCTCCACTTCGGACGACGACGACGGAGGAGCGCACGCCATTTCTTCTTCTTCTATTCTGTTTTAGGTTTCTGGGCCAATTCCATACAAAAGTAAATTTGTTTTTACTACTCCTGTACAAAACCTTTTACCGCTCTTAAAAAACAGTTAAGAGGGTTGAAAGTCCCGCGCATGCCACGTGGCGAGTAGCGCGGCTCTAACCGTCTCAACCGCAGTGTATCTTTTGGATCAAGTGACTATGAGTGCAACTCTCTCTAATCTCTCTCTGTTACTCCCGGACAAAGTCAAACACCAAACCTTCCGATATCCAAGATCACCCTCTTCACTTGTTCTTCTTCTTCATCACCGAAGCCACCCAAATCGCAGACCCTGTTTCTGTGTCAGTACCCAGCAGTCCGCGATGGGACAAGTCCTCGACAGATTACAAGGTCAAGAATGGTTTTTGTTGTTTTTTCTGTTTGGATTCTGGAGTTCTGTGCGTGTATATGATATTATTGTACCGTGGATCAGATGCAGTCATATACTTGAAATAGGGGTTTGGAACCCAGTCAAGCTGGGAGGCTCATTAGATGCCATCGTATTAATTTAGTGTCTGATAGTTTGCCCTTCTTGCAGGTAAGGAATGGAGGCGAAACCAAATCAGGAAGATTACCGATAAGGTGTTTGATTATTTCAAGAATGAGAATGGAACGGCAAATTTGAGGTTCGAGGATGTCTACATTGGTGTACTACTTGTATACAAGTAAGGAGCTCATACTCATCGATTCTCTTTAGCTTGTTATAAATCATGCTGCTAGTGTGGCCCTATTGTTGTTCTAATTACGGACTTCTTTTTTGCTTTTCTGTCTGTTTGTAGTGATATCAACAAGCGTTTGCCTGGCCCGCATTTCGATCCGCCCTCTAAAGATTCTATCAGGCTTCTGATTCAGGTACCTAATAATGATGAATGTTTACAATATTATTCTTGCTGCTTCAAACGTGCTTATGATTAGCTGCTGACTTGAAAGAACTTGACTATGGAGAATAAACTAGGATTTAGACACTACGATTGTACCAGTTTATTATAGATGTTTAAAGGTCATGATACAAACTTATAATGTGTGATTCCTCAATGTTCATCCAGTCATGGATATATATCATTAATTTGACAGTTTCGCTGGTATGAATCCAATTGTGTAGGATATTTTATATACTCTTTAGGCAGGGGAAACGGGCTATTTTTATTTTTATATTCCCGTCTTGTAGGGAACAGGTTTTATTCGGTGGTTTCAAGGTTACTTACAGTGAACTAATGGTTCCCAAGTACTACCATGGGTTTACTGATGTTCTTGCATATTTATTCGTAATACTTAATATTATTAGTTTCCTATTTCCATATCCATCTCAGAAGTAACTCTGCACATTTTATTGTACCCTTTCAACCTGCAAATTAGCGTTCACCGTCCTTTTGGTTGATAATCCACGATATTCCTTCTTACTTGACATTTAGGCATCAGGTTGGATTTGTGTTTTTTAGGTTTACCGAACCTGCAGTGTGGTTATAGCTCGTGTGTGTTTACTATCGTTGTTGCATCTCTACTGGGGTATTGATTGTTCCGGTTCCTATCTCAAAGTCCATCACAGGAAGAAAGATAACTAGTTATCCGAACATTTTCTTGTACCTTCTTCAATCTAACAAAGAACAACTATCCATTTATAATTCTCCGGAACCGAAGCTATCTAGCCTTCTTTGATTATTTTTTGATGCAGCTCTTTTCTCTTGGTACTCTTACTAATATTTTCTTTTCTCTCCTTCTTCCATACAACTCTGTATCTTTGCTCATTTATAGGAGATATAGGCTCTTAATGTGGAAGAGAATTATAAATTTTTGATTGTTAATAAACAAAGAACTCTTCAATAGTAATTGCTTTCCATCTGGATTCGTCTCTGGATGATTCCTTATTATGGCATGGCTAGTCCCTACATAAGTTGGACTTTTTTACTGCAATGTGTAACCCAGTTAAATGTATGAAATTTATAAGACCATCTTTAATATTTACAAAGAAGCTTATCTTCTTGAAGGCATGGCTATAGGGGATTGTTTAGTGGCACCGTTAGGCTTTCCAGTCTGTCCTCTACATACGTAAGATAAAAATAGCATTTTAATAAAGGTGTAAAATGAATAATTTAGTGTGGTTATAGCCTCATGACTGAATGCTTGTTTAGAAATGGGTTTGTTCTGTTTTCTTTTGGCATTTGAATACATGAGTTGATTCCATAACCTTGTTAACTGTGATGATGCCTGGTAACTCCTGTTATCATTTTTTTACTTAAACTTCTGGTCCATTGAATTACAGATTCATATCGAGTAAAACCACCTAGAAGATTATTCACTTGATTTATGGGTCTAGTAATATGTATATGCATATGCATGTGCATTATGGAACAAATAGGCAAACTGTTCAATCTCATTTCCAAAATAATTCTTTTGATTTTGTTCTATTATTTGAAATGTCTAGTTTAGTGAGAAGAAGACTCATGTATTTCCCCAACTAAATCTTGTTAAATGTAACGATTCTTACGTTGAAGCCTTGTAAAAATTTGGTAAGCTAAGCGATCCAGAAATATACATTGAGGATTGTTGTTTATTTGCAGGAACATGATATCAATCTTGATGGAGAAATTAACCGGGAAGAGTTTGCCAAATTGATCAAGCAGATGACTGCCGACACATTTTGTGTTGTCAGTCAGGGACTGATTGTCACATTGGTTGCAGCACCAACAGTTGCAATGGTGACAAAGAGGGCTACTGAGGGTGTACCCCATGTTGGGAAGGTCGTGCAACGGATACCCACTTCAGTTTATGCATCCCTTGTGACTCTTATTGTCGTGTTGGTTCAGCACACACGTAAGGAGTTGTAAATCCCCTAATGGTTATTAGCCAAGACCTTTTGGGTGAAGATTTGTGTATTTAGTCAGATAGTTGTGGCTGACGAGTGAAGGATATATATATATATATATATATATATATATATATATATATATATAAAGGAGATTGGTGCTTGAACTTAATACAGTTATGCTGGTATAATGGTATTGATGTTTTGTTCTCTGGTTTGCAAATTGCAATATGTAAATTACTTTGTTTAAATTATCAATTTCAAGAACCAAGTAAGATTAATTTTGAATCTGTTAGCAACAAGATATGCTCTTTGAATTTGTTAGCAACAAGATATGCAAAGATGCAACAATGACTACTTAAAAGTTTACCAGGAGAAAAGCCTGGTGATGAATTGGAAGCCTGAACAGATGAAAAAGATCTACAGCACCCACCATATGAATGTCTGAGTGAAACAGTCAACTCAATTTTTGCCATCATTTAGAAGAGAAGAACACTAAAGAGAACTGACAAGCGGCTGTGGTTTAAGAGTACAAAATGCTGAAACAGAAGCAATGCACTGTATTTTAGCCTAAAGGAATAAGAGTGACTGTGAATATGGTAATGTTCACTTTCAGAATTAGTGGATATATAAGCATAGTTATCCCAGACAACACTATCAAATATCATCCAACATATAAACCTTACATATCAATCCTAAGGAGTCTGAATACTGAGATCAAAATGGTCATCATCACTTGAACAATCCTACTATAGAAGTGGTCTGAAGCAATACATACTTCAAAAGAGCATTAGAGCCTTAAACTGATAGTAATGATAACGTAGTGTCAAGAATCAAGATAGTGATGAGATGCAGATCAGGTGGCCTCCTCCTCCTTCTGATCAGCTGGTGGTGGGAACGCGTAGAGTGGTGGTGGAGGATTCACAGGCACTGATGGAATTGGTGGGTAGAATGGTTGAAATGCTGGTGGTGTGGGAGAATCGTGATTGTTGTTTCTATCAATCTCATGCTTGACATAGAAAACAAACAATGCCACAAGAGCCACTACTAGGACAGCTGCAGCAAAACCTTTAAGTTTCGCCATTGATCGATCTGCGCCAGTAAATTGCACCAGCACACCACAAAATTAGAAATCTCCATTATCAAACTAAATGAAAGTTATAATGTGGAGATGTTTAAATGCCAACTCTGTTCCTGATCAGAGAGTTCAGAGAGTTGCTCTCTCTATCTCTCCTGCTCATTTGTATGCTTAGAAGAACAGCCTCTAACTTCTTTATTCACTCTTCTCAAAACACACTGGTATCAGTAATACTATAAACGTCTGACTTCTGTGCATTATAATGTTTAAGGAAACAAATAAGTGGACTTGAACTATTTTCTTAGAACACAATAGGAATTTATGTTCTAAAACTCTTTTCATCGGCAAAGAAAATTGAAACGGAAATGGGTTCTTCACTACTTTATGAAGAGTAACTTGAATTTCTAGTAGGATGTAAACAAGAGATGAACAAAGTTATCTTTATTCCATTTCTAGTGCTATCTGAATGCCTTCTCTCTGTTTCAAAGCAGAAGATTATTGGTGTCCCCTTTTCTCCTCTGTCGTTGAAGGCAGAGACATAGAACATCCTTCAAGGCTTTCAATCTTTCACAAAAACACACTCTTAATAAGATTTAGACCCTGTATAAATCCCTCAACCCCACATTATGTTCATGTGAATATCAAAAGAAAAAGTTCCCACAAAAGTTCGGCTCTACATGTTAATATTGTCCAACTATTTGCAAAAGAAACTAAAAGGGAGGATAGCTTCTTCATAGCTAGCTATTAGAAGCATTATCTTTCCTGCTTCACTATAAATCAGAGTACTACTAATAACAAAATACAGATTATTCAGAACAAGAAGAAGAAGGTTATTACCTGTCTCTGTGTATAGCTTGCTCAGAGAAGAGATTGCACAAAAGAGAGCAAAACCCAGATGATGAGAGGAAGCTGGAAAGATTTGACCTTTGAAGTGAGCAAGAAATAATGTGAGATCGATATAGTGAGGGTAGCAGCAAGTACAGAGGGATTATGTCGTGAGACTTTCAGGTCAACTTCAATAATTATGATCTCTCTGATACAAATCCAAAGTACAATGCAGGTTGGCTTGGCTCTGGTCGTATGCCAGTTTTGGAAACCATGCACTTGTCTTCCCATTTTCCTTTTCCGGCAATTCCTTCCATTTTCATTTTTGGAAACCATGCACTTATCTTCCATAGGCTTTATAGCCAATTTATCTTTTTATATTTAGTGTCCACTGCTTAATTGTTTTGCTTCAGAAAACCTCTATTATGGATGTTCACATGATAAACTTGAGGCTTGCCAAGATTCCGAAGACAGCTTAGTTTTCTTTACCAACATGAAAATGAAAGTTTAATTGGACTTTTTTTTTATTGAAATTAAACTATAAACTCGTCTGAAACAATTATTTGCATAATGTTGTGGTGCATTGTTGTAATTAGATTCGTTTTATCGCTCAACGTCAATCAAGTCGTACATATGTTATTGAATCAAACAAATGACCAATTAACATTTTTCTAAGGAACATTTTATTGTCTCATCAACTACATGATAGATTTATAGAACTTGGGTGTGAAACTCTCATGCTTAGGTTCAAATTCCGTTAATGTGATTTTTCAGGGACCTGGGAAGACAAAACGTTCTGACATCTCGACCCAATATTATCTTGAGCCATTGATAGCACATGAACCATTGATGTAGTCGATCACCAACTTTGAACCTCCTTTACCATTATCTCTTGATTTGCTTCTCTTGCTTTTATGAGGCATTCTCTCCAAGTATCCATATCTACCTATCCCTAGCGTCACCGGTAGTTTGCCGCTTTTACGCATTTACCATATATCTATTCTTTGCTCCACTGTGCAGATAACTAAAATCACTGTTTTTAACACTGTTACTAATCACTGTTTGGTCCACTGTGCAGATAACTAAAATCACTGTTTTCAATACTGTTACTAATCACTGTTTGTAACACTTAATAATAACACACAGTTGGATGTCGACAAATCCCAAATATACCGTGAATGATCGAGAACGATCTGGACGTCGATTGAGCACCGACCTTCTTCTCTATATCAATCCACTCTCTCACTGTGTCTCCCATTCAGCCTTTCACTTTCTGTACATGGCTGTAAAGAATCTGTGAGGATTGGGTTTGATCAAAAACGAAAGTAAGTGTGCTTATTTTATTGAATTGGGCATTATTGCAGTTTATAGCAGAAAGCTTGTGTGTTGAATTTTGCATCAAATCTTATCAGTTGTGAGTTTAGTGAAAATATGCTAAACCCATAGAAAACTCTAGCTACTTTCTGCGCCAAGTCCAGTCTCTCCTTCGTCTCAACCATGGGTGGAGAAGGGTAATTGGTTTTCAATTTTCTCTCAAATTTGTTTCTTCTCTTCTTTCTCTGCTTACTTTGGTTTTCGGGGACAACTGATGGAGGAGTAGAGAAAGAGAATGATCGCCTAATTCTGATTTAGGGGAAAGATGTCATCATCATCACATTGAGTTTCATTGCAAACCCATTTATTTGGTCAGCGGTGCAGTCAGGTGAAAATGAATTTGGTCACTTTCTTCATATTTATTCTCTTTTGAAGAATTCAGCTGCTAATTTGAGCTTTATGTGTTCAGGTGCAACGCATGACTTGCTGAGTTCATATCTTTCCTGTAGTTATTGCCAGAATGAAGCAACTGTAAGTCTCTCTCTTTCTTTCTATGAGGGAATTTTGTCATGTTGATCGGTTTTGATAATGTTTTTGTTTGGTGTGGTACACTTTTTTTTTTTTTTTCATTTTTTTTTTCAATTAGAATATCAATATCAATATCAGTTTTGGATTGCTTGCTGTGCTCCAAAAGCTTGCCGATCAGTTTCCTCTAATTTCAGGTCAGGACTTCGAGCTTAGTGTGTCTTTTTTTGTATCTTCACTGTTTAAATTATGTGTGCTCTGTCAGGACTTCAAGTTATGTAAGAAATGAACCATTTTTCCTCAATTTGCTGATAACAAATTTGCTGTTTCAGGGCTGATAATAAATTACAAAGTTAGAGCTCTAAACATTTAACTGAAAGTTGTAACCATGAATAACAAGATTCCTCGAGTTGTATTTACTGAACATGTTTCTGTGCTTTTTGAAAATATTGAAAAAAAAAACACATTGGCTTATGTCGCAAGGTCCAGTTTGTCGTAATTATTCCTTTTCAACAATTTCTATCAAGATTTTATGGTGTTTGATGTTTAGTATCAGTTATGTAAGTTAGTTAGCTATTCTGTTAACAAATTTAGATTTACAATTTTTCAAACATGAATCGAATTTACAGTTGAATGAATACGTGATTTGCCAATTTTTTAAGCAACTGGCCAAATGTTCTGAAAGTAAATGTGAAGTTGACTTCATGGTATCTGCAAATGACAACTGAGAAAATGTTGCAAACTTCTTCATTAGATTATGCAGCGTGGGTTATGATACAATGTCCTCAGTTGTATTCCCACTGAGCTTGATTGATCATGCATTTTAAAATGAATGATGCCCTTCACATGTATGCAGCATATGGAAATCGAATATCCTCAACAAATGGATTTTTTTTTTTTTTTTTTTTTTTTTTTTTTCAGAACTTGGAGAATGAAAGAACATCAGGAGTTTTTATATGTTTTTGCCATGAAGATATCAATTGTGGAAACAGTGGATCGACATGCCTTTCAAGATAAACATGCAGACACAATACTGGACCAATTCGATGGTGGAATGAACAATGATGAAGAAAAAGAACAGTGTATTTTTTAGCATTTTGGAGATGAAGAACCATTAATTAATTCAAGAATCCGAAGTGACCAAACAAATCTTCATAGAAAATGAAGGAACTCATTCTTGGAGATACATAAAATGATAATGTAAACAGAGTAGGTGTTCATGAACAGTTGATGAATATTTAGGATGTCCTTTTGGATAATAATTGTGGGTTGTTTGGTTTTGATTCTCTTTTCTGTTTGGTGGTTATTTCTTTAACCGTATATGTCCGTTCAGATTAATCTAGCAATTTACTCTATATTGTTATTACTACATTTAGTAATTGTGATTAGTTTTTGTTGCAGGTTGTTCAAAGATGGTTAAGAGTTAAGACATGAACTTTTGGATATGCGGATATCAGTTTAGAGAACTTTTTTTTTTTTTTTTTTTTTTTTTCTGAAGTAAGGATCTGTTGCTGATTTCATTTCAGTTCATTCGGGCATACATCTTTTCACAATGAAGTGATGAGGAGAAACATCAATCTTTCAAGTAGATACAAAGAGCTAAATACCGCGGCAAGCCGCGTGCACTTCATCTAGTGAAAAACAAAGTAAAGTGGTCATTTTCATTGCCCATTTTCATAAGTACAAAATGAAACTTTGACCAACAACATTTTTCAAATGGTTATACATGTCATTTTTTTGTTACGAGTGACTGGCCAAATGTATTGTAAATTTGTAATCCTGTTCAAATCAATAAAACTGATCAAATGCTTTAAAATAATCTACCCATGCTCACAATATGCATATTAAAATAGGGAAGCCACTGCGAGCCCTCAAATTCCCCACCCCAATCATCTAGGTTTTTCTCCATATATACCAAGGCCTATTAAAATCCACTAAATTGTCTCAACAAAATGGTTCTTTTTAGATGAGATTGTACAAAATAATTGGAGATATGGTAGAGAACATTACAGTGCTAGCATAATCTCTTACATATTTACAGCTCAAATACAACTAAGGTTGTGTTATACAGAGATTTTTTTTTTTTTTGTCAGAGTATTATACAGACTTAAACAGCATCGATCCGTAGAATAAATATGGGTGGAAAAAGCAAATGTGAAAATTTCCATCTACTAGTATTCATATAAATAGCCTAATGCATGCAGGATAGATCTTGATATGCACAGCAGCTCCTGCAGAAGTGCAAAATGCATATTATGAGAGCACTTCGATATCCTATGAGATCCCCTCTATATGTCATCATTAATTCTCCAGAAAAGTAGGAGTGTACTCGAAGCCAAAACCAAAAGATTTAAGCTCAAATCAGAGTAACTTGGGTTCAGCCCAGACAAAGAGTCCAAAAGCAGAAGTGTTAGACAAACTCAATCTTCTCCTAAAATCGAGCCATCTGATTCTCCCTCTATAAAGAATTCATAGGCTGTTTTGATTCTATGCTATAACTACATATCAATGCTATTATTTGTATTTATTGTTTTCCATACCTAGAGTATAGAATAGCTACTATATATTTGTACAATTGTAATATTGTAGATCAATTGAAAATCACTTTCTATATGGTATCAGTAGTTTAGGTTCCTACACTATTCAACCTTGTCACCTTTGTTCTCATTCTTCTTCCTCTTGATCTTGTTGTCTTCCTCTTGCTCCATCCTGCCTATTCATCCTTCTCCTACCTCTCTTTAGTAGTGCCCAATTCGGTTTGTCATTCTTTTGGGTTATCCTTCTCCAATAAGAAGAAAACAACAAACGAACAACAAAATATCAAAACCCTAACCCTAACGACCCCATCCCTCTTTCGATCCCAATCATGCTCACCAGATCGTGCTCCACGATGAGTAGCTGAAGCCCCTCTATTGCGGCAGCGAAGTTCATCAGGTTTATTTCTGAAATTGCTTCTTAGTTCTTTCAGTTCTTTGTGTTCAAAAAGAAAAATCCGAGAAAGATGGTTAGACGTCGTAGCGTCAAAAAGAAATCAGCGTCGTTTAATTCGATGCTGGACGAAGATGTGCTTGGCCTAATCCTTGAGAAAATCAAGGAAAAAGAAGACAGAGACTCGTTCTCGGAGGTGGGCAAGAGTTGGTTAAGAGTGGAACGTTAACGTGTGACACGAAGATCACTTAGGGTTAGGCAACCAATACCCCTGAAAGCAATGACTGCATTCCCATACCTAGTCCATTTCAAATCAGGTGAGCTTACCACACGAAGGAAAAAGAGAAACAATAGAGTATGGGAGTATCCGCAGACAGACACCCACCTGGAGGTCATAGCCAATACGTGCCACGAACTCGAGACCTTCAAGGTATCATGTAGGAACTATGATCATGATCATGCTCATTTGGGGCGAAAAGGTCTACATGCTTTGGCATTTGGGTGTCCCAAACTATCCACACTTGGATTTTGTGGCAGTAAGGTGGCAGGGAATCCTGGATTTGATGCGTTTTTTCACTCAGTACAAAACTTGAAGAATTTGTATCTGATTGGTAATGTTCTTATCTCTGACCAAGCACTTAGAGCAATCGGATCATCTTCCATTAGCACCTAGGAGTTGGTATACTGTGACAACATTACTGATGAGGGATTGGGGTTTTTGGCAAATGGTTCTACCTCTAAAACCCTCAAGAAACTGGTCCTCAAGGATTGCCCTAAAATCACTGATAAAGGGACCGAGCTATTTCGCAACATGTGTAGATTGGAGCACCTAGCATTCTGCTGTAAGGCGAGGAGTCGGTTCACTGATACAGGAGGTGTGGCAATTTCTGCATTTCAGACCCTCAAGGAATTGAGATTGAGTCATGTGGACGTGTCAGACCGCACCATGGTTGCTCTTGCTGAGAATTGCAGCAAATTGGAAACACTTGATGTAGAGTCTTATCGGAGCTGGCATTCGTGCATTTTCAGGTCATAAATGCTTGAAGCACCTTTCAGTAATGTATGGTTCATCAGCCAAATTTGATAAATCAGATGTGGAACGCTTAGCGCTTGGATGCCCATCATTGAAGTCTGTTATATTTGACAAGTCGTTAGAAAGGAGTTTTGAACCGATGTTCGAGAACGCTAGAAGAATCATAAAATTCGAAAAATTCTATACTCTTCCCCCTTTCATGCCACGGATTAGTAGTGAACCATTCAATGTTATTAATTTCTTAACTCTTATACTGATGGCTTAGTTTCGATGGCAGAGCTTGCTTACACAACGAAGGCAACTGAGAAATGTGATGTTTACAGCTTTGGGGGTGCTGGCAGTAGAGTGATAATGGGAAAGCAGCCTGCTGCAGCCGGATGACTTCATTTCTTCCTTAGCAAATGCATGCTAGCAACACCTCAAGTTCGTCAACAAATTTTAATAGTCCAATCTGATGTCCGTTTTCATATCATATATTCTTATAAACTTCAGTACAAATTTTCTTAATAGTCCAATTCGACGTCCTTCCCTATACCCTATATATCTATGTCATTGTCCAAATTGACAAAAGAAAGCTTCACTATATAACTTTAGGATGTGAAACTCTTCATAATTTTCAACAGATTAATTGATTGGTCCTGAACCAAATTACGCGGGATATAGGAAATGGATGGGATACCAAATCATATGCGTTGATTTTCCAAGAGCTTGACTGAACTGGAAAATAAAAGCAGCACAAAATACAAAGACCTTAACTAGATTATATGATTCCTCGAGTAAATATCCTAGCATGTGCTATTGACATTATGAGCTCGTCTAGGGTACCTTGATATATATATATATGTTTCTGCATAAACCGGGAGGGCCATGCGGAATCACTGTGGAGCACTAATATGAACAATCATGAGCAAGACAAGGACATATAGTGGTTCACCATGCCTCGGAGGACATGGCTACGTCCACTTAAGAATTCACTATCATGGCCAATAGGCCTTTGGTGTTACAAGGGTATCTACCCATCCCGCCCGGGAGAGGGAGATGGGGAAGTCAGAGAGACTAAAAGTCAGATCCTATTCTACACAGGGGGAGCCTTCCTTTTATAGATAAGGAAGGTTCCCTCACATTATATTTCTCCGATGTGGGACTGATTACACATATACTGTTTCTTGGTGTCTTCTTGTGGAGCTTGGAGAAGCACCTTCCCGACGTGGTACCGATGATCTGTCACCATGGCGAGGTAGCCTGGACGTCGGTCTACAAGTTTCATGACTGGTCTATGGGCAGAGAAGGTAGTTTACTGACTACCGACTACAAATCCCCCCAAGTTCCCGTTCAAGACATGTCTTGAGTGGGGACTTAATATATAAAACGCCCATAGACCAGTTATTTATCAACGGGTACCCGGTCCCAGTCCCCCCAAGTCCGTACTCAAGACGTGTGGAGAACGGGTCTCTGCCTCACACACAAGGGCTGACACTTGGGCGAGCTGAGTACTGCGCGAAATGCAAGGACTGGAATTGTCATGCGAGCTGAGGAGTTCTTTCCGTGCGAGCTGAGGATCTCGCATGCACAATGGCTGCCCGCGAGCTGAGGAGTCCGATACGCGCGAGATGAGCCGTTCGCTCCGTGCACAATGAGTATCCGCGAGCGGAGGTGTCCGCCTCGCCGAGGAGGGCTAACACTCGGGCGAGCTGAGTCCATCCGTGCGAACCGAGGAGTCCGCTCCGCGTACAATGCTTTCAAGCGAGCTGTGGTAGTCTGCTCCGCATGTAGTGACTGTCTTGGTGACACAGGCGAGGTGAATCTTGTAACACGCGAGATGGGTCTCGGTGACACATGCGAGGTGGCTCGCGGAAACATGTGCGAGGCGCGTGCATTAACTACGTGAGCCTGTGTTCGCTCCGCGTGCAATACTTTCAGGCGAGATGTGGAGTCCGTCTCGTGGACATTGACTGCACGCGAGCTGTTGACTTCGCTCCTCGCACAAAGACCACGCGAGCTGTGTCGTGTTCGCTCCGCGTGCAATTCTTTTACGGGAACTGTGTTCGCTCCGCGCACAAGGACCACGCGAGCTGTGTTCTCTCCGCGCGCCAGGACTACCGCGCGAGCTGTTGAGTTCGCCAAGTATGAATATGGCACTGTGTTTAATATTGAATGGCTCATGCAAGTGTAATATTGGACGTCCCATGCTAATCTTGGTCGAATGCCTATCTCGCACCCCAATATGGGATGAAGGTAGCGAACCTTTACATATCATGTGTTTCTGCTCGAGCGCGGGATATTATCCCCGTGTGGGTTATCAGGCCACTATTCTCCGTATGAAGGGAATGATATGAACTGCCCAACTCCCACTCTACGGGAGCTGTACAAGGGACGTACAGTTCTCATGGCTCTAGTTGTTTCGTCCATGCTGCCCGATGATATGTTTCCGGGGTTGTATGCATGCCTTCTAGTTCGTGCGCATGCTTCCCGTTGGTTCTTGCTCGGGTATAAGAATCTAATGAAACAGTTGTTGTATGTTTCTTCCCGTTAGTTCTTATCCAGGAATCGAGATTTCCTAAGCAGTTGTTGTATGCTTCCTCCAGGTGACACTTATCCGGGACTTACTACTATCATGTTTGCCTTTCCAATTATTGGCCATTTAGTTGGAATATATGGCAACCCGGTGCCCTCAATACTCAATTGCAAGCTTACCGAGTTCAATCTTCAAGACTTGGAACTCCTAGCTTTTACACTACCGCGCGAGCTGAGGATCTCGCGTCGTGTGCCATGACTACCGCGCGACGGTGGAGTCTGCTCCGCGTACATTGCAGACATGCGAGTTGTGGAGTTCGCTCCGCTTGCAATACATTCGCGCGAGCTGGGTTTGCACCGTGCGAGGTAAGGAGTTCGCTCCGCGCAAAACGACTGAACAAGTCACGCGGGCTGAGTACGTCGCTCCGCGTTCAATACTTACACGCGAGTTCGCTCCGCGTGCCAGGACTGCCCCGCGAGCTGCTGAGTTCGCCCCGCGGGCCACGACTTCCCCGCGAGCTGTTGACTTCGCTCCGCGTGCCATGACTAGCATGCGAACTGAAGAGTCCGCTCCGCTCTCATAAACTAGGCGCGAGGTGAGTTCTCGGTGGGGTGGGGATTGTTGTACCTTCACAATAAACAAATGATCGACATAATTATGGGGCTAGCCAAGTATGGTTATGGCATAATAATTATCGAAAAGCAAAATGGTTCATGCAATTGTGTAATACTCTCTCGGTGGAATGCCAATCTTGGTCGAATGCCTATCTCTTGGTGGAATACCTCTCTCTCGGTGGAATACCTCTCTCTCGGTGAAATGCCAAAACATGCAGGTTGACTTGCAAGTAGAATATTATGCATTTTTCACAAACCAATGAGGTTATAACAATCATAAGCTGGACGAGACTTATCTGTGAAAATAGCTGCCGAATGGGTGCACACAGGAGGTGCAGATTCAGGCCCGTACTACTCCCGGACGATGAATCCTTGTTGCCAGTATGGTCGGGCTACCTTGTTCAATTTCTTTTCTGCTCCCGGATGGCTAACTCTCTAAACCTGGGTCATTGGGGTAAGTTGATTGAAACCCGGAGAGATGATGCTACTGCCGAGTCGGGTGTCCATAGCAAGTTTCTTCTGCATTTGAACGATGCCAACAGATCGAGTGACCCAAGTTCCAAGTCGATCGGGTCTGATCCCAACTATGACCGGGTTGAACCCATGTGCTATGTTGATTTGCAGGTGAAACCAGACGAGCCTTGACCGAGTTGCTCGGGCGGTTCCCATCCCGGCCGGGCAACTGACCGACGCTGCTGGTGGATCCCGGGCGGTAGCTCCTTGGACTGAGTGAACAAGGGTCCGGGACGGATCTTATGGTGCCGGCAGGGACTTCAACGGGTCTTGTTGAATAATCTCCGGGAGGCTGCAGGCGTCGGTCGCAGGCCAGTTGGCCTCTTGGTGATGACCCGGTGATAAAGGGAACCCGGGAGGGTCATCTCGCTTCATTCCCCTGCGAGGTCATCCGGCCTCGCTTCCACGCGAACTATCTGGTCTCTGCCTCCATGCGAGCTATCTCGCCTCGCTTCCACGCGAGCTATCTCGTCTCTGCCTCCATGCGAGCTATCTCGCCTCGCTTCCTATTGCTAAGGGATTTGAATGAAATGCCTCTCGGGCGGTAGAGTAACACGACTTTTAGTAATGATTCCCACAGACGGCGCCAATTGTTTCTGCATAAACCGGGAGGGCCATGCGGAATCACTGTGGAACACTAATATGAACAATCATGAGCAAGACAAGGACATATAGTGGTTCACCATGCCTCGGAGGACATGGCTACGTCCACTTAAGAATTCACTATCATGGCCAATAGGCCTTTGGTGTTACAAGGGTATCTACCCATCCCGCCCGGGAGAGGGAGATGGGGAAGTCGGAGAAACTAAAAGTCAGATCCTATTCTACACAAGGGGAGCCTTCCTTTTATAGATAAGGAAGGTTCCCTCACATTATATTTCTCCGATGTGGGACTGATTACACATATACTGTTTCTTGGTGTCTTCTTGTGGAGCTTGGAGAAGCACCTTCCCGACGTGGTACCGATAATCTGTCACCATGGCGAGGTAGCCTGGACGTCGGTCTACAAGTTTCATGACTGGTCTATGGGCAGAGAAGGTAGTTTACTGACTACCGATTACAATATATATATATATATATATATATATATATATATATATATATATCATAAATCTATATAAAGCGAAGTGGAGAAAATCCAGAACTCATAATTTTTGTTCATCTGACAAGATGGTTCTCAAGAAGGGTTCTTACTTGATTCCCTTGTTGTTCCTAATGATGTTGCTCTTCTCATCAGAAATGGCTTCTGCCAGAGTTTCAAAAGTTCCCAAATTCATCGGTTAGTAGTTCAATTTCCTTTTTAAATTTCTTTTCAATTTTCACATATAACAATCCTGTAAAACACTAATCCTATCAATTACTGTCAATCATATTGTAGAGGAGAAGATGAGTACTTCCAGTAGACTCCATCTGCAAATGGAGATCAGTGCCACGGGTTCCATCCCGGGCCGATAGAACAATGCTTGTGGAGTCTCCAAAAAAATTATGCTCAAAATCTAATAGTTTTTCCATTTTGGAGATTTCGGTATTTAATACAACAATAAAATATATTATATCATCATTAATTATAGCAAAAAAACATTTATATATTTTATTGTAGCAATCAAATACCCAATAAAATATTCAATTGTTGTCTTTTTGTCGGCACGTGAAGAATTTAATTTTGGAGAAAAAAGGTTTTGCTGCAAATTTGGGGAATGAAGGCTTCTCTTTTTTCTCCATCCCCATTTTAGAGAATGAGATGGGGAAACTGTTGGACTTAAAAAATGCTTAATATTCCTCAAAATCAAGGAAATCGAGAAAATGAGGAAGCTGTTGTAGATGAGGAAAGACTATATCACTACTAGAAAAAGTTTCTAAGGTGACGAAATATTTTTAATTCGTCACCTAAGAGAACACTTTAGTGACGAAACCGGTTTCGTCACCTTAGTGACAATTTTCGTCGGCTAAGTAAGATAAGGTGACGAAACATTATTTCGTCACTATTTTCGTCACCTTAGATCTAACTTAGGTAACGAAAATACATTTCGTCATCTAAGTAACAGGTTAGGTGACGAATCACCAAAGTTTTGAACACTTAGGTGACGAATATAAATTTCATCATGTAAGTGATAGGTTAGGTGACGAAAACATAATTCGTCACCAAAGTTTTGAGCACTTAGGTGATGAAAATATATTTCGTCATGTAAGTGATAGGTTATGTGACGAAATATGTTTTCCTCACCAAAGTTTGAGCACTTTGATGACTAAAATGCATTTCGTCGCCTAAGAACTTACTTCTGTGACGAAAATAAATTCGTCATCTAACACCTTTACTTAGGTGACGAAACATAAAGTTGTGTGTCTTTTTGAACCAACTACGGGGTAGAAGTAAAATTTTAGAAAACCCACCGTACTATATGATCAGTGTACTTAAATACGGCTATGAAAAAAAATCCACCAGTTTTTGAAAACGATAAGGTCTCAATCCACGCGGTCAACATTAAATTAACGCCACTTATTACACGAAAACACTCTTTTCTACCCCTATATGACCTAGTTTGATTCATTCTTTCACACACAAAACTCTCACATTGATGAGATGTAACCACTCATGTAAAAATTTGGGTACGTTCACCTCTCGACGATAGGGCTCCACATAGGGAAACATAAGCGTATATAGGGTTGACCGCTTGTATCGGGGACCAAACGTTACCGGAAATATGTGATTATTCAACCATAGTTGTATTTCACCATACCGATGACATCCTATTTCACAAGATTTTTGAAAATATTGCTTCCTCCCTATTTAACAAGATCACATTCTATCAAAACCTTTTCTTAAAAATAAATATTTTTGGTTCACTGAGGTGACGAAAATTCATGTTTTCGTCACCTAACTACTTAATATTTGGGGGGTAAAAAATTCCGCCAATTATTTGGCCAAATTTTTAATCACTTCCGCCAAAAATTTCAGAAAAATTTGAATCAAATTTTTGAAAGTTTCCTTATATATGCTCTGCCTCACTTTTCATTTCTCTATCTTTTTCTTTGAACTCTCTCTTCTCTCTTTTCCAGACTCTCTTCTCTCTCCCTCCTCTCCTCTGCCCCAGTTTCCACGCACCGAGAGACCCTCTAGCTTTCCCTCTGCAGTTGTTTTCCCTATGCCTTCTTCTTCGCCACCGTCGCATCCTTCCTCATCGCTGGCAGCTGTTTTCCCTCTGCCTTCTTCTTCGCCATTGTCGCCTCCTCCCTCATCGTTGGCAGCCGTTTTCCCTCTGCCTCTCCTTCTTCTTCACCACTGTCGCCTCTCTTTCTTCGCCACCGTCGCCTCCTGCCTCTCAAATTCAGCCAATTTCATGGAATGACTAATTTTCCTCCTCCATCGGACTCCGCGCGCCATCTCGCCAGAAGAATCCGCGTGCCATCTCGCCAGAGGACTCCGCGCCCATCTCACCAGCGGACTCCGCGCGCCATCTCGCCAGAGGACTCCGCGCGCCATCTCGAAAGAGGACTCCGCGCCCTTCTCCCCAGCGAACTCCGCGCCCTTCTCCCCAACGGACTCCGCGTCCTTCCCATTTTGGCCTTGTTAATTTGTGTTTTTGCAAATGACTACGGAGGCGATCTCGGTTGAAATTGGGTTGCTTGATATTGGTTGTAAGATATTGGGGTTGTTTGGGGTTGATTGGATCTGAGTTGTAAGAAGTTGGAGACGAAACTATTGTCAGCTAAGTAACTGGGTGACTTTTTCTACGTGAAAGAATTGTCAGCAAACTGAATAAATTTCGTCAACTAAGTAACTGGGTGACGACCAAATTTTCGTCAGCTAAGTAACGTGATGACGAAATATTTTTCGTCAGCTAAGTAATCTGGCGACGAAAACAGTTTCGTCAGCTAAGTAACCTAGTGACGAAAAGTTGTTCGTCATCTTAGTAGTGACTAAGATGACGAAATTAATATTTTCGTCACCTAAGTGCTCTAACCACCAGCCTTAGATGACGACCCTTAGGTGATGAAATTTTCGTCAGCTAAGTGTTTACATGACGACAGAAGCTCTAAGTTTTTTCGTCACCTAAGAACTTTTTTCTAGTAGTGTATATTACTATTAGTAGATCGTTTGCATTTTCAAGACATAAGTTTTCTAAAGCACGTGGCTTATAACTTTTTAGCTAGGTATTGTAACTCGTGTAATTTTATGATCTCATTTATTTAATAAAGTTTGATCTTATTTTCTTCAACTAATATATATATATATTCACATTGAAAAATAAAAGCTTTTTTTATTGAATTAAAAAAATGAAAGCTTATGAAATTTCTTTTTCACATTAATTGATCTTATTTTCTTCAATTAATATTCACATTAAAAAATAAAAGCTTTTTTTTTATTAAATTAAAAAAATTTCTTTAATGTGATCTTATTATCTTCAATTAATATTCACATTAATGAAAGCTTATTTGTCTAGAAACTTTCCTTTTTATTTTACTATGAAGAAAGAGGAAAGCTTTTATGATAAGAAAAGGGAAGCAAAAAAAAAAAAAACCAATAGAGTCCGAGCTGTACATGGGCTCAATTCCAAATCCCACAAGGAAAAGGAAAACATGGAACTGCCGAGTTCCTAAAAATTAGCCAAATGGAAACTCATACACCCACAGCATTTCCAATCTTGTTCCCAGACAAAACAGCAACTGATTGATCGATGGATATTCAAGCTAACACCGATTATCAGAATGTAAAGGCTCTCTCTCTCTCCGACGTCAGTACGGCCATAGAAAATCGGAGGTTTCTGGGGGATGTGAGCGACATGGACTTGGAACTTGTCGAACAGATCTTACCTCACTGTTCCAAGACACAGTTGATCCATATAGAGAAGTCCACAAAAAACAGAGATCTGAGTCCCGTGACTGATAAGCTATGGAAGAGTTTCTATGAGAGGGAGTTCGGAACTGAATCGACCGAGTCGGTTTCACAGATAATGAAGGAGTGGAATCTCAAGTTCAAGTGGTCAGAGCTGTACCAGGAGAAATCAAAGAGAGTGAAAGGGGCTAAGAAGAAAGAAGATGACGGGAAACTGAGCCGGCAAGTGAGGGTTTGCAAGAAGGTTTCACTCAAGGAGTAAAATATCTAAAATATCTAAAATATTTCCTTGAAATTTCCGTTTTTTATAATTACCAATATTAATTTTCCATATCTTTTCGATATTTTCTATTTAGTCTATTTGTGGTCGAATATACAACTTTTAGATAAAATTTGGTAAAATTTCCATCGATATTCGATATTATCTTGATATACGAAATTTCCTTTTTACGAACTATCGAAATTTCTATGATCGTCGATATTTTACTCATTGGTTTCACCATTCTCAGGCAAGAAAGAAAAGTGGTTAAAGAAGAAGTTCGTACGTGCCAAGCATTCGAGCTATGGTAAAAGAAGAAAGTTGACGAGTTTTGAGTATGCGAGGTCCGAAGGGTGCATCTCTTGAAAGAGTTTTGAAGCCTTGTGCCTTTTCTCAATTAGTAGAAATCAATATTGAAAATTGTATTGTGTTTAAGGAAATTATATTTCAGTCATTCTGTTATATGTCTTGCCCTAATACACGTATGATTGGTTAATCCAGTTTCCTTATTAGAATAGATTACAGTTAATAAAACTTCTAGATCATTCGGGAGATTCTATGTAATGCCTATAAATAGGCCTTTCTATCAATGAATGAGTAGACTGTTATTCTCGTTATCTTTTCTCCTTTAACACGTTATCAGCACTGTGCTCTAACCCGAGCTTAATAACGAAACCCTAAAACCTTAAAATTTTCTGTAGCCATACCCCATCGATTTTGACCTGGGCACCCAGAAAATTGCTCTGGGCACCCACCAGCTCCCCGACGACCTCCACCCCGGCAGCCCCAGCATCTCGGTCGAAGCCCAGCAGCCTTGACCTAACCTTGGTCGAGCCCTAGTCGGCCTCCTTCCCCGGCGATCTCCCACCTCGCCACCACTGCCCCGACGAGCGCGCGTCTCCGGAAACGCAAGCGGACCTGCGCCCGATGTGGGTGTATCAAACCCCACTCGACCGGCGCCGCCTAGTCCAGCCCTTGCCCGCCTGTCTCTCGGCGTCGCCTGCCCGGCACCACGTCCGCCCCCGACCGCTGATGCAGACTAGATCCGACCCGGATCTGCTCGACCCGGATCGTTCTCACCCGATCCAAAACTTACAGAATGTAAGAGGGGCAAAACGGTAAATTTGCCCCTCCGGGTAATTTTTTTACCCCATCTATAAAATCAGTTTATTTACTGTAGTAATTCTTTAATTAGTTTTACTGTTTATATTATATGGTGAATATTACTAACCATATGTTTTCATTTCATGAAATTTATCGCGTGACTGATCACGATGAAATTGTACGAGTAATTTCTCTGTACGAACGTGGAAGTACGTATGAAAATTGCAAAGGCAACTTCTCTTATACGGCAAACTAGCACGTAAACTTTTATAAAAGTTGCCACTTTTGAATTTTAATTTCATAGTCGGGCTTCGTAGCCTTCTTCTACCCCCCCCCCACCTTTCTTATAACGTGGGTTGATGTGAGGAATTAGGACCCCTCATATCGAAGTTGAAATTTGTGACAGTTTGACAAGTCACGGTATTACGGCGAAATATTGTCGTGGTTAATAAAGGGACAAACATCGATTTGCGACGGAAATTGTCGCGGTTAACATCGATTAGTGACGAAAATTGTCACAGTTAATATCGATTTGTGACGGAATTTGTCACGGTTTACATCGAATTGAGTTACCATAAACTATGGTCTTGACCAAATTCAATACTTGGAATTAATTATCGTATATTGATAATAGTCAATCTTCCATCTTGTTGTTTGAAATAATTGACCAAAACATGAGTCCCATATTTGACATAAAAAAAAAAAGTGACGAATTTTATGTCACGAGTTCTTAAAAGAGGGAGAGGTAACGCCTCGAATCCCATATGTCATAAAAAGATTGGGCCAGTAAATGAAAGAAAAATTATGTTATTGATGTGGTTCTACATCGGTTCACTAATTGCAATGAAAGCAATATTATGGTCAATGTATACAAAATATATGGAGTTCTTGCAACAAGAAACTCACTATATGGAAGAAGATGAGAACATTATTTTCACAGTTATGAATTTTAAAAGCAAAAGGTATATTGCGGAATATATGAAGCATATGACTTCGGTTTAATAGTCTGAGTGACTTCAAATCCGTTTATTTTTCCAAGTTTTGTGAAAGCATACACCTCACATATTTGACTAAAGTTACTTAGTCGTTATATTTTGAATTAAATTCATGGTCAAGACCTCGATACAATTGTTGGCATATATATTCGAATTTCATTTTGCACATATGGTTCGATCTACATAAGCTATATGTTAATGTAAGAACAAAATACTGGTCACTCCTCTTATTTTTTAGGGTTCGACAGTTTAGTCCTCCTTTTTTCAATTTCAACAGCTCACTCCTATTAATTTTCAATGTCATACAATTAGGTCCAATTTGGTCCAACTGTTAAAATTGACTGTTAATATGATGACGTGGCACGTTAAGTGTGTCCACATCGGGCTGAAAATCCCTAAACTACCCCTAGCTTATTACATCCTTATCAACGCAGGAAATCCCTCTAATTTGATACATCAACCCACTCCTTCCCCTTCACCTCCTATTGCCGACACCACTAACCTGGGTTCTCTCCTTCTCACCCAAACACAAATCGCCACTCCCCCTCCACCAGAAACCACCATCCCCGATCTCCCACTGCTACCCGCTCCGTCTTCCGTGCGCGTCTACCGTTGCCGCGCCACCAACCCACCACCACCAATCTCCGATTCCACCATTCTCGACCCCAACCCATCCCTGATCTCCCACTATTACCCGCTGTGCCTTCCGTGCGCGTCTACCGTCGCGGCGCCACCAACCCACCACCACCAATCTCCGATTCCACCACTCTCGACCCCAACCCATCCCCGATCTCCCACTGCTACCCACTCAGCCTTCCGTGCGCGTCTACCGTCGCCGCGCCACCAACCCACCACCACCAATCTTCGATCCCACCACTCTCGACCCCAACCCATCCATGTCTATTCCGTCGCCATCGTTGCCTCTGCCCGAACAACCACCACACACGGTTGCTTGTCTTGCTACTCCGCCTGCCTCCGACGCTCCACTCCCCGATCCGACTAAACCACCGCCTCTGGTGGCTCCCTCTGAAGCCCAACCTACTGTTGCTGCACACCAAAACCAAACTCGATCTTGCTCTGGAATTTTAAAACCCAGAAATCTCACTAATGGAACCGTCAGGTATATATCCGGTTCCTCGTGCTCTACTCTCTGTTATCAATGATATGGAGCATTCTTGTTATACCCAGGCATCTCAATCCAAGGAATGACGTTCGGCTATGGCTGAGGAAATCAATGCTCTCTTGAAGAATCACACTTGCTCTCTTGAAGAATCACACCTGGGTTTTCCTGCGTTGATAAGGGTGTAATAGGCTAGGGGTAGATTAGGAATTTTACAGCCCGATGTGGACACTTAACAGTCAATTTTAACAGTTGGACCAAATTGGACCTAATTGTATGACATTGAAAATTAATAGGAGTGAGCTGTTGAAATTGAAAAAAAGAGGACTAAACTGTCGAACCCTAAAAAATAAGAGGAGTGACCAGTATTTTGTCCTTAATGTAATATATCGCATTACAACATGACACTACATTGGACTACATTGGACCACCAGTTATTATAAGGTGGCGTTTCTAAAGGCTAAAATATCATGATGTTGCGCAATGCACATCAGTTTTGGATCAAAAGAGTATTTGTAATGTCAAGTGTGGCACAATGCACATTTATACAATTGCAAAGGCATTACAAACAAGAGTCGTTTTCTACACTCTTGAGCGGATTCATAATTGCAAAAAGAAAATTGCGTTATTCTAAATGTCATCCAAAAATGGATGTTGAAAAATCCTTCTCTTTCTCTACAAGATCTAACAGTGGGCCGTGGGTGCTCACGACCAATTTTGCCAAGTTTTGGCATGTTCTAAGCCTTTTTTCGTCCATCTATGTTATATTACACGTCATGTAATGCACTCTAAAGGATTCTAATACCTTTTTTTTTTTTTTCAATCTCCATCGAAATTGTTAACATATTTTGGTTTCTATGTCTTGACATAAGACTGTTGTCTCTACATTCTAGTATATGAATGTGTTGTAGCGAGATTGAGTGTTTAGCTTATTGCAAGGAATAGACAACTATTCATGGATTTAGTGCTTTATAAATCCGTTGTGACTACGATGACTAGATCATTACAAATAATCAGAGCGGATTAATGCTCAAGTTTCAATGCCTAATGACATTATGATTTAAGTCACATATGCTATTTATGCATAAGGAAACAATCGAACCGTGCTATGACATAATGATATTCACGCCAACGTTTATCACCTGGAAATACATTGTGAGAATTGATGAGAATTTCTTATGTATCACTATAATGAATGCGCAATATTCATGAGTCACTAAGATTCGGTTGATTGAATCGGTTATTATCACCATTGATAAGAATGGAGACATTGACTCATGTAGGCTTTAACATAAATCGTCCGAGAAAATTTTGGACGTGTTTTGATGATCCGTATACTAAAGAGTAAAGACTCTTACGGACATCTTTCCTTTTGAGCAAAGTAACCATTGAGATCAAAGATCACCAAAATACAACTTGGTGGAGCTATGAGCAATGCTCACGACCTATGAATGGTATTAAAGCCATTCGCGTCATCCTCCTATACAATGGAGGCACTACTCATGCTTCCATAAGCAAATATAACGCAAAAGAATCCCCCATGATCTCTCATTGGCCATGCTCGTTAATCATTTTGTAAAGCCTATTCTTGGCAAATATTAGGAGCGACACCCTCCTACGCTAAAGACAATGATATGTAGAGACTAGCATAAACAAAATGCTAAGTCGTTGTTCACTAAGTAAGACATTACAATGTCTATAAATGATTCTACAAGAATGATACATAAGATGTTGGCTTAATGACTTCTCATTGTTCACTTTGAGGTATAATAATGCTATGGTGATGTTCACAATGGTTTAACTCAAGCCATAACAATTGGATGTTATGGGGAACCTTCACAATGATTGAAAAGTTGACAAAACCTAGAATTTCCGGTTTTTCAGCTTGCGGACCAGTCATTTTGAGATCCGGTTCACCAACATTTAGACCGGTTCTTGAGGCTCTATTTGCGGCTACTGATTCCTACCATCCAAACCTACCTATTTTCAAGATTTGGTGGCTTTTGGAGACCTAGAAGATGGTGAACCGCTGAACATAAGTGTTCACGGATGTCCAGCGACTCCGACGGACGGTTCGGCATGTTTTAGGCCGGTTCCGTCGTTAAGGCTGGCGGTTTTGCAATCCTAACGCCCATGTATACCTGCTTAACTTTGGTAGCGTTTGGAGCTCTGGAAAATAGTGAACCGTTAAAGGAAGTGTAAAATAGAGGTCCGGTGATGCCGGCGGTCGGTTCAACCGGTTTCTTTTTTACCGGTCCCGGCGGTAAGGCCAGCGGTTTTTTGGACTTGTAAGACCAACGACTACGAGTTGTAGCAGGGTCATAGTTTTACTTATTCATCTTTACCCACCATCATTCAAATCTTTATGTTACGGTTGTAACGGTATGCATATTTGTTAACGAATTGAGTTAACGTTCTGCAATCTATATCGTCCACATGTTGTATGTGCCATATTGGGCCTCCAAAAGTGCACAATGATGGGTTATTTATGATGAATATTGTCTTTGAATAAGATATGAGCTTCCAACTATAGTCCGCTTATATAAGGACCTTGACAGGCGATCTCTTTTATGTCACTTTGATGAGCCAGTCTTCCCGTCGTTAGGGGGAGATAAGAACAAGAATGTTTAAGTAGAATGACTTAGAATTGTCGTGGTTTGTCCCTACTGTGTCTCATCAAGTTTCCTAAAGTGACGAGATCACATATACATGCTGCAAACATGCCTGCAAGGATTGATGTCCCGATAAGGACATGTTGATGTCCGGATAAGAGGACATGTTGATGTCCAGATAAGAGGACATGTCGTCACCCATAGATGGTGGCATGGTGACACCAAAAATGTGGTAGATAGTGTCGCCAGGGCGTGGCTCCCACGGTTTAGGAGGAGGCCACTTGGTTCGATACATACTCGCCAAGGAAGAATGCGAGTTTGGCACAACTTGATCATTTAATCAATGATACATACTAGATTATGGTCATCATTGGGGGACGCCTCAATATCAATACCAATCCATATAGAGATCTCTACACTTAAAAATTACACCGGTGTACATGATGACGTGTTTTAATGAGTTTGATATCGAACCATACTTCGTTGAGAAAATACCAACGTTGTAGATTGGCCTAAATGGAAAAATGCGATCCAGTTTAAACAAAGAGATAGTGTTTTGGTTAGGCGACGCCGACACCCCAAGTGTAAACTCTATCAGTTATGTCTTTGTTAGAAAGCGTAGTGAGAAAAAGAGTTTAGACTCACCTTCTGGCGCAAGGTCTCTCACAAACACCCTGGAATCGAGTACGATGAGATATACTCTCGTAATGGATGTCATTGCACTCCACTACCTTGTCAGTTAGGTAGTTTCCGAAAAACTGAACAAGCAGCTTGTGGTCACAACTTATCTCTGTTGGGAACTAAGAGATGTACATAAAGATCTTGCATGGATCGGTTTTCACCCAAATCAAGTGGCTCCTGACCACGAAGCGCGTTTGCAAGGTATTTGCTAAGTATCTACTTGATTAGGGAAGGGATATGAAGAATTATGCCTATTTGCGTATAAATTCTGAATGAATCGTGATGAACTCTTATTAAACTAAGAGATGCCACTGCTCCAAAATTAAGAATGAAAGGATCTTGGGAATACTTGGTCTCGAAAGTGAGGACCGTTATTGATGATGCTTATTCATCTGTCGGCTTAAGGCAAGCTAAAGGACGATGAAGTTATGCCTGTATGTATCCCTTGATCGGTCGAAGTCTTGAGAAGACTTGTTTCGTCCATATGACGAAGAAGTATTAGGAGAAATTCTCCATCTAAGTACGGTAGCACATTCATATACTTACAATATGCTCGACTCGACATCTCATTCACTATAAACTTGTAAGGTCAAGTTCTCCTTAGTCTTTCAACTCTCTTCCTAGCGGTCGAGCATCTTCGCTCCCTCTTAGATGAGTGTGAAGGAACATCAAGGTAATGGACGGATGCGCCCACGCAATACCAATGTAATGGCAGTGATTTCTTCTATGAAAGGTTTAGGCTTATTTATCCCTACAGAAAGACACATCAAATGCGAAATCAAAATCTGCCCAATTTCGTAGGTCAACTTCCATGGGACCTACAGGATAGCCCACTCGTTGTAAAATGGTGAAATTGCTACCATTGGAAAGGTCTATGTGTCTACTTTTCAGGGACACTAACCATTTGATCACACCTATCATATTGAGTGAGTTATGGCTATTTTCGTAAAGTAGGACGGATCTGTCCGAGAATCTGCTTTGGCAGAACAGTCAACTTCGACAGAGCTTTGTGATCAGCTCAAGATGAACTAGGTTATGGACGTTGTATGGTTGGAAAGCTACATGTGTCTAATTTCCAGAACTTTGTACGGTTCGTCCATACCTATTGTATCGAAGACGTTATGACTGTTTAAGTACACGAAGGTCATGCCATGCGTCTTATGTTTTGAGTTGTTAGACAACCTTCTCCTGAAAGATCAAAGTAATGCTAATTGTAGCAGGTCTGATATAAGGATAATGTGGCTGGATTTAATGACTAAATCGTTGCCCAAGTCTACTTTTGAAGTATGTGAAATGCATTGGCTTGCGCCGTTTATCTGTACTCCGAGATTGAGTTACCAATCAGGGGGAGTCGTTGTGTAGACATCAGAGGGAGTCTACATGCATCACATGTTATCTTCAATTGTGGTTGGTGCGTTGTGCTCTTTTTCCCTTCGTCCAAGTCTTTTGTTTTACCCACGAGGTTTTTGTTTTACTTGACAATGTTTTTACCGAGGCAACACCATAAACACCATGTCATATTAGGGACGCAACACAAGGGGGAGTGTTTAAGGAAATTATATTTCCGTCATTTTGTTATGTGTCTTGCCCTAATACACGTAGGATTGGGTAATCCAGTTCCTTTATTAGAATAGATTACAGTTGATAGAACTTCTAAATCCTTCAGGAGATTCTATGTAATGCCTATAAATAGGCTTTTCTATCATTGAATGAATAGACTGTTATTCTCGTTATCTTTTCTCCTTTAATATATTGTTCTTTTCACTTTTATATGTAAATACTAGATAATTCACAACTTTTGTAGTACAAATGAACCCTTTGACTTGTCCATGCGCATAAATTAATTAAACAAACTAAAAAGCAAATCATTCAAATATAAACATCCGAAAGGCATCAATGCATGGCATTTAGAGTTTAAGGTTTATGATTTCGGGTTTTAGAGTTTTACTTAACTATATCTAATCATGATAAAATAATAAGTCTTAAACCCCAAACCCGAAACCCTAAACTTGAAACCCCAAAACCCAAACCTTAAAACTCTAAACCCTACACTTTAAAACCCAATACCCAATCTTACAAATTTAAATTAAATAAATAATTTTAGATTTATATTGTTAACCATGGTTAGATGAGTTAAAGAAAATAAGACATGTGTCATGCATCTAGGTGGGTGGGGATGACGATAGGGAAATAAGATCGGGAACAAATTTGTATCCAATGCATCAGATTAAGAATTCAAGAAGTTAAAGACAGTTCGAGTTATTTGCCACTACAATAGAGAAGCAAGCAAACAACTATTGCGTGCACATACATGGGTTGCCTCTACTCAGCAAACAACTATTGCATGATATTTTCAAGACTCAACCACTTCACACAGCAAATACATGGTTCTAGCCATTCACTTTGATTCAATCTCATACGAAGAGCCAAACAACTTTTATAAGTGGAAACTAATCCAATCTCCTTTGATGTGCCGAACATTCGTCATACCAAAGAACAAAATAAAACACGCACACATAGCTACATGATAGCACATCAGCACAATATTGGATCAGTCGAGTAATTAAACCAGTTCCAGTTGCCATGACAACTAAAATTTCATGCAACACATCAGGGAAAGCCGCAGCAGTTTCTCTCGCTGCAGCTACTCAAATTTGGTCTTGGGGTTACAAACAGTGTGAAAACACCATAAAACCTCCCATTCTTCTTTGGTTGCTGATTGTCTTGAAAAGTATATACCTTGTTAAATAGAATGTGACACTTAAAACTACCATTTGGAGGTATTTGAACTAATCTGATGTGGGCTCAACTCCAAAAAGTCTTTATCTTCACAGATATTAGATACTGCTGGTGTCTACTCGACTTCTATGAAGCTGAAAAGCAGGGGTGATCCAGCTCCCGCAACTGCATTGGATACCTGACCAGTTGAAGTAACCCAAGCGAGCATCACAATGTGCACAAGACAACTTGCCCTCCATTGCTCCTTCTTCCACTGTTTTATAGAGAACAATCACATCACATAAAATGATTTCCTATGCTACACAAGATTGTCAAAGAGAAAAGAAAAAGAGAGAGAGAGATGTTCTCCAAAGTCTACTTTAAAAATATAGAAGAAAATTTGACAACACCAGTTGACAATCAATAAAAGCTGTAAAATTTGACAATACAAGTTGACAATTTGACTGCAACTATAGATTAATCTCAAGTACCAAGAATCAAGGAATAGCTTTTGGAAAAGCTAGCTGGTTAAGTTAAAAATTAAAAATACAGTAATCTTCAAAATTATGGACTAGCAAAAAACAGTCTAGAAATAAGAATTTATAGACATACCTGCTGTCATCCATTTCAGAGGCTCAACAAATATGGATGAACATTCAGAATCCTCAGGGTTGTTAGAGTTGCTACTTTTCCGCTTACGCCATTCAAAAGATGTCTCACCCTGACCTGGAATGTGGTCCACAACATTATCCTGTACAGCAACAAGTCTTCGGCACTTTTTGCAGCGGAACGCAGATGTCCCAGTTTTACCTCCATTTGGAGGTGATTCCACTTGAGAGGTAACATCACTGGGCAAACCAGGATCAGCGCCAAATTTAGAGCTGTCTATTTTATCACCGCGATAATAAGATTCACCTGAAAGGATGAAAAGTTCTCAATCAAAAGGGAAATTCATACTAGCAACTGGTATTCAAAACTTCCATCTAAATGGTTGAAGAATAAGTAAGCAGAACTAAAAATATATGGTGAGCAAAACAAAATTTCACATGGTAAATATAAAGGCACAGTCACATGTAATTAACTGCTGTTATGATACTTCTTTCAGCCTTTCACCCCCAACACTCCACTAATAAGTTAGCAATGTCGAGGAGCAGCCATATATAATATAATAAAGATGATAATCAAGTTATGGTAGATAGCAGTTAGGACATGTAGATATATCCCAAGTAGTTTGCCTATGTTATATAAAGACAGAGACTGCTTTTATTGCAAAGGCTGATTCAACTTTATTAGGTCTTTGTATGGGTTATGTCACTTTAATCTATAGACTAAGATACTAACAGAAAACTTGTCTACGGTACTTTCATACCCTAACCTTGGACTATTTTCACTTCTTCACAGGGCCTTAAAGTATCCCCAACGAGCTCCAAAAACACAGTTTGCTCATCAGATATATAGACTGTGGCCACCAAACATGGTTCCCCCCAACTATGCTGGAGAAATGTGCTGTAGCAGACTATAAAGTTGTATTAAGAGTAAAAATGATCAAAGATTATGAGGCATAGCTTCCTTGATTCCTTTAAACTATTATATGCAATACCAGCCAGTACCAGAAAAAAAAAAAATAATGAGAACCCTGTAGTTCTTTCTAGAGTCCAAACAGAACAAGCAAATGTGGATGGTAGATATGTCTAGTGTCTACAGAAAACAAAAAGATAATCATATCACTTTTTGAAGAAAGGGAAAGAAAGTTAAATGAAAGTTCTCATGGAACTTACTCATAATCATATCTTAACAATTCCAACAATGCATTCATTTAAGAATAATCACCCAACGAAAATGATAATCATATCACTTTTTGAAGAAAGGGAAAACATTCGTTTAAGAATAATCAGCCAACAAGCTGAACCAACGTCCCCAGTGGGGAAAAAGGTTATTAGTTTTTATCTTACCCACTTCTCTTCAACTTACTTTCCTAACCATATGAGACAAGGCATATAATTGGATAGTCACACCTGTGAGGATTGATAAACATATAATGGTCAAACTACTTGCAGCAATGTTGAGGGAAAAAAGTACTTAGACTGAAAGTTTGAAACAATGTTTACAGGTAGAGCTTACTTCCAGGGATACACAACCTTTTAAGTAGACTAGTGCTCTTCAATACCTATGTGATAAGGTACCTTTAAGCAAGTGTATCACATTTCTTGACACCATGATACATTAATCAACTGACAGAATATGCAATTAGAGCCTATATACATGTCCATGGAACATGTCACTCACAATGTTGGAAAAATAGAATTATGTAGACGTCAATGCATAATGTATCAATATCCTGGACTGAGGCAGACAAACTCGAAAATAAACAATACAGAAGAAAAGTAAGGTACCCAATATTTTGAGGCGGAAAGACTTATATATGGGGCTGGCATGATCAACCTTGAAGCCCATTTCCTCGTACATTTTTAGCTGAACCGTGACAAAGAGAAGATAAATGTAAAACTCAAGATAGGTTATATACAGTGAAATAAGCATGTAGTAGTATAATCTTTTTTATGAATGTGGTATAGCAGTGCGTTGCATCACCTGATTTAGAAAACCATCATTGGGGCAAACAAACTCACAGCTTTGCCGCAGGGATCCTAGTGCATCTGCAGGAATGCATAAGCAAGACAAAAAAAAATTAAGAAAAGAAACAGATAAATTAAGAAAACAAAGGACTACCAATCTCCTCTCCTTTCAGTTTGACTTGAGTTGCTAGTATATATCATTCAATTAAATTTGTTTGGGACATTACACAAGTTAATCAAAAACTCTCGTTTATCTAGACCTTATAACACAGCTACTCCAGATAAAAAGAAAAAACACAAAAGTACTCTGAGTAACTAAGTAACTAATATTCCACTTTCTGTTCTCCTTTCTTCAATTGTTTATAGTGTATCAACTCAAGCATGCCACAATCGACTATTTATCCAAATCTTAGAAACAGTTAGCTTGATGATGCTACAAACTTATAGTCGACTGACAACAGTTTAGAAAGCAATCATCTGATCCTACCTTCTTGCGATAACTGTTCTGCTCTCATAAGATACGCGGTAATGACCGCTGCACTGCAACAAACACACGCAAACAAGGATATGTAAACCTTTCGAGCTCGACAATCAGAACACTGGGAAAGCTATTTGTAACTTATGACATACAATGATGACTCCAGCAAAGCAATGTGTACCTTCTAGACACACCAGCAAAGCAATGCACCAAAACAGAGCCCTGTTTTCGACTCTGATCAATAAAATCCAAACACACCTCCAAAGAATCCAACAAATTCTCGCTCTCCATATCTCTAATCGGAACCCCCATCCTCACCAGCTTCAAATCCTTCCCCGCATATTCCACCAAGTACACCACCTTCCCGCCGCCGGAGGACGCCGAGGCATCGCCGGAGCCGCCGTCGGCGTAGACCGTCTTTATCTCCTTGGTGGGGATTGCGAGGCCCTTCTTGTACTCCGAGAAGAAGGAAATGGAGGCGGAGCTGAGAACCGAGAGGATATGAGTGACGGTGGCGCTGCCGTTTTCGAGAATTTCCACCGCGTCGGTGATGTTGCCGATGAAGAGATTCTCCCGAACAAGGTGCGGCATGATCGCCGGTGATTTTCCCCGGCGCTGTTTTTGACTGCGTTTTTCTTTCCCTTTCTCTCTCTCAATATTCCTAGGTTTATATATTTATACCGGAGCAGTAAACGATTTTTACTTTTTGTACTGGAGCGGTAAAAGGTTTTCACTTTTGTGTTGGAATTGGGGTCGTATATATGTGTAGAACTAACTACTCATTCATCCCCAGAAACCTAGAAAAAAGAAGAAGAAGAAGAAATGGCGAGCGCTCCTCCGTCGTCGTCCAAAGTGGATGCGGTGAAGCAGATTCGCAGCCACGAGGTTGCAATTGCAGAGCTCAATGCTCTTTCACCGTCCCGGGTATTTTTTCTTTTTTCTTTTTCAAAAATAATTTTGCGAAATTTATGATTCTCTATCCGTTTCATCAACTCTTGTATGAATTTGTTGAAGGAGCTGATTGAATTGTGTATTTAGGTTTGAATTTGGATCGGTGCGTTTGAAAGTTTTCGAATCTGCTTCTCTATGTTTGGACTGTGTTATATGAACTGATAAATACTTGTTGAGACCTAGTTTAGTATAGGTATAAGCAATTAGTTGTTGCATTTTCGATATGCAATTTTGTTTTGTTAATTACTATGCAATTCATCACTGCCAACTGCCAAGAGTCTCTTTCTGTTTCGTTCTGGCATGTGTTGGCTAGTCCTACATTTTATAATGCAGGTTTTCAAATGTCTACGGCTTACTTTTGCAATGGTGTTTAGTAAGGATTGAGCAATACTTGCGCTAAAGTCACGATGACATTTGTTGATAGCAGTCTATGTGCTGAAATTTTTGTGTGATAGTTAGGTTTTCAAAGCATCTGGATAAACTTGTGTTGACTATAGGTTGGGTTGATAGGTTTTAAAACTTATTCATGTACAAACTATTCCCCCTACCCGTCACTGGTTTATGCTGCCGACAGTTCATTTTGAGTTCTCAGAAATCCAACTGTACTCGTCTTTTTTCTCCAGCACTGCCTCATGTATCACCACCCTCTAATTCTCCTGTTTCCTCCTATCCAACTTTTCAAAGCCTCCCAGAATCCTGTTGCAAAATCTTGACTAAAATTGAGACAAGTTGAGAGCTAGAAGGTAGAGGGAGAAGAATTTTTTGACTGTCATATTCATGATGATTCATAAACAAAAGAAAAAGAAAAAGAAAAAGAAAAGAAAGGGGAACTAGGTGAAGACAGAACTCGCGGTAGTCTTGGGTACCACTAAAGTCAACACAAGCAGAAACACTATTAGCGTTGTTGTGTTAGGGGAAGAGAACAGTGATGCTGAGTAAGGGAAGATGATTCAGGCCAGAATTCTGACAAAATGAGTTTGGGAAAGGGATTCGAGCTCCCTAACTCAACATCACTGTTCTCTTCCCCTAACACAACCGCCATAATTCTGACAAAATGAGTTTGGGAAAGGGATTCGAGCTCCGAAGGTTGTGAATGTTGTGTTGTAAAGGGAACAGAATAGTGATATTGATTATGTGAAGATGATATAGACCAGAATATTGACAAAATGAGTTTGGGTAATGGGTCCAGCTCTGACGGTCGTGCAAATGGCTACAGATGAAGCATCACACCTCTTTCTGACAGTGAGTTTACACAAGTCCAAACCTGAAGAGTTGATTGCTTCTGAAATCATAGGATAAGCTCTTGAATTGGAGAACAGTTTATTTGGATGAAAAACAAGGGTTGAGGATGATGAGAATAGTTCTCAATGAAAATTGAAAGTGAAGGTTGTTTAGAGGATGAATTAACTCAACCAGATATCTGATCTGAAGAAAGTAATTAAATCATAGTTGAGATTGAATTTAATTTAGAGACTTTCATATTGGAGCAGCAGGAGAGGGAAGAATTAGCACATGAAGCCACTTTGCCTGTTGAAAACAGATACTTGCGGTGGAAGTCTCTGGAGGGCAGTAGTTATGTTACAGAAGATATTCTGAAGTTTATGCTGCAGTCAGATAATATTTGCTAGGAGTCTCAATCAGCAATGTGAGGAGGAACGGTTGATTGCTGGCATGGCCTCTCAGCATTTCAATTGGAGGATAGTGGGGTGTTGGTTTGCTAAGGAAAGAACTGGAAAAGGGGGTTCGAAGTAAAATATGAGTCAGGAGAAGAAGGGCGCAAGACATGAGAAAGGGAACAGAAAACAGTATGAATGATGATCATTAGCTGAAATGCCTGGAATATAAGTGGGCTGATGAGCAGTAAGAAAAGGCAAGTAGTGAAGGTTCCAATATCCAGGGTTGGATTTCTCTCCTAGAATGTGGTAACTGATGTGTTATTGTGATGTTATGGTATAAAAAGTAGATCTCTGTTGGTGAATTCATAGTGGGTGCTTTCTTTTTTAGCCAAAGTAGAAGTGATTGCTGCAAAATTGGTTGTTGTCTGGTAATTATGGGACTAATTAAACTAGAGAGGGTAGCTTTCTGGGAGGAGTTAGCGGTCTGTGAGCCGTGTTGGTGAAGATTTTGATGCGGTCAGATTTACTTCCAAAAGATTAATCTGTGAAACGCATGAGCGAAGTTGAACAAGTTTAATGACTTTACTTAGGGCGCCAGTATATGTGACCTAGTCCTTCACAATGCGAAGTTCACTTCGTCAAATATGAAGTAACAAGTAGTTTGCTGCAGATTCAATAGATTCTATGGTTGTGGAATTGGGAGAGAATTTCTTAAACCTGAGGCAGCTTGCTCTTCCAAGGTAACGTTCAATCATTTTCAAGTTCTTTGGAGAGACTAATATAAAATGGGTCTGAGGAGTTTAGGTTCAAGATATATGGTTGGAGCATGCTTCCCTTGTGAAAGATAAATGGTGGGATCATGGGAGTTTCAAGGTGGGAGGGTTAAGCTTAAATATCAAAAAGAATACAAACAGAATAGAGTATGATTCAGAGACTAGGGGAAAGAAAAAAGAGGTGGATGTACGGCTGAATTATCTGGCTGCGTTGGAAGGAGGGCCTGAACGAAGAAGAGGGCAGACAGGGCTTCCCTCGACGAATAAATTTGGTTAATTGGTGTTTATAGAGGATATTAGTAGAGGCAAAGAGCAACTATGGTGGGCCAGTAATGTACAACAACAATTCTGAATTTCACAGAGTGGCTAATTGGAAAGGACGAGAAATTCAATCGAGTATGTTAGTGACTTAGAGTGGAGGTGTTGGGAGCAGAGTGGTTGAGGACTTCTTTTAAAAGAGGTAGTTGAGGACTTGGATCACATTGAGCTAGAAACTGTGAAGAATTATGCAAGACTGGATTCAAGCTCTGAGAGAACTTTCTGGGGTCTTAAATGTTTGAAGTGGAGCACAAGTATTGAGGCAAAAATGTGGTGATTTTATGGTAAAATATGTAGTTTCAAATTGCTGCTGCAAGGATAAGTCTTCAGCACCTGTCGGTTTTACAAAGCTATAATTTCAGCGATGCTGGGGTATCTTTTAAAAGGACGTGACAATTATCTTTTGATGTTTTTTTCTTTTTTTTCTTTTTCAGAAGTAGAATAATTAATGCGGAAGACAGATCTTGAAATTTTGCGATAAGTCTGATAGCCAGCCTTAATAATATCATTGCTAAGATGCCTGCTGCTAGAGGCTGTGAGAGCTATAATGTCTGATTAGATCATCACTACAGGCGCCTATGTATGAACTGTTGCGTCAGATCTTTGTTAAAAATGATGTATAAAAGAAAACGAAGAATAGCTGAATTTTTTGGTTAGGAAACAGCAATAGACTAAAAAAGGATTTGTATCCTTAGTCCCTAGTGCCTAGGGTAAGAGACCCAAGCGGAATCTGGTTTGTATGGGATGTACTTGGTAGCCATAGTCCTAGTCATTATCTGGATTCAGAGTAGGAAAGAGTTTAGAGAAGTAAGAACAGTAATAAACTACTTTGTATATTAATAAGAGGACGAAGATATAAAGGAAGCTTAATGAATTACATTTAAAAGTATTTTAAATAACAATTTCTTTTGTGGGTTTGCTTTATGGACGCTGCATCAAAGTTAGTATCTTTCAAGTGGAATCTCTACTTCATGAGTCGTGGTGATTACAATCCTTTTGAGTCTCTGTGGACTCCTAATGTGTTGTTTCAGTAGAGTAAACCTTTTGATGTTTGGGTAATGAAGCATGTTGGTTAAGTCTTGGGATTTGCATATGACAATTTCATTTTCTGCTGGATTATTAGTCTAAATTCTTCAAAAATGAGTAGGCTCACGCCTCTTTTTGTTTTTAGTCTTCTTTGGCTTTTAGTTTTCTTCTGGGTTTTCAGTTTTCGTTCTTTACTGTTTAAATTCTCATCCTTTCCTGTGGATGAAAAGCCTTCTTACTGTACAGAATTGTGAATTTGTTTTCCTTGACTACAGACAGTGTATCAGAAGAATGGGAACTTACTTTTCCGTACGACAATCCAGAAAGCATTGGCATCTGAACAGAGTAGGAGTTTTTCTATCAACTCTTAAGGTGACTTTCTCTGGCATTGACACAGCTGTACTGATTTATTTTCCTTCTTCATTGCGTATGTTGGTCAGAACAACTAGATTTGGCTAAAGCAATCCTTGGAAAGTTGAATACTTCTTGATACGGCTTGAACTACATTGATGCTTATGCAGCCTTCTAAGGTAAAAAACCTATGTGTTGACATTACTGTTTCAAGTATTGGAGAATGAATTATTGCATGGAGATGCAGTATGTATATGAGAGTGAAATTTTGCTTTTTTGCTTCTTTTAGGCCCACCTCCTGGTTGTCACCTTTCAGTTACATCCTTTTCCACCAAGTGATTGTTTCTTGCATATTTTGCCTAACAACCAAGGTAATAACGGAATAATAATGCCGAAAATGTTCGATTGGCCTGTCCCTCTAATGGTATAGATTGTAGTCTATAGTTTTAGTCATGGTAATGGTATCTAAATTGGTCTTTAATTTTTTATCTCTTGTCAATATACAATTAAATACAACCCTTGTGGACAAGATGTCCACCAAAGTGATATATTCTGTGAACTAAACAACAATCAAGTACAACCCTTGTGTGTAAACTAGGTGTTTCTTACTTGTGGGAGTATAAGGCTCAGAACCTCAGATTGATGAAGGTTATTTTATGTTGGTGGGAGGGGGCCTGGGGCCCTGGGCGTCATGATGAGTGACTGAGGGAACTATGGTATTTGAAAAGAAATTTAGATCTTTGGTTGGTAATGGCAGTGAAGAGGACTGGGTTCTGTGATTGATTTCAGTTGGACTTGGGTGGATGAGATTTAAGATAAAGAAGACTGGCATTAGTATTCAATGTAATTAAGGCATACTAAAAGATATACCATATGGAGGTGTAAGTGTCTCAACTAGTCAACTATAATCCCAGAAGCTACTTATAAGGCTATAACTAACATTTGAAGTTGTTGTTTTTTATTGGTTTATATCTCCTGATAGTATTCCTCTCAAGAGGAAGGACTCCTGTTATACCAGGTGAATGAGTCTTGGTTCATCAAATCACATGTTTACTTTCTCATTTCTGGTCCTTGCATCTCAAATTAAGGCACTTTGTATAATTTTGATGACTCCAGTTCTATTCATGAGGACTTCATCCGAAACTTTTACATCTTTTTTTTTGGAACAGGATACATAGTGGGTGCATTTCTTGTTGCATAGAATCCTGCTTTCTGAGAGTTGTGGAGACATTTGCTTTCTATTCTTTTCTCTGAGGCGCCTAAGCTGGAAAGCTCATAAAGATAATTTGTATGCTTTTCATCCCAATTATACATTAGAAAGGAATTAAATTATAAGAATGTTTCTGAATTCTATCTCCATTCACATTTTAGTAGTAATATTTATTTACATTAGGGTAAAAATAAATAAATAAAGTTTATAATAAGATTAAAAGGTAAATGTCAAAATAGATATGAATTGACATTGGTTTACAGTTTTGGGATCTAATGGTAAGGAAGTTTATGCCGATGTTTTGGCATGACATTCTTTTACCCTTGTTTATACACCTCATATGGAGTACTACCCAATTCTCTTAGTAAGGACTGGTGCAGTTAGCTGATTGACTTCTCATCTGATATGTCAATAAATCTCATCAATTAGTCCTGCTGGAAGAGTCCACTTTTATGGAGAAAACTGGTGCAGATCGAGTTTGCAGCGTGTGGAATGAGGCAAAGAATAAGCGCCCCTTTTTCCAATGATGACTTAGTATATGACAAGATTGACAAGTCTGTGGCCTATATATACTCGAGCTATTGACATTTTTCAGTACTGCTCCTTCCATCCAGCCATCCAATGTTATAGTTTTTTTCCCTTTCATGTCTTCACTCTTTACAGCAACTTGAGAAACCTCGCAAAGACTTTGAACTCTGCCTCCCAAATTCAGAAACTGATCTAACCTGAATTAATGGAGAGCTCATGCATGGGTGTGAGAATTTGGTCGGTATCCATGGTACTGTTTTCCCTGATGATCATCACCTTGGCCTCTTCATATCCAGGAGAGAATGAGGTATGCAGACTATCCTTGCTTGCCTTTAAATCTGAAGTAGTCAGCGATACTCTTGACATCCTGAGCTCCTGGAATGATACTTCCAACCTATGTAGTGAGTGGCAAGGTATTACTTGCGGACGAAGACACCAGAGAGTCACGGTTTTGGACCTCCAATCAAGCCAGCTTAAGGGTATATTAACTTCGCATATCGGAAACTTGAGCTTTCTGAGGACATTAAACCTCCGAAACAATAGCTTCGCCACCACCATTCCTCAAGAAATTGGTCGATTGTCCCGGCTGCGAAGACTACACCTCGGTGACAACTCCTTCCAAGGTCATATTCCCATCAACATATCTCATTGCTTTAATCTCCAATATCTTGTCTTGGCTAATAACACTCTTACTGGGAAACTTCCAATGGATATTGGCTCGTTGTACAAGCTTCAATTTCTTAGTTTGCGTAGGAACAAATTTTCAGGGGAAATCCCAGCTTCTTTTGGAAATCTTTCTTCCCTTCAGATTCTTTCTATGGAAGAAAATAATCTGCAAGGTGGCCTCATGAGCAGCCTTGGGAATTGAAAAGCTTAAGAGCTCTTACATTGGGTATGAATTTATTGTCTGGTACCATTCCTCCTTCCATATACAACCTTTCTTCAATTCAATACATCTCTGTGATTGGAAACCAACTTCATGGAACTCTTCCTTCAGGGTTGGGCTACAGAATATTTCCAAACCTTCGAGTCTTTCAGTTCCAAATGATCATGTTCAGCGGAACAATTCCATCTCTGAGTTCTTTGAGAGGGATTCAAGATGTTGACCTATCTTGTAACAAATTCTTTGGAGCCATTCCCTATTATTTGCAGAGTTTCCACTTCTTGCAGAATTTAGACCTCTCATTCAATTATTTTAAAGGCGAGGTACCCAAACAAGTAGTTTTTAGGAATACAAGTGCGGTTTCTCTCATGGGAAATAGAAGACTTTGTCGAGGTGTAACTGGGTTAAGATTGCCTAAATGTATCACCCCCAATGTACCCAGGCACTTGCCTAAGCCAGCTACAGCATTAGTATATAGGCTGGCTGTTATCATCATTTCTTCCGGGGTCATTAAAGTAGGAATGATGTCCAATACGATGAAACGCAAAGAATTGAAGAGTGCCTTATTTCCATTGCTAGGATAGGGGTTGCTTGTTCTGTGCATATGCCCAAAGCGCGTATGGAGATAGGGAAAGTTGTAGCTGAATTACGTGCGATAAGGGATATACTGACTGGAAACCTGGATGCCTAGAGAGCATATGATCACTGCCTAAGGCCTTAGTCACCCCCAATGATTTGTTGTGGGAGAGTTCACCCAGAGCAACGGATATATAAACCTGCTTTCACTATTGGTGAGTCCTGCATATCTTTAATTCAGTAGAACTCCTAGGATTTATTTAATTTAATACTTCATATATGCAGTCATGTATATTTATTCACTATGAAAGTGGAAATAACCAAAGTGAGAATATATACCATTGTTTGCAGAATTGCAGGGTTCTGATTCTGATAATCCAATGGGGCGCGCCTGTTTTTTCATGACACTTGCTATGGCGTATTTTATCAAACAGGTTTCTACATCACCCACCAAAACCTCCATGAATAATAGCCTTGCTCCAATTTCAGCAGCAGAATTTAAAATCTAAATCTAACCAAATCATTACAATAAATAAGAAACATGCCTCAATTACTTAAATTGCACCTTGCTGTACAGTTCCTTCAGATCATAATGAACTCTCAAGTGATTGTTGCTTTCATTACACTATTTCAGTTTACTACAGTATAATTACTACGGCTGTAATTTTGGTGCATTATAAATATTTCTCTTTGGTTTGCACTGCAGCAGTAGACATGACAGATAACACACACAAGCTATTAAACTTACCTAGGCCTCATCATTTGGCCCTTCGGCCCTAGCCCGCCCTAAAACCCGCCCTACCCTCTAGGGCCGAAGCCCTACCCGGCCCTCCATTAGGGTAAGGGTTGAGCAAATGAAACCCGGCCCTACCATACGGCCCTACCCGATCCGGCCCTAAAAGCTTTAGGCCCTAATAATTCTATATTTTTTCTATTGTTTTTAATGTCTCTTATTTTTTAGATCAATACAACTAATATTCTTTCTTATAATTGGTTTTGTAAGCTTTATTTCTTTTATTTCTTTTTGCTTTGTTAAATAATGATTGAATTTTGATGATTTAGAGAGATAGTTCATAAGATATATAAATATAACCACTTAGATTAATATTTATTGATACATGTTCTAAGTTAAGTATAATGTATATGCATGTATTTTAAATATGACTAAAAAATATAGTGTATTACATATAAGTGATATAATCATTGAGAAAATTTTGAGAAAAAAAATTAAAACTAGCCAATTTCGGCCCTATTTAAAAGGCCGGCCCTACCCGGCCCTTTTTAGCCCTAACGAAATGGGCTTTTAGAACGGGCAAGAGTTTACATTTTCAAACCTCGGTCTTAAGTTTTGTTGACTAAGTCAAAACCCTACCCGGCCCTACCCTAAGCCCTAAAATTTAGGATAGGGCCGGCCATGATGAGCCTAAACTTACCATGTGTCTGGTGATTTAAGCTGTGGATCAAACAGAGGAGAACATAAAATAGATTATTCCAGGCATGATAAACATGGTGGAATAAACAGATCATTACAGTAAACATGAAAGAGCCCCAAACAGAGGCAGAATATGTAGAGGGTGATTTCACTTGTATGTATAGGGTGATTTAACTTGTCCGTAGCTACAGCCTGTTTCACCCTTTTATTTTTTGCAGATTCTCAAACGATAACAAATGAGAGGAAAAGCAAATTTTCTTCAAAAGTTAAAGTGATAACTTGCATCAGATATTTAAGAATTGGGACTAAATTGAGACACTAGCTCGTATAGCATGTACTAAGACTGCATCAAGTGTCTTAAGAATTGGTTACCAGGTGATTCAAAGGGACACCATATGTCAATATGTCATCTATATATACAAGGTTTTTTTGTGTGTGTGCAATTGAAGTGAACACAATCGTCTCTATTAAATAACTAGATCTCAATCTACAAAAGCTACAGAACTAGGCTACACCATTTATGATGGGATTGTCAAAGACCTAATGAGATGGCGATTATCAACCATAGACAGCATTTCTCCATATATGATGTTCCTCTAGTATATTCCTTGGGACTCTTAACCAGACCAGACTATTGTAAGTTTAGGAAACAAAATCTTCAGTAGAGTGTGGAGTATAGGGTCATACTGTTTCATATTAGCATTCAAAACCCGTCAAATTCTAATTATATAGAAATTTTATTTCAAAATATGATCTACTAGAATGAGATGAAAAGAAACGTTCAATTGATATGAAATATTTCAACATACCCAAGTAGTATGGCATGCATGTAAAGGATGAAGTCCATGCATGCACAACAATAACGGAGGTAGGATGAAACTATTACACGGGCTAATTGTAACACACGATCTATGGAATATGCGAATCAACAAGTTCTTCTTAGCACCTTTTATGGATTATAGCTTATTCGTTACACCCTGATCTTCGTGCTTCTTAAACTTAGAGCTCATATTGGTTATGGGAGGGTGTACGTTGCTAAGGAAAATCAGTCATATCCGTGAGAGTTTACTATCACGAGTTGGCACTGACTATTATTAAGGTTATATATGTTATTGGTTGTTGGCTTGGCACTATATCAAGGGCTCAAGGCTGACCTTGTTGAGAATAAATTATTTGTTCTAGGATATTCCACATTGTTCTAGGATATTTCATATATGTGTCTTAGCCTTATGCCATCAGGATATGTAGTTAGAATAAGACTATGTAATCTTTATCATTACCATATTGGTACTTTGTAATTCTCTATATAAAAGGCTCATATCAATGAATAAGATGATGATTCTCTGGCTATCTCTTATTCTCTACACTTTATTAATCTTGTTCACGTTATCATGCACTTTGTTCTAACCCTATAGTTAATAGCTCATCATTTGTTTTCCAAAACCCTAAAAAAGCGTCATTCGGCTCCTCTGTCCGACTGCTGCCGTTCATCCTTCTTCTTTTTTTCGGCCGCTGCCCGATTTCCTCCAACCGCTAGTCCTCGGTTGTCACCCGCCCATATTTGGCGGTCGTTTTTCCCGGCCTCCTTCGGCTTAATTTTTCAGTTTTTTTTCTTTTAAATTTTGTAGTTTTTGAAAGTCTTTATGGTTTATATTTATATGGTAAATATGACTAACCATATATTTTGTTTTCCATGAAATAATCGCGCGATGAATCACAAAGAAATTACGCGAGGAGATGCCACTAGCCCTAACGACGACACTCCTGGTCTAGACCCAACATGTTAAAACTACTCATGTCAGCTCATGACAATGCAACCATTGTGGATCTCTGGTTCACTGGTTCAAGATTGTCAAGCTCATCCTCAAATCGTGAATGCATACATAAAGGTACGGAAAATCAATATGAGGACAAGAACATCATCCTCATGATCACAGATTTCAAAGATTCGGATCCAGCTCTAGCTACCCCTGACTTTGATGTCATCTGCTAGACATTGATTTTCGTTCTAAGCTATATGTAATAAGACGTCATATCGAGACCTCGATATATATACATTAGCAATAATGAATGTCTTGAGATTTTTTTGAAGTTATGAAACTATTCTCCTCTAATGGTTCGTATTGATTTACAATCAAGATGTACACTTACATCGTCCTTAGAAACATGGCATATTGTGCCGATTTGGTCTCTTCCAAGCAAGTAAAGATAGCACGACCTTGCATCTTCAAGGAGGATCGCCAACGTGTTTCCAGTTAAGTCTTCTAGTCTATAGCAGATTTTCCATCATCAATTGTTCAACTAGGCTCATCTGAGTTAGTATGATGTCTTAGAATTGTCCGAAATTAAGGAAATAATGGTTTCAAGTGTGTCTCGCACTACCGACCCTCCACATACATGCCTGGTCATGCTGACTTGGAGTTACCGAAAACTTTTGATTTTGGATCCACCTACGCTATTAAACCAATTTCCATCTTGTAAAAGACGTTGAAGACTTATCAAAATCGGACAATCATCATCATGATCAAATCTTGTAGGTCCTCTGAGTTAGTTTATGTTCGTGTCAGGGAGCTTTCGCTAACTAGTCATGGAGTTTACGACCTTGTAAAGACCAAAAGGACTTGATTTTGATCATATACACATCATTTTGGTTTCGGCTTATGCCCACATGCCATCGGCAAGCTTCATTGCTTTGCATATGCCAAATCTGCAAAAAAACACCAATCTGTCCATTCTGGACAGACAAATTCGTTTGAGATTTATGAACAGCTCCAGACGAACCAGACCATGCACTTTATATCATTGGAAAGCTCTACGAGTCTAGTTTTCAGAAATGTTTGCAGTTTCTCCATATCTATTTTAACGAAGAAGTTATGGCTATTTTAGTGCGCAGAGGTCATGCTGCACGGAAATTTTTATGCACTCTCGGGATTGTAGCTTCTTATAGCACCTTTTCAATCCTTCTAAATAGTTCACAATCGAACTATTTACTCCCCTATCTACTCTTTTTTGTAGATATGTCTCATAGAGACATTGAGTACCTCGCAGATAGTGGAACTATCCACAACATTCTAAGGAACCGGCAACTATCTTTGGATTTTGTGCCTTTGTAAATCTTCTGTGACTACAGTAATTGAATCATACCGGTCATTAAGGGACGCGGTTTAACTTGAATCTTGATATCTCATGGCACCATGATCAACGTCACAGATGTTCTCTATGCATTGAGAGGCAACCGAACCATGTTGAGCTTTAAAAACATTCATGCTAATAGTTTTCATTTGAAACACACATTGTGAGAATGAACTCTTTTGTGTATACCTTCTCATGAATACGGACTGAAGCGCATCTTGGAGAAGTTCATGAGTCAATCTAGTGGACTGTATGTCACTACGATTCAAATATCGAATCTTTTGTTGTCGCCAAACATGATATTTGGGACATCGCCTCATATAGGCTTTGGTATTCACCCATTTAGGTCATCCTGGAAGAGATATAATGGTCCGAATTTTGAGCTACTTTAAATTCTCATGGACATCCATTCTTCCGCTCAAAACGAAGACATTCGGGATCTAGCTTCTCCCTAAAGCATGATGGTGACGCCATGGTTGTAAATGACGGCACCCGGGGGACATTGACATCACCCGAACACGGCTCCAACTTTTCAGAGGATGTCCGGTCAATACCTCAAGCAATTGAAGTGCATTGGTCTTTCCTCGATGTCTCATTGGCCCCCTGCAATGCTCATTGCTCGTTTTGAAAGCCTATTCTTTAGCTAAATTAGGAGTGAGACCCTCCTATGCTAAATGACACAAAAGTGAACATTCCATTCTTACATCAAACTATGTAGATAGATACAACCAACTTGCGGACACCTTTTTATGCTTTATGGTGTTGGTTGAAGTGATAACACACCGGTCGCGTGTTACACTATTATCTACTGCTTATGCTGCTTGTACTTCTAAAGGGCTCACTAGCCATTTTTTTTAGAAGTTATTTACAAAGATTGAAGAGGGACAACAGCAGAACTTGTCATCCCTGAGGAAATCGTAACAGCAGTACTTGTCGTCCCAGAGGAACTCAGGACAACAACACTTGTCATTCCTGAAAAACTCGGGACAGCATAAATACCTGTCATCTTATAACCTATTTGGTGTCACGGAAAATGACTACGATAATAATCTTAAGATTGGTAGATGCGCACCAATACTTCCATTCATGGTTATATCACATGTAGCTTTACTATTAATCTACGACCCATCATTATTGAATATCGTTGTACTACAAGTCGTGACTGTGTACCAGGATTGACACGAAATTGCAATCCTTGAGCTCAAACAGGATTGAAACGGATCTCCAATCTTTGAGCTCGGCTAGATGTTATTTCTAGGTGTCAAATCGCAATGTCACTGCGCACAATGAGGGGTCATTTGAGATGAATAAGTATTTAGGTTGGATATGAACCTTCACCTATAATCCTCTACAATTATATATTACACTAGTGTAGATGAGGACGTGGGATAAAGAGTATACTATCAAACCACCCTTCGTTAATGGATATCAACTTAGTTGATTGACCTAAGGAAGATGTGATCCAACATAACAAAGAGATAGGCCCTTGGGAAGGTGATGCCGACACCGCAAGCTAAACCCTATCAACTATATATGTATTTGTTAGATAATGTAGTGAGAACAAGAGCTTAGACTCACCTTATGGCACAAGGTCTCTCACTAACACGCACTGGGATCGACTACGATGAGATATACTCTCGTAATGAATGTCATTGAACTCCACTACTTTGTCAGTTCGGTAGTTTTTGAATAACTAAACATGTAGCCTATGAATGTGGTCATAATAACATCTCTATGGGATCAGAGATATACATGAAGGTCTTAAACAGACTTCATTCATCTGAATCAAGTGGCTCCAGACCACAAGAGCACGCGTTTGCAAAAGGAAGTTTGAAACGCACACTAAGTAACTACTTGAATTGGAAGGGATATGATGAATTATGCCTTTGCGTGTTGATTCCGGATTTACATGGACTCTTGATTGACTAAGAAATGCCAATATGTGTCGAACATCCGAAGTTAAGAATGAAAAAGATCTTGGGAAGACACGGTCTCGAAAAGGCACTCGAGGACTGTATTGATGATGATTTTCCATCAATCGGCTTAGGCGCTTTAACGAAAGTGAGGCCTACATAGACCTCATGATTAGTCAAAGTCTTTGCTCTAAAGAGAGATCCGTTGTTTTGTCTAAAGAAAGATGACAAATATGTGTTAAGAGATGGAGTTCTCATCTAAGTACAATAAGATGCATCAATGTACTCTCCATTGTCATGTTTTTTTCATTGACAGTGTTAATATAATTAATAAAAAGCAACAAAAGTATAATATAACAAAAGCAACAAAATTATGCATGCATTGTCGACACAACAACAAAGGCTTAAAAAAAAGCAGCACCAATCCTTAATTATGAGAGACAATGTACTTAATTGGCTAAGCAATGGTGCTTCCAACTGCATCTTCCATAGAAAAAAGATCGAGTTGGTGACGATAAAATTCAGCTTTATAAACGACAGCTTCCTCAATCGCAACTTTATAACAGTCGGGTCCAAGTTTGTAGCCATGCACTTTTGTTGATGGGTCAACTGCTGATATTTTTCCTTTAGCCACAACTACATTTGTGCCCTCCCAATCCAACAAATTGCACCGATCATTAACACGAATAGTGGTTGCTTCTACTGACTACACAATCCAAAGTCAGCAACAGCTTGATAAAATCAGTTAGTATGTAGAGATAAAACATAACAAATCTCAGATGCATAAATGCAGTGGCGTATCTATTTTTATGTGCAAAGGGGCTATGACACTCTTTATGAGTTTCAAACAAAGTTGTAATTTATATGATATAAGAGCTGATTGTTAAATTATCCATACCTAAATCCCTAATAGATATCGGTTATTCAATTTATTTTTTATTTTTGAATAAATATCTCATTGATATATTGTAGGGGTGGGCAGAAAATCCCGTAATCCCGAACCCGTCCCGGTCCCGTCCCTACTATTTTAATAATTGATTTTTTTATTAATTAATATGTGATGTGAAGCTTTTATTTAAGTGTTTTGATCTTAGCTCTTTGTTTCTTTAAGTTAATAGGTTGTCTCCAATTCAATAATAGTGATGTTTAATACTTTAATTTGTTGATTGTTGTAGACTCTCTTCTTGCACTGTAGTAGTGATGACATGTTTAAAGAAAGTAAGCAGTATAAACTCTTTTATTACACCGTGTTTTACTTGTAAATATGTTACAAGTACTTGTTAATACTTAATAGAGTAAAGAACACTATAAAACTGTTTACGCCTGAATTAATATTTTACTGGACAGTAAATGTCTATGTAAATATTAATTATTTCTTGGACCATGCCATACCGGCGAGATGGAGTTTCTCTAAGTTTATAAGTGATAGCTCGCCAGTAAGTCCACGCGAGCCAAGTTAGACTTCGCACGGAACGAACTGAATGAGAATTTGACTTTACTTAGCTCGCGTGCGGGATGCCTTCGCACGGAATTACTGTTCAACACTCCGCGAGGCGAAGCAAGATTGCCAGTCCGTGAGGCGAGGCGAGATTGCCAATCCAGATGGACTCTCCGCGTAGGTGAGGCGAGGCGAGCTGGGGAACTAGCTCGCGTAGAAGACTTCGCGACGAAGCGACATGTTAAGCCCGCGCGCACCACGACAAACGTTGAAGACTTCTACAAGTCTTTGACATGCTTCGGGCCAATCCCTGTGGCCCATTAAATATAAAAAGCCCTTTTAAGGCTCGCGAGCTGCAATAGCCCGCCAAGTGGACGCGAGCTACAGAAGCACGCGAGATAGGACACTGTAGCAGCCCGCGAGATGAGGATGCTCTTAATTCCAGTTCGCATAGGAGTCTACAGTTGGCAGCGCGGAATGAAGTGTGCGAACTGGACACGTGTCACGAGTTGGTTGGTTTGCATGGACGAAACAGTGCCCTTGTGTTATTAGGTTTTCCGAATTCAACTTGAAGTAGGATTATCTCTCTCTTCTGCCGCAAGGCAAGCTCCACTATATAAAGGGGTCGAAGGCTCTCTCAAAAGGACACACAACTTTTACAACAAACAACTCAGAGACAACTCTCAGACAAACCCAAACTGAAACCCAGTTTCCCTTCGAGCCCTCCTCGAAAACCCTAACCCTAAGCGCCGCCGCCTAGGTCTTTCTCCAGAGCTCTCCGGACTCTGCATCCCCGCTTCTCTCCGAACTCCCTTTGTTTGCTCTGCTCGCGCCGCCGTGAGTATCGACCCGCTTGTGCTCGTAAATCCTCCTCTGAGGTGGCACCTGTGACCCCCCTTTTCTGCCTGATCAAGAAGTCAAGCGCATCCCCCATCAACCTTTTCCTCGTCCGCGAGGTGGCACGCCCGCAACACTCCCATCTCTTTGTCTGCTAGAAGCCTCTGCTCCGCGCGCTGAGGACCGTGGCCAAAACAAAAACTATGAAACTCTTTATTTTACTTACAAATTTATTTTCAACTTTTTTTTATCTGGGATTGGGTCTGTCCCGTCCCATCTCGTCCCGTCCCAACCGGGATAGGGCCCGGGTGGGATGAAATCTTAAAAACGCAAAGCCCGTCCCGTCCTGTCCCGTCCCGATTTCAATATCTTGGATGGGCTGTGGGATTAGCTCTATCCCGTCCCATGCCTACCCCTAATATATTGAATCTCAAGCCAAAAAACGCCATTACATATCCTCCCTTGATTGATATATAGGCATATCCTATCTTCCATTAAGCTTGGTTCATGTTCGATGTTTAATATTTAATAGTCTAATTGTTTGCTTCTTGAGAGAATGTTAAGGTTATATATACACCATGTAAAGCTCGTTTTATCAGTCTAATGAGGTTATTGAATTGCTCCAAAGTCCATAATAAGTCTCAGCTTGGCTGCGAAGTGATTAATTTCAAAGCATCTATAACTTCTAGTTTTTTTTTTTTTGGTGGAAACTGAAAACCAAGAAAAGGCAAAGAGCCTTCTTAGTTCCAGGCTTTATTAAAAGAAAATAAGATTACAAGAGGAAGTGAAGGGAAATAACACCAAACCTTCCAAGTAAAACCAACTATATAAAAAACTAACGACGGATTTCGAATTAAGGTGTCAGGGTTCCACATCTATACTTTAACTAAATTGACCACCTGTGTGGTGGTTAACTTTTGTTTTTTAATTAGCTAAATATCAATAAAAATGAGTTTAATTATAGCTTAATTCTATCATCCGACCACTGAGAGAGCATCTATCTGTATATTATGTTTGGACCTCAATTCCCCCTTCTCCCCCAAAGTCCAAACCCAACTTTCAAATCCTGTTCCTGCCAGTGATTTTACGGTTGCAGAGAGTTTTTTTTTTTTTTTTTTTTTTTTAAAAAACAAAGAAAAAAAAAAAGGACGACGAAGGACCCATGTACATAATCCAGAAGTCCAGAACCTACTTGTGGGCAAATTCACATTCCAACGACTCATTTATTAAGCTCTTTCGGTTCTAGTGACCGGTGATGTCAGCTTAATAATTTGGACATTCTAATTGCATCACCCAATACGTCACAACCACTTCGACATCGAATTTTCCTCACCAAGTACGTCACCCCAGCCCAAAATCTAAAATCTCCTTCCTCTCTATATATAGGGAGCTCACTCCATATCTGTCTGTCTCTCACATTTTACTACTCGAACTGCATTAATCTAGCTTCTGCACCAAAACTATCAGATAATTAAGAATCTGCCAAAGAGAAAATGGTGATGTCTATCGAGCAAGAACACCCCAAGAAGGCATCTGGATGGGCTGCAAGAGATTCATCTGGTGTTCTCTCTCCCTTCAGTTTCTCCAGAAGGTATACGTACAATGTCAACTAGTATAACATGTTCTTCCTCTTCGCACTCACAATAATACATTTGTTCTGTGTTTCTAAAGTTGATACAATTGATTTGATTACAGGGAAACCGGAGAGAAAGACGTGACGTTCAAAGTGATGTACTGTGGGATTTGCCATTCGGACCTTCACATGGTCAAGAATGAATGGGGCTTCTCTACCTATCCTCTGGTTCCAGGGTACGATAGCTTTTTCATTACTACGAGGACATGCACTCTTTACTAGTGTAATCAGTAATCTAATCTGAGCACAATTTGGCAATGCAGGCATGAGATTGTTGGTGAAGTGACGGAAGTAGGAAGCAATGTACAAAAATTCAAAGTTGGAGACAGAGTCGGTGTTGGATGCATTGTGGGATCTTGCCGATCTTGTGAAAATTGTACCGACCACCTTGAGAACTACTGCTCCAAACAGATACTCACTTACGGTGCCAAGTACTACGACGGAACCACCACCTATGGCGGTTACTCTGACATTATGGTGGCCGGTGAACACTTCATAGTACGCATCCCAGACAACTTGCCTCTTGATGGTGCTGCGCCGCTCCTATGTGCCGGGATTACAACCTACAGCCCCCTGAGATATTTCGAACTTGACAAGCCCGGCATGCATGTAGGTGTGGTCGGCCTACGCGGTTTAGGCCATGTCGCCGTGAAGTTTGCCAAGGTTATGGGAGTGAAGGTTACAGTGATCAGTACGTCCCCTAAAAAAGAGGAGGAAGCTCTTAAACACCTAGGAGCTGACTCGTTTTTGGTTAGCCGTGACCAAGATCAAATGCAGGTAGTTTTTCGAACAAGTTACACCTTTTACAACGTTTAAGTGGACTAAACAATGAACAAGTTACTTAATTTTTGTGTCATTGATTAATTTGTAGGCTGCCATTGGTACCATGGATGGGATCATTGACACAGTTTCTGCACAACATCCTCTCCTGCCTTTGATTGGTTTGTTGAAGTCCCATGGAAAGCTTGTTATGGTTGGTGCACCAGAGAAGCCTCTTGAACTTCCGGTTTTTCCTTTACTCATGGGTAAGCATGTAACTAGAGTAGTGAGCTTTACCTGTTATCTTCTGTGCGCATTAAACAGAGTTTAATGTTGGTCTTAACAGGGAGAAAGATGGTAGCTGGTAGCGGCATTGGGGGTATGAAGGAGACACAAGAGATGATAGATTTTGCAGCCAAGCACAACATAACAGCAGACATCGAAGTCATACCAATCGACTACTTGAACACTGCTATGGAGCGTCTAGTCAAAGCAGATGTCAGATACCGTTTTGTCATCGACATTGGAAACACGCTGAAGGCTAACTCTTAAATTCTGCAATCCACACTGGATCAATGAAGAAACAAGAACAGAAACGGAGACTGATTTAGTGTCATACTCGGTGTTGGTTTTCCTTGTAGCATTTTTTGTTGTTTGCTACATGAATAATGATCACATGAACAACTGCCTTCTGTGATGATTTGATAATAAAAGAATACATGAACAATGATACTGCCTTCTTTTGTAATGTTTTTTGCTATATAATCACTTCAAATTACTTTGCTATATCTCTAATCCCTACTGCTATTGCAAATTCATCAAAAACCAAAATTAAGAACTGAAAACTTATATCTGGTACAAACACACATGAAGTTATCTAAAATGATGACGGACTTTCATATAGAACTCCAAAGGTTGGAATTCCTTCTCTATCACAATGTCAAAAACTAAAAATCAAGAGATCCAGTCTTAGAGGACCCAGAAGAACTACCAGAAGTGCCATATGAACTCCCACTAGAACCATCGACAGGGGCCTGATTTAGACATTCTAAAACCAAAAACCTCCGCTTTTGCAGCTTTATTGAGAAGGTTGTTGCATCAAGAATGACAGGAACCTGTGTAAGTAGAAATTATGAATGACAAAACAAAAACATATGAAGCATACTAGCATAGTATACGCACTCAAGGTTCCTTGCCAATAAGAAGTATACACTGGACCAACTTCTATAGATGTGGTAACCATACAATTAACGTGTATAGCATTAACTACTCAATAGGTAGCAGAAGTAGTGGTATTTCATTAACTGTACTGACAGATTAAATGATCTCTAAGGATGACCGAGCCTCGGTCATGTAGTTGCATATTTGCAAATTCGTATGAAGCTCGCAGAAACAGTAACTTTTGTACCAACTCCATGCGAAAATTCAATCAGTTTTAGATTTGGGTAAAGCAAAGTTTTGCACTACCTGCGTGTTAATTTGTGCAACTTTCTGTACATTAAGAAGGCCAACCATGTCCTGGGAACCAGTAAGGAGGGTTGCCAATTCCTTGTCCTCATCTGAATCAATCATTCATGACAGGTTAGTATTGATATAACAAAACAAAAAAATTGCGAGACCAATGTGAAAGCTGATATATACCTGGAAGCGCTTTAACTGACAGCAAGGTATCCGCCATGTGCTGCCATCTTGTAGAGGAGGATGATGAAAGAAGAGTAGGCGGAAATGTCACAACAGCAATTGCATTTGAAGATCATAGCATGCTTTTCAGAGATCTTAGTAAGGAAAGCATGTCCCATTCCTGCAATGCAACAGTATTACACTCGACTCAGTAATACAATACATTGATTCGAGTAAGGAAAAGACATAAACAACCATAAAAAACAGCACAACAGCAGAGAATAGAAATAAGAAGCAGCTGCAAAAGAGAGACTCGGAATAGCAGTTGAAGACCAAATAACAATTGCCACTCACCAGGTTGGAATATCCACACTGTGGAGCACAGAATGATTGAATGGCAATTCGACCAACACAAGAAATGTTGCTGTCATTTCTGTAGAACAGTCAGAAGCAGGTGAAAACAGAACAACTACAAAATTAAGATTAAAGAATAAACAAATCAAAACTATCCGCCAGAATATGGCAACTCAAGTACTTCTTAAGCATGGACTAATTCCAGTTTTTAATCACCTATGAATTGCAAGGGAGTTAGGACAACTCAAATTCAGATATGAATCATGAAATATTAGACAAGAACCATTATAAGCATCAATCCCACTTGTAAAGATAAACCATTATAAGCATAGTTTTGAGACAAATTAATCATTTAAAATTCAAATTCACCAAATGTAGTCTTCATAATGCACTAAAGAAGCTAGCTTGACATTGAGAAAAACCAATGATATTCAAATCAGCATATACATTTACTAACCAGACAAAGATATGTGTAAAATTTTAGGCAGGTAAGAATCAAGATTAGAATACCATACCTTGGAAATTGTGATAAAAAAAGTAGCACAACGGTCATGAAGTGTGACAAGATTCGGAGAATCAGGAATGCTAGCACAATCTATTCGCTTGCCCGTTAGAAACTGCCTCTCCAAGGGCTTCCGCAAGTCAAAGTTGTTGCAGAACTCATGTTTCCCATCTGGACTTGATAGCATAACAAATTACTCTCAAAATCTAAATCAGCTATGAGCCAAAGAGACCAGTTTCATGAGAATCAAGACCATTGAAAGCTTACTTTGACTATCAAAACCCTGCTGATTTTCACCAAAATATTTCTTATATTGCCAAGCTATCCTCAACCCTTTCTCCTGAAAATTATGATAACACAGCATTTCATTGTATTAATGCTCAATTTCTCACCTTATAAACCCACTTAAACTTGACAAGAGGAAAACCTGATCAGGGTTTCGATGACTAGACTTTTCGTCTTTGGGTACGGCTGGACTAGGCAAAGTACCAAGAAACTGTCTTGGATCCTTGGTTGGGCTTGCATAGAGAAGAGGTTGGTTATGAACAAGTCCTTGAGACATGAAATTCCTAAGCAAAAGCATATGACGAGGTGCTTCTGCATCTTCCATCACCATGACTAGGCTTCCTAGAGCAAAACCACCCCCTAAAATTTCTGCATATCAAAGACAATCAAAATGAAATCGCTATAAATGAACAATGACGAATGTTTTCAAAGAATTTATTAGTTAGAAGATTACTGTCAAGGTCTGGAATCCCGGATGAAACAAACATTGTGCCATTGGGTCCATGCTTGAGTCCTGGGATTTGAGGTGAGCTTGCACCCGAAAAATTGCGAGAGAATCTACTCGTCCGAGTCTTGGATGCAGCCATGGCTGCCAAAACACTCTCCAACTAACTTGATATGCACCTACCAAGTCCACATTTTCACGCCATAACAGAGAAGCTACTGTCAAAATGAAATAAGCAAATGCCCTGGGTGCTGGGATTCATGTTATGTGAAGGACTAAGGTGCTAGCTTTGAATAAAAATGCAACCAAACATCCAGATTGAGATCATAGATTCATCATGCAAAAATGAAAAATACCAGAAGAAGGACGAAAATGAAATTGAGGGGCCTGGGGGCGTGGACAGAGCGGTGCCCGTTCTGGCGCTCCTATCGAGGCGAGAGCGAACAAATTGAAGAGGAAAACCTAGATTTGAATTTAGATCGAATCTAGAACCTCCAATTCGGAGTGATCTTTTATGGGGTGTTGAGAGGAAGTGAGAAGGGGATTGACTGATTGAGAAGCCCAGCGCCCAAAGGAAGTTCAGAGCCAAGTGAGAGAATTAGAGAAGATGGCACAGATGGAAGATAAAAAGGGACTCGTGAGAAAAGATAACGAGAATAAAACCTATTTATAGGCATTACATAGAGTCTTTCGAATAATCTAGAAGTTTTATCAACTGTAATATATTCTAATAAGGAAACTGGATTAACCAATCCTACGGGTATTAGGGCAAAACACATAACAGAAGGACGAAAACATAATTTCCTTAAACACTCCCCCTTGTGTTGCGTCCCTAATATGATATGGTGTTTATGGTGTTGCCTCGGTAAAAACCTTGCCAAGTAAAACAAAAACCTCGTGGGTAAAACAAAAGACTTGGACGAAGGGAAAAAGAGCACAACACACCAACTACAATTGAAGATAACATGTGATGCATGTAGATTCCCCCCGATGTCTCCACACGACTCGCCTTGATTGGTAACTCAATCTCGGAGTACAGATAAACGGCGTAAGCCAATGCACTTCACATACTTCAAAAATAGACTTGGGCAACGATTTAGTCATTAAATCTAGCCACAACATCCTTAGATCAGACTTGTTATGCTTAGCATTACTTTGATCTTGAAGGAGAATGTTGCCTAACAACTCAAAACATAAGTTCGCGTTGAAAATCAGATTCACGCGTGGCATGACAATTTAATGTCAGTTGATGTTGTCAAATTTAGAAAATTATTAGACTCTATATTGTCTGAATGGAAAACCAACGACATATATATATTGTCTGATGAGGCACTTATATCGCCTGATAATTCGTTTAACTTTACTTTTATGTTGTTGGGTAGGATGACTTATGTTGATAATTCGTTTAGCCTGATAAGGCACTTATATCGTTTAGGATAGGGCACTTATATCGCCTAATAATTCGTTTAATTCGTTTAACTTCACTTTTATGTTGATAATTCGTTCAACATGTTGTCTTTCTTCACGATGCCAGGTCGGACTAGGATGGAAGAAACATTCTTCCTCTGATCACCTTGAACTTGAATGACCTGTCCTAGTTCAAGGTCATGCACGATAGTACCATTGCAGCAAAACACCTTTTTGAGGTCCTTGAGTATCTTGTTGTAGCTAAAATCCTTCTTCAGTCCCTGCACAGTTGCCAGGTTTTTTCTGCCGTTTCTTTGTTGTACACGTATTTGCACATACTCTTTTGTCCTAGCACTTGAGTCCTCAAAATTTGCCTCAAAGGGATGAAAGGTAGTAGAAATCTAGATGTTGAGCTCAGACATGGAAATTGTTTGCTTTGGGCCTGCAATCAGAAAGCTCAAACCTGATCTGATGATTAGGTTTTTGTAATCGGTGGCGAGTCGGACTTAAGTATGTGAATGCCTCAAAATAAGAATTTGAGCTCTATAGATTCTCTGTCTCTCTTACTAGAAGGGAGCTATGGAACTTGAACGAGAGAAAGTGGATAGGAATAGGGGTACGTTACACACTACTTTGTAGTTGCATCTATTTTTATTTTTTGATACTAGCTCTAACCAGGCCTAGCTCTTTTGTTTTTGTTTTTGTTTTTGTAGTTTCTAGAGTTTCTAATTTTCTTTTTGGTTTTTGGTTTCTATTCAGCATTCTTCATGATGTTCCTAAATATTATATTCCTTGAGACTCATAACACTGTTGTAAGTTTAGGAAACAATATCTTCAGTAAAGTGTGGAGTATTAAGTCATATTGTCCTATATTAGCATTCAAAGTTTGTCAAATTCTAAGATATAAATTTTATATCAAGATATGGTCTACTATAATGAGATGACAAGAAACGTTCAGTTGATCATGAAATAATTCAAAATATGCAAGTAGCATGGCATGCAAAGGATGATGTGCATGCATGTCCAATAGTAGCGGAGCTAGGATGAAACTGTTACACGAGCTAATTGTAGCACACAAAAATTTCAACAAATCTCGACGGTGTGTGAACTTTCTGTTAATTAAACGATATACACACCTAGGTATAGACAAGATGTAGCAAGTGACTTGTAAATGAACCGGACTTAAAGAGGATTGACCTAAATCTGGACTCGTTTAGTAATAGAAATTTTCTATCCGGACCTGATCCGTTACCTGCCGAATCAGTGATAGCTCAATCCAAATTATTATTTAGTGAATATTAATTGAATATTCTTAAACTTTAAATAATAATTTTAGAATTCTATCGTAATACCTGATTTATAATAAATGAAGATTTTCTTCAAAAGTTGAATTACATAACCGAAATATTCCTTAAAGTGGTAAAAACCAATGAATGGCGTTTAGGCTTCTGAATACATATTAGTATATATAGGACACAAAGTCCTTTATTGATCAAAGGAATTGTAGGAATACAACATGAACATAATCCACCCTCACGGGCCACGATAATATCGAATTATGCAAAATAACTAAAGAAGCTATCTTAATATTATAAACCCTAAAATAGACATTATGATGAATAAGTCTTAACTATCAGAATCATATGACGTATTTGGAATAAAAGAACCAAACTACTCCAAATGATCATATCCTGCGAAAGGAGCCGAACGTACCAGCAGACACCATCTCTACCTCCACACCCTCTGCTCCAGAACCTAGAGTGAGGTTAGACCCTAAGGCCGAGCTAGGCCCTGGACTTTCAGTTAGGTCCAACATTCTTTAACACCGAAGCTCATTTTCTTTTCCTTCTTGGGACCCAAGTTAGCTCCCATCTTCAATGGTTTGGTATCTGCCATCTTCTTCTTGTTTTTGGAGCCAATAGGGCATCCAACCTTCCACTTCTTAGCCGATGAAATGGTGAGAACACCATCTGAATGAGGCGGCTCTAACTCGGGTACGAAAGCGAGGTCGAAACCAAGTGACTCTCTAATGGGTGCATCACATTTGCTCTCCTTACCTACGCCTCCAACATACATCACTACGCTCCTCTTAGTGCTTGTGATATCTTCAATCACACACTGCTATCTAATAATCAACTGTTTGTCACCCGAATCAGTAGAGCCTGAAATCATAGGTGACTTGAAGCGGTGCAATTGAGCGGCTAGGGCTGCTGCTGATACTCCCGAAAGAGAAAAGGTGAAGGTAGACGAAGTGGCCTTGAAGGGGTTTGCTACAGGCACTGATGAGGATCCAAAGGATGATCCTCCAACCGAGCCTCCACCGAAAACCAGATTCGATCCATTGGCTTTATGAAGCATCCAATTAGGGTTAGGATTTCCAATCAGTGTACAGACCCTAGCCTCCACAGTTCCACCACCGACTGGTCCTCCTACTGTGTCGCTTAAATCCACCACCTCTGACAAGTCGGGTGGCCCTGAACAGCCTGAAACACCATGCTCCAACATACCACTGACCTTACTATAATCGAAGACCCGCTCATACCTGAATTTGACATTCACTGTAGCTCGTGAAGATCCAAACTCATATGACATAGGCGGGAAAGCTTGCTTAATGGGATCAGAAATCCGGTGCCGAAACAGAACACGGGCTCACTCTCCTATCTTAATTCTGATCTTATCCATGTCCTCCACCACTGTTAAGGTAGCACCAATCATCTTAACAGCTTCTGAAGTCATCAAGGCAAGGTAAAGGCCAAGGATTTGGATCCAAACCAGGAAAGTCAAGATTGGGACTTGCATGTGCTGCCACACACATGCCATCATACGGCGCCACCACAAATAGGTTCCTCTCATAGAACCAAGTACCATCAAGAACATGTTTGCAATCCTCTACGAGGTTGAATCAAAGTGTGAAACGATCTCCTTCCGTTGGCATGCAAAAGTTAGGGTTCCCATCAGAGCCTTTGGATTCGATTGCTTTTTAAGAGACAACAACCTACCAACAACATAAGAGTGTTGAGACACTGCGGCTTCACCGGCCGATTCAAAGGAGATCTTCCCCTTGTCTTGGATCGCAAGAGCGGTATCGAAGCGGGCGGCGACCTCATCTGACATGGCGAGAGAGAAGGAAGCAGGGAGAATGGTGCAAATCGTACGCGAAAAGCCAGGGAAGAAGAAACCCTAGGAGAAGAGACTGTGTGCGCTAACTTGTCTATAGTTATAGTTTAATATAGTTGATTGTACCTCAAAAAATGAAAATTAGGCTTCTCAATAAAATTGTGATATTTTATAAATAATAGAGGATTTAGGAAAAATAATTTTTTTTAAGGCGAAAATAATATTCAATTACTATAAAACAAACTGAATCATTAACGAATCAGATCAACCTAAATTTGTATTTGATCCGCTTAATAAAAGGTTAACGGATCCAGATCTTTAACAGATTAACAGTTCATATTTTCTATCAAACCCCATTTAAAACTCATTGATCCGTTGACAGGTCTAATAGCAAGACATACCCTTAAATGCATTTGCATATATTGCAAAAATGCAGAATTGCACAACATGCATGACTAGTAAAGGGCAACACTAACTGATTTTATCCATAGAAAAAGGATTGGAATACACATAGGTAAGTGGTGAGTTTAGTGAAGATGTCATAGTGAGTCTTAGAGCATCTCCAACATCTCATGTAAAAAAAGAATTATCTCTATATTAGAAGAAAAACACTATTTTTTTAACTGCAACAACTCATGAAAAGCTTCATATATAATACAAAAAGTGGGAAGAGAGAGAAACATATCCTCTATATCTATAGAGTTCACAAAATTTGTATACTTCATGGAAAAATCTCTAAAATTTATTGTTTGCCTTTTATAATTCACTCTATCTTCTAAAAAAAGAAGAAGAAAATGTCATTATATCTCTATAGTGGAAGATGAATAAAATAAAACATGTAACATGTGATTTTGATTTGAATAAATATATAGTACTTATATAAGATCGTTAAGTTATACAGAAAAAACATTTAATTTTGTAAAGTAGAATAGAAGAACTGTTGGAGTTGAGCCCTTATTTTTATAGAGATTTTGTAATCTCCTCTTCTATAATAAAGAAATAATACAAAAGTTGTTGGAGATGCTAGCTCTTATGATTGTGGGTTAAGGTAAATACCTAAACTCAAAAGAGTGAGTGTTGCTCGCTTGAGAGAGAGTGACAATCGCTCGAGAAAGCTTTGGAGATGAGAGAGTTTCAAATAGTTAAACATCACCATAAAGCAGGATATATGTATTACCTTTAACCTCTAATAGTTACTCACCGACAAAATGATGTGAGATGATGGCAAAGTTTCCTTATAGTAACTCACTTACAAAATGATGTGAGATGGCAAAGTTTTCTTCAACCCTTAATAATAAGTCATCTACAAAATGATATGAAATAAGAGTTCAGTATGGTCTCCAGAGAGAGTGGCAATCACCGGAGAGAGTTTTAGATAAGAAAGAGTTTTTTTTAGTTAAACATACAACTTAATCCACACCAATAAACAAGATAGATGTATATCCTTTAACCTTTAATAAGTCACCAACAAAATGATGTGAGATAACAAAGTTTTTTTCAACCCTTAATAATAATTCATCTACAAAATGGTATGAGATAACAAACAACACAAATCTATCTTCATTATCAAAGTCAAAACAAAACAGTGTAATAAGCATCTCAAACACTGTTTTTTCTCTCTTTTAACTCGCAAAGTCAAATTTAGTCTCTCAATCCATGTTGCATATGTCTTGCAACAATTCTAAGTATTCAATCTGTTCCCTTTAGAGCAAACAACTTAAACCCATCAGAGCAGAAATACAGATTTTGAGAAGATTTTGATACTCAAACAAGCCTTGTCTAAAGAAAGCCTAAACAGATTGACAACTTATCTTTAGGGTTTCGGTCTGAAAATTAGAGCATATTAACAAATATGGAAATCATAGAGCACAATAAAAAATATGTAAATCATGTTTAATGAAAGTTGAAGCTTAAGATTCAATTGTGACTCATCTACAATTGCATCTGAGTCTCCAAGAAACGGATTAGGTTGAGGTTCCGGTTCAAACCCGTTGGGTTATGAAGTTCAAACATTTTTCGGTTGGAAATCCAAAAAACACTAGTGCCATGGCACTGGTGGAGCTCCGACCATAATTGTTTTTAAGGAGAAAGAGAGAAAGGGGACAGAGAATGATCAATGCGTCGGATCTGTAAAATCTCTTCATCTTCCTAATAACTCAACGATGGCCGTTGAAAGGCCAAGATCTCTTCAGTCAAAATCAAAATATATTTTTTAGGACCCAAAATCCAACTTTCTCTCCCTCATAAATCCCGTATAGTTAAAGCACACGACTTAAACCCATCAGAGCAGAAATATAGATTTTGAGAAGATTTTGATACTCAAACAAGCCTTGTCTAAAGAAAGCCTAAGCAGATTGACAACTTATCTTTAGGGTTTCGGTCTGGAAATTAGAGGCTAACAATGTGTATCTAGCTCTTATGAGATTGCCTTCGACATAGAGGCTAACAACCATGTTTTGACCAACGTATTGCAGTGTTCCCATTGAAATTGCTCATCGCCTTCTTCAGTTGGTCTCTTGAGGGATCCGTCAACGAACCCCTTCTTGTTCTTGACCATTAAGGCCATAGTCATGGATTGAATCCATGAAGTGTAATTATCTTCCTCCAATGGCTGAGAGACAAGGATTGCTCCTGGCTGATATGAATGGTGGAGATAAAGTGGGCGATTTGAAGCTTCCCATGGAGTTGGAGGTTTTGGAACGTTCAAAGACTTTGGTTGTTCAATAATCTTCTAGTCATTTTCTTCTCCAGGCATGGTGATGGGTTTTTGGTGTTTGATTTTTCGTTAGGCTCAGATCGAATACTCTGGTACCATAAACGAAAGTTTTGGTGAAGAAAAATTGTTTCTTATCATTCAACAGAATAGTGTACAGCTCTTATACAAGAGGTTTACATCATAGATCCACAATTTGTGGTCTGTAAAAGGAAGGGAATCATATACAATTGCCTATACATCTAACCAACACATCAGAAGTAATTATTTCCTATAACACAGCATATCAAGAAGGATTCTTTCCTTCAACAGTTATATTGAGCTCCTTGTTCCAAGCTATTTTCCGATAACTCTTTTTGTTCCAAGCTTGGTTTCGCTTAATGACATCCTTGATCTGGGTTAGCTAGCTCTTGAAGACTGATACATATGTGTCTGAGTCCATTTAAGCATTTGGTTAATTAAGTGGTCTTCTTTCTTGCCATGGTGAGGAGAGATGGAGTTATGGAATAGGGTTAAGTACACAGCTAAACGACGTCACAGTCTCACAGATGAAGATGGATGCATCAGCAGTGCTAGACTATGACAACAATCAGTTGCAAGCGCATATGGTGAAGGAATTAATAACTAGCTAGATAGCGCGCTAATAGTAACATAGCAAGTAGATAGAATAAGAATAAGGAAATAACTTGGGTGACCAGCTATGATCACTTATGAGTAACAAACACCAATGAAAGATAGACAAGTGTCAACAATAATCATAAACAAATATGTCAAATACCCAAAATCCCCATGTTATGTCTTTAACTATAACTAGCATGAACTTTCTGGACAATTTGACATTTTGCACTCAGATACATGCAAGATATTATTAATAACATATTATATAATCTTACTATTACTTGTGAAACCTCTTTTCGGCATTGAAATGATTATGACTCTTCTTTTGGTTATGAGTTTTGAAGTGTCAGATTTTAATCACAAGTATTGACTGAGATTCTAGTAGGTTTCAATCTACAGTATAATTCATATAGCAATCGGTCTCAGTATTCAATTGTTAATTTTTGAACAACAAAGTTATTTGAAATTTTTTTATTAACTGTAAGGCATTGAAAGCTGAAAACTTGCATATTGTGTGTTTGGGTGATGATTGTATCATCGACAAATGGTTTAAACTTTACATTAGTTAAACACAAACTATGGTTTTTGTACATGTTAATTTCAAAGCATATAAAGCATAATTAGACATTTTCTTTTTGCCAAAGAGGTGCTGACTTGTCTATTTTTAATATTGTACGAATGAAAGAAAATAAGGGATAGCAATCATAGCATGTATTTTGCTATACAAGTATTCATGCTATTGATTAAGAGAAGTTCATATGCTTAAAATACTAGCTATATCAATATTTCTGATATGCAATCTATAACTTTTGATATATAATGCTGCTGATATTTGGTAATGACCGATATGATGTGATCTTGTGATTGTATATGATATGATGTGAGCTTATGCTATGATATGATGTGACCGATATAAAGCTTCTGGTTATTTTCTTGTTTTGACTTAGACCATCTTGTTTTCTTGTTTTATTCAGGTTTGAGCATCAATACTAGTAAAGCTGAGTAGTGGTAACTACAGTGGAGGACTGACCTAGACCTTTACTTGCTTGACCAAAATGTGGCTGGTGCCTTAGTGTGACAGGGCCAATGATCATGATAGTACTGCACAAGAAAGAGAGAGTATCAAACGGAATGTGCAAGCACAAACAAATTTAGCTAGTTGTCCATTAATTATTAAAACTCTTTCCAACACATTTAGGGGTGTCATTCCTGCAAAGAGTTTAGCTTCTGAATACCTTGAGAGCATACATGAGAAGTCACAACCAATGACAAAATGGAGGACAGTATGCTGCTAGACAAACTAGTATCTATGAAGTTTAGCATGAAGTAGAAAATAGCATTCCTGGTTCATTGAGGTCAGTTTGTTATAGATGCTTTTAGAAGTATTATGACTATTTGCTCACTGAACCAGGAACTGAAAAGTTAGTGTGCAAGTTGAATAAGATCCATCCATAGTTTGAAACAGACTTCAAGGCAGTAGAACTTGAAGTGTGATGCAATCTTTAATTAGCATACTATTTTAGCTGTTTTTGGGTATTTGAATTTTAAGGAAAATCAGATGGATGAGTGTGTGTACACGAAAACAGAAGGGACAAATTTTATTTTTCTGATTTTGTATATTGATGATATTCTGCTTGCTAGTGCTAATTGTAAATTGTTTAAGAGCCTTAAGGATTTCTTGTCAAAGAATTCGATAAAAATATTTAGGCGAGGCTGATTATGTCTTGGGTATTGAGATCAAGACTTTCAAGAGTGATAGAACAAAGTGTTTGTTGGGGCTGTCACAACCAATTAATATTTTTTTTTAAAACCACAACTTATATTAATAAGGTCCAGAAACCCATCAACCATCTCAATCTCAAAAACAACAAGAATTAATATAGAAAAAAAAAATTGAAAATTGAGACCTTTTTACTTTGCTGAGAACCAATAACTTGAGTGGCAGAGAGAGAACACAAGCCTTTGGATTCTTCATCAAAGAAACCCTCTTCACCCTCTTCGTCGTTGTTCCCAAGCATAGCTTCCCCCACATTTTTCACAAATCAGACAATCTTTATCTCTTTTTGTTTCTCTAATCTCTGCAGTTAGCTTTGATCAACTTTACAAACTAGAGCAAAAGAAAATGAATATTCACGCTTTTATAGTCAATTTTATTTAATAAAATATTGTATTACACTAATAAATATAAGAAGAAAAAAAACTAGAGTATTTGTACATTATAGCTAGGGGACTCTGACGGAATTATTATTAACCAAGTTATTGTACCTGCAATAAAACTCCAATCACATTAAAACCCTTTTGTATCGCATGTAGTGTTAGACAAATAGGGATCGTTCTATCCGGGGAATCCTAGGGTATTCAATTACACAAAGTGTCACATAACAAATTGGGGGTTGAAAAATATATTAAATCCTACTGAAAATTTCTAATATAAAATAAAATAAAACCTAATTTTATTATTTATATGATCTTCATCTTTCACACAACACATCACCAAAAACTCGTTTAACAAAACCAACAAAGAAACAAGGCAGCAATTTTCGACAATTATTCTAATTTCATCCTAATTCCAATTTAATTAGAGCCTTCGTGGTTATTCTAATCATGCAAAACTCCTTAATTATCTAGAACTAGCTTCGTGCGTAATCCTAGACATAGTGCTAAATTTTTCAGAAACGCTTCGTGTAGAAACTGAAACAAGAAACACATACGCACAATGAGTTAAATTGGAAACATATTAGGGAGTATGGCGTCACCTCATCTCCTTTCTCTATGTAAATTTTCTGTATTACTCTAGCCCTTTGAATAAACATAAGGAGAAACAACTTCGTGTATGTTTCTCCTTATATTAAATCCGGCAATTGAAACCAATACACAAGGGACAACCATGATCAAGGCTGCCCTCATGCATCGATTTTTATGCATATGAATGCAGAAAATTAATCAAGATAAAACAAGAACTCATGTATTTTTACTGCCCTATTCCTTCACCAATTTCGTTTCATGCTATGAAGAAATAAGATATCAAATAACCAATTAGCAAATTCGGAAATCCAACATCAAATTATTACACAAAATTCCAACAACAAAAATCTGTTTACACTCCATAGACAAAGTAAAACAAATCAATAAATACATAGCCATGAGAAAGGATGAATCACACTTTGTTGAACCTTGAAGAGGCTTGACAAAGTGACGTCTTGATGGTGATGGAGGATGGTTGTGGCTTGTGAATTTACTGAATATTTTTGGTAGGGATTTTGACAGAGTTTTGGCTAGTGAAATATGAGAGACTAAAGATGAGAGATTACAAAGTTGCCAAGCTATATATAGGGAGCAAGGGAGAGGGAGGTCGGCAACCCTAGCTTCTCCTTGACAATTTCGGCAGATTTGTCCTTGCTTCCCCTTGAAATCCTCTTGATATTTTTGGCAATTTTAATCCCTTAAAGCTTGATCTTAATCTTCCTTCTTTTCCTCCTATCTTTGCCGAATTCCACAATGAATTCTCCCTTGATTTTGGCTGATCTCCTTCCTCCATAAATCTCTCCTTATCTTCAACCGAAATCTTCTTCTCTCCAAGGTAATTCGGCAATTACTCCCCAAGGTAATTCCTTTGATTTATCTCACCTAAAATCAAAAAAAGAAATAATTAGGATAATGGAAGAATAAATCATTTAATAAACTTGTCCTAAAATGTTACAGAAACAACGAACAATAAAGATTCCTAATCCAAACAGGTTTCCTAGTCTACAAGGATTCCTACTCAAACTGGGACTCTTCACATTTTCAGACAATTTCTGCGTTTTATGCTCATTTCACAACCAACTCTGCCAAAGACTCCTAACATGACTCAATGACTCTATATTACAATACTAAGGGCTAAACATTGCATAAATGAGGGTAAAAACATATTAAGAACGTCGCACAATGTGCTCCTATCAACTACCCCACACTTAGCTTTTGCTAGTCCCTTAGCAAAACTACTGCCCCTAAATGATTGTCTCAGGATCTTTTAAACACATAGCTTTCAAGTTAAGCATTCAGATGTAGGCACAAAATCCCAAGTGTCATAGGCATGTTTCACAGCATGAACAAGTAAGAAGTGAGAAAATAAGCATGTCAACATGTCAAGTTAATTCAATCCTCCTCACTAGGCATACTCTCTTCTTTTCACTCATGAAATGGCAATATTCCCTCAAGTATATGCAAGAGAACAGATTGTAAGGCAACAAATAGCTTGCATATTTCATCAAATAAAAGCACTTTGTGAATAATATTTTCAGGAAAAACTCCATGTAACACTATGTGCACAAATGGACCAACACCATATGCTCAACTCTTGTGATTATCTCTACAAAACAAGGATTGCTCATCTTAAGAATCATTAGGATCAATATATAAGGTTAATGTTTAGGCTTAGCTAAAGGCATGGAATATCAAGGAATCACAAAGATAATCCTAATAGACTTAGCAGAAACCAACACCTCCTTGTATCACCAAGTAAAACCCAAGGGCCAAATATAATAAGCTGGGCCCAACCATCAACATGCAAATGGACAAAAGTCAAATAAACATTTTTAGACCTTCCATTAATTATCAAACTCCTCGATCACACATAGAAGACTTATTCCATATATATATATATATATATTTTTTTTTATTAGGCAATTTGCTTAAAAGCTGTTCTTTTTTTTTTTTTTTTTTTTTTTTTTTTTTTTTTTTTTTTTTTTTTTTAAGTCTTCCACCCCACACTTATTTCATACATCATACATCACAACATCATCTCAAATAGAATTCTGCCAAGTCTATAGGACAAGGTAGAGGTAACTATACTAAGCATGGAGATAATATAGGTGATGAAGAAAAAGCTCAATGTAGGCTCAAAAGGGGTCAACTAAGGGGTCCCACTACGGGCACAAATAGGGTTACATGGCTTTTTGGCTCAAGTGGTGGTAATCCTAAAATGATCCATAAATCCTTTTCAAAATCAGAGCAGTTTATGACATATATGCTTTAACAATCACAAAAGCGAGTTCTAGTAAATTCTAGAGTCCATTAAAAGCTATGGCACATAGTTATTGAATAATCAAAGAATGATGAAGTTTTGAAAAATTTCTGCCACATTACCAATTCACACTCAAGAAGAAAGCAATTAAGCTCTAAGACTCACATAGGATGTTATGGAAACGAATCAACTCAACATGCATGCTTCACATATCATTCAAATACTCACATGTTCATACCAATCACAATATCTATGAAGCTCACAATTTAATTATTATGATCATGCAAAACAATCTTCTATGTGCTCAAAGATATAATCATCATCGACTTTAGGGGCAACAACTTAAGACTCTAACTAAAAATCCTAAAAAAGCATGGAAACATGTATAAAAGCATAAATCAAACACACAAAAGCATAAAAGCATGGAAACATTTATCCGTACCCCACACTTAAAAGTTACATTGTCCTCAATGTAATCTCAATAATTGTAAGTAATTTCTAAGCATAGGATAAATTCACACGTTTCACACTGATACAATTCAACCAAGAGAGTGTAGGGATTTAGACAGAGCAAACTATCGGTGATGGCTCCTCCAATGCTATGGTTGAAATGAGTTGCCTCTCATGCAGCGCTTAATTATTTATAGTCCTTTAGCCTAGACTCTTCTCATGTTCCCTTGGATCTTGGGGCGTCTCCCACATCTATCTCCTCAAGCTGCTCCTCGAAAGGCTCGTAATAAGGTTTAAGTCGATGTCCGTTCACCTTAAAAACTTTACCTGTAACATCACTTTTAATCTCTATAGCACCATGAACAAACACGTTAGTCACAATGAAAGGACCGACCCAACGTGAACGTAATTTGCCAGGAAATAATCTAAGACGAGAATGATACAATAGGACCTTTTGTCCTACGTGAAACATTTTACCCCTTAAGTGCTTGTCATGAAACACTCTCGTCTTCTCCTTGTAGATCCAAGCGGCATCGTATGCGTCATTTCTGATCTCCTCAAGCTCGCTCACTTGTAATTTCCTGTGCAATCCTGCCTCATCCAAGTCCATGTTGAACTTCTGAACCGCCCACCACGCCTTATGCTCCAACTCCACTGGTAGATGACATGCCTTGCCATAGGTCAATCGAAAGGGAGACATTCCAATGGGTGTCTTGTATGCTGTTCTGTAGGCCCACAACGCATCGTCGAGTCTGTCGCTCCAGTCTTTCCTCGTTGGGCCCACAGTCTTCTCCAAAATCCGCTTAATTTCCCTATTCGACACCTCTGCCATGCCACTCGTCTGAGGATGATATGGTGTGGACACCTTGTGGGTGACCCCATACTTCTTGAGTAAAGCCTTGATCGTTCTGTTACAGAAATGAGAACCTCCATCGCTAATAAGCACACGTGGTACCCCAAACCTGGAAAATATGTTAGTCCTCAAGAAATCTGCAACAACCTTTGAATCATTAGTCCGCATGGCTTTTGCCTCAACCCACTTAGATACGTAATCAACAGCCAATAAGATATACAAGAATCCCTTAGAAGAGGGAAAAGGGCCCATAAAATCAATACCCCAAACATCGAAAATTTCCACAACGATAATTGGTGAAAGGGGCATTTGATCTTTAGGGCCGATATTACCTGTCCTCTGGCACCTGTCACATGTCATGAAAAATGCATATGCGTCTTTGAATATGGTGGGCCAATAGAATCCGCAGTCCAATATCTTAAGCGCTGTCCTCCTCGCTCCAAAATGACCTCCACACGCCTCACTATGGCAGAATTTGAGTATCGGCCTATGCTCTTCTTGTGGAACACAACGTCGAATGAGCTGATCACTACAATGTCTCCAAAGGTATGGATCATCCCAAATGTAGTATCTCGCCGTCTTCTTCAGTCTCGCCTTGGATGCCTGAGATAGTGTACTAGGAAAAGTCTTAGTAACTAAATAATTAACAACATCCGCATACCAAGGTTCGTGTGCCTCCAATCGAAAAAGCTGCTCATCTGGAAATGACTCTTGCAGGGGTAACGTCTCCTCCTCTTGCACAATTCTGCTCAAGTGGTCCGCCACCACATTCTCGCTTCCCTTCTTATCCTTGATCTCAATGTCAAACTCTTGTAATAAGAGGATCCATCGAATCAAGCGTGGCTTTGCATCTTTTTTTTCCATCAGATATCTGAGGGCTGCATGATCAGAATAAACAATCACTTTAGAATTCAATAAATATGAACGGAATTTTTCTAAAGCAAAAATGACTGCCAACAATTCTTTTTCAGTCGTAGAGTAATTCATTTGAGCATCATTGAGGGTTCTAGAAGCATAATATATGGCACAAGGCCTCTGTTCTTTTCTCTGTCCAAGAACCGCTCCAACCGCATAGGCTGATGCATCGCACATGAGCTCAAATGGAGAACTCCAATCAGGTGGCGCCATAATGGGGGCAGATGTCAACAACTCCTTCAACGCCATGAATGCCTTCTCGCACTTCTCATCCCACACAAATGGTACGTCTTTCTGCAATAAGGTACACAAGGGCTTGGCCACCAATGAAAAGTCTTTGATGAACCTCCTATAAAAACCTGCATGGCCAAGGAACGAACGTACCTCTCTTACAGTTGTAGGGGAGGGTAAGTGAAGTATAATATCAATCTTGGCCCTATCAACTTCTATACCCTTAGCAGAAATTATATGTCCTAAAACTATCCCTTGAGTTACCATAAAATGACATTTTTCCCAATTCAACACAAGATTAGTTTCAACACATCTTTCCAAGATTAATTCCAAATTTTGTAGACATGCATCAAAATCACTACCATAAACACTAAAGTCGTCCATGAAGACTTCAATAATGTTTTCGATATAGTCAGAAAATATGGAATACATGCATCTTTGGAACGTACCTGGGGCATTACATAGCCCAAATGGCATCCGTCTGTACGCAAACGTCCCAAAAGGGCACGTAAACGTTGTCTTTTCTTGATCGTCTGGGTGGATGCATATCTGATTATAACCGCTGTACCCGTCCAAGAAACAATAGAATTCGTGCCCAGCTAGTCTTTCCAACATCTGGTCAATGAATGGAAGAGGCATGTGATCTTTTCTTGTAGTCGCATTCAACTTTCTGTAGTCAATACACATCCTATGTCCAGTCACCAACCGTTGTGGCACGAGCTCATCCTTGTCGTTCTTCACCACTGTGACTCCACTTTTCTTGGGTATGACCTGAACTGGCGATATCCACTGGCTATCCGAGATCGGATATATGACGCCACAATCAAGGAGTTTGATAACCTCCTCCTTCACAATCTTCATCATAGAGGGGTGTAAGCGCCTCTGACCCTCCCTAGTGGGCTTCGCTCCTTCCTCGAGCAAGATCCGATGGACACAAGTAGTAGGGCTGATACCCTTGATATCCGCCAACGTCCATCCAATGGCGGTCTTGTTCCTCTTAAGCACATCAATCAACTTTGCTTCCTGCTGTTCGCTCAGCTGTGATGACACGATAGCTGGTAGAGTGTCATCGTCTCCCAAGAATACGTACTTCAAATGGTTCGGAAGCACCTTCAGTTCGAATTTAGGGGCCTGTTCCACAGATGGAAGAATTTTGTTAGTGGAAATGGGAATTGACTCGAACTTGTTATACCTGACATAGGGTGTCGCCTCTAGAATGGCAACCAATTTAGCAATAGACGGCTCAAGATCAAGCCGTGCTTCCTTTGTTATCTCCTCCCCATGTTTGTCATATCCCGCCCCTAGCTCAATGGCTAATTGCTATAGATCCAAAGTTTCTAATGAAACCTGCGCAATAGAGTCAACAACGTCAATAGCATAGCATGGTTTAAGATCAGAAACCGGATACCTCATTGCTTCAAAAATGTTGAAGTCAATCACTTCACCATCAAACTCCATGGTGAGATTTCCTGCAGCAACGTCAATCTTCGTTCTTGCTGTCCTCATAAAAGGTCGCCCCAAAAGCAATTGAGTGGAATTTAGGGGGGACTCTTCCATGTGTAGGACATAAAAATCCGCTGGGAAGATCAACTGGTTTACCTGCACAAGAACATCTTCCACATACCCCTCAGGGTATTTGTTAGACCTATCAGCAAGTTGTATGATGACATTATGTCTCTTCAAAGGTCCTAAAGCTAGGGACTCATAAACATTGTAGGGCATCACATTAATTGACGCCCCTAGGTCTAGCATAACATTTTCAAAACGAGTTTGTCCTATAACACAAGGTACAGAAAAACACCCTGGGTCCTTCATTTTGGGGGGTAGCGTCCTCTGAATGACGGCGGAAACCGTCTCGTTCATGCGCACTACTTGCTCCTTCCTCGTATGCCTTCTTGTGGTGCACATCTCCTTCAGAAACTTGGCATACTTTGGAATTTGTTTGATGCATTCCAAAAGAGGGATGTTCACTTGCACTTTTCTAAACACCTCTAGCACCTCCTCATCAGATTTGTCCTTCTTGGACTTTGTGAACCTAGAGGGAAATGGTAAACACGAAGATGGGTTAGTATTAACTAAACCACTAGAGTTAGGGTTGTTTACCTTTGGTGCCTCATTTTTAGAGGTTGCTGGATCCTTCTCAAGGTCATTATCTTTGAACAAAACGTCACCTTCATCATGTAGGGTAACCTTGGCGTCAACATCCTTGCTTGCATTGCCAACATCCTCATCATCCTTCTCCCTCTCAATGATAAGGCTCTTGGAAGCCCTTCTCGTTTTAGGGACTCTTGTAGGGTCCTCCAACTCTTTACCACTCCTTGTGGTAATGGCTTGGGCTTGCTCCTTCTTTGGGTTCTTGATGACACCCCCTGGAAGCTTTCCTTGTTCACTGAACTGGCCCATGAAATCTACTACTTGGCCCATTTGGTTCTTGAGTTCGGTAATGTCCTTGGCATTGGTCTGCTGCCCCACCAACAAGGCTTGAGTGGCCGTGTTCAATTGACTTTGCCACATAGCTAGAGATTTCAACAACTCATCATAATTAGGTGCACTAGACACACCTTGGTTCCCTTGTATTGGAGGTACATATGAGGCTTGTGGCCTTGGTTGAAGCTGCCCTTGAGGCCTAGGTTGAAACGCCATATTCCCTTGTCGTGGGCCTTGTGGTTGAACATCGGGCCTCAACACATTATCATTGTTAGCCCACCTGAAATTGGGGTGGTCACGAAAGCCTGGATTGTAAGTGTTAGAGAATGGATTGTATTGTGGCCTTGCTTGGTACCCTCCTTGGTATCCCAACGCATTGACTTCCTCATACCCTTCGTTGGCAATTTGGGGGCACTGATCTGTAGGATGTCCCTCGGTGCATACCCCACAAACTTGTGCTTTTTGTTGCTTCATTAACCGAGCCATCATATCCGAAAGCTTGTCCACCTTCTCTTCCAATGCAGGGTTGGTCCTTGTCTCATTCACTTGCCTTGACCGTTGTTGGGCTCCAAATTGCTGATTCTTCAAGGCCCTGATATCCAACAAAGCTTTGGCCTCAACGTTCCCCTTTTCTAAGAATGATCCACCGGCCGCTGAGTCTAGGAACTCCTTGTCTTGTTCACGCATCCCCTCGTAGAAATACTGTAGGAGAAGACCTTCCCTAATGCCATGTGCTGGACAAGAGGCAATGAGACTCTTGTATCGATCATAGTAATCCCCAAATGTTTCGTCGTTAGCTTGTCTGATCCCGGTGATTTGGCTCCTCAATTGGGTGACTCTAGATGCTGGGAAGTACTTGAGTAGGAACTCATTTACCATCGTGTTCCAACTAGTGATTCTTCCTGTTGGTACCTCGAAAATCCATCTCCTTGCCTTATCATCCAATGAGAATGGAAAGGCTCTCATCTTCACAAGTTGAGGGTCTGCTCCTCTAGGGCACATCGAGTCACATGTAAACTGGAAGAGCTTTAAGTGTGAGTTAGGGTCCTCCCCTGATAGGCCATGGAACTTGGGCAACTCATGTAGGAATCCGCTCCTAAGCTCAAAGTCATCTGATTTTCCGGCCGCAACTGCAGGATATGTTATGTTTGATGGCGCACCATTCTCTCCATTAACGTGCCCATTTTGCTCTCTGATTGATGCCATTGGTGGTGGAGGATCTGGTAGGTCCAAGTTCAAGGCGTGTACTGGAAATGGGCTTTGCAAAAGCTCAAACTCTGGGTCTTCGTGAAACAAAGGATTAAGTTCACATGAGGCCTCTGATGGAAATGGTGATGACGGCCTTACAATGTCACGTCCAAACAATGATGAAGTGGGAGATATGAATATATGCTCAGTGAATGGTGTGCTCGGTGATGGTTGCTCAGTTTCTCTATCTCCACAAACTCTATTCAGTCTATCTTCAATCTCTTGGGCCCAACCTTCAATTCTGGACATTCATGTACCTGAATTTGTTTGAAGAACAAGATATTAGTAAAAGGAAAAGAAAATTAATACAAGATTTATATAAAATTTGAGGTACGTGGAGCAGTGGAGTCAACGGTACAATGGACTGATACAGCCCCCGGTAGTGTCATGCTTAATCCGATATACCTCAAAAGTTAAAGATATTTTATTTTGAAGCTATATAGTTATATTTACACAAAGCTATGTTCTAGCGTCTAAAGTGGGTGTTCCGGTTCAAGCTTTTTGGCTAGCTCGAGCGTGTTAAACTTTCAGAAACAGTGGTTAAGATTCACGGAGGACGAATCCACTACAGGAACCAGGCAGGACTCGTTTAGTGATCACGGAGGGATAAATCCCCCTATCGACCCCTTCACCGAGAAGAGATATCAGTCTATGATCTTGAGATCCAGTTAAACAAACCTGAGAACCATATCTATGAATAATAACATGCCCCCTACTTGTAAAACAAACTACGGGTCACTAGTCAACGACAAGTGTTGATCGAAACCGCCCTCAACCCCAAGTGACCTTAGCAAGGTACAAATGGAGGGTTAAGGTTAAGATCAACAAAAGCGACTTCATCCTCCACGGTACACTTTAGAAACTACAATAAACTTTATAAAAATAAAACTTTAACTTCCTAGAAATTTAGCTAAGTTTACAAATATACCATATAATATAACACATAATTTACGAAAATGAAGTCAAAAATCCTATAAAACTATACCATATATGAAAACTATAAAATTACATAACCAATTACAATTATACACATCCGAATATACAAAGTAACAAAGTAACACTTCATGAATCGAAATTTATAGAATTCCCCGGCAACGGCGCCAAAAATTGACGGAATTATTATTAACCAAGTTATTGTACCTGCAATAAAACTCCAATCACATTAAAACCCTTTTGTATCGCATGTAGTGTTAGACAAATAGGGATCGTTCTATCCGGGGAATCCTAGGGTATTCAATTACACAAAGTGTCACATAACAAATTGGGGGTTGAAAAATATATTAAATCCTACTGAAAATTTCTAATATAAAATAAAATAAAACCTAATTTTATTATTTATATGATCTTCATCTTTCACACAACACATCACCAAAAACTCGTTTAACAAAACCAACAAAGAAACAAGGCAGCAATTTTCGACAATTATTCTAATTTCATCCTAATTCCAATTTAATTAGAGCCTTCGTGGTTATTCTAATCATGCAAAACTCCTTAATTATCTAGAACTAGCTTCGTGCGTAATCCTAGACATAGTGCTAAATTTTTCAGAAACGCTTTGTGTAGAAACTGAAACAAGAAACACATACGCACAATGAGTTAAATTGGAAACATATTAGGGAGTATGGCGTCACCTCATCTCCTTTCTCTATGTAAATTTTCTGTATTACTCTAGCCCTTTGAATAAACATAAGGAGAAACAACTTCGTGTATGTTTCTCCTTATATTAAATCCGGCAATTGAAACCAATACACAAGGGACAACCATGATCAAGGCTGCCCTCATGCATCGATTTTTATGCATATGAATGCAGAAAATTAATCAAGATAAAACAAGAACTCATGTATTTTTACTGCCCTATTCCTTCACCAATTTCGTTTCATGCTATGAAGAAATAAGATATCAAATAACCAATTAGCAAATTCGGAAATCCAACATCAAATTATTACACAAAATTCCAACAACAAAAATCTGTTTACACTCCATAGACAAAGTAAAACAAATCAATAAATACATAGCCATGAGAAAGGATGAATCACACTTTGTTGAACCTTGAAGAGGCTTGACAAAGTGACGTCTTGATGGTGATGGAGGATGGTTGTGGCTTGTGAATTTACTGAATATTTTTGGTAGGGATTTTGACAGAGTTTTGGCTAGTGAAATATGAGAGACTAAAGATGAGAGATTACAAAGTTGCCAAGCTATATATAGGGAGCAAGGGAGAGGGAGGTCGGCAACCCTAGCTTCTCCTTGACAATTTCGGCAGATTTGTCCTTGCTTCCCCTTGAAATCCTCTTGATATTTTTGGCAATTTTAATCCCTTAAAGCTTGATCTTAATCTTCCTTCTTTTCCTCCTATCTTTGCCGAATTCCACAATGAATTCTCCCTTGATTTTGGCTGATCTCCTTCCTCCATAAATCTCTCCTTATCTTCAACCGAAATCTTCTTCTCTCCAAGGTAATTCGGCAATTACTCCCCAAGGTAATTCCTTTGATTTATCTCACCTAAAATCAAAAAAAGAAATAATTAGGATAATGGAAGAATAAATCATTTAATAAACTTGTCCTAAAATGTTACAGAAACAACGAACAATAAAGATTCCTAATCCAAACAGGTTTCCTAGTCTACAAGGATTCCTACTCAAACTGGGACTCTTCACATTTTCAGACAATTTCTGCGTTTTATGCTCATTTCACAACCAACTCTGCCAAAGACTCCTAACATGACTCAATGACTCTATATTACAATATTAAGGGCTAAACATTGCATAAATGAGGGTAAAAATATATTAAGAACGTCGCACAATGTGCTCCTATCAGACTCGTTATAATAGACACTTCTCTACTACTATAAAGTCAAGCAGTCAATGAAGAGACCTATATACTCATAAACTCTTTGGCAAGTCTCATTTCACTTCATTACCATCTATCAAGTATCAAGCACGTAAAATATTACCAATACGAATTATAACTCAGAGTAAACAAAGTTTTCAACATAAAACTAGTGTAATTATATGTGTGACCTTATTATAATCATTATCTAAAGTCAAGATTAACTAACTAGTGTAAGCTAAAGTTCAATAAGAATTGTTGAAAGAATGAATACTTTATCAAATAATATTGCCGCCTAACCAATATATGTACCTTTGTTACGTACTTCGTAGGCAATCTGAATTCCCCAACCATCCCAACATATCATCCAAAAAAAAAAAGAAATAAAATCTAGCAACAACTAGGTGAGAAATAAAAAGCTAAACTTTTTTTTTTTTGGTAACCTTGCATTTCATTGTTAACACACACTCACATTGGCTATGTCACGCCCCGGTTCTTAAGTTATTTTACGGTTATTTACATTAGTAATATTTTAGTATTTTACCGTTTTAAGTAACCGTTTACTATTTAAGACTCCAAAGTTGACTTTTGCTTTTGTTTGGAATTTGGAAAAACTTTCTTCATGAAAGTCGTAGAGGATATTATTACGAGTTCGTAGACATGCTATGCGTTAAAATCGGAGTTAACATGTAAAAGTTATCAATTAAAAAGGTAAGTTTTATTGGGGTATTATTTTGGGGTGTTAAATTTTAGAGTTGGGTTATGTTTAAGTTGGACAGGGCCCTTGTTTTTGGTCAAAGGCCCAAAATCATTTCTCTCTCTCTCTCTCTCTCTCTCTCTCTCTCTCTCTCTCTCTCCGCAGCTCTCCCGATACTTCCTCCCTACCGAAACTTTCCAGCCGCCGTCCACCGCTGTCCGGCCATCGTTCGCCACTGGACCGGTCCCAAACGGTCGGCCTCCGACCCAGCTTCCATTCTAGACTGGTGGCAACCTCCCTAGCGCCGCCGTGAAGGAGAAATCAACCTCGAAAGATCCAACTGCCGTGGTGGTTTTCTCGTCGGAACTTCCTTCTCCGGCCGCCATAGCCGGAGCTGCTAGATTCAAAAGGAAACCCTCCTCCCGTACGTTCATCCCTCCAAAGGACTCCCTCCCTCTTGAGCTAGGTAAGGAGAAATCGGTAAAGGAAATTCTAGGGCTTATTAGGTGTTTTCGTTTGATTGGCATAGTTAGGCTTGGAATTGGTGTTTGTGCTAGTTAGGAAAGTTGTAGAGGAGATTGAGAGGAAGATGCTGTTAAAATTTGGTAGCTATTGCAAGTCGCCGGAGTTGGCCGCCGGCCGCCGCTGCTGTTTTGGGAAATTTTATAGTTTTTGATGTGGAATATTAAGAGGATGTTAATGATGTGAATTTAGGAATTCTTGGAGGAATTTTGGATAGGTTTGGGATTTTTTGAAGTTTGGTATTTTAGCCGTTATTTGAGATAGAATCCGACCGTTAGATTATTGTTGTTTCAGCCGTAGAAGGTGGATTTAAGGCCGCCGATATTATGGTGAAGTTTGGACCGTATCAATTTTAAGATTTGCAAAGTTGGGCAAGAATGAGAGTAGATAATGCCACATTTAATTTTGCCTATTTTTATACGCGTTGGTATATAGTTGAGGATTTAATTATGTTCTTGGATCAGAACGTGAGGAAGCTCGAGCAAAAGAGGCTTCGGACCGACTTCAGGATTAGGCCTAATTTGTGAGTGGACTTTTGGTTTAAATAATGTGCATGCAATTGTTTATTTGGTTATACCATTTGACGTCATTTTTATTTGACGATTTTACTCATTGTGGTGAGTTACCGAAAATGAGATTTTCGGTAAATTATATTACATTTTTAAGGAGAGTATGTATATAAATGCTAGCTAGCGATATGTGTCTGTCCACCTTAATGACATAGTATATAAGTGCATTATGGTGTGACGTGAGCGTTGGACGCAAGCGTAGTAGCCTTATATGAGTGTTTAATTCATATAAGGGGTATGGGCACATATTTATACACCCGTCTATCCACCTTAATGACATAGTGTATCACCGCATTAAGGAGTGACGTGAGCGTTGGACGCGAGCGTAGTAGCCCTATATAGATTATTATTAATTTATATAGGGAGTATGGGCGAGTGTAAATACATACATATATATATTTTAGCCTGAGAGACTGTATTTTATTAAGTTTTGGAGATTAGCCGGAGCTAGTCAGATACTTGACAGTTTTTGAGCTGTCGCATGCAGCATAATTTTTATGGAAATTAAATTGGGAAAGCATAAATGTTAATAAATATTTTCTTTATTTATTTTTGTCCACTCACTCTAATTATTGCGAATGTTTTTTCCCCTAGGCTCTTCGTTTTAAAAATGCCCAGTCTGCAGAGTTCGAGTTAGTACGAGTAGGAGACGACGAGGCATAGTTACCCATTTCCCAGCCACATTTCACCAATAGGTTACCTGTTTAACCTATTAGAGTATTTTCTGGCTCCTTTAGTGTTTAGTAGCTCTGAATACTCTTTGAGGTTTATCGTACAATTTTTCTGGTGGTGTGCTAAGACTTATGTTTTATTTTGGAATATACGAAGTTTGTAATTATATTCTCACTTTCGTATAATTGTGGGTTGATTTAGAGGATGCTCATTAATATTTAGGAAAGTAACACTTTAGTTTTCTAGGTTAGGGTTGTCCATTTTCAAGAGAGGTTTGCTTATCGGTAAATTTTCCTTGGAGGTGGTCCCCGCAAGACTTATTTCGTGTTTTAGGGTGAAATTCGGGATGGGTCTTGACAGGCTAGATATTTCCCAACCCCATCAAACATCTATATACCAGCCCATAAATAAGTATTGATCGCTTAATCGTTCTCAATCTCTCATCGCATCGAAAATTACTTAAAATTCAACCGCATGTGCGTCATAACATGTATATATTGATTATTGAAAATGTCCACTCTGTTGGGATTACCAAGAGATTGCCGGATTCTTAGCTCATCTACTGCAGGTTCGTATACCTAGAGTAAAACACAATTTTTTTAAGAGGACTCTCCATATATATGCTACTCATGACTGATCTTATAAGATGGAGAACCCCGTCTTGTAAGTCATGACTTCGAAGATAGTAATCATGTTGTTCTTAAGCGATAACATTTGCCGTAACATTAGCCGAACAAACTCTTTTTTTCTCGTTATGTCTTACGGTGCTGTTAGTGAGAATTTTTTTCTCGTTACGTCTTACGGTGTTGTTAGTGAGAATTGCCTCGTTGTACAATCTAACTTCACAAAACACATACTTCATATACAAAGTATCTTAATTAATTATGGTCCACCAATTCCCAATGTGGGAGTCAGGTAGTTGTTCTCAAATCTGTAATCTTCCCCGAGGATTTGTCGAACAATGTTGATATCATCCCCTCTTATTTTGTTGCATAGGCTCGAGATTGCATTGTTGTAGGTGAGCTTCATACTGAGCAGTGCATTGGTAGCCAGTTTAGCTATCTCAACGTTGACAACATTAGGTAGTGGGACTATGCGGATTGTTTGTGCATTTTGCACAAACTCCATGTACAACTGTAATAATATAGAAGAACGCCCCCCACATTGATTTCAATCCAATAACAACTTTATCTGCGTTTCTCAAGTCATGAAGTCTAGCGCCTGGAGAGAAGAAGTCTGGATTAAATAGAATGACAAATTGCACGACAAGTGGGTTAGTTTCTCTTCGAGCTAAATATATGGTTGTCATATCATCAGAATTAATTTGCAGGGTGGATCTTTCTACAATAATCTTAGGGGTGTTGCTAGATGTACACCCAACAAATTTCTAAGCAAACTCATCCCTACAATATTGTGTTTTATATTCCCAATTTATCCTTTAAAAAACCCAGCAAAATTGATGTTCAGTTTATACAGAAAAATGCACCAAGCAAAAATTGTTGTTCAAATTCGCACATTCGAATTGGTTGTGTTGCATTTGTTCATATCCCAAAGAGTCAAAGGTCAAGTAAATTGGATGCCCGGGCGATTAAGTGTGTGTTTGTTGGCTATGGGGGCCATCAGAAAGGGTACAAGTGCTATCATCCACCTACTAGGAAGTATTATGTCACTATGGATGTTACTTTCTTTGAGGATATGAGCTATTACACCTCTTCTGATACTGCTCTTCAGGGGGAGAACTCATATTTTGAAGAGCTGTATCATGGAGAGGGGGAGACATGTCATTCAGTTGAGGTTACAGATACATCAGAGGTTCAGGGACAAGAAGATGACAGACAGGCACCACCAGATGATTCTGGTATAATTGCTCTAGAGATTCAAGAGTCAGACACTGCAAGCGTTCCTGCTGCAACCGTTACTGCCCCTCCTTCCTTGCCTGATGTTACTAATACCCCTGACTCATGTCTCCCTGGTACAGAAGATCTTCCATCTGAGGTTAGTAATTCTATTGGGGTTAATACTAGTGATGCTAATAGTAGACAATATGTGTTACCAAATAGGTCTACTCGGGGTAAACCAGCAAAAAGGTATGAACCTACCCTTCAAGCCAAAACTAAGTATCCTGTGACAAATTTTATGTCTACCAAGAGATTGTCTAAGTCATATGAATCATTTGTGAATCAAATATCTGCTGTATCAGTACCTAACAAAGTGCAGGATGCATTGGGAGATCCAAAATGGAGAAAAGCAATGGATGAGGAAATGGAAGCATTACAGAAGAACAATACTTGAGAGCTTGTATCTCCACCACATGGAAAGAAGGCTGTGGGATGTCGCTGGGTGTTTACAGTGAAGCATAATCCAGATGGGTCAGTGAGTCGATATAAAGCACGTCTGGTAGCAAAGGGATTCACCCGGACATATGGCATTGACTATGATGAGACATTTGCACCAGTTGCAAAGATGAACACTATTCGGGTATTGCTCTCTCTTGCTGCTAACTTAAACTGGCCTCTTAAACAGTTTGATGTCAAGAATGTTTTTCTTCATGGAGAACTTACAGAGGAAGTGTATATGGATCTGCCACCTGGATATAAAACTGCTCCTTCAGGTAACTTTGTGTGCAGATTGAGAAAATCTTGGGCATTGAGGTAGCCAGGGGGAGTGAAGGCATCTATTTGTGTCAGAGGAAGTATATACTTGATCTATTAACAGAGACAGGTATGTTGGATTGTACTCCAATTGATACTCCTATTGAGCAGAATCATCGATTAGCAGAGTATCCTGATCAGGTATCTACCGACAAGCCTCGATATCAGAGGTTAGTTGGACGTCTGATTTATTTAGCACACACCAGACCTGATGTTGCATACGCAGTAAGTGTGGTGAGCCAGTTCATGCATAATCCCAGTGTAGATCATATGGATGCTGTTGTAAGGATTTTGAGGTACTTGAAGTCTGCTCCAGGGAGAGGAGTAATGTTTTCTAGGCACAGCAATATTCTTGAGGTATGCGGTTTTACAGATGCAGACTGGGCTGGAAATATTACAGACCGGAGGTCTACATCAGGATACTTTACCTTTGTGGGAGGTAATCTTGTTACTTGGAAGAGTAAGAAGCAAAAGGTTGTGGCTCGGTCTAGTGCTTAAGCAGAATATAGAGGTATGGCTCATGGAGTGTGCGAGTTGTTGTGGCTGAGGAGTGTGTTACGAGATTTGGGTGATAAACCCAAGTGTGCTATGCAGCTGTATTGTGACAACAAGGCAGCTATTGATATCTCACAGAATCCTGTGCAACATGATCGTACTAAGCATGTGGAAGTTGATCGTCACTTTATAAAGGAGAAGCTAGATGCTAAAATCATTAGCTTTCCTTTTGTCCTTACAGAAGAGTAACTTGCAGACATACTCATAAAAGGAGTTTCTAAGAAGGCCTTTTATGACTCACTTAGCAAGTTGGGCATGGTTGATGTATATGCGCCAACTTGAGGGGGAGTGTTAGCGTGAGGCATGAAGTTAATTTAGGAATGTAAATTAATTTGTTATTGCTTTCCTATTCTATATGTGTAGTACATGTAGTACATAGTACGTAGGGTTTGTACATCTTGTGTCTCTTTATATAGCCTCTTTTGTGAGATGAATAAATTATCAGAAAATTTATTCTCTAAACCTCGTTATATTTGACTGCGATATCCAAATTAATGAAGTAGATAACTTTGTATCTCTTATGCAAACTCGGAAGTAAATCACCTGTGCAACTATATCTGGGTTCTTCAAGGACTTCAATGCTCATCCAAATTATTTTGCGTTCTTCAAGGTCTGCGTCAGATTGTTTAGTATGCGCAAGAACAACAGTTTTTTTTTTGGGTCGAAGGACAAAGTTGGAAATTAAGAAATTTTTTTGTTTTGCTGGGTACACTTAGTTATTTACCAGGTACATTTAGCAACACCCTAATCTTAGACGTGTCTGCCTCTTTGACAGTCCTTCTTATGGCTTTTGTCCAGGATCCTAGGTCAAATCCTTCACTCGGGGTGATAGGTATATTTTAACCCCAATAAAAATCATCTGGGTAGTTTGGATTGCTATATCCACATCATAAACAAAGTTTAGATTAACACCAATCATCTGATGTAGCAACTGTTGCATACCTTGCTTTTTAAACGCTATTTGTTGTTGATACTTGATACCAACGGAGGATTAGTTGTTCATCGAAATCTTTGACAGAGACGTTAAGCCTTGGATATCGCTCTGTAATCACCGTCATATGTATAACAGTGGATTAATTAGCTGTTGATACCTAAGCAACATATGTTGGTGATAGTATCATAATCCGGAGAAAGGATGTCTACAACTGGTCTTAGATTATTTGGAGGAGAAGGGACGCCAACAACTAGACCTTGATCAACTGAACGTTGATCATCTGGGCCTGGACGCGGAGGGAATAAGGTTCAACTTTGGATCTTGATCTGGAGGAAGAATTGCTAGAGGAACAACATCACGAGGATAGCGAAGAACACGATTTGATCAAAAATATATATATATATATATATATATATATATATATATATATATATATATATATAGTAAAACTGAATTGGTCTACTCATTTTATTGAAACTCCTATTTATATGGAGGTGAGATTACAAAGGTAATAACAAAGTACATAATGATAATAATTTCTAATTGGTAACATATTGAGCAATTACACTGATTGATCACTAATTGCATGATTTACTCTCGTCGGTTACGGCTTTGAAGATTTCATCATGCTCATTAATCATTCTTCATTCATTCACAGTTGCCAATTTCAATTTGAAAAAAGTTTTATATTTGGAATCGATCTCCTAGGTTTAATTTCATTAAATCTTCAAAAAAGTGTTGTGGATGTCTCTTTGCCTATTATGAAATTTTGGCAATCCACTTTCAAATCTCAATTTACATTTTAAACTTACGTCTGAACCATTTAGTTTCATCTCTTACTTGTTTAGGTGTTCTATCATTTTGAATTTATGTCTGAACCATTTGGTATTTTGGTTAGGTTCGAAACCACAAACAAAATCGGTTTTTTTTGTTTATTTTTTGAGAAAAAGTTTGGAATTTATTAAAGGGCATAATTTTTCTTTTCGCACCCCTGCCACTACTTAGCTTGCTATGACAATATATTAGTAACTGCTAATAAACCAGTAAATCCTTCTAATTTTAGCTCTTTGTTGATGAACCTTATATAGGCTGTATGTTTTATGCTCTATATGACATGGTTAATATTAATGAAAGGTTTTTTATTTGCTTTTTGTATGAAAAGTAGTTTATTTTCTTGTGAAGTTAAGTGTAATTGCGATGCTCTATAGCTACTAGGTTCAAGTTTAAAGGAGTGCGGTACATCTTGTGTCCTGAAGCTGCAATTTCATTTTGCTTGTCAAAATATAGACCAATGTACTTTGTTTATCCCATATTAACTAATCGATAATTTTATTTGGCAATGGTAGGAAATTTTTATTCAACAAAAATTGAAATACAAAAACAAAACACAACACACACGAGACTCACTAACGGAGTCAGATACACAAACTCAGAACATCATACCAACTACAAGTTTCATCCACAGAAATTTGCTTAGGCTTTTACTGTTTTACATAGCTCAAAGGACCCTCTAGGATAAAAGCAATTTTGATAACTCTGCGACCACCTTCTAAGAAGAATCGGGTCTTAGCGGGATTCGATATGTTGGTTGATGAGGTTGATGCCGGTCAGTGAGAATTTTGCCGGTCATTTGGTGAGATGACATTTGCCGACACCAGGCCAGGTGAAACAAACAACCTAACAAACCCATTTTGCATCTATTTCAGATTTTCTGTATCTAACAAACCAAAAAAACTGTTTCAAATGCGACCTTATTTTCACATCTGATTTGGAAGGTTTATTGTCTGATGACTCTGATCGGATGAAATATCTTACTGAGAAAATAGCTAAACTAGCTATATGATCAGAGGCTGTTTCCATTTCAACTCCAACTATTTCCATTTCTGGGAAAGGATGTAGAAGATAGAACAGTACTGTGACTACCGTCACGTATCAAAAAAAAAAAAAAAAAGTTCCAACATAGTTAGTCAACACACGACTGATGGCTAAAACATGATCAGTATCGTTCCCATCCAAAAATCCTAGACAACTAAACGAAACTGTTTAAGAATAAAACAGTGGTCTCTGTTTGTCACATTTGTTTCTTTTGTTACTGCTTCCAGACTTAATTTCGGACAATGGACAACCTGGATTTGAACTAAAGCTTCACGTCTAAAAATATTCTTCCACATGCAAACATCCAATTGATGACTGGAAAATGAAAGTCGCAGTCCACATACATTCTTTAAGGAGAATCAAAGCTTCATATATCTTACAAGCGATACTCGGAACTCACTTTTAATAATTAAAGGAGCCCTTAATACCCTCAAGGCTCTCCCCCAAAGATAACCTGCAAGCCAACATGACCTCAAGTAAATCATCACGAGCAGGCGGAAATATTCTAACAGCAAATCAAAACGTTAAACAGGAGAGGAAGGAAAAGTCAGCGAGAAGCTAGTAACTTAGCAGATCAAAATACAGTAAAATCAACATTATTGAAATGCCTAGACCAACCTCATTAACTAAAAGTAAAGGCAACAAGAGGATTCAAGGATGAGGAAATGTGCGGAAACAAAACAATCCACTGGTAAGGTTTAAATTCCGTTCAGCAAAGATTCCTAGCCTAAGCCTACATTCATGGATTTGAGGCTCACTCTATTTATTAGTTCTATACCAAGGCTCAGTTTTAGGCATGTATTGTCAAGAAACTCTAATAAACTAATTTAAGTAGCTCAAACTGTCACATTATAACAAAATTACAGGTGCTGCTCATAATTCTCGAGGCCCCTCAATGTTCTTTTATTAGTAAGTGTTATGTTCTTTTTTTTTTTTTTTTGGAGAATGAAATGGATTCATGAAAGGGACAGAGCCCCGAGAGGCTAGCCAACAAGCTAAAACCAGTACATGGACTTTGAGGTATGTATTATTTTCACACATTTGTGTTACTAACCCATCCCACATATGTGCATCCTCAAAATTGGAATAGATGTAATTTCCACCGTCTCTCTAACCATGTTCACAACTAAAATCCACAAGTGTTCGCCAGATGTTACTCTTTTGCCAATCTTACTGCTTGTATTGATTGTGCATTGAGAAACAGAGCTGAACCCAAACAATGTTGTTGTACAATTACCTCATATTCCTTTTCTACTTCAAATACTACAGGTGATTCCTTTTTTTCTTTTTCTTTTTCTGACTCAATTATTGTAGGTATTCTCTTTACTGCCACAAGTATTGTAAGTATTCCCTTTCTTCTTCAAACACACTGGACTGTAGGTGTCCCTTGTCTGCCTCAAATACTTTAGGTTCCTGCCTAGGGGATGAAGATGAAAAACCCTTATTTGCTTCTCAAGTCATGCTATCCCAAAGCATAGCAGAAAAATTTGAAAGCCTTTTCTCAACTGACCCATGCTACCAACTCATTGGTTTGCCACCTTATCACTTTTACAATGAAAAAGCCTCAATTCAAGACGATATGTGCTAATCATTGTAACAAAAAAAGTAAGAGAAGGAGAGAAGATGAATTGCTCTGATACCTATTGTTATAGCACAAGAACCCCAAATAATTGTTCTCTAGGACAATGATGTCTTAAGATAGGCATTCAAGATATAGGGCAAAACTCAAAGAAGCTTTTTCGAGTTGCTTGTTTACAGAGAACCTAAAAAAGTATATAAATATTTAAGGGAGAAGAGAGAGGAAAAGGTAGGGAAGGAGATCAGAAGCTATTAAAACTTCAATACCACTAGCTTACAGGAGGCTTTTTACACTTGTTGTATAATTAAACACACACTAATGAAAGGTGTTATAGAAACATAAAATAGCCCTTTCAATTAATTAGTTTTTCGAATGGACTTGGACATTTAAATTATAACTAAGACATCTCTCTGGACCAAAAAAGCCAGTGTCAGAGTTTGGTCAATGTCTTAGTCTTGCGATTCCAAATGGAGTACTTTCTAATCATTATAGCTCTGAGAAAAGCTAGAATTTAATGTAACAGAATTTTACATCAAACTCTGACTATTATGTTCTTTGCGAGATATGCAGCATTTCCCTTCCCTGGTCCAACAACCCAGATGAACTACTAATAGGTCATAATCCAGCAAAACACATGCTAAGTCTCTATGGCAGATATTTAAAAATTGGAAAAGTTCAATCAAGATTAGCAAACAGGAATATTCAACCAAGAATTAAGTTTGTAATGCAAAATGGAGAACAGATCAATCTCTTACAAACTTCTCTTTCAATCAGCCCATCAATCTTCCTAAAATTCTTTAAATTATTGCATGAATGTTGATGTTTTCTATAATTGAGATACAAGAACTACAGGATTATCATTTTCAGATTCTGCAAGAAAGACTGAAGTTTTCACATTCTTAGTGAACTAGTTCATGGTTCCTGAAAATCTATCATATTGATGGCAAGACCTTTAAGGGAAAAATCGGAAACTAATGTTTTTCCAGTAATTTATCACATTAACACACTAAATCTATTCACAATTTTTTCTCACATGAAGACATCAATGAAATAAAACACCGATAGTTTCAAAACACCGAAAATTTTCAGATTCTGGAAAAAGGACTGGAGTTTTCACATTCTTAGTCAACCAGTTCATGTTCCCGAAAATCTATCCTAACGATGGCAAGGCCGTTTAGAAGGAAAACTTAAAACTCGGTAACCAAGGTTTCCAGTAAACTATCATATATTAACAATTTGTCCCTCACATGAAGCCATCAATAAAATAAAACACTGATTGTTTCAAAACACGGTCATTGTGAAATCTTAATATCCTGGGATTCTAATCATGAATTTGCACCATGAAACATGTAAAAAGAAAATTTAAAACACTAGAGAAATGGAACTTACTTATGCATACAGTACTTGAATTCTTGTCCCCTAACAAGATCTTTCTCTCCTTCTTCAAGCTACAATGAGAACAAAAGAAAGTGAAAATAAGAAATTTAACGTGTACTAGTCAATCACATAGAGCCTATTATACACCATCTTACCGGATCACTCTCATAGACAATCTCATAACAAGTTGGAGAGAGGCATTTCAAAACACAGTTCTCCTTGGCTATCATACTTGACTTGCACTGCCAGCCCCACAAGCCACTATTCCAAATGTAAAACAATAAGAAAGAGCAATTAGAGCACAAGCCATTTATCAGAGAAATAATCCCTATGACAATCTATTATTATCTTTAACAGAAACAAGAAACTGACATTTTGTTGGGAGCGAAAAAAAAAAAAACAGAAGTAACGGATATTGGTCCTTAATCCTTATAGAAATGAAATATATCTGTTGTATCTGATTTTCTGATCCGGAACCAACAAAGGATGGCCCTCTTGGGACCAAGTATAGATACGGCCAGCAGCTAAATGCATCCCTCATATCTCTCAATGGAATGTACAAGAAATAATACATATGTCATTGATATCTAACTATCTGACTTTGATTTATCCGGTATATGCATATATAAAACTCCCACTTATTTCTGAAGTTTCCCTATTACAACTATATGAACCTAAAATATCCTAGCTTCCAGAGACAATACCCAAGTTGCATTCTCAAATCAGGACTAGAATGGCTTTGGTTTCGAAGCTAGTTAAACATTGGATGTTAAATGCTGACCCTTCAAAATTGGACCATATGCTAAGAAAAAACATTACTAGACTTGCATAACTTAGCAAGTGAAAAAACTAACAAGAGTTGTCTCTAGAATCTCAACCGTATTCGATGGTTTTAATCGAATTCCACAACTGACACAGATGCCATATCAGCAAAGATTTAGAGGATGGTGTAGGTGGGTACCTCTCAATATCAGCATAGCATTGGGCCTTCTTCTGCCTTGTCTCAATGTCCTGTAAATTGCCCACAAACACAAACCCAATTCAGAATCAGCAACAAAATTCACAACATAGAAAAACAGAGAAGAAACAAAAGGAGGAGACATTTGGAGTACTACATACGGTGATTGGGCGACGGGACTTGGCGAGAACTATGGGAGAGAAGAGCAACGACAGTACTAAGAGGATTTGGATTCCGAGCGGAGAAGAAGGAGATGAGGAATTTCGACACACCATTTTTCTTCTTCTTCGACTTGCTGGTTTACGAATGATCACTACTCTTTCTCTCTCTCTGGGCTTTGCTTCAATGTGATTTGCTGGGTTAAATTTTGTTGGGAGGGGTATTTTGGGAATTTAGCTATATTCTCTAGAAAATTTTAAATTAGAAAATTTCAGATTTTAGTTATTTTTTTTTTTAATGGAATGATGAACTTTATGATTTTTTAAATTCCAGACTGCATATTCCAGATTATTTTGTTTCATATATTGTTCTATTTTCTGATGACCTAATTGGTACCTAATCTTTTGGAGTAGTGCTAAAGTTAGGAGAGAAGCAACTAAGGAATAGTTGGTCTGCTATGGAAAAAAGTTAGAAGCCACCGACTTGTACTTGTACAAAGCTATAGAGCTACAACAGTACTGTTAAAATAGACCACAGTTATTGTCATTTTCAAGTAAACTAATTTGACATGTATAGTAGTTGAAAATGTAGAGGACTAGAGTAGCAGTTGGGCAATTCAAGCTGATACGAATTCTCTATGTCACTCTGAAATTCCCACTGACCAAACTCAGAGAGCAAATGATGAGGTGAAGATCAATAGAGCATGGAATCCACCTCATTGGGATACATGCTCTAAAAGTTAAAATCATGAATTCAAGTAATTTGTGACTGTGATCACTGTCATTATTCACTCAACTGCAAACGAGCTAGGGAATGTTTGAATAAGTAGCACAAGGACAAACCATTAGAGGATTGTACTGTTTTGGCTCAGATGTAAATCAGGCAAGGTAGGAAGTAGGAACTAGGATGTTATACATGGTGACAAAACATGCTTACACAACTAGCATCACAGTAATGATCACACTGCTGGTAAGCACCCAGACATCAACATAGAGTTAGCTCTGCCCTCACAAAACCTAAAAGGAAGCAGAAGAGCTTGCTGAAAATTATATTATCTCATCTCAAGAAGGGTTTACAAGCCTTAAATAGAATAATACACTACTATATATCTAGGCTCTAAGCCCAGTAACCTTAGCAATCCAATGAACCTAGCTATTTTCAATACTAGAAGTCCAGAACACCATATGTATCTAATCAATACACTAATCCTAGACACGATGAATTGATCGATCGATTACATGAAGTTAATTAAGTCCATAAACAACCCAATACAATAACTCTTATGTGCAACATTCCGATGCAAGAAGGCCCTAGCTACACGTACAATCTATAATATATATATAGGTTCTTCTGCTTCAAGCATATCGATCATCCATCTTCTGAGAAATATATAGTATATGGGATCCTAGTGTATGATATGTTTGCTAAGAAAGACTGATCGATGCAATAAGTTGCTCCGGCCTGAGCATTGTATATTACCCCTGGCTCTGACGTGCATGATTATATAGAGAAGGAATTAAGTGCACTTTTTCTGCATGCACCCGATCAAATTTGGTGATCTAGAACCACACCAGTTATGGTACCCCTAGATCTTGACATCATACCTAGAGATCGACTAGAGTTAGGTTGCACCACAAAAACCTGAAAGGATTTAGAAGCTTGCTGGAAAACTTACTTTTAGATTAATGTTATGTGAACCACATTTTGGGAACCACATTTTGGGAACCACTTTAGAGACCACCTTATGTGGCAGCCGAGGTGGCATAGTCACATCACCAAAGTATAATTTATAATTTTTTGTCTTTTTATTTTTTCTTAGTTACAATTTGATTTTTCTTTTTTACTTTGTTGATCTTGTCTTTTAAACCCTACTTTTTTTTTCTTGATATTATTTGCGACGACATTGCTACCGACCCTCTCCTCTCAGCCTCCTATCACCTCTCCTTCATGATCAACACCTTCTCAATTTGATTTCAATTTCCTTGCATATAGACAAACGCTATGCCCATGAGCTCAGTATATATAGTTAGAATTATCTCATGCTCTTAAAGAACGGACTCTTAGAAACCTTTTGAATTCTACAAATGTCGGGTAGTATCCAATGGGGCTATTTTGCCTTCTATTTTCAATTGTAGTTGTAGCTTGGTGAATTTAGACATGTCAGAAAATGAATTTTCTGGTGACGTTGCAAAAGGGATATCAAATTGCTGGAATCTGGTTACATTGAATCTTTGGGGAAACAAATTTACAGGGCCAATTCCATATGAGATTGGAAGCATTCTCAATTCTTTGTTCTTGGGAAATAATAGATTTAGAGTGATCCCGGATTCCCTTTTGAATTTGAGCAGCTTGGTAATATTGGATTTGGGCAGAAACAATTTTGGTGGGGATGTTCAAGATATTGTTGGAAGATTCACGCAGGTGGAGTTTTATGTGCTACAATCAAATTCATACACTCACTACAGGAAATATCATCTTAGCCGACGGAAAAAAAAAATTTCGTCGGCTAAGTTAGTATTCGTCGACGAAAACATAACCGTCGTATAGGACACCATAACCGTCGCTTAAGATCTATTTAGGCGACAAAAAATGATTGTCGAGGACTTCCATCGACTGAGATATTCTTATCTGATGAAACAACATTCGTCGTTTAAGTCCCGTCGGCTTAGTAAATCCTAGGTGACGAATATTTTCCGTCGGTAACCTTTCGTCGGCTTAGTAACTCTTAGGCGACGGAAACTGACTTTCGACACCCTCTGTCGACTAAGATCTTTCTAGGCGATGACACATTTATGTCGGTAAGGCTGGTCTTGGGCGACGAACCATTTTCCATCGGCTTAGTAAGTTCTGGGCGACGAACCCTGTGTCGTCGGCTAAGTAATTCTTGGGCGGCGAATATGTCTTTCTTAGCCGACGCTTTGTTCCGTCGACTAAGAAATACCATTATTGTCTGACACAACGCACAACGAATATATTTTTGCCGACGTCTTTTGTCTTACGCGACAGAATATTCCGTCGGCTAAGTAAACACATCATTTTTACAACTTCTGCCCAGAAGAGAACACAGATGAAGACCATACTTTCTCCCCCCGCCCATGTTTATGATGCATTGGAAAACTTGACATTTTATTGTCAACTTCCCTGTTTATGATCAAACCAGGTCTATTAATAAATGTTTATGATCAAACCATGCATTGGAAAGCTTCCCTGTCTATTATTAATACATGTCTATTAATACTTGCATATTTTATTGTCAACTTCCCTGTTTATGATCAAACCATGCATTGGAAAGCTTGACAAGGAAGCTTCCCTGTTTATTAGGTACACTTAATAAACTTGACATTTATTATGATGCATGGTTGATCAGGTCTATTAATAAATGTCAAGTTTATTAAGCTTCCTTGTATTGTTTGATCAGGTGTACCTAATAAGTGAAGCTTCCCTATTTATTATGCAAAATGTCAAGTTTATTATGGAAATGTTGAGATGCATATTTTGTTTATTAATTGATGTATTTTAAATGCAGAATGACATGGTTGATGAGGTCAATAAACGAAAGTATGCATTTAAAGAACAACACCCTGACGCAATGGAGGAGAAGATTATGGAAAGTGTTCAGTCCCAACAAATTGAGGTGTTGGGTACGGTGCTCAAAACTCGGAAAGGAAAGGAGATCAAAGGGATGGGACGAGGAGGCGAGCGAGACTTGAGCCATTCTTCAAATGGTTCCACTTCACGTAGTCGTCCTTTTAGAGTTGATGAGCAGCAACTCCAAGAGGTGCAGAAGCGCTATGAGCAGTGACTAAAGGAATCAGAGGAGCGTGCCCAGCAACAAATCCAAGAGGACCAGCAGCGTGCCCTGCATGCCGAGTCTACGTATAGTGTTATGCAGTCCCAAGTTGCAGCCATATATGAGCACCTAGGTATGTCACCTCCTCCTCCACAATCTTCTCCTCCTCCACAAGTTTCCCCACAGAACAATGATGATAGAGGCTACAACATCGAATTGGATGAGAATGACAATTGGCATTATTGATTTTGTAGTACTTCATTCATAGTTTAGCTAGATTGTATGAATAATTTTCTACCTAATTCATTATTTTGTATATATGAACAATATTTGTCCATCTAGTTATCATGATCAATATATGAATATGTTTTCTAAATCCAGTGCTTCTTGCCTACTATATATGTATGTGTTTGATTATTGTTACTGATTTGAAATTTTTGGAAATAGTGAATAAGGTAAAAAAAAAATATTTACAATTTTTTTACCCTAAATAAAATCTCTTAGGCGACGGAAACAGTAACATTCGTCGCCTAAGATAAACCACATATCCGATGAATACAAAGATCGATCGTTGACTAAGAATTGTTATGAATTCGTCGGTTTAAAACTCTGCCGACGAATATTCCGTCGCTTAAGGACGATGCAATATTCGTCGGTAAACATGCATACCGAAGACAATTTCGTCGGCTAAGAATAATTTCATATTCGTCGGCTAAAAATCGTTCCGACACAAATATTCCGTCGACAGAGGTTCTTATCGATGAACCAGTTTGTCGACAAGGCAGGAAACGGTCCGTTGGGTAAGATCCCTCTTAGTCGACGACTAACTTTAGTTCCGTCGCCTAAGTGTCTATCTCACGACACTTAAGCGACGGAACTTAGTCAACGGATAATTCGTCTGCCAAGATCATAGGCGACGAATTGTTTGTCTTAGGCGACAAGATAAACAGTAACATTCGTTGCCTAAGATAAACCACATATCCGATGAATACAAAGATCGATCGTTGACTAAGAACTGTTATGGATTCGTCGGTTTAAAACTCTGCCGACGAATATTCCGTCGCTTAAGGACGATGCAATATTCGTCGGTAAACATGCATACCGACGACAATTTCGTCAGCTAAGAATAATTTCTTATTTGTCGGCTAAGAATCGTTCCGACACAAACATTCCGTCAACAGAGGTTCTTATCGATGAACCAGTTTGTCGACAAGGCAGGAAAAGGTCAGTCGGGTAAGATCCCTCTTAGTCGACGACTAACTTTAGTTCCGTCGCCTAAGTGTCTATCTCACGACACTTAAGCGACGGAACTTAGTCGACGGATAATTCGTCTGCCAAGATCATAGGCGACGAATTGTTTGTCTTAGGCGACAAGATAAACAGTAACATTCGTTGCCTAAGATAAACCACATATCCGATGAATACAAAGATCGATCGTTGACTAAGAACTGTTATGGATTCGTCGGTTTAAAACCCTGCCGACGAATATTCCGTCGCTTAAGGACGATGCAATATTCGTCGGTAAACATGCATACCGACGACAATCGTCGGCTAAGAATAGTTTCATATTTGTCGGCTAAGAATCGTTCTGGCACAAACATTCCGTCGACAGAGGTTCTTATCGATGAACCAGTTTGTCGACAAGGCAGGAAAAGGTCCGTCGGGTAAGATCCCTCTTAGTCGACGACTAACTTTAGTTCCGAGATAGACACTTAAGCGACGGAACTTAGTCGACGGATAATTCGTCTGCCAAGATCATAGGCGACGAATTGTTTGTCTTAGGCGACAAGATAAATAGTAACATTTGTCGCCTAAGATAAACCACATATCCGATGAATACAAAGATCGATCGTTGACTAAGAACTGTTATGGATTCGTCGGTTTAAAACTCTGCCGACGAATATTCCGTCGCTTAAGGACGATGCAATATTCGTCGGTAAACATGCATACCGACGACAATTTCGTCAGCTAAGAATAATTTCATATTTGTCGGCTAAGAATCGTTCCGACACAAACATTCCGTCAACAGAGGTTCTTATCGATGAACCAGTTTGTCGACAAGGCAGGAAAATGTCAGTCGGGTAAGATCCCTCTTAGTCGACGACTAACTTTAGTTCCGTCGCCTAAGTGTCTATCTCACGACACTTAAGCGACGGAACTTAGTCGACGGATAATTCGTCTGCCAAGATCATAGGCGACGAATTGTTTGTCTTAGGCGACAAGATAAACAGTAACATTCGTTGCCTAAGATAAACCACATATCCGATGAATACAAAGATCGATCGTTGACTAAGAACTGTTATGGATTCGTCGGTTTAAAACCCTGCCGACGAATATTCCGTCGCTTAAGGACGATGCAATATTCGTCGGTAAACATGCATACCGACGACAATCGTCGGCTAAGAATAGTTTCATATTTGTCGGCTAAGAATCGTTCCGGCACAAACATTCCGTCGACAGAGGTTCTTATCGATGAACCAGTTTGTCGACAAGGCAGGAAAAGGTCCGTCGGGTAAGATCCCTCTTAGTCGACGACTAACTTTAGTTCCGTCGCCTAAGTGTCTATCTCACGACACTTAAGCGACGGAACTTAGTCGACGGATAATTCGTCTGCCAAGATCATAGGCGACGAATTGTTTGTCTTAGGCGACAAGATAAATAGTAACATTTGTCGCCTAAGATAAACCACATATCCGATGAATACAAAGATCGATCGTTGACTAAGAACTGTTATGGATTCGTCGGTTTAAAACTCTGCCGACGAATATTCCGTCGCTTAAGGACGATGCAATATTCGTCGGTAAACATGCATACCGACGACAATTTCGTAGGCTAAGAATCGTTCCGACACAAACATTCCGTCGACAGAGGTTCTTATCAATGAACCAGTTTGTCGACAAGGCAGGAAAAGGTCCGTCGGGTAAGATCCCTCTTAGTCGACGACTAACTTTAGTTCCATCGCCTAATTGTCTATCTCACGACACTTAAGCGACGGAACTTAGTCGACGGATAATTCGTCTGCCAAGATCATAGGCGACGAATTGTTTGTCTTAGGCGACAAGATAAACAGTAACATTCGTTGCCTAAAATAAACCACATATCCGATGAATACAAAGATCGATCGTTGACTAAGAACTGTTATGGATTCGTCGGTTTAAAACCCTGCCGACGAATATTCCGTCGCTTAAGGACGATGCAATATTCGTCGGTAAACATGCATACTGACGACAATCGTCGGCTAAGAATAGTTTCATATTTGTCGGCTAAGAATCGTTCCGACACAAACATTCCGTCGACAGAGGTTCTTATCGATGAACCAGTTTGTCGACAAGGCAGGAAAAGGTCCGTCGGGTAAGATCCCTCTTAGTCGACGACTAACTTTAGTTCCGTCGCCTAAGTGTCTATCTCACGACACTTAAGCGACGAAACTTAGTCGACGGATAATTCGTCTGCCAAGATCATAGGCGACGAATTGTTTGTCTTAGGCGACAAGATAAACAGTAACATTTGTCGCCTAAGATAAACCACATATCCGATGAATACAAAGATCGATCGTTGACTAAGAACTGTTATGGATTCGTCGGTTTAAAACTCTGCCGACGAATATTCCGTCGCTTAAGGACGATGCAATATTCGTCGGTAAACATGCATACCGACGACAATTTCGTCGGCTAAGAATCGTTCCGACACAAACATTCCATCGACAGAGGTTCTTATCAATGAACCAGTTTGTCGACAAGGCAGGAAAAGGTCCGTCGGGTAAGATCCCTCTTAGTCGACGACTAACTTTAGTTCCATCGCCTAATTGTCTATCTCACGACACTTAAGCGACGGATCTTAGTCGACGGATAATTCGTCTGCCAAGATCATAGGCGACGAATTGTTTGTCTTAGGCGACAAGTTGTTTCCGTCGCCTAGGACGAGATTTCCTGTAGTGACTGGTGGTATACATTCATCTGAAATTTTTAAGCTACCAAATATATCTCGATTAGATCTCAGCTACCAAATGAAGAAGACGACAGATAGTCAGATATGAGATCAAAGAGAAGGAAAAAAAATATGGTTAAAAGATAAAAACATAAAAGTGAAAAAAGAAAAAACAAATTGTAACTAAAAATAAATAAAAAGACAAACAATCATAAATTATACTTTAGTGATGTGGGTATATCACCTCGGCTGCCACATAAGATGGTCTCTAAAGTGGTTCCTCAAAAAGTTGTTCACCTAGCATTACTCTTATTTTTATTCGTTCAAATCTCAAAGTGGTGTGTACAAGCCATAAATAGAATGCTTCTCTCTATGTTCATGAACCTCAGAGAGACCATCTATCGATCAATAAATGCACGAATAGTATAGTAGACATATAAATTCATCGATCGACCTGAAGTAACAAATTAATCTCGTCCTGCAAAAATATGAAATTATGAGTTTGTAATAAGCGTTGCAAAACAGTTACAGAACACACAAGAAACAGAAAAACTAGACTGATTTCTTAAACACACTTTTGACACAAAAACAACACAAAATTCTAAAACTAAATCACACTGAATAAACTAGAATTAGAATAGGAATCCAAAATTTAAATGAAACTAAATAAGTCCCGGCAACGGCGCCAAAAACTGATGGAATTCCTGCAAGTATACAGGGTGGATGTAGTATAGTAAATGGAAGAAAAGGGGTTGTCGTTCCCACGAGGATTATTAGTTCTATTCAAATTATGAAATACATAAACTAACTACACAGAATCAACCACTAACAATCATATTCATGCTTTGATGCAACTAACAGACTCTTTCGTTTCTCTAAATGACAATTCTCGTATCTAAGTCCAATTACGGCACTTAGACCATAGTTTTCCTTAAGTGTATGATTCTCTCCAGGTACGGCAGAGTTCGTATATCCTAGCATGCAGTCTATCCAGTTACGGCATAAATTTAACATGTAAGACTCATTACGTTCTAGAAAACAAGAGAATCATGCAAACCATTACTTCAGTTACGATAATAATGTAATTCACAATTCTTAATCACAAGAGGCTAATTTGAATTATATTGCAGTTACGCTTCAAATTCATCTTCTAATTTACTAGATGCAAAGCCCTAAGGTGATCAATCAAAGAACTCAAACATATAGCATCAATTAAAATAGTGACTAAGAATTCATCATAAAGAAACTATAAATCTATTAATCAATCATCAAAAGTATAAACAATCATACTAGGGCATCATCCTAACCCTAGAAAAGGTTTAACTAAACATGACTAAAGAAAACATAACAAAAACATAAAAAGAATGGAAAGGGAATGAAGGTGAAGATGGATGGATGGATGGATGGATGGTCTCTGCTCCTTTAGGCGTCTACAATATGCTTCTGAGACCTCCTTTTTCATGTGAAATTCGTGCTCCTTTATATAGAGAAGTTTCCTGCTCATCTTTGACTTCATATTTCCTTGTAGAACTTAGATTCAGACTCCTTTCTTGATATGGAATGGGAAAACCTTGAGATATCTCTTGTAGAACTAGGAATACATGTACTCCTTGAATCCTCATCTGCATTATTGTCCTTGAAGTTTTAGGGTTGACGGTCTTGTGACACAGAACTTGAGTTCTCCACAAAAGCTTGTAAATTCGAGCAGATTTGCTGATCTGACCTTTCTTAATTCAAACAATCATAACTCGGTCTAGAAGTATCGAAATCGAGATCCGTAAATTTCTGCAGAAAGTAAACTTCCGCAGCTTTCCAATGATGTAAGGCTTATAGTCTGATTCGATCTGAGTAATTCCCAGTAATTCGGCAAAGTTGGATGTTCTGCACAGGCAGATTTTGGGACTTGGGATTGCAGCCTTTCAATCCTTTTTTTGCGCATTTTAGCTCATTTTATTCTCTCTATGACACAAACCTACAAAAACACTAAAATAACATAAATCAATCACAAATAAGGAAACTTAATGCAAAAACAAAGATTATGAGACATATAAATATAGGATAATATAAGCACATTAGTTCCTCAAAAAGTTGTTCACCTAGCATTACTCTTATTTTTATTCGTTCAAATCTCAAAGTGGTGTGTACAAGCCATAAATAGAATGCTTCTCTGTATGTTCATGAACCCCAGAGAGACCATCTATCAATCAATACATGCACGAATAGTACAGTAGACATATAAATTCATCGATCGACCTGAAGTAACAAATTAAACTGGTCTATGCCATATTCCAAGTAGTAAGCCATGCCACTTGTATACCATCTAGTTAGCAGCATAAAGGTTCTGAGTTACTAAGGCAGGCCGTGTGATGAAGACCTGAGCATGATTTAGATCCCGATCGAGCATTCTAAATCCAAGTATATATCTTACGAAATACGTACGAGTGTGAAATAGAGGGAGTTACCAAATGACACGTTTACTTACTATTGAAATGGAATTTATCAGGAATGAAAGACGGAAAGAATGAGAGACAAAATGGAATAGTATGTGGAGATTTTAATTCCATTGAGTTGTTTACTTACCACATGGAATTAGAATAGGAATGTAATTAATTACTATTTTAATTACTAATATACCCATGAAAAAAATGAACTACACTTTTCGATCACTCTCAACACAATTTTTTTCCCTATATGTTGATCTAGTTTTGTTTGTTATTTTGATTGTCTCAGTTGATAAGTTATGTATAATAAACAAACCAGATGGACTATTTTGATTCAGTGTATTGATTGTAATCATGTAGTTATATATTAATAATATAATACAGAGGCTACGTGGTTATATTATAATCTCGTCCTTTCATAAACTCTCTTCTACCATGATTTATCATAATCATTTGGACCTAATACTAGCATTTTGGGTGTATCTGAAACCGCAAGTTGCAAGGGTTGAACAACAAAATTAAGGTATCATACTTTTATACATTTTAGTAATATTATATTGAAATCAAGCAAGCAATTTTAGAAATAAAAAGTTTAAACAAATTCCACAAATAGTATATTATTAGCATATAAAAAAGAAGCATTTAAGAAAAAAAAAATTATTAGCATAATAAAATTAAAGAGGGTATTTTTGGTATAAAAGTTCATTCCTTATGGTATCATTCATAATCACACCTCCCCCCTTGGTATTACAATTTAGGGTTATCAAGGAATCGATTCCTTATTAAGAGGTGAGACCCACACTCATTCCAATTCTATTATGTATAAGTAAACGCTGAAATTCTCCTCTGCCGGAATTATTCTCTCACTTTTCAATTCTATTTCATGTAACTAAACGTGCCTAAAAAGTTTGTGAGTTAAAAAGGTTTGGCAGATTTACAGGTCCTTATAAGGTAGCTAGTTTTGGTCTACAAAGAAAATCCCAAAAGAAAGAAATAGCACAGCTTCACTCCATTTGAATCTTTGAATTGTTTTTCTTTAGAACGATTAAAACCTTAAAGAAGTATAAGATACGATTACCATGTGATATCCGCCGAGATTGTGATAGGAGTGACCTATCAATGGAATCGGAGAAGTAGGGAAGAGCTAAGCTAACACTAAAAGGATAAAAAGGAAGTTGACCTATCAATGGAATCGGAGAAGTAGGAAAGAGCTAAGCTAGCACTAAAATGATAAAAAGGAAGTTGATTGATAATTGATGGCTGCTCACAAACCCTAGAACAACCATATAAACCATACAACTTGCCAAAAGGATTGCAACACGTGGTCAACATCTATCGGTTTTGAAGGAAAACCCTAATGCAACTAATTAACATAATTAATAGAACTGCAACAATAATTAATGAGAACACGGCCCAACCCAAGAGAGCCATAACTTAAGCCTAATATGAGAAGGTTGGGTCTGATTCATATCATTCCATCCCGCTGCCAAAAAGAATTGTCCTCAAGTCTGTAAGATTAAAACTGAAACTTCAGGTAGCGTTGCATGATTTCATCCGCCATCTCCCATGTGGCTTCTTCCGGAGCTGTTCCCATCTAATGCACCAGCCACTGAGTTGTAGCTGCACCCCTCCTTTTCACCATTCGAGTCTGCAACACCTTTTCAGGAGCCCACTTGAGAGTGGAAGTATCATTGATGTTGGGTAACTCAGCCTATGCTGTGGCAGCATCCCTAATTTTCTTCTTAAGGAGTGACACATGAAAGACATTGTGTATCTGTGTTGATGATGGCAGCTGCAACTTATAGGCCACCTCCCCAATTCGTTCAACAACTTGAAACGGCCCATAAAACTTGGGAGACAATTTGTGAAATGCTGAGTTGCTCACTGAGTTTTGCATGTAGGGTTGAAGCTTTAGGTAGACCCAATCTCCAACTTGGAAAGTTCTTTCAGAGTGATGTCTGTCATGCTGCATTTTCATCCGAGCCTGAGCTTGTAGTAAGTTTCTCTTAATCAATGCCAACAACTCATCTCTACTCTTTAATTGAGAGTCAACATCAGCTACTGAGGTGGAACCAGGTATGTATGGCCTGATGGGAGGTGGTGGATATCCAAAGAGAGCCTCGAAGGGAGTCATCTTCAATGCTGAGTGATAGGCTGAGTTGTACCACCACTCAGCCCAGGGAAGTGCTTGCACCCACTCACTTGGTTTGTTACCAGTGACACAACGAAGGTGTTGCTCAAGAGTGCGGTTGAGGTTTTCTGTTTGTCCATCCGTTTGGGGGTGATGATATGCAGTGGATTTGCTAAGAATGGTGCCCTGCAGTTTGAAGAACTCCTCCCAAAATAGACTCATGAATATAGGATCCCTATCCGAGATAATAAACTCAGGCATACCATGTAATCTAAAAATCTCAGTGACAAACACACTTGCAAGGGAGGCAGCAGTATAAGGGTGAGAGAGTGGAATAAAATGAGCTACCTTGGTAAACTTATCAATGACAACCCAAATGACAGTTGTACCTAGAGATTTTGGAAGCCCCTCAATGAAATCCATGGTGATAGTGCTCCATGCTCTTGTTGGGATGGCAATTGGCTGCTGAAGGCCTGGTGGTTTAAGGGTCTCATAGTGGTTTTGCTGACAAATAATGCAGTTTGCTATAAACTCTTTCACATCTTTTTGTAACCCTGACCATGCAAAATTCTTGCAGACCCTGTTGTAGGTGCGTGAATGACCAGCATGGCCTCCTATGAGCCCACAATGGAACTCTTGTATAATCTGTTGCCTCCAGTTGTCAACACTAAAAACAAACACTTTTCCTTTGTACATAAGTTGGCCATTAGACATGGAAAAGTGTTTGCGGCTAGTGGGGTTAGCCTGCAGTTGTTGGATTAGCTCTACCAACTTAGGATCAATGAGACAAGCCTGTTGTTTTTCTTTCAGAAACTCTGAAATTGGGCTGGAGGTGCCTGTGATGGCTTGAAGAGCTACCGATCTGGATAAAGCATCCAGAGCAGCATTGTTTTTCCCTTTCTTATATTTACTGGAATAATCATAACCAAGCAACTTAAGCAACCACTTTTGTTATGCCGGAGTAGTCACTCTTTGGTTGAGAAAGTGTTCAATCGTTTTGTGATCTGTGTAGATGGTGAAATGGTGTCCTAACAGGTAAGAGCGCCATTGTTGAACTGCTGTCACAACTGCCAACATTTCCTTATCATATATTGAAAGGGAAAGATGTCTCTGAGAAAGAGCTTTGCTCATGAAGGCAATGGGATGACCTTCTTGAGTTAGCACTGCTCCTACTCCTAAGTCAGATGCATCACACTCAATAGTGAAGGGTTTTAAAAAATCTGGAAAGGCTAAGACTGGTGTAGTAGTGAGTGCCTCCTTAAGCGTTTCAAATGCAGTTGTTGCCTCCTCACTCCATTTAAACCCTTCCTTCTTCAGCAAGCAAGTCAAGGGCTTCACAATCAACCCAAATCCTCGAACATACTTACGGTAATACCCTACAAGGCCAAGAAATCCTCGCAGCTCCTTGACTGATTTAGGTAAAGGCCATTGTTTCACACATTCAATCTTAGCAGGGTCAACCCCCACACCATCTTTGCTGATTACATGCCCCAAATACTCAACCTGGGAGACTCCAAAATTGCATTTGCTTTCCTTGACAACCAATGAGTGTTGTCTGAGAATGTCCAGAACCATCTTCAAGTGTTGTAAATGAGCATCCAGAGAAAGGCTATAAACAAGGATATCGTCAAAGAAAACCAGCACAGACTTCCTTAGTAGAGGACTAAGTACGTCATTCATGAGAGCTTGAAAGGTCGAAGGAGCATTGGTGAGACCAAAAGACATCACCAGGAATTCATAGTGAACGCTATGTGTTCTGAAAGCTGTTTTTGGAATATCTCTTTCAGCCATCCGAATCTGGTGATAACCAGCTCTGAGATCCAACTTTGTGAAAATGACTGAGCCGTGAACTTCATCTATTCACTCATCTACTACCGGTATGGGGTACTTGTCTTTGACTGTAGCTGCATTTAGAGCCCTATAATCAACACAAAGCCTCCATGTTCCATCCTTCTTCTTAACTAGCAATACTAGGGAGGAGAATGGACTGTTGCTTGGTCTTATGACTCCACTCTCAAGCATTTCTTGCACTATCTTTTCAATTTCTGTTTTCTGAAAATGAGGATACCGGTAGGGACGCACACTGATTGGAGCTATGAGTAGAAACTTGGGGGCAGCAAAAACATCTGGATATTGTGATATGAGGTTTTGGATGTCAGGGTGCACATCTTGCTTCTTCTCTATAGTGGTTAAGGGCTGCACCTTTACTAACACTGCTTCCCTCTCCTTTTTTAACAACTTGGACATACTCTTGCAGCTTACAACTGAAGCTTGTGGTGTGCTAATTCCCTTCAAACAGTATGTCGCCCCTTGTAGCTGGAACCACATGATCATAGTCTCAAAATTCCAAATTATGTCACCAAGCGTTTTCAATCAGCTTGCTCCCATTACTACTTCACATCCTAAAACTGGGAGCACATAAAAACTAGCATTCAAGGTTAACTGTTGTAATCTAATCTCTAGGTTTACCTCCCCCTTGGTATACATGATAGCTCCACTAGCCAACCTTACTCTCAAAGGCTTTATTTGAACCACCTTTACTTTGAAGTTTTGAGACCTGCTGGGTGTACGAAGTTATGAGAAGCTCCTGAGTCGATGAATACATGAACTTCTTTGCTCAAGATCTTACCCTTGAGCTGCATAGTGGAAGTAGAGCTTCCATCTCCCATGGCTCTCAACTCCACCTCTTGTTCAGCTTCAACAGGTTCCATTTCCACCACTTCAATAGCGTTAGGTAATGGTGGTTGTACGACTTTATCTTGCATTACTTCCATGACCATGATGGCTTGGCCACGCCTGCAATTATGTCAAGGGCGAAAAATCTCATCACAAAAGAAGCACTGGTTCCGCGCACGCCGCTCCTGGTACTCCGCCTGCGTGAGTCGCTGGTTTCCGCCCACATTCCTTGCCACCACCGGATTAGGTGGTGCTTAAGCTCGTTGAGGTCCTTGAATGAAGGGCCTATGATGTACCCCTGGATTGAGCTCGGGTCCCCGGGTAGCTACTGCATAGTGAGCACGAGTAGAACTCCTAAAAAGCGAAGCATAGTTCTCAAATAGCTTTGCTAGCTCACAAGTTGCATATAGAGTAGTTGGTCTATGAGCCTTCACATTGATTCGTATGTGTTCCCTTAATCCTTCAATAAAAAAGGACAACAATGCATGCGAAGAGAAACCAGGGGCACGCCTTGACAACTTGGTGAATTGGTCCATATAGGCATCCACTGAACCCGCTTGAGTGATACGTGCAAGAGCCGCCTGGTACTCTCCATAATTATGCACACTAAACTCCCGCATCACCAACTCTGATAACCCTCTCCATGAGTGTGGAAATTCATGTCGGAACATAAACCATCAGTCGGCTGCTTTATCCACCAAGTGCATTGCAGCTATAGCAAGCTTGAGCTCCTCCGGCACTTGATAGAATTCAAAATATTGCTCAACCTTGTGCAACCATTCAATGAGGTCTCCACCCCCAAATGATGCTAGCTCTAACTTCATTTGGCGCATAGAAGGCAAGGTGGGATCATAACCTAAGTGTTGCTGGTCAAAATTAGGGTTTGGAGTTTGAGTGGTGGTAGCATATGTGGTTTGTGTATGGGGATAAGGCTGGGTTTGATGGTATGTTCGTGCTTAAGGGTAGGACATGTGAGGAGTATGGTGCAAAGGCAAGGTAGGGGGTCCAAAAGAAGCAGTATTAGGGAGAGGGTCACTATTATGCATATGGAGCTGGGAAAGAGGGTGCACAATGCTGCACATGGGGTTTGCTCCAAAAGTTTGGCTTTGAGAAAAGTAAGAGCTGGAACCCTGGGTCGTAGAATGATTCCCACCATCAGTATGCTGAAAATAATGTGACATCTGCTGCCTGCCAGTGTTAAGGGTCCCCAAGGCACTCGTTTCTCCCCTCTCGTGAACATACATACCCAACGGTCCACTCACTGTTGCTGGAAGTGACGCTTGAGAGACCCCGACTAGGCATGTATCACACTCACTAGCAAAACCAAGTATGACCTGGTTCTCACTTAGATTGAGAGGGTGATGGGACTTTGACACACTGCTCACTGAATTGGTCATAGCCATGGCCATAGAAATCCCATCAGTGGAGGAGGGGGTGGTCCCTCGAGCTTGCAGAGTCGGTGAGCCCGAAGTTGGTGGTAAGGAGCCAAAACGCAGCATCGGATTCTCCCCCGAGTCGGTTTTCTCAGTTCTGAGTGTCGCCACATCCTCCCGATGCATGACCAACGAGTCACTCAACGCCAAGATCTGAGCACAGGTCTCAGCTCTTAGGACCTGTAAGTCATATTCGACCGGAGTAATCTCAGAAATGGTTACAAAATTCGGTGGTGCTGCAGCTGCCCCTGTCACTGTTTTGTTCTTAGCCATGACCCTCAGGTCGAGGGCTATGATACCACTTGATAGGAGTGACCTATCAATGGAATCGGAGAAGTAGGGAAGAGCTAAGCTAACACTAAAAGGATAAAAAGGAAGTTGATTGATAATTGATGGCTGCTCACAAACCCTAGAACAACCATATAAACCATACAACTTGCCGATAGGATTGCAACACGTGGTCAACATCCATCGGTTTTGAAGGAAAACACTAATGCAACTAATTAACATAATTAATGGAACTACAACAATAATTAATGAGAACACGGCCCAACCCAAGAGAGCCATAACTTAAGCCTAATATGAGAAGGTTGGGTCTGATTCATATTGTAAAAGAACATATTTTACCACCTTGCTTTAGAATCACATCAGCCCCAAAGGGTTTTTGATTACAACAAAATCCTTAATTGTTCTCTCTCAAAAGGAAAATCCCCAATTGCAGCCTTTTTTGGCTAAAGAAAAAAGCAGTCTTTCCTTTTTCTTTTCGACCAGAAATACCGTCTTCCCTTCAATTTTGGTTTTGGAAAGTCTTTTCAGTTTTGAATTAGGAAACGATTCTCCTTTTCCTTATAAGAAGCACAATACACGTCGATCCCTATATATTTGTGAAAAGGATTGATCCCTATATATAGGAACACTAGGATATCTACCCCTCTCACACAATCCTTGCAAGAAATAAAGATAAAATCGAATCAAACTCTCAGCAATGTCATCAAGTTTCAACAGTAGTTCAAGCAGCGGCAGCGGCGTGGTGGTATCCATGGAAGAGATCAAGAAGGTCTTCAACAAGTTCGACGAGAACAGTGACGGACTCATCTCCGGCGATGAGCTCAAGAGCGTTTTCCTTGCGCTGGGTTGGGAGATGAAGCCGGAGGAAGTGAAGACTGTGATGTCGGAGTTCGACAAGGACGGCGACGGCCACATCGACCTGGAGGAGTTCACGGCGATCCTCAATGGATCCTCGTCGACCAAGGATCTCCGTGACGCCTTCGATCTCTATGATCTCGACAAGAACGGGCTGATCTCGACCAGCGAGCTTCATGAGGTGCTCAACCGCTTAGGGCAGAAGTGCTCCGTCCTGGAATGTGCCGCCATGATTACCAATTTTGACGTCGATGGTGATGGCTTCATTAACTTTCAAGAGTTTACGAAGATGATGAACCTCTCTTGAGATCTTCATTTATCAATTTCAATCAACGGCATTAGGTTTGTTATAAATTGGGGATTTAGGGTTAGGGTTTAATTAGTTTGTAATTCGACCCACGTTTGTAGCCGATGTTTCGTTTCATTAAGTTTTCAAATTATCCCTCTTTTCACAAATTATTATTTGAAAAAAAAAAAGGAGAAAAAAAAAAGCACTCAGTATTGTCATCGAACACCTCTAAGAATTATCGTTAAAGAACTAGAAAGATTAATTCATTGAAGCAAGTGAAGAACTAAGAATAACACATAGTTACTGAACCAAATAAAAGAAAAATAGTGCTCTGTCTTGTCGAACACCTTTGCAAGTGAGAACTATAGGATTCATACATTCAAGCAAGTATTCCTATATAGGACTGTTCTTGTTGCTTTATCCCTGCGTACGTGCTACAATTGATTTTTTACTTTTACATAAATATTAATTTTAGTTAAAAATTGGATATTGGATTTACAGTAAAAACAAGGGTATTGCTACTAACACACCATTTTTTGTTTTTAACACATTACATCTATTTTTCTATCCACACATTTTTATTTTATTTACAAACTTCCCACTTGAATTTGATTGATGATTGATTCTCACCATATAAGGGTGTGTTAATAGAAAAAAGAAGTGTGTTAATAGCACCACCCATGCAGCCGTCCAATTTTTATAGATGAAATTTAGAGACTGGATTGAACAGTTGTTGCAGTAGTATAGGATATCATCAATTAGATGAGGAAGAAGAAACCTGAAGATAGTGAAAGATGAGGAAGAAGAGATGAATAGTAAATGAGGAAATAATGGGTAAGCAATTAGAGATGTGGATTAAGCAAATAGGGTTTGTTAATAAACTTACTCATTGATAGGAAAGGCTCGCCACTCCAAGGAATCCACCAAGGAGAGAAGAGAAAAACTCGTCACTCTTAAAAATCTACCTAGAAATAAGAGTTTGATAGTAATTGGAAATAACTCCTCCAATTTAGATTATATTTCTGATAAAAAAACAAGTCTGAAGTCTAAAAACTAATTACAAATGAAGGAAGGGGTTCCTTTTATAAGATAAGGAAGGGAAAACAAAAGGAATACTAATTAAGACTTGAAAATAAAGATAATAAGTAAAGGCTTCATAACTCCAAGATGTGGAAGCTCAAAGATCAATATTGAATGCTCCTTGGAACTAATAGGCTTCTTCAATCATTGTAGCAAATTCTCCTTACGTCTAGGTTCCAAGTTTTAGTTCCAAATTTCCCGTATCAAAACAGCTGTATTTTAAAAAAAATAAAAAATCACAGCAATCTCAATTCCCAAACCAGTTCTTAACATGATTAGTGAATACATGATTGCTTCATCATAGCTTAAGCAGTTAGAGAAAAATATATATATATATATATATATAGGATTTTTCTCAGCTGTGGACGTCCGGACCAATGATTATGGTGCGGATTTTCATTTTTGCACCACTTTTCGATCGAAATTTCTCATCTCCACCGTCTAGTATGTAGATAATATTGTGTAGATCATCTCTGCAAAATTTCAGCCAATTTGGTAATCGTTAAGGCCCTCAAACTCGAAAAACCAATGGAGGGACTGAATTCTGTCAAACATGAACCGTTCATGTTTGTAACAGAAAGACACCGTTTTGAGGGCCTTAACGATTAGCAAATTGGCTGAAATTTTGCATACATGATCTACACAATATTATCTAGATATTAGACGGTGGAGATGAGGAAATTCGATCGAAAAGTGGTGCAAAAATGAAAATCCGCACCAAAACCATTAGTGCGGACGTCCGCAGCTGAGAAGGGTTGTGTGTATATATATATATATATACACTAAATTATTATAGCGCCTGGTACAGTACTGTTCTGGGGAAGTGTGGTGTTGGGCTTGGGCTTTGATGGGCCTGATGTTGGGCCTCGCGGGGATCTTGTCACCTGTTCGAGCTTCTTGCGTTTTCCACATAGTGAGAGAGAAAAAGCAGATGAGGGAGGGAGATCAATCCTAAATTTCCAGAGCCCTCATTCTTCTTTTCTCCCCCTTAATTACTTACTTTGTGTGTGTATGTGTTTTAAACTATGATTGAACTTTTTAAGTTATATCATACCATTTTTATCATAATCTGATCGTGCTACCTTCAATCTCTATTTATAAATCTCATTCTATTCTATAATCTTACATGACAGCCACAGTTTTAGGTTCATGTGTATCTCTATATTAGTTCGGAAGTTCAGACAGATCTTGTGTCTGCGTGTGTACTTGGCCTCCAAGTCTGTTTGCTTTTGCAAATTGAGTATAAATGTGTATTGTGTGAGGACCAGGGTTAGGTTACATAGGTGTGTGCATATTTATAGGTTAAGATTATATGTAAATCAGAAGACTAAGAGCAAGTCCAACAGCTTCCTTATATTTTCTACATAATAGATAAGCAAAACTCAAAATCTCTAAAAAATTTGTATACCAAATCCAACAGTTTCTTTATTTTAAAGATTTAAATATTTATTACAACAACAATCCTCATTTATTACAATATAATAATAAGTATAAAAATTTAAAAGTTTATTTTTTAGAATAAATTATGTTTTCTTTCTTATCTTTGAGTCTTGAAGAATGTGCAACATTCAATTTTTCTTTTCCTAAATATTTTTAGAGAATCTGTAAATATAGGGAAACAAAGCTTCTCTTTCATCTTTTTCCCTATTTTAGAGAATAGGATAGGGAAGTTGTTGGAGTGGAAAATGACCCATATTCTCTAAAATAGAGAAAATCAAAGAATTTAGGGAACCTGTTAGACTTGCTCTAACAAACAAAATGGACAAAGCAGCGTCATGCCACTTTGCATGCTACTGTGTGTGTAGTGACGTTAAATAGAGGAAGTCTTAAATTCTTACAAGGTATTCTATTGTTTCTCTCTTGGTCCTCACGTGCTCTTCTTCATTTAGAATTTCTTTTGTTTCTCTTTGAATGTGTTTGTGTATAGTTATAATATGCCCTTCTTTAGAGTCATGAATAGACTTCTGATGAAATATATTCTCCTAAATCCTAATAGGAAGTTAGTGTTTAAATTGATCGCATTCTCATGAGGGGTACAATTAACAGACATAGGGTATTTTCAAGTTAACTTCTGATAAAGAAAAATGATATTTTTAAGGTAACCGAGGGATGTATCATGGTCTATTGATATTGTTCATGCTAGGTTGAGTTTGTCTAAAAATGGTTAAATGTAACTTACATCTACTTTTACATATTTTATTACAGTAATCTTGCATCGATTTCGATCTAGGATCATTTCGTTCTTGGTTTTGGCCGTTCTCTCTCTGTTAATTGGTAAGTCTTACAAATCGATCACCACTATTTAACCCTTTTTTTTATTTTTTTTTTATTTTTTTATTTGACTTCAGTTATGTGCTATTGAGATGGAGGTGGGATATTGGGTTTGTCATCAACAAATCCTTTGTGTTTGTTGAGTTCCCATAATTAGTTTCTGAACATGAGGATAATGGCTTCGATTTTCAATTCATTGTTATTAAGTACAAGTTGTGTACATGAAGTCATCATTGAATATAGTTAAATGCTATTTGTTCAGTAAAGATTAAGAGATTGGAGCAGTCTGACTGTACCATGAAGATTATACATACTGTTTTAAGTGATGTACTATAGTGTATAAACAAAATGTGATGTACTATAGTGTACTATATGTTATTGGAAGGAATATAAACAAAAATAAGCTTTGTTTTCTATTTGCTTCAGAAAATGGTTTCTGACAATTGAAAACTTTATTGTAAATGTTGCTAATTTAAAACATTGTTCTGTTTCAGTGCCTACTAATTAATAAAGTTGTGGTTCTGGTGTTGTTATTTTTTCTTCAACATCTGAGGAAACTGAGGTTCGTAGGTACGTGCAACTTCTTCTCTCTTCTTACAAAGATATTGGATAACCATTTAAACCTTTCGAGTTGTTCTATACCTTGCTAATCCATTTCCAAAAGAAACCTCATACTTATACAAACTAATGACAAACACTAATACTAACATTGGCCTATCTGAACATGATAATTTCATAGTTTAGAAGGCATTGTACATATATGTGTGTGTGTGTGTGTGATCCAGTTCGGTGGTTTCCAGGTATGGTTCATGTTCTCAAATTTTATTGGATCTTTTGTGGTTGTTTTCCAGATACTTAATTTTATTGGATCTTTTGTGGCTGAGTTTCTTGGTTTGAACTTTAGAGCATCCTCTTTCAATCATGTTGCTGATCAATAGAGAAATGATAATGTGATTCGGAGGCATTATTAATGCAATGATAATGTGATTTGGAACGCCATTAGATATATTTTTTTTGCAATCATGGTGAGGAATAGAGGAGTTACAAGTATATTTTTCAGGTTTCTCTTACTATTTTGAGCGGTCCATTGTTAGATGAAGTACATCAGAGGATCAACTCTTGGATACATCAGGTGGCTATTCGGTACTTATCATTCACTTGAACACTGTATCAGTCATTGTATCTAACCTGCTTTTTCTGTTAATGCTCAAAGTAAAAACATGGGAGAGTATGATATATAGGATTTTGGCATGAAGATTTCTTTATTAATGTTAACATTGGTTTCATTCCTCAACAGATCACTAGAGTGTACAAGGAAAATAGCATGTTGAGATTGAACTTATTGCGGTTCACTGCAATTCTTTTGAGTTCAGGTATGTGACTGCTGTTTTGGTTTTTGAACGACTCTTTACTTTTTAGAGAGTAGACATTGTGTAATTACTTTTCAATGCTTTTGAGGCTGGAGAGCTTTGAAAATAGCATTTAGTTCCTGTGGCAATTAAGGAGCTTATTATGGAGCAAGTGGCAATTATTTCCTATGGCCAAATACCTAGAGGTAACTAGGTATTGAAGCACATAAATGAAATTGTTTATTTAGCTGTAGCCCGGCATTAAAAGAAAAAGATTGCAAGAACTGGAAAATAATGAGTAGTTGATGTCCGGGTCTGAGCTTCATAACATGTGCAATGACATAAATTTGTTAGATATGATGTTGAGTTGTTTCTGTGTATGGGAAGTGAGACAATGATATGTTGATATTTTTCATTAGGGAATAGCTTGAATAGTCAATTGTTTGGATATCTGATGCAAGAGAAGTGTTTAGAGACAATGAGATAGTTTAGGCACAACACTGTTATCTTCTAGAAAGTTAAGGGAAACTCTTAAGGGAAATATGGAAACAAATTAGTGTTAGAAAATAGGCAGACCAATGGCTTTTACCTTTATGGTGTTTTTTTTTTTTTTTTTTTTTTAATTTTTTATAAAGGAAACCTGTATGATCTTCACTTCTTCTCTGAATTTATATTCAGTAATTTCAATTTTTTAAGGGAAACTTTTGATTGGTTTGCATTAAAATTTGAAACCTTACGGGTGAAAGGTCTAAAGTTTGGTGGATTCAAAACTGTGTGCTAGGTATGAAAATGAAATTTCTACACTCAAACATAGTTACTGATTCTATCCCCTTCTTATGGTTAATGAATTCCTATAATTTTGTGTGTTGTGTGAATGAAAGTGTTATTTTCAAGTTTTATTTTCCTGTAATATGTGTGAATGAAAGTAAATGCAATGATATGGTTACTTAGAAAATGTACATGGAGTGTAAAAATTGCTGAACTCTTGGATATTTTATACTTAATTTGGTAACTTTCTTTGTGGGTTCTTGATGTTAATGTTTTTTTTTTGGCAACCCATTGGTTTCATGATTTATTGTTTTGTGTTTCTGTAGGATTTTGCTATATCACTCCAGAATATGGATCGACTAACATCAGTTGACATGTCTTTGTAGGAACGTCTCCATGAAAAGGAGCAGGTCATTCATTATTTGGAGAAGAAATTACAAGAAAAAGGTAGACAGCTGCATGCTACCAATTTAGATTATGATGCATGTTTACATGCTTTCATATTTTATATACGAGTTTTTAGGTTTGGTTTTTGATGTGATACAACAAATGTATAGATCTATTGTTGAAAAACTTATGTTCTGTGTTGCCTCCCGTTTACTGTTAATTTAATCTCTTATTAACAATAGGTTATTAATAACAAAATACATGGAACATTTGGTTATTTGGATCCAGAGTACTTCCATTCTAGCCAATTTACAGACAAGAGTGTCTATTACATGTTAAGCTATGGAGAAAATGAAACCCGCAGCAACGCACGGGCCCAAAAACTAGTATGTATATATATATATATATATAAAAATCAAACAGATAGCTAGCTGAGTACGTAGTTAAGTAGTTTTTCTTTTTTTTCTTTCTTTCGAGTAGATAAGTAGTTGTTATGTGTGCTAGACAAGTTACTAGGAGAATTAACCGAATTAAAAATCGGGTCAGTGGAACTTGCCGGAATAAGAATTTAAGTAGTACATAGGAAACTAGTACTAAGATGTTTACAGAGTATACTTGCCCTAAATCTCAGCCTTGTTTCTGGGTCTGGCAGTTCCATTTGCATTGTTTATGGTGAATGTCGGACCAAGACCCAAAACTCATTTGACATGTAGCTTGTTAGCAAGCATATGTGTGACTTTGACCAACCAATTGCAATAAGTAATATCATCTCTTGTTTATTGTGCTCTAATTCTCCTATCTGGCATCGCCTCTTTCATGCAGAGAGACAAGCACTCGGATATTTCACACTCGCACGATTGTCCACTTAAGCAGAAAAAAACGATGTCATTGCTTGCTTCAAAAGCGTATGCTGCTTGATCTCTAAGTTGTCTTCTACTATGAAATATGACACAAATTGGAATAATGACGACTAACGAGAAAGTCCTCAGGACGTACATGATCGAGGATATCAATACATATGTTTGTATAGATAGCTAACCCTAGCTTGAAGCTAGATCGAGCAGTACGTAGACGTAGTGCTATATATATATATATATATATTTGTTGGCTCCTGCTTGTACAAACTAATTGTTTGAATTCAGATTCATATCAAAGATGGCAGCAATATTGAGCTGCAGCAGCAGTAGTACTAGCAGTGAGCAACATCATCGAGCTTTTCAATTCAGTCACGTCCTACATTTCCTCTTCTTTGTTGTTGGTTTATCACTCGGCATCCTAGCTACCTTATATTTCCGGAGTTACTCATTACTCACTTTTCAAGACTCCCTCAACTACATTCCATTCAATCCATCACCAACCCCACCTCCACCTGCGCTGTCGTCACCGCCACTTCTAGTAAATGAAACAACATCACCCTCAGTATCAGTTAATTACAGTACCAATCCTAGTACTGCTAGTGTTTCTTTGAAAGAACATAAGTTGTTAGTACACAACATGAGCGACGAGGAGTTACTTCGGAGAGCATCCATGAACCCTCAAGTTGGATTGCCTAACAAAAGTGTTCCCACTGTGGCTTTTATGTTCTTGACACAAGGGCCTCTACCTTTGGCTCCCTTATGGGACAAATTTTTCGAGGGACACGAGGGTCTATACTCCATCTATGTGCACGCACACCCTTCTTTCAATGAATCGCAGCCTCCAACTTCTGTCTTCTATGGTCGAAAAATTCATAGCCAGGTGCCTTGTTAATAAGTTTTCATTCCTGCTTGATTACTAGCTAGCTAGACAATATTTAAGGTCAAGAACTTATATATAAGTATATGCATGCACTTGCTTGCAGGCAGTTTATTGGGGAACTTCCTCAATGTTGGATGCAGAGCGACGACTATTAGCGAATGCACTGCTTGACTTGTCTAATCAAAGATTTGTATTGCTTTCCGAATCTTGCATCCCCTTGTTTAACTTCACAACAACTTATGACTACCTTATAAATTCAAACCAAAGCTTTCTAAGTGTTTTTGATGATCCGAGGAAGCCTGGTCGAGGGCGTTACAACCCTCAAATGTGGCCACAAATAAACATCACAGATTGGAGGAAAGGATCTCAATGGTTTGAAGTGCACCGAGACCTGGCCGTCCACATTGTCTCCGATCGGAAATACTACCCCATCTTTCAGCAACACTGTCACCCTCCTTGTTATATTGATGAGCATTATATTCCAACACTGGTCAACATGTTGTATGCTGATCTCAACTCTGAGAGGAGCATTACATGGGTGGATTGGTCAAGGGGTGGTCCTCATCCAGGGAAGTTTGGATGGCCTGATATTACAGATGAGTTTCTGAATGGAATTCGGTTCGGATCCGAATGCAAATACAACGGCAATACGACTTCAATATGCTTCTTATTTTGTAGAAAGTTTTTGCCTCATGCCCTGGAGCCTTTGTTACGAGTTGCTCCACTGCTGCTTGGCTTTGATCCCTAGCTAGTACCTCCTTTTTTCTTTTGCTTCTTTATTCTTTCCTTTTTGAAATGTCATTGGCTTCAGTATATTAACTATAAAGATTAAACTGGTTGTAATTGTATAATATGAGATTAAGCCGACCAATGCATGATTCCTCAATAACTAAACTAAATGAAGGTTATCAATACAATGAGAAACACTGAGCAGCTGAAACCTAGAGGTTGAGTTCGGATTAAAATGAATAGTTAACTTAGAACCATGTATTTGTTTCGAGGCTTGAAGATGCTATGACTTAAAGGCCAAGCCAACCAAGCTGAATGTAGAGGCAATCGATCTGAATGTATAACCATCGATAAAGTTGAGTAAGATGCACGCACGCAATACTTGCATTTTTATGTTTGTTTTGTAGCATCAAAGTCCACTGGAAAATAACTGAAGTTGTCTTTAACGTCTTAAACTCCTAATTTGATGCAATGATGCCTTTTGAAGGCTTAGCACTACTGAGTATTGCTACAAAGTGTGATATATGCATGTTTGTGATATGAACTGCTGATAAGCTATTCTATTATGCAGACCTGTGGAATATGTGGACGTGGTTTATGGAATTGAACTTAGGAACAGTAAAGCTTCACTGATTGAGTTTCAACCTCAATCTATTGATGATCATATCGAAGACCTGCATCCTAATTAAGTTGAAACGACCATGAGAGATTGAGAGGAACCCATATATATGATCTTGTGACCACTCTTCGCTCAGTGTAGAAGATTTGGAAAGGATTTAGGATTGCATGATATTCATAGAGCTAGGATTACTGGAAATTTAATCATATCTACAACTCTACATTCTCTACTATACTCGACTGCCGTTTAGTGTAGCAATTATTTTCATTGTCAACATAAGCTAAACACTTCAAGTGTATGCTTGCCAATAATGTTGAATGGCACAAACTTCTCAAAACTAAAAACATGAAAGAAAAACTAAGCAAAGTGAAATAAAAAACTTATAAGATTGGTTATACAATGCTACCCCCAGTACCCCATCTTACTACCAACTCTAAGATTATGCAATTTTAGAAAACTGATATTAGGCTCCCATTTCACCAAAAAAACAAGCATAACCCTCAGAGGCACGGCTTGACCACAACCTCATGAATGGACTTTACTTGAAAGTTTAGAGTCCTAAATAACCAAAGTTACCAAACAGACAAGTGTTTTTTTTTTTTTTTTCCTGTTTTTTGGTCAAGGGGTATCAAGAGTCGGGCCTTGTTCTCACTCTCCTAGCTCTTGGGAGATAAGATCATCGGTGAAAGCACTAGCATGAGAGGGGTATCAAGAATCACAATGCCATAGTCATGGCTGAGGCTTCCCTTGGCAAAGGGCATCAACATTTCAGTTGCATTCTCTGAAAATAAGCCGGATCCGGTCTTCTTCGAATCCATTTATTAGATGCCTACAGTAACGTTGCCTAAATAAGATATAGGGGCAACCTTCAATCAATAACTTAACAAAGATGGCTGAGTCAGATTCTACTTCAGGCTTTCCAATATTTAAGTCGAAAGCAAGTTTCAATCCATAAAGCATAGCCCTACCTCCAGCATAGATAATTTGGCCTACCCCTAAGTTCATACTTAAACCAGACAACCAATCTCCATTGTGATCTCTCCCAGATGATGTAATATAGTTTCTTGGCTCCTAGTGCATGCATGACATTAACCATTTTGAATAAAACCTCTTATAGCTCTATGAACATTTGAGAGTAATATTCATTTCCCAAATGAATTTCCGTTTGAATTAGAAAAACACTACCAAAGGCTGACTTCACAGTAAAACATACATTAAAAGTGTAACCCCATATTTGCATGTCAGCTCCACAACCATCAAAACCGAGGAACACAAAGAACTTCATGAATAATGTCTTCAGGTAAGCATAGAGAACATAAATTCATATTCCAGCCAATATAATCCCATAAGAGCAGGCTAATGCATTCATATCAATATGAGTACGTATTTACAGCAGAGAGCGAGAGCTTACCATATGTCAGTCCAGAATATCATAGTTCTTCCATCTTCAACCCTCCAGGACAAAGCCATTATGGAAATTTGTGTAGATGGAGCTCCAAAAACCAGAATCACCTTCGCTTCGGTAAGGAAACAAAGTCCCAATAGACCAGAGAAACTCTCTTTTTCTCTATAGTATCACCCCAGAGAAAATCAAGGTTTAGTTTACGAGAGAGATCTGTAATTTGGCTGTTTGCAAAGCATAAATGGGAATGGAAGAGGACACTTATTGTATTAGGGCCAATCTTCCTGCCATATTGAGGGAGTCTTCCAGTAGCAAGTCGTCCTTGAACATTCTCAAGAATGCCACAAGAGCTCTTCAATCATACAGCAAGACAAGTCAAAGTTGTCTCTGACCAGGATTGCCTTATCAACAACTGGTAATTTCACAACAAAGGAAATAAAATTACAAGTTAAACTCAGAACACCAGAAGCACACAGCTTGGTAATTCAATCAAATGTCCTGCACAAGCTCCAACACAATACAAGGTGTTGGGATAGCTTTGACACAATCAAGCAAAATCAGCAAAAGGAAACTCTCCGGCCATGTGATTCATGAATCATGTGCTTTACTCCATATGATTCATGAACATGGCTATAATTCTGCATCGTCACCCTGTCTATTTTCTGGGAGTACAAGTCCTTCTGAGAATATGAACTTAGTGCTCGCTCCAAAGACATTCGCTATCTGCAAAATAACTGTCTGGCATGCAACTGTTGTTGGCAGGAAAGATGCTGGAAGGGATGGTACAGACTTGGGGATAAATTCCTTCTTATTGAAGGTTGAAGCATAGAGTGATAACACTGCTCGACAAAATATGAACCTAAATAAGAAAATTGTCAGTACATATGTATAACAAACAGAATACAGAACCTGCTACAGAACTGTGAGACAAGACTAGAAACACAAGGAACAACACTCAGAAAATTTTAAAAAGATATAAGCCATTTAGAACTACAGAACCTGCTCATCTAGTAATAACATGACCAACAAAAATACATTTTTTTTAACTATTTAATTGAAGTGGTCATGAACAAGAAGATGCACAAGAGCGTGCCTGCTCTTAACTACTTGAAAACAAAGAGTCAAAAGGTCCAGTTGCAATACTCCGAACACTGACCAAGACTCTTTGCAGGCTTGCACAGTTTGTATTAGTGTCCCATAGATTAGAGTATTTAGATTTCAAATGCAGTAGCCACTAGCCACAGCTTGCTCAGAAAAGACATACCATCTTTGGAACATCAACACTAAGCCCCTTTACCATATCCTAAACGTTGGTGTTTCTTGTCCACATAGAACTCTCCGTGGTAACTATATAGTCCAAGTCAACGAGATAGTAGAAAATATATCAAGGGTCAATCGAAGAGTTGATGTTAACTTATATTAACCATAATCTAACGGGTAAATGTATCTAAAGAAACTTAAGTTTTTTCTTCAAGTCAAGTGGTAATAAGACTCCCTTCTGCTAATATTGTTTTTAGTTTTACTTCTGGGTTAGATTTCATTAATTGTGAACATGTTTATGTGTACTTAACAATTTAGGCAACAAATTAATCTATCTTTTTATGTATGTAGCTGTATTCATGCAGGTTCAAATTAGGCATTGTTTCTGAGTCTATCATTCCATGACCAACAAACTGAAGGCCGAGAGAGATTTTAAAAAACATAATTCCTCACCCTAGTAGATAGGCTTGCAAAACACTTGCAAGGTGTTAATAAATAGAACAGTATCAAATCTTGCAACAATTGAAGGTATGAAAAGCAAAAACATGTCATCATGCTCATGTTACTACAAAACCAAAAAAGGAAAAATGTTCCTGTAATAATCTCCATTAAGCTTTATAGATTAGTACCTCAATATGAGTCGTCTTAGGAATGGATCAGTCAAAACCTGTGCCCAAACAGGGTCAATAGTGTCTGATGTTGCCAAAGTAGACCCCCAGTCACTTAATGAACTGGAAAGCAGAGTCTCAGCCTTGTTATATATATCCTGCAAACATTTGCCTTCTATAAGTGCCCTGGGAAAACTAAATAACTCATATTCTTGGAACAAGAACACAAAAAGTGCCGAACCTTCTACTCACCATGTCAATGTCAGCGCCAGACATACCAAGCAGTAAACAGAAAGCCTGCATTGGAGCTGTAAGGAAAAGAGTGAATAGGCTTCCACTTGGCTGACGAGAGGAACCAACACCAGAAGCTTGATATGAAAAGCTTGAAGATAGGAGCATTGCGGCTGTTTCTCCTTTTTGCACTCCATTTATAGCCTGAGCATATTTTAGAATTAGTCACCTTCACAGGTTAAGGAAATAGTTTCTACTCAGGCTCATTCAAAATCAATAAAACAAGAAGAGGGGATCTTACTCATAGAGAGATTGCAAATGTTATTTTAGACGAAACAAAGATCTCATCAGAATAAAATAACTAAACAAAAGGGGTGGGCATTTAATTTTTTGGGAGCATTCATAACTAAGCATGTCATGAACTACTGTGTGTGGTAACAACTAGTATTCATCTGTATGATGATAGAGAAGCTATTCTGGTGTTCTACAGCTGTGATAACTGCTAATAAAAGGAGACACTGCAATGTTGAATATTATACTTTCAACAACACTTCCGGCTATCGTATAAGTTGCAACATTGGCTGGTACATTAACAGAAAAAGAAAATTGCGTAATAGAGTAGATAAACTTGCCTCAAAAGATTCACTGCTATCACAGTCAATAACTAAAAAGAGTGGCCTTCTTGTAAATGGAACCAAGTCACCGGGATAGATGCTATTAATTCCTGAAAGATGGATGATTTTGTTTGATATCAGAATCTGTAGAGACTAATGCAAAAACAAGGAAATGATGTCAAAAGATAAGACGACATCAAAGTTTGGATATATCAATCTCATTGGCCAACATGATAAACTATCAACCTACGACTCCAGTAATGAATTATGCATTTGTTTAATATCACATGAACATATCCCTTCCTAAAACCAAAACCTACAGATTTGTGAAAGGAAAACATTAGAAGTCTAAATTTTCACTCTCTTTCTATGTCGACCTTTGAGGCCTCTCATCCAAATATGAACCCAGGCAAACAATAGATGATTGGAGAATAAATGAGCAAGCTAAATGTAATGCATGAAACTGAATTTAATCATCTCAATTAGCATTGAATCTATAATAATTATATTTGAGTAGGTCTACATCATTAACTGTTCCAGATTTGTTTGGAAGAGTGTACCTCCATTTCCATGGCTACCAAAGTGTAAACAACTAGCGTGTAAGCTTGAGTCATCTCCTTTACTTTGTCCACAGGAAGGATTCAGTCTATCAGATGGAGAGGCCAACATAGAAAGGGAGTTTGCATCAGAGTACATTCCAGAACCTGCTGGCAATTAAAAGTCATTTCCTTCAACTGAGCCAATGAAGCATATAGAAAAAAAAATGATCCTACATAGCCATAAAGACACAAAATCCATGAGAAGCTACCCAGAAAAAGGTTCAAACCTGAAGCTGACAGATATATCAAGATAACTCCATCAGAGGGAAGCTCCTCACAGACTGTGGCCAGAACCTGCCAGTCCGGCAAATAAATTGAAATTTATAACTTGTGTGGTTCTCAACAAAAGAGAACAATAGATTGTTTGATGCAGAGAAAGGATAACACTCTTGATATATAAGGACCATTGACTATTCCAAAATAATCCATCTTCATCCAAACTCACCAATGTGTTCACTGAAACTTGTAATAACATGCTTCTCAAAAGGCACAATAATAATAATCAGCAATGCTATTAGAAATTTGGTATCTGGTGCTTTAGGGTTTAGGCAATGAGCCCCATGTTTAAAACCCAAATTCATCAGGGTGCTAAAAATCATGGTCCATATACCAAAAATGCATACTTCCAAAGGTGCCTTTTATGAGCATTCAATAATTGATATCATTTGCAACGCAACAATATTCAGGTTAGGTGGAAGCATAAAACTTCAGTTTCAAGCATAATTACTACAAAGGACACCAAATCAAACATGAAATAAGACAATCCACAAAGGGGGTGAGGGTAGAGATGTAACAGAATCAAAAAAGACAAACCTTTTGGTTTTTTACTTAAAAGTTCTGTTTGTGTAAGGTATATGTCAAGTGGTAATAGCACAAAGAAAGGAGATATCTAGCTAGTAGCATAAGAGAGAGAAAAATGTAATCGGCATAGGCACCTAAATTCCACATCATAAACTTGTAAGAGTGAGGGAGCTCCACATACCTATATAAGGAGGCCCTCTCCTCACTAAAAGGGGGATATCCCTACTCGACTATTTCTTCAAGCTATGAGCTTGGGCCTAGAACGTGCCATATGTCACCCAACTTAGACTTGGCAAACAGTGAAAACACCAAATTTACCCAACATAGCCAAAATTTGGTTTCAGTGAGCACTATAAATCTCTTGTCTACATGTGTGTTTTTAAACGATGCAGACGAAAATCAGTACCTACAGGTCCCTTATACAAAGATGCTATTCAAATACAATATCATTCGCAAAGGATTTTTATTGTCATCTGTAAGTTTGCACAACTAAGGTGAATAGCAGGATGAAAGTTGCTCAAATCAAGTAAAATAAACACATGTCTCTCAGCAACTTGACTTCAATTTAAAACGTATTTCAGGTAACTTCAACATAAAAAAGTTTTACAGAAGCACAATCATTAGGTTAGTACTTAGTAGTATTTGACATTGAACAGATGTAGTTTAGTTCACAATGTTATTCAGGTATTCTGGAAACCGGTAGCCCTTGACATAGAACTATGTAACTAAGATTTTTACTATCAATGAATTACAGGCAAGCCAAAAATACATAGTAATGAAAGGGAAACAGAGCAATATTAATTCCTATTAGACTTACTGCCAGAAAATGTGTGACAGAAGGACGATATAAGACAGCTTTCCGTGGGTTATGTGGCAGAGTAGGATCAGCAATATCTTGGGAGTAATTAATGCGGCCGGACCCTGGTGCCCCATTCTGACTGTTTCTAGCTACATTAGGCTGGTAAAATGAGCCACTAGGTTCCCACTCCAGACATTGAAGCATCCTGAAAGTGTCAAGAGTGATCTCCGAAAACTTTACCTGGTTGAGTTTTAACCGATGGAAAAACAGAAAATGTTAGGATACAATTCAAGTTCATGTATTTGTGAGGCATAATATACAGAAACATCAAACAGAAATAACTGAAAACCCTCTAATCAGAACATGGAGATTATCCATAAAGGAGTGAAGGAGGGGGTGAACGTTTATGACATAAACTAAAGCTTTAGAGATCACTCTGGCTTCAATCTCTCAGAGTACCAGGAAATCTATTTTCTGACGATACTTTATGTTTTTGTCATATCTTAGCTAGATAATTGCGCATAGGCTGATATTTAGTTCCATACACAAGGATTACATGATTGGACTTCATTAATTATTGTATCTTGAATTTAATTAAATAATTGAACAACCACAAAGGGGTAAAGGAAAAACCTCAATACCTAACCTCATTATGATGGTAGCTGCTTAGTATTGCATCTCGCAGTCTCAGAGATCTCCTTACAACCAGTGTGGAAACTTGCGGTAAGGAATCAGGATGACATTCCAGGACAATACTATATCTCAAAGGCCTGATATTCATAAAAGCTGTGTCAGCTTTCAAAAATCTAACTATTTCCTGAATCACCAGCTTCCATTCTTTAAAATCAGTTTCCTGGAAACAAGATCATTCAAATGTTACTATTAAACTTATCGGCAAGAACACCATGATTTGGAATACATAAGCACACAACTTTTTAGTTGAAATATAACAGCATGACTAATATTGTACTGCTGTTAGCCACATAAATGTACCATCTATAATGCAAAACACACAAACACACATAAGAACATACAATATTGCATTTAAAGCTACAGCGCATATTTTGGAATACATAAAATCACATCTGAAGATTTCAGAAAAGAAAAATCACATCTGAATATGTTATTCTGAGCTAACTTAGCCTTTACTACTCTCTGTCCATGATAAACTCACCCACCCTACATTACGTTGCACTGAAAGCGAACACAATTCTGAAATCTCAATCCCAGATGTTCCCAAATTGCTTAAAGTCCCCACTCAGAGTCAAACAAGAAATTTAACACAATTTCGAAATATCATACTCCAAAACTGGTCAAGTGTCTATCATTCTAAATTACTACTGATTAAGTGATTATACTCTAATGTATCTGTATCTACTTTGTGGTACAACTCCATATTGTTTTTCATTTTCTTTTCTTATTTTCAACTCTTTACCTATAAGTATTGAGGTTGAACCATCATATCACAATTTCGGTAAGTTCTACCCTTCTTTAAGCTTTACAATAACACAAACCTAATTCTCCCTCTCGATTTTCAACACATATAAGAAAGTGAATGCAATTTCAAAATCTCATGCTACAAAACTGGTCCAATGTCCGTCATTCTCGGTTACTACTGCTTAAGTGAATACTCTAATGTATCTAAATCTATTTCGAGACAAAACTCCATGTCGTTTTATATTTTCTTTTCTTTCTTTTAACTCTCTTATCACATTTTCGATAAGCTTTTTACAATAGCACAAACCTAACATTTCCATCTCGAATTTGAAACAAGAGCCAACAGAGCAAAACAATACCGAACCGAAAGCGAAAACAATTCAAGAGAATTCACCTGGAAGGTCCTCTTGCAGTCATCAACCAAGCCTTTGAGCTGATGAAGGAGCTGCTGCACCATCTCACGGCGATTCAAGAGCAAGCACACCACAAGAAACCTCGAAATGAACCGGAGCTGCTTATTGGCCAAGCTCAGGTCCTGAAACATTCCCTCCTTGAAGTACTCTCTGCTCAGAATCGCCTCGTAGAAAATGTAAGCTTCCGAGAGATAGCTGGCCTCGCTGGTCCTCATGTACTGCCCTAAGTAGAGCTGCGCGATCCGCGACGCGATCTCGCCGATCTCCGATCGCCGGAGACCCGCGTCGACGAGCTTCTGGCGATTCTCCTGCTGGAACTTCCAGAGCTGCGTGTAGACTTTGAAGACCTTGTAGAAGTAGGCGTCGTACTCGTGGCGGTTGCGGTGGTAGTAAGGGAGCTCTCGGATTTTGGAGAATTTCTTGTCGGCTTTGTGGAGGAGAGACCAGTAGACTTCGCTGACCGGAATGCTAGGGTTTTGCTGCACTTGCATTTTGGGGCTTCGTCGTCTCCGGTGGGGTTTGGTGGTGGTGAACACTATCAGGTGGTGCTTTTGTATATTAATTCAGGTTTTTGGTTTATGCCAATTGTTCTAGGACCCCATAGCCATTTGCTAATAAACAAAACGACCACCGTTCTAGGGAATACTTGTGCCAATACAATGACATTATTGAATAATTGTGCCAATACTTGTACTATTTATCTCTCTCGTTGACCAAAGTAATACAATTTACATCAGAATCACCAGCTTTAGTGCATCAAAGCATCTCCAACAGCTTCCTCATTTTCTTGAACTTTTCAATTCTGGGGAATATATACCTCTTTTGCTTCCCTATCTCATTCCTCAAAATGGGATGGAGAAGAAAGAGAAGTCTTCATTCCCTAAATTTACACCAAAGTCTTCCTTCCCCAAAATTTAATTCCACGTGCTCCAACAAATTGAAGACAACAATAGAATATTTTATTAGGTATTTTATTGTTACAATGAAATATATGTCTTTTGTTATAATTAATAATCATATAGTATATTTTATTGTTGTATTAAATGCAGAAATCTCAAAATGGAGAAGCTGTTGGATTTTGAGCATAAATTTTTTGGAGATTTTAACTTTTGCTTCCTCATTTTAGAGAAATTTTGGGGAAGCTGTTGGAGATGCTCTTACTGACTACGTGAACATGACTATTTCAAATTTTAAGTTCAAAATTTTACTGCCCAGTTATTTTGTCAGTAATGTTTATTTAGAACCACATTCATCAAAGTTTTGTTTTAACTTAATCCTTTTAAGCACATCGAGATCTAAAATGTGTTATTTTTAGTTGCTAATAGCCAAGTGTCCAGAGAAGTTGCTTTACAGTATGTAACTCAAAAAGTATAAGTGTTGAATCAACAAGGAATAATTTCGTTAAAATTATCAAGATACTAGGGCTGTCAATTTAGATTTGGATTTAAATATCAAATTTACAGATTTAGAATTTGGATATTCAAAATAGTCATATTTCAAATTCTTAGTTGGATTGAAACTTTTAACATAAGGATTTCAACTATGATATCCGAACTTTTCAATCTCACATCTATAGTTCAAAGACCATGATACTCAAATATTTGGATATATATTCATATTTCAAATTCTTAGTTGGATTAAAACTTTTAACGAAAGGATTTCAACTAAGATATCTGAACTTTTCAATATTACATCTATAGTTCAAAGACCATGATACCCAAATATGATTAGGTTTGTAAAGGGAAAAGAATAGCAGGACAAAGAGAGAGATAGAGCTTAGAGAGTGATCCATCAAGCAAGAGATCGACCAAAGAGAAGGATGTTCTTCCTTCTCCGCATTACAGTTTGGTAGTGGTGACAAAGGCACGAAGTGAGGTCGGTGTAGAAGTTGCAGCAACAAAAGGGAGAGGGTAGAATGAGGTGCGGGTTTGTGTATGTGAGAGAGAGAGAGAGAGAGAGAGAGGTGACATGATTTTTTGCTATTATTAAAGAATGGATACACTCGAAATTTAAAATTTCTAGCCTTTAATAGTAACAAAAACAACTAGTTAATCGATTTACATTATATGTGAGATATGAAGTATTTTGTTTATTATATATAATTAGCGATATTAACGCATGAAATATTTGAGCTTGGAATCTCGATTGAATTCTAGTCTAGTGTGGTGCTAATGTATCAAAAACTTGTTAGGCAAAAAGTCACCCTCAAGTATAAGGGGTACAAGTATTGTATAGGGATTAAGAAAGGTTGTCGAACCCACGAGGATTGGATTCCTTTCACTAGCTAGAGTGTTAACCTTAGGAGAGCTAGAATGTGCAAATGTACAATCACAAACCTAAACACAAAAAAATCTAGGCTCATGGTGAGTATGTGCAACATGGAGTAGTAATTTGATTTTGGGTTTTTGAAGTAGTTAACTAAACTAAATGCTCAAATGTAAACTAAATTACTCTAAACTAAACTAGTGGTCTAATGAATGGTGTTAGGATTCAAATTGTCTACCACTAACCTCTCTTGCAAGTATTAATGGAAATCACTATGAATGATGCTAAGCTAATCAACCAATTTCTCTCCTTACATCCCTCTCGGGTATGACAAGGGACATGCTCCTTTTGTGGTATCAAGCAACCCCTCTCGGGTGTAGTATTTAACTACTTAAGTCATGCATTTCAATCCGATTAGGCATCTAATGCATTACCCAAAATGCATAAAGTTTGGAGATGAAGAAACTATGCAAACCAACCAAGCTTATCTCTAAGTGATTGTAATTCACAACCCCTACATGCACACCTAGTGTACTTTCATGCTTTAACATTCAAAAGTTACCAAGCTCTAAACATCATATCATGACATATCAAACACACATACTTAAAGTGGTAAATTCTGAGCATATGCATTAAACTCTTGAACTAGCATGTAGGAATGTTAACTAAAATTGCATCAAATCATAAATTGCATCAATCCATACAAGATTGGTTAGGGCTTTCAAACCTAACCCCAACAAAGTACTACTCACTCATAATTACATAAACAAACTCCATAATCAAATCAAACATCAAAATAGATCTAGAGTATAAGGGAGAGAGTTGGCTTAGTGGTGTGTCGATTTGTCCCCAAGCTCACGTCTTGGTGGTGGTGGTGATGGTGGTGATTCCCTCTCCTTCTTGCTCTTGAATACTTGATGATGAAAGGTAGTGAAGCTAGATCTATGCTTTGTGTGAATAAATGGAGTGGATGAAGAAAATGATAGAGAAAAGAGAGTGGAGAAATGGTGTAGTAGTGGTGGTGTTAATGGAGGATTGGGATTAGAAATGGTGGTGGTGATGGAGGAGATGGAGTAGATTAGGGGAGGAAGAGGATGAGTTTGGATTTTGGGAGAAGGAGATGGAGGTTTGTGGTGGAAAAGAGAGAAAAGGGTAGAGAGTGGTGAATGGGTGGATGTTGAATCTTGTAGTGGATAGATATATGTTTATTATATAGAAGAAAGATAAGTGAAAATGGGGGAAAGAGAGAGCCAAAACAGCCTTATTCCCTAATTCAACCGTAAGGGAGAGAAAGAAGAGTGTGAGAGTGTCCATGAATTGCCAAAAACAAGATAAAAATGTAGGGAAATGATGACATAGGTTAGAGTAGGCAATGATGATGTTTAAAGCATGATGATGTCTATTATCTAAGGAGTAATAGAATGAATTTCATGTTGTTACTCAATCACCATTAATCTCCTTGCTCCTCCTTTATGGTGACCGGAAAAGACATGGCACCACCAAAAGTGGTGGTGAGCCGCCATTTGTGCCGTCAATAGTGGTGGTTCGCCGAATCCGGAAATTTATGTTTTGCTTCACATTTGACCGTCATTCTTCCTAGCTCCGATTCTCCATGTTAATGCCAAAAATGTATGTTTTCATCACTTTTGCAATGTTCCTAGATAAATAGAAAATGATTTAGTGAAAGCAAAAATGAACTCAAAAACAAGTTAAAGTTAATGTTTAGGGGGAATATAAATATGTGTATATTATGGTCCAACAAATACCTCTACACTTGAACTTTGCTTGTCCTCAAGCAAACTAAAACCAAACTAAACTGATACGACAATATAAACAACACTTCCTAATCCTTCCAACAAGAACCTCAAAGAACCATCGCATGTTAAGGCATTGAAATCATGCTAGGTCTCAAAATTTCATGGATCATGAATCAAATGTTTGCGTTTTAAAATGTGTACAATGTATCTGATTTGTCATATCAATCTACCAAAATTTGAGAGTGTATGTCAAATCATGTAAACCAAAAACTCACAAGATATCACTCTATTTTTCACACAAATGTTTATAGGATAACTACACTACACTCAAATACAATCTCATGCAATACCGTCATATACTTGCTCTTCAATCTTATCTCAACTTATCAAACAAAGTCACATCTTGAATGAAAAATGGCTTTTATTAGATGTAATGAGGCTTAGGGTGAGAGGTTAAAGAAATGAAATGGAATAAAATAACAAATTTCAAGCAACTTAAGGAGCAACAATCTTTTTGAGATTAAGAATTTAAGAACCTAAGATGTCAAAATAATTTCACTTTCCCAAACCACTCCCCCAAACTTGAACAAGAAACTATCTATTGAATTGGAAATGAACTTCTTTTTGAGATTTTATTTTTCTTTTCTCTTTTTTTTTTCTTTTCGTTTTCTTTGAACTTTTTTTTTATTTTTGATTTTTTTTTTAACTATAAAGGAAACTATGAAATTCAAAATTGCAATACAAAGTACACCCCCACACTTATTCTTTTCCGAACACCTCCTGTTTTGGCCACGGTCCTCAGCGCGCGGAGCAGAGGCTTCTAGCAGACAAAGAGATGGGAGTGTTGCGGGCGTGCCACCTCGCGGACGAGGAAAAGGTTGATGGGGGGTGCGCTTGACTTCTTGATCAGGCAGAAAGGGGTTGCAGGTGCCACCTCAGAGGAGGATTTATGAGCACAAGCGGGTCGATACTCACGGCGGCGCGAGCAGAGCAATCAAAGGGAGTTCGGAGAGAAGCGGGGATGCAGAGTCCGGAGAGCTCTGGAGAAAAGCCTAGGCGGCGGCGCTTAGGGCTAGGTTTTCGAGGAGGGCTCGAAGGGAAACTGGGTTTCAGTTTGGGTTTGTTTGAGAGTTGTCTCTGAGTTGTTTGTTGTAAAGTTGTGTGTCTTTTTGAGAGAGCCTTCGACCCCTTTATATAGTGGAGCTTGCCTTGCGGCAGAAGAGAGAGATAATCCTACTTCAAGTTGAATTCGGAAAACCTAATAACACAAGGGCACTGTTTCGTCCATGCAAACCAACCAACTCGTGACACGTGTCCAGTTCGCACACTTCATTCCGCGCTGCCAACTGTAGACTCCTATGCGAACTGGAATTAAGAGCATCCTCATCTCGCGGGCTGCTACAGTGTCCTATCTCGCGTGCTTCTGTAGCTCGCGTCCACTTCGCGGGCTATTGCAGCTCGCGAGCATTAAAAGGGCTTTTTATATTTAATGGGCCACAGGGATTGGCCCGAAGCATGTCAAAGACTTGTAGAAGTCTTCAACGTTTGTCGTGGTGCGCGCGGGCTTCACATGTCGCTTCGTCGCGAAGTCTTCTACGCGAGCTAGTTCGCCAGCTCGCCTCGCCTCACCTACGCGGAGAGTCCATCTGGATTGGCAATCTCGCCTCGCCTCGCGGACTGGCAATCTTGCTTCGCCTCGCGGAGCGTTGAACAGTAATTCTGCGCGAAGGCATCCCGCACGCGAGCTAAGTAAAGTCAAATTCTCATTCAGTTCGTTCCGTGCGAAGTCTAACTTGGCTCGCGTGGACTTACTGGCGAGCTATCACTTATAAACTTAGAGAAACTCCATCTCGCCGGTATGGCATGGTCCAAGAAATAATTAATATTTACATAGACATTTACTGTCCAGTAAAATATTAATTCAGGCGTAAACATTGCCCCCTAGCCTCGAAGTTATGAAATGTCGAGAATGACTGAAGAGGTTTATGTTCATGCTGCTCCAAAGGTTCATGTTGCTCCAAAGCCAATAGTATTAGCTCGGGTCATACATAAAAGGAGTGTGAATCGTAGCGAACTGCTCTATGGCTCGCCTCGGTACCTTGGACTTGCACTTCGAACGTAATCGCCCGCCCTTAGCTCGCATTCGCCTGTTCCATTTTGCGTTCGGCGAGCAAATGTAGCTCGCATGGATGTATCTAGAGTGGGTGTTTGACTACACTCCAAAAGAGGCTCTTCGCGAAATCTTAGCAATGGCGAATCAACTTGGTGATAAACAAGGAATGACCATGGCTAAGTACTTCACTGCCCCCCAGTGCGAACCAAAGAGAGACAACCAAACAAAGTCAGCGAACTGAGAAGTACTTGAATGAAGTTGTTTTTATTTAAGGCCTCTGGAATAGGCCACAATCTTGTACTGGTCTGTTAATTAGACCACGCACGTTTACAAAGGGAGAAACTGATGATATGAGAAACACTTGAATAAGAATTTTAAAATATTTAGGGCCTCTGGAATATGCCCCAATCTTGTACTGGTCTGTTAATTAGACCACGCACGTTTTAAAAACTAATTGCACGCTTCTTCCTGGTGTTGCCCCCTAGTGTGAGGTGATGGAGCGTAAGCGCGACGGCGCGTTACACTAATGACAGTGGTCGCGGGATCAGAGGGGGGAGGAGGGTCTGCGCATTCCCAAACACTAGCGATGTGGCGTGTTAAGAAACGACCATTAATAGGATTAGGATGGAGCGAACCGTCGAGGTCACGCAAATGGTATGCCCCCTTAGGTAATATGCGATGAATAATAAAGGGTCCCTCCCATCGCGCGGACCATTTCCCGCGTCCGTCGGTTTTCTCCCCAAGTGGTAGCACAGCCCGCCAGACCGTTTGGCCTTCAGCATAGCTCCGACCTTGAGTGATTTTATCATAAGACCGTGCCACACGCTGCTTCTCGAGGATGAGATTGTTGAAAGCAGTGATGCGGTGTTCGTCAAGGTCTTCGAGCTCCTGCCACATTGCCTGGACGTAATCGTCACCGAGCAACTGGTGCTGTTCTTGGACGCGAAGCGAGGCGACGTGGACCTCCAGGGGAAGGACGACATCATGGCCAAACATGAGAGCATAAGGGGTAGTATCGGTCGGACCGCGCTTGGAGGTACGGTAGGCCCACAAAGTATGGTGAAGTTCTAGATGCCAAACGCGGGGGTTCAACTCTAGCATCTTGCGCAGGATGCCGAGGATAACTTTGTTGCTCGCCTCCGCCTGACCATTGGACTGGGCATAATAAGGGGTTGAATGCAGGAGTTTGACGCCATAACTGGTGAGGAAGGTGACTACAGAATCCGCCATGAAAGCTGCCCCCCGGTCCGTCACGATGCACTCTGGAATACCAAAGCGGGAGATAATGTTACTGAAAATGAAGTTACGGACCGAGGTCGCGGAGGCAACCTTGAGTGGCTCGGCCTCAACCCACTTGGTAAAGAAATCTGTGGCCACCATAAGGAACTTGTGCTGCTCGGACGAATGGGGGTGAATGAGACCAATGAAGTCTATCGCCCAACCTTGACATGGCCAGGGTTTGATGATCGGCTGTAACGGAATGTTGGGAATGTGTTGCACTGGTCCGTGAGCCTGGCAATCCTGACATCCTTTGGGAAAAGTAATACAATCCTTAAGAATAGTAGGCCAGTAGTAACCGTGGCGGCGAATCAACCAACGCATCTTGGGTCCAGCCTGATGCGAACCACAAACACCGGAATGCACCTCACGCATAAGCCGCTTAGCCTCGTTGCCATACACGCAGCGGAAGTCGTTACCGTCCTCGCCGCGCCGGCGAAGCTCACCATTGCGAAGCACAAAGTTGAGGGCGAGAAACCGCGTTTGCCTGGAATGGGTGGCATCATGAGGGTGTTCGAGGTAAGCAATAAACGGTAACCGCCAATCCTCATCAATAGGATCTAAGGCGGCGACGTGGAGAGGTTCTGTGTCATATTGCCCCCTAGCAAGAAAAGAAGAAAGTGTACGTCGCTCGACTTTGAGGAGTCGTTCGCGCACTCCATCGCGCAGGCTAAGACCGGATGCGATCTGCGCGATCTCGTTCGCCGCGAAGTTGAATTCACGCGGGATGTGTTCGATGTGAACATCGTCGAAGCGGTCCAAGACATCAAAAGCTTTTCGTAAGTAAGGCTCAATGGATGAGCTTAAGCACTTGAATTTCGCCACCAGTTGGTTAACGACCAGTAAGGAGTCACCAAAGACTTGAACCTCGCGGACTCCTAAGTCCAACAAAATTTCCAGTCCGATAATGAGCGCCTCGTACTCCGCCTGATTATTGGTACATTTAAAGTCCAGCTGGAAAGAGTAGGAAAAATGGCCTCCTGCAGGGTTCTCGATGGTGATCCCAGCACCAGCAGCGAGGTCAGTACGTGAGCCGTCGAAGTAGAGAGTCCATGGAGAAGGGGAGACTGCAACGACTTCCAACTCGCGGAATGCTGTCAGCTCGGTGGGCGGGTGATGCGCGAGGAAATCTGCTATGGCCTGTCCTTTAACTGCCTTCTGCGGAACATATTGCAACGAGAATTCAGACAAGGCCAATATCCATTTACCGATGCGTCCGCGTAGGATAGGGCGGGAAAGCATATATTTGACTAGGTCGGACTGAGCAATCACCACCGTGGTAAAGGCTAACATGTAGTGGCGGAGCTTGCAACCTGCAAAGAAAAGGGCGAGACATAACTTTTCCATTGGGGAATAGCGCGTCTCGCAATCGGTCAACACCCTGCTAAGATAGTAAACGGCGTGTTCCACCCCATTCTCATTGTCTTGTGCCAAGAGTCCGCCAATGGACAAGTCAGCAGCGGCGATGTAGAGCTTAAGCGGAACGCCCGGGCGAGGGGGAACCAAAACAGGTGGGGTTGCAAGATAATCCTTAATGCGATCGAAAGCCTCCTGGTGTTGTGGCTCCCAAACGAACTTGGTTGCCCCCTGGAGCTTTAGAAGAGGCGAAAAAGGCTGAACCTTCCCTGCCGCGTTTGAAATGAAACGGCGGAGGAAATTGATGCGCCCGATCAATTGTTGGAGCTCCTTTTTGGTCGTAGGAGGCGAGGCGTTGATGACCGCCTGCGCCTTGTCTTTGGGGATCTCAATACCCCTTTGATGGATGAGAAAACCAAGGAAGTCGCCTGCCTCCGCGAAGAAAACACATTTGGCGGGGTTCATCTTCAGGTGGTGTTTCCGCATTCGCGTGAAAACCTGCCGAAGGTCTTCAACGTGTGTCGCCCGCGTCTTGGTTTTAACCACGACGTCGTCGATGTAGACTTCGATCAACTTGCCTAAGATGTCGTGGAAGATGAGGTTCATGGCGCGTTGATAAGTTGCCCCCGCGTTCTTGAGTCCGAATGGCATGACAACATACTCGAACGCGCCTGCGAACCCCTGGCAGCGGAAAGCAGTCTTGTGGCGATCTTCTTCAGCGACGGGAATCTGATGGTAACCAGCGGTTCCATCCATAAAGGAAAGCACTTCATGCCCCGCGGCTGCATCAATGAGGAGGTCAGCAACCGGCATGGGATATATATCCTTAGGCGTCGCATTGTTGAGGTCATGGTAGTCAACACAGACGCGCGTTTTACCGTTCTTCTTGCGGACTGGAACGATGTTGGACAGCCACTCATTGTATTTGGCCACGCGAATGATCCCTGATCGGTGCATGTTCTCAATCTCTTCTTTGACCAAGATTTGGGTCTCAGTTCGCATGAATCTGCCGTCTTGGCGAACTGGACGTCTGTCGGGGTGAGTAGGCAGACGGTGACAAACTAAATCCGGGGAGAGGCCAGGCATGTCTTCGTACTGCGCGGCGAAGCAATCCCGGTATTCATGTAGTAAGGCGAGAAGGTCTTCCCTTTCTTGTCCCGCCAACTTGGCACTAATGGAAAGTAATAAGGGTTTCTCTACAGTTCCCACGTCGACTTGTAATGTGGGATCGCAGACTTGAGGCGGTGTGTCGTCCAAGGCAGCGGGAGCTAACTGAATAACTTCCTCCTTGGCATCGGTATAGTCCACTATCTCGTCGACGGACTCCATAGTAGCGACTCTGTCATAGGCTTCGCGTTCCGCCCAATATGAGAGTAGTCTCTCACACAAGGACTCGCCAGCCTCGCACGCTTCTTCTGAGGATGTACTAATCATAAGATGATTGGAGGGAGTCTGCGATGGTGTGGGGACGTTGTAAGTCGTCCCTCGCCTGAGTGAGTCCCCATCTTGTTAAGTTGGAGGCAGTAACCCCATATGGGCAGCCTTTAGAATCAACGCCCTGGACATCCAAAGGACCCAAATCACTATTGTAGTAGCGGGCGTCGTTGAAGTTGGCGGAAATGGAGAAGGGACGCGGGTCTGCTTGGATGAGGACCGTCTCGCGTTTCTCTGTATCCCAAATCAGGAGTTCTTGGTGCATGGAGGAAGGCACACAGAAACTTCTATGTATCCAGTCGCGGCCTAGGATCATGCTGTAGGATGAAGCACACTCGGCGACGAAGAATGTATAAACCCTTGAAGCCGGACCCACCTTGACCCGTAAGAACAACAAACCTAAAGTCCTGGAGACTTGTCTGGTGAAGTTCTTGACGGTCAAGGACGTAGTCTGGATCATCGAGCGTGGGATACCAAGGAGTCCTATAGTGCGGGTGGTGACGACATTCACTGCCGCCCCCGTGTCGACCATGATTTTGTTTATCATGATCCCTTCAACTTCAGCCGTGATATACAATGGCCTCATGTGAGTGGCCATATCCAGAGTCGGAGTGGAGAAGGTCATAGTCGGCATGCGTGTGACGCTGCTCGTGGCTTCCACTGGTGGAGCGTTCACAGGTTCCGCCAGGACTGGACCCATCTCGCTGCTGCAAGGGGGCGATATGTCGCAGACATTCTCACTATTGTCTGGAATATCTGCCGCGTTGCATGTTGTATTTGGCGGGAGAGCGTATCTCTCAGATATGAAGAAAACCATTCCGACCTGAAAAGAGAATTGCTCGTGGACTGGGATTAGTGGAGTCTCAATGGGTCCATTGTCTCCTTCGAGCACAGCAAATACGCTCTCCGCCGGGTTGACTCCTTCATGTGCTGGCCATGCAGAGACTTCGAGCATATTGCAGGTGAATGATTCACCCTGCCCTTCCGCTTGGTCGTCACCCAAGTCGATTCGAGGCTCGGAATGAGTCTCCTCGTTCAGGGAATTCTCGCGGAAGCATTGTGCCATGAGCTCCGCGAGGTTAGGGCTGGAGGTGCTACTTTCGACCCCTGGCGAGATGTTGCCCTCTGGCTACCGTGGTCGCCATACGAGTTTGGTCGAAGGCTGTTTGTCCGCGGCTGAAAGCTTATCCGCGGCTAGTGGGGCTCTGGCGTTGTCCTCTGCCCTAGGAGGAAGGACAGAGACTTGAGGTTCCTGTGTGGACTGAGGATGGATCGGACCCGGTCGTGATAGCTCCTTTTTAACCTCAGGTGCCTGGCGAATAGGCTTCGGAGGATGTGATGACCGAAGCAGCTCGCGCCTTGGCTCTGGCCTTGATGCGGCGGATAGCCTTTGCTTCGCCGGGGAAGACGGTTCTCGTCTTCTTTCTACTTCTGGCGACTGCCTACGTCTTGGTGGAGGTGACGGATTTCTTCGTCGGTCAGCCTCCGGCGTTGGCCTTCGAACAGGTCGCTTTGCTGGGGAGGACGGTTCTTGTCTTCTCTCAGGTTCTGATGAAGGCTTGTGCCGGGAGAACTGTAGCTCCCTTGTTCTTGCTGGCTCCGGAGAGGATCTGTACCTCGTGGGGCGCGGCTCCTGCCTTGGTGGTACGGTGAGGCGACAGAAGACATTCGCCTTCGGAGCGGGGTCGTCTGCTGCCTGCGCACAGACACGTGGAGGCGTGACAGGTGGCCTTTGGAGTAGAGCGCGCAAGCCCTCCGCTTCTCTCCACATTCTCTCGGGTGTCTGCGCGAGCTGCGAGGGTCGGATGATGCCATCATCGGCCGCTCGCAAGGCACGCAGTATGCTGCCATACTTCTTCTGAATCTTCCGCTTCTTGGATCTGCTGAGAGTAACCGACTTTCCGCCTTGCTGCGTGTACCAGATCCCTTCCTTGATCGCTGATTTGGATGTCGGAGGAATATAGGGGTCAGTTAAAATACCCCGCCTGGGGCTTGAAGCCTCACTATCTTGGCGTTCGCTGCCGGAGTCGGAGATATCCATCGCGCTTGAAGCTGGAGAGGCAAGTACATCTTTAGTCCAGTTTGATTGGACGAAGGTCTCGAGGCGCTTGATCCTATGTTCCAGCTCCTCTCGAGTCCTGGGACTCATGGGTTGATAGTGGTCAGCGGGAGACGGCATATCGTCTTGTATGATAGTTTTGCCTTTATCCTTTCTTGAAAGGCGATCGGGCTGTGGTCTGGCGGCTACCTCCCTTGTCGGGTAGTGGTTCCCATCTTGGTTCGCCAGGACGGTGTAGTCATTCACCGGCCTCTTACGATTTCGACCTGGCGGGTCACGTTGGCCCGCGTTTGGAGACAAGTCCAAAGTGATCGCGCGCTGGCCGACGCGAGGCCAGGCGATGTCAGCAACTGTGATCATGAAGCCGCCTTTGTCCTCGAAGCGAATATACTTGAGGTCCAACCAGTCCTGGACTTGCTCGTGAAGCTGGTAATAGTCGCGAGTTCTGTGTCCCCAACTGTCATGGAGTTTGCAGTGGACGCGGCCCTCCTTGTATTCGACATAGGGCAAGGCCCTCGACACAGTGACTAGTTCGCCGTCAATAAGATCGTCTAGGACCTCATGTGCGAGGTTGACGTTGTAAGTGTACCGGCGAGATGGCTGACGTGTGTCATCATTACCATCCTCTCGGTCTCGCTTAAGTACCCAGCGCGGACTATCATCCTTTGGATGTTTGGCTAGGTCTAAGGTGATTCGCCGCTCGCAAGGCTTTGGTGCGCGGTGACGGCTTTTCTCCTTTGGCTGGTCGGCCCAGTTCACCTCGACCATACCAACCATGGCGGGGAAAGGATCCACGTCTACTAGAGAAGCTGTGCGTCCTGGCGTCTTCATCTTCAGGGCGCCCGAATTCAACTAAGTCTGCAGTTGGTCGCGGAGTTTGACACAGTCCTTGGTGTCGTGATTGTAAGCATTGTGGAAACTGCAATATTTCTTGTCCTTTAGCTCTTCCTTGGACGGGATCTTATGGTCCAAGCGCACATAGCTCGCCTCGATCAAGTCATTAAAGACAAGATGGGTGTTTTTCGCATCATACGTGTAGGACTCGTATTCGGGCTTAGTCCATGCAAAGGACTGAATGGTGATTGGCTCGCGGGTCATCTTGAGATTCTTCAGTTTGTGAGCCAAAGGCTTCCCGGTCAGTTCGACTGCTCCGACGTCGTCAGCATACCCCTGCGTGGCCTCATTCTCCTCTTGCCTTTGGTAGTACGGATCGAACGTGGAGGATTGGAGGTTTAACGCCCCGACTATCCTGTTCCTCCCCGGTACGTACGTCCCTTTGGAGGCGTTCGCCTTGTCGTCCATCTCGTTGAGGATCAGTTCATAGCTGCCGACCTTGTTGATGAGGTCGCCCATAGACATGAAGCGTTCCCCATGGTGCTTCAGCCGCTGGCGATGTTCGAGACTGCGGACAGCCAACTTAATGGCTTCCTGCTCGGGTAGGAGAAAGTCGCACTTGGCTTGTTGGATCTTGAACCGCTGGAGGAAGGAGACTCCTGACTCCATGCTCTGCTGACTCATCTGAGTGAGGGAGTCAAGGCCGACCTCTGGCTCAATGGTACCGTAGGTCTCCCGGAACAGCTTCTCCATGGTAGGCTAGTCCGCAATGGAACCTGGCTTCAACCTGGAGTACCAAGTAAATGCAGCTCCGGACAGAGAGGTCCCAAAGAGCTTTAGCTTGAGGATGTCGTTGTTCCCAAACTGGCCGCACTGGACTTTGAAGCGGGCCATGTGGGTTGCTGCATCTTCCCTTGTTTCGTCGGAGAAGGTAGTGAACACTACGTTCTTGAACCCGTGCGGGAAAGGGTATTGCGCCACGCTATCTGGATAGGGGTCGCGATACTGCAAGTTAGCATCACCGTGTCCGGTTTGCTCCTTAACAATGGAGGAGATAAGCTGGCGCCAGTCGGCCGTGGTCAGGGGCGCGGATTCTGCCCCTTCCCCATGGTTTGGCCATGCAGGGAAACTGACGACCTGTCCGCCGTTCTTGGGAGTAAGGCTGGCATGAACGAGAAGCGGGTCATCGGGAGTCCCGACTCCTTGACGTAGAGAACTATTCAGCCCCTTGGGAGAGGCAAATGAGCCATGCAGGAGCGGGCTTTTTGACGTTCCTGCCCCTGGCAAGAACTGCGGAGACTTCGGAGTCCCGACCTTAGGGTTTCCCCTGGTGCGTTCATTGGGAGGAATATACTTGGTTGTCCCATCGCTCGCGCTTGGACCGGTAGGGTTTAGAGCAGAGTTTTTTGGCGCCTGCGCCCTCATCCAATCCTCAACTTCGAGGACCCGCAGGTTCAGCCGGTCCTGTTTGTCTTTGAACTCGTCTAGTTTTTCTAAACTGTTCTTACTTCCGAAGAAGGAAGCGTTCTGCTGGTTATGCAGTTTGGTGTCGTGCTCGTCCAAGCGGCGGGTCTGCTCGTCTACTGTCACGCGAGTGAGCGACAGGACCTCTGCATGTTGCTTTACGGTCTCCGCGCCTTGTTTCACGGTTTCCGTGTTCTGATCCAGCTCTAAGCGGATCTGTTGCAGGCTTCCTTCGACCAAGCCTTTAGTTTCCCTTGTCTCGCTGACAAACTGGTTAAAGTCCTCAGTGAGTACGGTAAGGTTGTGCTGGTCCGCCTCCCAAAGGGTTTTGTCCCTTTTGACTTGGTCAGCGAGGCCGTCGACCTTAGTAGCAAGACCCTGAATCTGCCCCGTGAGTTGCGTGAACATCTGGACGATTTGCTCCATAGATGGAGCAGAATCTGTATCTGGGGTCGGCTGAGAGCCTACCATGGCGGTCTCGCTGTAATCCGGATTACCGAACTGAGCAAGAACCTGCTCTTGGGAAAGGGATCAGCAAGCCGCACTATTATGGGGCTTGTACCGTAGCGATCTGTGCTTGAGACAAGAAAGCTGGGGCTTTCGGTACGGCGCTTCCTCCGGCTTCCCAATGTTGTATTTGCTTGTACTCCCTGTCCCACTGGGCGTGCCAATGTTTTGGCCACGGTCCTCAGCGCGCGGAGCAGAGGCTTCTAGCAGACAAAGAGATGGGAGTGTTGCGGGCGTGCCACCTCGCGGACGAGGAAAAGGTTGATGGGGGATGCGCTTGACTTCTTGATCAGGCAGAAAAGGGGGGTCACAGGTGCCACCTCAGAGGAGGATTTACGAGCACAAGCGGGTCGATACTCACGGCGGCGCGAGCAGAGCAAACAAAGGGAGTTCGGAGAGAAGCGGGGATGCAGAGTCCGGAGAGCTCTGGAGAAAGACCTAGGCGGCGGCGCTTAGGGTTAGGGTTTTCGAGAAGGGCTCGAAGGGAAACTGGGTTTCAGTTTGGGTTTGTCTGAGAGTTGTCTCTGAGTTGTTTGTTGTAAAAGTTGTGTGTCCTTTTGAGAGAGCCTTCGACCCCTTTATATAGTGGAGCTTGCCTTGCGGCAGAAGAGAGAGATAATCCTACTTCAAGTTGAATTCGGAAAACCTAATAACACAAGGGCACTGTTTCGTCCATGCAAACCAACCAACTCGTGACACGTGTCCAGTTCGCACACTTCATTCCGCGCTGCCAACTGTAGACTCCTATGCGAACTGGAATTAAGAGCATCCTCATCTCGCGGGCTGTTACAGTGTCCTATCTCGCGTGCTTCTGTAGCTCGCGTCCACTTCGCGGGCTATTGCAGCTCGCGAGCCTTAAAAGGGCTTTTTATATTTAATGGGCCACAGGCATTGGCCCGAAGCATGTCAAAGACTTGTAGAAGTCTTCAACGTTTGTCGTGGTGCGCGCGGGCTTCACATGTCGCTTCGTCGCGAAGTCTTCTACGCGAGCTAGTTCGCCAGCTCGCCTCGCCTCACCTACGCGGAGAGTCCATCTGGATTGGCAATCTCGCCTCGCCTCGCGGACTGGCAATCTTGCTTCGCCTCGCGGAGCGTTGAACAGTAATTCCGCGCGAAGGCATCCCGCACGCGAGCTAAGTAAAGTCAAATTCTCATTCAGTTCGTTCCGTGCGAAGTCTAACTTGGCTCGCGTGGACTTACTGGCGAGCTATCACTTATAAACTTAGAGAAACTCCATCTCGCCGGTATGGCATGGTCCAAGAAATAATTAATATTTACATAGACATTTACTGTCCAGTAAAATATTAATTCAGGCGTAAACAAAAGGAATAAAGGTATTATCAACAAATCAAATGTAGTAATCATGTTCGATTAACATAATCGATAGTGGATTAACAAACTAAGTTGCTTTACAACTACGGTTCACAACATAGAGATTGTTTAGGATTGTTAAGTCTAAGGTAGTTTTGCATGGCTTAATTCTTTTCCTAGCCAACGAGGGCGATCGTGTTCATGTTGTTCTGCTACTTTCAGCAGTATATGGTGTGAAGTCCTTTCTCAAAAAAAAAAAAAAAAAGTATCACAAAATGACATCAATCGAAGCCGAATCCAAACAAAAAAACTATAGCCTTGTACCTTTGAATCAAGGCCCAACAATCGTAGCTCGTTCTCTGATTCCTTTTCCTTGAATAATATGCTCGGAGACTAAACTCTTCTATGCCAAAATTATTGTCTTTTTTTCTTTTTTGAAATAAAATTATCGCCTAATCTTGTGTTTAACAAATTAAAATACAAGCAAATAAGTGCTTTGGTGATGGTTACGAGCAAATTACCGATGAATGCACTTTGGGAGTTTGGGTTTCAAACATGATTTACTTGGACCATAATATATTTTAGAGGATCATATGATTACCAATTTGACCAGCATATGCAATTTCAATTAATTATTCAATCCTCCCCTTAGATCATGCATTACTATCCCTTATTTTGGTATGAAATTAGAGAATACAGACAAGGAAGAACTGATGTGCGTTGTTGCTAGTCATGTAATATTTTTTTTGAAACTAGCGAACAAAACCAACACATTGTTATTCTCTCAATTTTTAGAACTCATCAAAATGTCCGTAGGAAACCAGCTAGTTCTCTCAATTCTTGCTCTTAAATTGTCTCATATATATATATATATATAATATTGTATTAGCATATATATATATATATGAATCACCACCGTCCTCTTCACTAAACTCTAATCATCTCATTTGTTTTGAAAATGAGTACTTATGAGCAGAAAAGACCTCATGTCCCGAAGTTCGGCGATTGGAACAACAAAGCCGGCAATATACCATACACTGTCGTTTTTGACAAAGCTCGCAAAGGTAAATTGAAAGATGGAGTGAAGATAATGAACCCGAACGACCCTGAGGAGAATCCAGAAGCTTTCACCGTTGTCGAGAAAAAGAAAGTGAAAGAAAGGCTGGTGAAGATCAAAATCCCTATTGTTGCTAGAGAAAATGGAGAGTACTCCTTGGAATCTGAAACCATTGCGCCACAGTCACCACATATTGGAAGTTTGAGTCACCGCCGCCACAAATTTGATGAAGCGGAGTTATTTGTGTGTAGTGAAAAGATGAGTTTCAAGTCTAATAATTCATCACATATACTACAACAACAAAGAAAACAACGGTTACTGGAGAGATCTAGGAAGCAAAGTATGGATTCATTGACAAAAAAAACCGGTTCAACTGAGCATCATCACAGACATTCTAGTATTAGTGATATTGACATGATCGTAAGTTCTCTCTCTCTCTCTCTCTCTCTCTCTCTCTCTCTCTCTATCTATTAGTCTCTAACACATACACTAATATACGTCAAGATCAATGCTATTGAGTAATTTGATCATTAATAATATATATTATAACATCTAAAATAAATTAGAGATTAATAATTTTTTATTATTAAATTAGTCACACATCCTATATAATATGCTAGCGAGCTTTTAAACTCAAGACCTCAAAATTATAAATTAACCCCTTAACCAATATTGATCATAAGAACAAGAGTAATAGACAACAATATATATATTATTATCTCACTATCTCAATAATGTTATGTATGTCTATGTCTTGTTTAGTTTGGTTTGTTTCTAATTATTAATACATGAAATATTTCATTCTTTTTTTAAAGGACATTTCATTCTTTTATTGTGCGAATAAGTTCTGCAATATTGTGACAGCCAATGCCAAAATCTTGTGATTGGTATGAGAGGGACCCAAAATCAGGCGAAGATTTTACATACAAATTCAACAAAGTGAAAAAAGAACAAAAGAGTATATATGATATGTTCTCAGCTGTTTTGTCTTCAAAACCGAACGACGATGTCAATGCCAATAATTATGAAAAAACCTCTTCTATATCAAAGGTAAGGTCTTGATAAAATATCTTTTTCCTAACGCGTACCCAAAAATTATAGCATGCTAAATTAATGTTATTTCATTTGATCCAACGTAATTTTCTTGTATAGATTTGTTGTTTCCACCTGTTTCTAAGAAGAAAGGCATGATTCAGTCATGGGGGACTTTGCTTCTGGCTATTCTATAATCACAATAATAAATTCTTTTTATAAAAAAAAAAAACGGGTTGGGTCTCCCGTTAAGAAAGAGTTGTAATACTTCATCCTATATTGTTATTCATAAGAAATTGAAATTACAACAAGGGAGACATAGAACCTAAATCCCATGAGAAAGTACAAGCATACTGAATAAGCACATCTTGAAAGGGAGTGTCATCGACACAAAACTCATCCAAAATGGATATACTAGCAAAATGCGCAAGTCTATGAGCGACACCGTTTGCTTCACGAAAAACATGTCTATGAGTTACAAATGTAAAAGCTTGCAAATAATGTCTACAACAATAAAGTGTAAATGACTTTTTTTCTTTTTTACCTCTTTGGTTATTTGGTCTGGCAAGTGAAATAATGATTTAATAAATAAACTAGACTAGATGAACGTTAATTTGTGGTTGCAAACTTATGAACATCCACTTATTTTCTATTTTCTATATTCTATTGACTTATAACGCGGTGGTTAATATAATGATTGTTAATGACTGATTTTTCTATTACTTGTTTGCAAACTTGACTTTATAATTCTCCATTCTGAATTTAACTATTCTCCACAAAGAAAATGTTTTCTCTAGTTTGTTATCGCATTATCAAACAAAAGAAATCATATGAGAATCATTTCTGACTTGGGTCTTTTGTATCTAATGCAATCAACTTAACTACACAAAACAAACCAAGATCACCCCACTCCTCACTCTATAGGGCCGAGCTTTAATTATTGATCAATGACTTTAAGATATTGCTCAATTTTTTTACTACGGCTTGGTGTTGGTTATTTAGATGTATAGTTACGCTGAATTGTTATATTGGTCGATCATTTGGTCTTGTTTCTCTATTTATATCATAGTTACCATTTTGCTTACACACTTTGATTTGGATCTGTGACTAACTTTGTAAGTTTTGAGTTGGCTTTGACTTCATTAGAAAACGCACTTAAGTTTGTAGCACTACTTCAAAACCATCTTTTTATTTTGTTTTTAAAAGATGTCGAACTGAAATTATAACTCAAGTCAGAAAAGGTCGTTACATACCAACCCTCCACTGACTATGGGTAGATAAAAAAATATGTGATGCAGGATCACAGTGACACATAGATTAGTCCTAATCGTTTGAGAGCCTACTAACTAAGCATGATAAGCAAAGTCATATGCAAAGTTTTAAAAAAAAACATAAACATAAATTTTCTCCTTGCCATTGCGATTAGGGTTAGGAGGTTTGGCAAAGAAAGCATAGGCAGCTTCCGTTGGTGATGGTTGAAGTTCCACAGTAGCACTTTTCTTTGATGGTTTTTATTTTTGGATCCAATTATAGTCTACCCGTTTCTTCTTTACTTCATTTGATTATGTGGTTCATTGAGGCTAGGACTCCTCCAGGTGCTTCCTTAAGTCCCAAAGAGCTTAGTAAGAACTTGGGAGTGAACTCATGTAGTTTTATATTTTTATGAGGAGCTTCAGTACATGGAAGTCATTGTGGTAGAGCTAGAATATTTAGCTTTGTGAGTGAGGACTTCAGAATGTCACAAGGCCTCTCTAGGGTTTCTACAACTTGTTTTCCCGGGATATAAGTTATTTGAGTGTTTATGCAGGTTTGTGACGTAGAGAGAATAAAAGGAGCTAGGATATACAACTATCGTACTTGAAGAGAATCATACACTTAAGGAAAATTATGGTCTAAGTGTCGTACCTAGACTTAGATACGAGAATTGTCATATAAGAAACGAAATAGTCTGTTAATTGCATCGATACATAAACAAGATTGTTAGTGGTTAATTCTGACACCCTAGGTTCCATCATTATTGTTTGTCTACATATTTTCTTGTTTATTTGTTTCTCTAATTTGTTATTGCGTGCTTAAGTCCTTAATTGAGATCAATTGAGTTAGAATTTAAATTGATTATCAATCCTCGTACTTGCATGTTATACTAACGACGATTGCACTTGCGAGATTAAATTAAAATTTCACAACCCCCGAATTATACATATATTGGGCCCGGAAGCTAGAACATGACCGAAACCTTAGTATGTCATTTGTCAATTGTCATTATATGATTAGTTTATAAATAATAAATAAATAGAAATTAAAACACTTCACCCTCAATTCGAGCCTCCCTTCAGCCTCTCTTACTTTCTTCAGTCTTCATCTTCGTTTCCCTAAATTCCCAATTTGGATTCAATTCATCCCCAATTCATGGCTGCATCTTTCTATTTGGTAAATTTGATCTTCTTTCTCGAATTCTGGAAATCGCTTCTTCTTCGTCTTAATCAGAGGGGTCGAAATTGATGATGAAGATAAGAACAAGCTCCCTTAGTGCACCGAGAAGAAGAAGCTGAAGATCGAGTCGTGGTTCCCCACCCGCAAGACTAGTGCCGCCGTCACCAGCATGACCAAAGGCTACCGCTACAAGATGAGATTCAGCTACGCTCACTTTTCGATCAACGCCTCCTTCCGTAGTTCCAGCAACGACATCGAGATCCGGAACTTTCTGAACAAAAAGACATGAGAAAATTTCCAGATGGGATCTACGTCAGAGGAGCGATCGCCACTAGATCGTGTTGGGCCTGAAATTCCAACTAGGCCTGATTCGGTCCGGTCCTTCTTGGGTTTCGTTTTTCAAATAGCCCGAAATACTAAACTCGGTTTCATTAAATTTTGGGCTTGGGCAGACCCAAGTACATGCCTAGTATGAACCCAATTAGCATCTAAGTCCAGCTTTTCAAAGAAAAAAAATAATAATAAAAAACATCTGAGTCCACCGTCAAGTACCTCATGAGAATAATAAGATCTTGTAGCTCGTAGGTACAAGAGTCTTCATCTTAAAGAGTTGTAGATCATAATAACTAGAATCGATAGTCGAGTGTTACGATGACCTAATCAAGCATTAAAATCTCTGTGTTATATCTGATATATCTCTCGATATTTCTTTTCTTTAGAAGGACCGATATATCTAGATGAGTAAGTATCTTATCTTCCACCGTATATCAGATACCATCAAACATCTCCGATATTTAAGATATTTATGATATATCTCTGATATATTAAATAAATATTAGTAAAGTTTTTGGGCAAAGAGAAAAATCACCTCTAAAAATATTCAAGAGATTCGAGAGATAAGTAATTTCTTTGAGGTATATCCCCATCAAAAGTAAGGGTCTCAAGTGATTTCAGGGAGAAGGGTAATCTCTCAAGGGATATCTGGATGAAGAGTGAGGGATCATCGTGCGTCTTTTAAACCACCTAGAGTCTCTTTCTAGATGTAAATGAAGTTGATGTTTGTAGTTTTATACTATTTATCTGTAAATCTAATAAATTTCAGAATAAATTTTCTTCCCCAAATTCCGATATTTTTTCTTGGATATCACCGATACATCCTCGATATATTCGATATCTATTTTTTTCAAAGTACCGATAGATATATCGATACCCATATTTTGAGAAAATGCCCAAATACACAAAAACATGGATTTTAAAGCCCACTTCAATGAAATTTTTTTCCCTTAACCCATTCCAATAATTCTTAAGAAAATGTCTTATTTGACCTCATCCTTATCTTTTATCTTTCTTCTGGATAAGAAGATTTGTGGATCTCTCTCTCTCTCTCTCTCTCTCTCTCTCTCTCTCTCTCTCTTTGTGACATGGTCTGTGTCCAGAGCCCTGAGGCGAGTTCTAAGAATAATGCCCTCTTGTCGCAAAAAAAAAAAAAAACCGATCAATGTAGTTCATCCTCTTGGCTTTTAGAGCTTCACTAATGTTGCCTCTATCATTAAGTTTTATTTTTGACCATGGAATTCTATTGCATATGGCTGTTTAAAGCTTTTGTTTACCAAACAATTAATGAACTTCCAAATTCTTATCTTTCAGCAGTAAAAAAAAAAAAGGGAAAATAAATGATGTATCATTTTGTTTTTATAATCAGTCGAAAAGGCTTGGTAGGTGTTGCATGAGAAACTGTAGTAATCTGTAAGTGAGGTACCATGTCTATCAATCAATGAAAGTTTTTTTTTTTTTTTTTTTTCATCCCATTTTACTAATCAATGAATGTTGTCTTTCCTATCACATTTGGTCTCTTTATCTATTTCTTAATTTTGGTGCCCCAATAAGCCCCATAATGGTTTTGGGCCTCAGCAGCGGCCTCTTGGGCCTCACCTCAGGTCCGGGCCTGCCTGTGTCTCTTACCTTGGCCGACGATATCCCTTCATGGTCGCCGACTTCTTTAACGTCGCCATCGCCGGCTTCGTCATCAACTACGCCGTCGACATCGTCCACTCCTTCGGCCGTGCGCCACTCCTTTTCGTCTCTCTCTTCGCGTAAGTAAAACAGACTCCGCCGACGTCATCGCTCTCCGACGACACTATCACTGAACCCTTAACATCGACGACGCCGATTCGGAGAGGAGCGTCGAGGAGTTTAGAGGATGCATCGATGACTTGACTCCTCAGAAGCAGAAGTTGAGGCTCAATTTGTCGTCCCTGATGAAGCCGAGGCCGATCTCGTCGCCGATGAAGTGCAAATCGGCTCGCCGGCGCTTCAATTTGCATTTGTGGGCAGTAAAAACAAGAACAAGGGAGTCAAAGCTATTATGTGGGAGTATAAGCTATTCAGATGGTGATTTCTTTGGTTAAAATTGGTCTTTTTACTTAAGTAATAGATTTATTACTAGAGGTAATAAATTTACTGAGGGGCCAATAAACTTATTACTACGGCTCAATACAATTTTATATATTTTGTTTTTCTTTTCTTCTTCAATTTCAAGATTATTTTTTACAAAATCGAACGTTAAAGTGGTCTATAACATCTTAACTAGGGGTCAGTAATTTATTGTTAGAGATCAATGACATTTTTACTGAGGGTTAGTAATTCCGGCAAACAATTACTAGGGTCAGTAATTTATTATTAGTGGTCTATAACATAATTACTGGAAGTCAGTAATTTATTGTTAGGGGCCAATAACATGTTTATTGGGAGTTAGTAATTTATTGTTAGAGGTCAATAACAAGTTTACTAGGGTCAGTAATTCAGGCAAACGATTACTGGGGTCAATAATTTATTACTAAGGGTCAATAACATGTTTACTGGGGATCAGTAATTTATTGTTAGGGGTCAATAACATGTTGACCGGAGTCCCATGAGATTTCGGCCAAGTCTTCTCTCTATGCATGTTTAAGGAGTAATGACAAAATAGTCTTAAAATGATGTTCGCGGCAAATTGTCAAGTTTGAAAGTTGAAACCTATAATGATCGGTTACCGGAATCTTGCGGGGTCCATTGGACATTGGTCAAAGTCAGTTTTATGAAAAGTTAAAATATGAGAAAATGATCATTTAATACTAATTTCAGTCTCTTGTTACCCATTTCAATAACAATCTTTTTTATGAGCTCATTTAGATATAAAGTAGTTTCTTTTGTGCCAAAATAAACAAATCTTTATAAACGTCCATTTAAAAATTTTCAATTTTGTTTTAGTTTAATATTTAAATTTTTATATTTTTGTCAAGTTTTCTGCTACTTGGAGTCGGCGAAGGGTCAAGTTTTCAATCCCATATGGGAGACCTCACATGGTTTCACGTGATTAGCTATAAAATGATTGTAAGCAGTCATTTTCTATATTAATTCACAAAAATTTCACTGGTCCATGATCCATCTTATAATGGTATCCACACTGCGCCAAAGAAGAGTTGATTATGATTAATGTGGCTTCCAATAGCCTCGTCTCAACCGAACTCTGTTTTAAAAATCAACGAAATCGGAAATTCTTCTTTCAATTTTTTTTTATTAAATATTACAACTTCGTGAGTCGAACTTACAAACTCTTACTTACTAAGAGAAGACTATATTGCTAGACCAAATAATACTGGGCCTCATACCAACTCTCTCATTTTTAGACAATTTCAAGATAAATAATTTATTATTATAGGATCAAATAATATGGTAGTGCATTCCAAATATAAGAAAAAATATATCAAAAGAATATAGTGACCTCATTCAACCTAAAAAAAAGAGTTAAGAATAGTACCACACTTCTACTATAAAGTATAAACTTATGAACTGCCCTCATCATTAACTATAGGAGCAAGCCAATCCGACACCATTTACCACCAATAGGTAGGAAATGGTAGAGATAGAGCTGCTGTAGCTATCTTATGGGCATCTTTGTTACCTTCTCTTGGCACAAAACTCCAACTGCATATGTGAAAGAAACTGATAAGAAACTAAATATTGCTCTAATCAAGTTTTTTTTAACATATATACTATCACAATAGTAAATCCTAAGAGGTAAATTTTTTTCACTTTTTTTTTTTTTTCTCGATGATATCCTAACTCCTAAGAGGTATAGTGCTTTACACCATTTTCATGTCCCTTGTTTTAAACAAAATATATACAGTAGTACCCAATTCCAACTTACTTGACTAAGAAAAAAAATTAGATTCTGTCAAAAAAATTAAATTCTACCGATCTTGTTCTCGATTAGATCATTATTTAGAAATTAAATTACCGACGAAAATAAAGTTAATTTTGATTTTTCACTTTGGTGAATTGTTAAACATCATTCTCAACAATGACAATTTATGCTCTTTTTACAGTTGTTTTGAGCATTATGCCCAATTACGTTGTTCTGAGGTTAATACGTGTCATTCTAATTACTTACTTCGAAACATAGACTAACATTATAGAACTCATTAACGAGTTTCTTATTTTGTTCTAGATGTGTGAGCATGACCTTTCCATAAGGTGGCATTGAATAAATGGAGTTAGTTGGGAAGTGTGGTAGAGAAACTTGTACAGAAAATGCAAAGTGTCCAGTCTCACCTATACTGATCACCGACTAAACGATGACTTAGCTTTTGATGGTTTCTTAAGCTAATAGATTAGTCACTTGGATCACAATACAGTACAACCACCAATCATCCAAACTTTTAAAATAGACAAGAAAAGCAACCACCACCTCTCATGAATAATGCCAACGCTAAAGAAGAACACTCGAAGCTAAAGTGGAATATAAGGCACATATCACATCCATTTCCACCTTCCCTTTTGCTTCTCTTTGCTTCCCTTTGCATCTAAGCCCCTCGTTTTGCTCTTCTTTTCTTTAACACTTTCTCATCTCCTCTCTCTTTCAGTTCCTTCTTGAGGAAAATGTTATCATCATAAATCAAGCTAATCCGAGTGAGGGAATCAAAGAGATCGAGTTGTTGAGTGTTTTTTTTTTTTTTGGGTCGTATGGGCTCTGCAAGCAATAGTAACCAATATCCTTGGCCACCGTATGAGTCTTTCAAAGACTGTTCTCAGGGAGTTTGCAGCATCTACTGCCCACAATGGTGTTACATGATCTTTGCTCCTCCACCACCTTCCGAGTTCGGCAACAGCTCCGAAGAGGGTTCTGGTATAAACTTCTCTCCTCTCATTATTGCCCTAATTGGCATCGTTGCTAGTGCTTTTATTCTTGTCACGTACTACACCATCATATCCAAGTATTGCCGGCGACGTACCGGTGCTAGGGATATTGACAGGGAAGTGAATCCGAACACGGTTAGTGAATCGTGGCAAGGCTCTAACACTGGTATGGAAGAGTCACTGATCAAGTCCATCACGGTTCACAAGTTTAAGAAGAATGATGGGGTGGTAGAAGGTACAGACTGTTCTGTTTGTTTGAGTGAGTTCCAAGAAAATGAGAGCTTAAGGCTATTGCCAAAGTGCAGCCATGCTTTTCATGTTCCTTGTATTGATGCTTGGCTCAAGTCACACTCTAGTTGTCCGCTTTGTCGGTCCAATATTGCTGCTCCTGCTATTGCCTTGGTGCCTCCTGCTCATCATCATCGACAAGTTTTGCCTTCTGTTGAAGATAACTCACAGCTGGAACGGATCAATCAATACCAGCATACAAGTAGTGGAAGTGTCTTGGTGGTTCAAGATAGGGAAGAAGAGAGCTTTCGTGTTCAAAATCATGAGATCCAGAGATTAAGAAGATCAGTATCTTTGATTGAGGTGTTGAATTTACATAATGATGAAGATGACGAGGACTTGGAAAACCAGATGGAGCATTTCCAGTTTTCTATGGATCGAAGCGAGCAATTTCCGATGCAGAATCTCGACTTTTGTATGAAAACAGGGTCCTCAAAAGGAGCTGTGTCTGGGGAACAGAATTCAAAATTCAACAATATTAGAAATGGAGTTGTCAGCTTGGTAAAGGGACCTCTTGGCTTGAAGAGATCTATTTCAACTGGGAGATTTGGGTTCACAAGGTATGCAAGGGAAAACAACTCTGTTATTCCTAATTAATTAAACCATCATTGGATATGTATAACTTGTCCATATTATGTATACAAAACGAGAGACCCTGCAGGATGTTACTCTGAGACTACTTGACTATGAACACCTAGCTTTGTGGTCTACTTGAAAAGGTATACACTGTAGAAACTCTTCTGCAAAATACTATAATGATGTCCAATCTAATTTGTATTTCCATGTTGCACTGGTAGATATTGTATCTAGTTTATTATCTTATGCCCAATTCAACCAAAACTAGCCCTTCAGTTTATTATCTAGTTTAGTCCAGACTAAGCAAGTAGTGGAGTTATGTAAGTGGGGGCAAAAAATAAACAAAGAGTTTAGGCTAAGAAGCCTCCAGAAACAGCTCCGTGTCCATTTTCACTTCTTCATTAATTTGTAGCTCTTCATGTAGTTAATCTGTACTAAATCTGTACTATTCTGAAAGATATTGAAGTCTTTTTCACTAATTATATGGAATCCTAACGAAACACTATAAAATTGCAAGCTTTCCAACTTTGAAACTTCAAGATTTGAATTCAAGTTCAACTAGACCCCTCAAACCAAAAATCTAATAAGAAAAAAAATCACCTAACTGATACACGATCCTACACAAAACCAGAAATCCAAATAATTATTAATCAGACATGATATCTTGAATTCATATCAAGATAGAAACAAAAGTTGTGATGGGGAAATTTCAAATGAACATAAACATATATATGCAGCAGATGGAGAGGAAAAAAAAGTTCATTGGGGCAACTGCCCCCACTCGACCCCCTCTGCGTCCGCCTATGCAAGCAAGCCACTTCAGTTTCAAGTAAACAGAAAACTTTCAGATTACTGCGGATCTTTTGGTGTTGGGGCTAGCTCTTAGAAATCAAAATGTTAAACCAAGAGGTTGATTCATTAGCCATCAACCGCGCGTTTACTTGGAAGAATTATTCATGACTCCCACATCGACTGATCCTTGAACATGCATGCGATGACTTATTTTGCTTCAATATACACCGTGTCTAGCAGAATCTTCATGGGATGATTTTTCCTCGTTGACAGTTGAACCACGAAGAGTGTGTGTCACAATTTGCAAATCAGCTACATAAGATTACAGGAGTGGGGCTATGATTTGTTTGTTAATTAAATGGAGAATGAATCCGATATGGCCTTCCACATTGCTTCTGTTTGGGCCCAATTTTATATTGGTCATGGACCGATACCCGCGGTCCAAATATCTTTATTTTTTTCCTTGTTACGTTGGGTAATTACTGGCAGAAGATTTGCAGGATATCTTAAAGATATGTTGTCAGAAGGTTTGATTGGGAAAGTATCTTTCCTGGTTCAATTGGAGATCCGATCGCCTTGGTGAACAAGTCATTCGCGAACCCTAGCCGCCTAGTTCTCTATAAAAAGAGGTTCTAAGCGAATGAGGGACCCCCCGAAAATTCAACAAAACTGCATCACTGCAAATTGGACGCCTCCCCAGGAGCACTCAATCTACCAAAAAGCCTCTCCAGGAAGCTGTTCCCGAAGCTTCGAGAGTAGTATTATGCTCCAGGTGCAAAGTCGAATGTGGAATCCCGGTTTCCTACGATGAATGTGAAACAGCAGTCAAGGCAGTTGAAGCAATAGATAGACATTCACCGCCAAATCACTATAAGCCCGCTAGCTCTACTGAGTCATTAAAATAGACAGAGGTCGGCTTCAGGTTCCGCGAATTCAACATGTATAAGAGAAATGCAAAAGCAGGGACATCAACGGTTGGACCTACACAGAGGATCAAAAGAATGTCTTGACAAAGCCCTATATCCCTCCAGCATCGAGGAACATAATTAAAGATGACACCTGGTACATCAAAGAGAAGGGCAAAACCGTTGAGATCAGCCATACTAAGATCAGGAATATGCAGAAGAGGTATGGCAGAGTGAAGAGAAAACTGACAGCTCTAGAGCAGGGTTTGATTAAACCAGAAGATAGACACTGGAGCAGCTGCGAAGGACAGTCGACAGGCTCATTGTTAAGCCCTATGCACTATTGAAGAGAAATAGGGGGGCAGAGTCACCTTCTAGAGAAAGTGCTTTCAAGAGGTTGTTCAGTACACCAGGGTCCCCAAAAAGGAGGTCTGTATTGGAAAGGTTAGGTCCGTTACCTGTAGGCGAATCTGCATCTTCTAGCTCGGGTACCAAACATGTTAGTACAAAACCTGAAGCGAAGCGCATTAAATCAGATCTTACACCTAAGAGAAGGGGTGCAGAAAAAGAGGCTCTAGTGGAGACCTAAATTGACTCAACCTAATACTGAGATTGTTTTAACTCAGCAAGTGAAATAGCTTATACCTGAGGCTAAAAACGACAACACAACGGATACATCGTTGGTTATAGCCATGGTCTAGACCTTCGCCGAAATTAATGCAACACCAGTCGTGGAGGTGGCGGAGAATGAACCAAAGTTGGCTATGGACGAACATGTGTCCACAGATGAAGAGGAGGGAGAGGTGCAAATGCATTGGAAGTTTAGCCTAAACGAAGATTTGTCCATATACATTTATATATAGTTTAGCCTGAGAGGCTCTATTTTTATTAAGTTTGGAGACTAGTCGGAGCTAGTCATGTAATTGCCAGTTTATGAGTTGAGAGCATTTGAGCCGTCGCATGCAACATATTTTCTATGGAATTTAAATTGGGAATGCATAAATTTTTTTTATTGAATTCATTTTTGTCCACTCACTCTAACGTTTTCGAATGTTTTCCCCTGGGCTATTCGTTTTAAAAATGCCCGGTATGCAGGTTAGCATAGTTGAGGTCGGGCGTACATGGAGGAGAGACATAGTCAGTAGTATAGATTCCGCTCATTTCCATATTTCTAATTCTTTTCTCCTCTAATAGAGTTGCTCTGAACCTATGATTATTGGTTTGAGATTTTCTTATTAAAGTTAGTAAATAAATTGGGAGATGTTGTGATTTGGGGAGCACGAAGGCTACAGGAGTAGAGGGTTATAGATGGATTCTTTTGAAGTGTATGCAGGTATTATTAGGAAGGGTTGTCCATTTTCAAGGGAGGTTATGCCGATATTTTCGGTAAATTTTCCTTGGAGGTGGTCCCCGCAGGATTTACTTATGGTTTCAGGGTCAAATTCGGGGTGGGTCTTAATAGTTGGTATCAGAGCATTAGGTTATCTGATTCCTTCCTTTTCTTTAGTACTACCTCATATTCTTGGTCATGCTTAGTGTCTATAGAGTGATGGTCCGACCGCGGCGGATCCATTACATTATATGCTTTAGATGCTATGTGTTGATTAGGTTTGTGAGGTAGTTGTTCTTGTTTTCTTATGGACAACATGATGCCATAAATGTCTACATCTTCAAGACTATGCCTCTGTACGCCAGCCTTTTAAGTGATCATCCTGCTTTGAGAAATGAAAAGTTGTTTAGATTCTGTCTTTTCCAAGGGTTAGACAATTTCTTGGTGAAATTAGTTCTAGAATAAGAGTTTCCATATGGGTGTAAGTGTTGCCCTGTCTTGAAGTAAATTGTGGAAAAATATTGATTGTGCTAGTAAATCGTGGATGTTACTTGAGGCGTTGCGTGAGGCTGTTAAGAATTCCTTTGGATTCGATGTGGTTAGGTTGGTTTCTGGGTTAGTTGAGTCACGAAAGGAGTTGAAGTTGGTGGAGGCGTTCATCATAATGACCCCATAATTATTTTTCCTTGGGTTGTTGGCTTTTCAATAGCCATTGGATGTAGCGTTGTGACATACTTTCTTATGTGTCACAATAAGAGAATTTTATAAATGGAATGGTGTCACTAAATGTTGCGAATTTCTAGCAAACATTGAATCGTTGAGTGACATACGTTGGTTATAGTATTTTTTTTAAGGACAAAATACTGGTCACTCCTCTTATTTTTTATGGTTCGACATTTTAGTCCTCGTTTTTTCAATTTCAACAGCTCACTCCTATTAATTTTCAATGTCATACAATTTGGTCCAATTTGGTCCAACTGTTAAATTTGACCGTTAAAGTATCCACGTCCTGCTATATAATCCCTAAACTACCCCTTGCCTATTACACCCGCTCCAAAACTGAAACCATTTTCCTCCATATCTGAAACCATTTCCCTCCAAATATAAACTCTTTCCCTCCAAACACATTATGCAAGATAGTCATTAAAATAGATCCTCCATAATAACACCAAAAATACATTGCAACATCCAATTGTTCAACTAGTAACTAATTAGCTGTAATCATCTTATCAAAAGATTACAGCTAGCAACCAAGTGACAAAGCACAAGGTTGCCCAAAAATAGGATGCATTAGGGGCTAGCTAATATCAAATCTCACAACTATTTTCTAGCTCCTTTGGCTGAGCTCTGCCTAATCCTTTAGGAGGTTCTTGGTGTTACACCATCCTTCTTGGTTGAAGCATTTGAACCTTGCACATTTCTTGAAATGCTAGGAGCAGATCCAGCTTGAAGGGGCCTTGAACTTTGATGTGTAGACGCAGCTTGTCCAGGTCTTGCTCTCTTTGGAGCAGACTGAGCTTTCATGTCAGCCTTCCTCTTCTAGACACACAACAAATGAAGACAAAGACATATGCAAGTTAGACAAAGTGTTAAGTTATCCCAAATTGTAAATATTCCCAAAGACAAACAAGCAACAAGATTGAAAAGTTAGACAAACAAGCAAATATTCCCAAAATTCAGAAGCACACCAACTATAATAAGAGATCAAACTTTTCGACAAATCCTACACCATCAACAATAACAATACTTGGTAGTTACCCTCATATATTCATTCCTTTCTTTGGCTTTCTTCCTCAACTCATTGGTAGTCATAGGTCGTTTTACTTGGTTGGACTGCATCAATATTATTGTAAGGTTAGAGTCTATCTGTGTTATAAATACAAAACAAAATGTTAACATCAATAACCTTATATATATATATCAATAGCAAAATACAACTTACTTTTTTTTTAGCAGCTTGTCCTTCCTTGTTGAGGTTCTTATTAGCAGCAGCAGTAACCTTTTCCTTCGATGGCAAATGTCTCTGACATGTCTTAGAGTTGTGACCTATCTGCTTGCAGCTACCACACCTTAAAACTCTTTTCTTCTTACCAATTACGGTGCCATCATCCTTATCCTTTTCATAAGAAGCCTTCATTCTTGCAGTCCTAGGTCTACCAGGTTGTCTCGAGTATTGTGGAGGCTGAATAACAGGATCTTCACCCCTAGACCACATATCCATGCTGTTTACAGGCTGGATAAGATTGTCGTAGATGCTCATATAAGTCTTCTTCAAATAGCATGCAGCCACATAATCATCTGGATCATGTCTCTTCAAGTAAACGGCCGAAATAGCATGCTTGCATGGGATTCCGGACAAGTCCCACCTCCTGCAAGTGCATGTCCTCCTTACAATATTAACCACATTCTTTGTTCCCTCGATGTTCTCGACCTCTGCAATGTCACCACCATTAAAGGTTGCGGTGCAGTCTGTTGCAGCATTCAACTTATTCTTCTCTAGAATGTCCCTTGCCTTTGGACAAATATTGCCATGGTAAGGTGCCATTTTTTTCCTTCTAATTGCAATTCTCTTCATCAACTTCACCCTTAACTCTTCAAACATTGTCACTGGTGATTTACCCCTTGCCTCCAATATCCAGCCATTAAAGCTCTCACAAATGTTATTGATCATGATGTCACAATCCACATCTGTGGTGAAATATGCTCTGCACCAATGTTTAGCAGGTCTCTCCTTTGCTGCAAACACCGATCATTACACAAATTTTATATTAATATTATTATATTAAAATAATAAAGTTTATCTAACAATATCAAACTAGAAGTACCTGTTAGCCAGTTGTAAACATCTTTGTCAAGTGCCTTCATGATTTCCATCTCCTTCTGAAAATAAGGCAAAGTTGTTGCCTTTGCACAAGCCCACATTTGATCTCTCAACACCATTCCAGGAAATAGCTTTGTGAAGTTAGTCCATAAGTGTCTAACACAAAATCGTACACTTGCTCTTGAAACAATATGTGCAAGTGCAGGTATCAAACCCTTTTGCTTGTCACTAATAAAAATCCATCCCCTTCCTTCATGCTTAATGTTCAGATCCTTTGCCAACAACTCTAGAAACCATATCCATGAATCCTTACTCTCTGCCTCAACCATTGCCCATGCTAACACATATGAGCTATTATCTGCATCCATACCAACAGCTGTCAAAATCTGACCCCCATAACAGCTCTTGAGATGTGCACTTGTCATTGTCTTAGCTAGACTGTCTGCATTATGAAAGAAAAAGTGACACATGTTACAAACCAACACATATCAGCAACTAACTAATCAAATACATGGTGAAAGAAATACATGTTTTCCAGTTTTCATTAAGAGCAATCTGATTCTTAAACTTCCTTGTCAAATATTTTTGTCTGACCATATTGTTGTTGAACTTCCTCACGCATTTGTGTTCAGGATTATACTTCTTGATTTTCATTGTGCTCTCATTCCTTATTTTGGAAGCAAACAAGAAGAATGGGCAGTTGTCTTCCACACAAATAGTCTTCAACCTTTGCTTTTTATTCTTAACGTTCCAATATTCCCAACCTCCTTGAATAGCATGCTCCCTCAAAGCATCTCTAAGAATCTGCACTGTAGCAAACTTCATATTCACTTTGAATTCCACATTATCCATGTCTGTTTTAGGGTTGAATTCAAGCCCCGCTTCTTCACACAGCTTCTCATCATCTGGATCAAGACCAACAAATCGTTCTTCATCATCAACAAACTCTCCATCTTCAGGGACTCTCTTTTCCCTGTCCATACTTCCCGTATTCTCTTTTTCATTTCTTTCAGTATCCGACTCATCATGATCATCATCATCTCTCCCATACTGGTCATACTCTTCATCATTAAAAGCTGGATTATAATCATCCTCATCATTATCTTCACTACTTTCTTCATCATCACTTAAAGCTTCAAAACCACCATATGACTGCAGTTGATCCAAATAATCTATCTCTACATCTTGAAGACAACTCACTTCATTTTCTTGCATGCTTAAGGTATCTTTAGAACATCCAGTTCCACTGCTAGACTGTCCTAAGCCTTTTGAAATATAGTTTATGCATTGAGCAGACCCTACCAACTTCCTCTTCTTGATGGTTTCCTGCTCCACCACCTTTTGTTTTCCCTTGTCTTTTAGACCAACACCATCAATTATGCTTGCTTGAGTAGTTACAATCTGCTCGACCTCTCTAATCTGAACTCCATTCATTCTGTCATGTCGAGGCTCTTTGGTAAATACACCACTGCTACCTTGGCTAAACAAAAAGTCTTCAAACCCTTCAAACTGATTTTGCTGATCCATGTGGTTCAAGTACAGTATGATCAACCTCCATAATGGTACAGAAGTACACATATGCACAACATCTATATCTGTGTCCAGCTTCATACGCTCAACATCTTCATTACCCACCCTATACCAGTATTCAATCCCTTCACTTCCATAACATGTATTGAGCTGCGCCACCATGTTCTGTACCTCCACAAGCGACATCATATCTTTGTCGCAGTGGTCGTAAAAATCATACTTCCCTCCAACATATTTCCCATCCACCAAACACCCTCCATGATGCACCTTCACTGTGAAATTATCTGGGCCAGCTGGAGAAAGCAAATAATAACTATTAGGACCATAAGAAAACAGAGCTACAAGCCAAATGTGAAACAAAGACCAAGCCATTACAACTATCAAATTCTTCCCACATGGGAGACATTTAAAATAGTAGTTCACTACCTACTAGGACCACAAGAAAAAACAACAGAGAAAGTACTAAATTAAAAGCCAAACTCAGATTACCCAACTACAATTTTAAAGATATTAAAAGCCAACACATACACAGCCTTAAAGCCATATGCTAACAACATGTTCAAACAATATGAGAGCAACAGACCCAAACTCAAGACTTAAAAGCATCCACTAATAGATTACAGGCATAGCTCTACAAAGTCCACTATGAGAGGCTCATTGGAGTTGAAGTGAACAAGAACACGAGATAGGGAACTAAAGCAGTACATAGTTGAGTACTTGCAGTAGTTGAGTAGGAAAAGAACAAAAGAAGAAAAGACAGATGGATGCGGTGAGGCTATGAAGCCTATCCTACTCGCACCCATTGAAACAACTAATTCACACTACCACCACCACGGCACCACTAGACTTGTCATCCGCTGCTGCTCTTCCACTACAACCGCCCCCAAAACCGGAGGCCGCGGCCGCCGCTTGTCCACCTCAACCTCCACCTCTGACAAAGATGTTGTTCGAGCCATTCGCTTAAACAAGGTTACTTTCTCTCCCCTCCGAAACCCTTGAATTCAAAAGCCCTATTTTTTTTGCCCAAATTCAACCATTCGATTTCATAGACCAAAACCAAATGAAAACCCATGAACTTACTGTAATAGGGGATACCATCGTGCAAACGATCTCGACCTCTAGGAACCTATAGTTCTGGGTTGTTCACCATGTCGCTGCTTTCGACGTTGTCCCTTTGATGATTGAATGAAGACTTGGAATGGGTATGAAGGTTTTCGAAGGCTTTGAGTTTGATGGGTTCTAGAAATTAAGTAGGAAGATCAAACTGCTTTTGAGTTTGATATGGGTTCTGGGTTCTTCATCGCTGCTAAGGAATATCGAAGAGTTTGATATGGGTTTTGGGTTGCGTTGATAAGGGTGTAATAGGCTAAGGGTAGTTTAGGGATTTTATAGCAGGACGTGGATACTTTAACGGTCAATTTTAACGGTTGGACCAAATTGGACCAAATTGTATGACATTGAAAATTAATAGGAGTGAGCTGTTGAAATTGAAAAAACAAGGACTAAACTGTCGAACCATAAAAAATAAGAGGAGTGACCAGTATTTTTTCCTTTTTTTAATCGTCGGGCTATTGTGGATTCCTTCGGAATTCTATGTGTTGAAGCTTGATTTCTGGATTTGTTAGTGTGTTTTGGAAAGACGGTAAATGCAAATGGCTTTAAAATGTAATGGTAGACTGGAAGTGAGATGGTTGTGGTGGCTCTGGCTTTACGACAACACAGGGTGAATTTAATATGTGTTATCAGGGGTATTTTAAGACAGTTGCTCAGAGCTGGTGGTAGTGGCAGCAGTGGAGCATTGTCCACTGAATCATGGAGCAAGAGTACGGGGTGTCCATAGTAATTTCAAGCGATGTGGTTTCGGGTAGTTAAGCCTCGAATTTGCGATCAAGGTTTGTTTGCTAACATCACTTCGATCGTAATTGATGACTAACTACGACACATCAAGGTGAGGATCTATTCACCCACCTCATTGCTAATTCGATAATTTAGATCTGAGTTCTCGTTGTGATGTTCTTGGGAATATCTAGATTGTTCCTGCAGCGGTTTTGGATAGTGATCATTCTCAGATCTTGGAACTGAGGAGTGCGGGCGCTATAATTTAAAGGTTAGATAGTCTGGTTAGTTTGTCGAATTTTCGAGGTAAATGAAGAATTGATGGTTGTATCGTTGATAGGGATCATGGTTAATTTAGTGATGTTCTTAAGTGAATCGGGGTTCAATTAAGCGATGAATTTTGGAGCCGTAAGTCCTATATGGTAGTCTGAGAGTCGCGTGGTGATGTTGAATAGATGGTGTGTGTCGTTGTAGGTATTTTTTTTGTGTGTAGCCTTATGGAAGAGGGTTTTCCCCTGTTGACTCAAGAAGCATTTCGAGTCAAAGTTTATTAAGAGATTTAATATGGTGAATAGTAGATATATTCTCACGCCCCGGTTCTTAAGTTATTTTACGGTTATTTACTTTGGTATTATTTTGGTCTTTTACCGTTTTAAGTAACCGTTTACTATTTAAGACTCCAAAAGTTAACTTTTTCTTCCGTTTGGAATTTGGGAAAACTTTATTCATGAAAGTTGTAGAGAATGTTGATACGAGTTCGTAGACATGCTATGCGTTAAAATTGGAGTTAGCATGAAAAACTTATCAATTAAAAATGTAAGTTTTATTGGGGTATTATTTTGGGTTGTTAAATTTTAGAGTTGGGTTATGTTTAAGTTGGACCGGGCCATTGTTTTGGTCAAAGCCCAAACTCTCTCTCTCTCTCTCTCTCTCTCTCTCTCGATTCCTTCTCCTGACCCGAAAACTTTCCGGCCGCTGTCTGCAGCCGTCCGGCCGAGATATGAGGCGTGCTTGCTATCAATTTGAAGCTTGGAGCATCCTCTACAAGTCTAGGTAGGTGGCAGCCGGTGTCGGGCCGCCGTGAGGGAGCACGATCGCTGGGAAGGTGCGGCTGTGTCGCGAAGGTGTTCTCGCCGGAACTTCCTCCTCCGGCCGCCATAGCCGGAGCTGCTAGGCTCAAAAGGAAGCCCTCCTCCTGTACGTTCATCCCTCCAAAGGACTCCCTCCCTCTTGACCTAGGTAAGGAGATATATGGAGTTGAAATTCTAGGGCTTATTAGATGTTATCGTTCGATTGACATAGTTAGGCTTGAAATTGGTGTTTGTGCTAGTTAGGAAAGTTGTAGAGGAGATTGAGAGGAAGATGCTGTTAAAATTTGGTCACCGGAGTCGGCCGTCGGCCGCCGCTATTTTGGAAAATTTTATGGTTTTAGATGAGGAATATTAAGGGGATGTTAATGATGTGAATTTAGGAATTTTTGGAGGAATTTTGGATAGGTTTGGGATTTTTCAAAGTTTGGTATTTTGGCCATTAATTTGGATAGAATCCGGCTGTTAGATCATTGTTGTTTCGGCCGTAGAAGGTGGATTTAAGGCCGCCGATATTTGTGGTGAAGTTTGGACGGTATCAATTTTAAGATTTGCAAAGTTGGGCAAGAATGAGAGTAGATAAGGCCACATTTAGTTTTGCCTATTTTTATATAAGCGTTGGTATATAGTTGAGGATTTAATTATGTTCTTGGATCAGGACGTGAGGAAGCTCGAGCAGAAGAGGCTTCAGACCGACTACAGGCTTAGACCTAATTTGTGAGTGGACTTTTGGTTTAAATAATGTGCATGCAATTGTTTATTTGGTTGGACCATTGGACGTCATTTTTATTTGACGATTTTATTCATTGTGGTGAGTTACCGAAAATGGGATTTTCGGTAAATTATAATATATTTTTAAGGAGAGTATGTATATAAATGCTAGCTAGCGATACGTGTTTGTCCACCTTAATGACATAGTATATAACTGCATTATGGTGTGACATGACCGTTGGACGCAAGCGTAGTAGCCTTATATGAGTGTTTAATTCATATTAAGGGTATGAGCATATATTTATACACTCGTCTGTCCACCTTAATGGCGTAGTGTATCACTGCATTAAGACGTGACGTGAGCGTTGGATGCGAGCGTAGTAGCCCTATATAGATTATTATTAATTTATATAGGGCGTATGGGCGAGTGTAAATACATACATATTTTGATATATAGTTTTTGATCTGTAGAGGCTCGATATTTATAACGATAAGAGAATTATCGTTTAAGACATGCATTCTTTTTCTTTGAATTAAAAATTGGGAAAGCATAAATGTTAATAAATATTTTCTTTATTTATTTTTGTCCACTCACTTTAATTTTTGCGAATGTTTTTCCCCTGGGCTCTTCGTTTTAAAAATGCCCAGTCTGGAGAGTTCGGGTTAGTACGAGTAGGAGACGACGAGGCATAGTTACCCATTTCTCAGCCACATTTCACCAGTATGTTACCTGTTTAACCTATTAGAGTATTTTCCGGCTCCTCTAGTGTTTAGTAGCTCTGAATACTCTTTGGGGTTTATCGTATAATTTTTCTGGTGGTGTGCTAAGACTTATGTTGTATTTTAGAATATACGAAGTTTGTAATTGTTATATTCTCACTTTCGTATAATTGAAGGTTTGATTTGGAGGATGCTCAATAATATTTAGGAAATCAACACTTTAGTTTTCTAGGTTAAGGTTGTCCATTTTCAAGGGAGGTTTACCTAGCTTTTCGGTAAATTTTCCTTGGAGGTGGTCCTCGCAAGACTTACTTCGGGTTACATGGTGAAATTCGGGGTGGGTCTTGACATATATGGATAGGTTGAACGACGTCTATTCTTGGGATCGTAATACGGTGAGACCACTTATTGATCCAAGTTTGATTTGAGAGGACTTCGCTATTTGCTTGTGCGTTCATCCGTTGGTGTCAGGGTGATTAGTTGAAACCACTATTAAATGTTGGTTTCTAGTGCGTTTTCGAAACGGGTTCTAGCGGACGTCGGTGAATTGTGAAGCTTTTGAGCTCGTAGTTGTGGGACTTGTCTTTCATGAATTTTAGTTTTGACCCCTATGAGCATGTGGGAATGCGTGAACTTTTGTTTCCTAGTAAGTGGGCTTCATCGTCGAGTTTTTGAGCAGCGTAATGACGAGGTTGTTGCGTGACGTTAGGAGATTTGAGCCCGATGGTGATAGCAAATTTTTGCGCTTTATTTGGGTTAGCTATTTCGATCGCTCATGAAGGAGTGTGCATACCTATGGGTACTCGTACTCTGGAGCAGGTATCGTTGAAATCACTTACGTGTAGATGTTAGTGGTTTAACGAAAGATTTAGTCTTTGAGAAGATTAAAATAATTTAGGATAAATGGGAAGATTAAAATAGTCAGAGATAGACTCAAAGCAGTTCAAAATAGGCAGTAGAGTTATGCAGATGACCGCAAGAAGGACCTTGAATTTCAAGTAGGTGTTTTGGGTGTTCTTGAAACTATCTCCTTGGAAAGGGGTAGTACGTTTTGGTAACGTGGAAAGCTTGGTCCGAGATATATTGGTCCTTATTAGATTATAGAGCGAGTTGGCTCACTTGCTTATCGGTTAGTTTTGCCTCCAGAATTATCCAAGATACATAATGTGTTTCATGTATCCATGCTTCACAAGTATATTGCCAATCTCTCTCATGTGTTGCAAGAGCAGCCGATTAATTTGAAGAAAGATTTGACCTATGATGAGGAGCCGGTTCAGATTCTTGACCAAAAGGAGCAAGTGCTTAGAAGCAAATCATTTCCACTTGTTAAAGTTTTGTGGAGGAGTCATCAAGTAGAGGAAGCTATTTGGAAATCGGAGGAGCAAATGAGACATCAGTATCCCTATCTCTTTGATTGTCAAGTATGTAAATTTCGAGGACGAAATTTTTATAAGGAGGGGAGAAATGTCACATCCCGACTCTTAAATTTTTACCCTATTTAAGAGCTTGATATTAATAAGAGTTTTACCATATTCGTCAATGAGTTTATAGTTTCGAAGGTCCTTAGAGGGGTGTTGAGGGACGATTATTTCGGAGAAATTATTCGTAGGAGAAATATTTAAAGATGGTAAAAATGGTAATTTTTAGCTAGTAAAAAGGTAAGTTTTATTAGGGTATTATTTTTAGGGTGTTAATTTTTGGAATTGAGTTTTATTTGGTGGTGTTGGACCGGTTTAGGAAGAGAAGCCCAAAACATTTCTCTCTCTCTCTCTCTCTCACTCTCTCTCTCTCGACTCTCTCACTCTCTCTCTCCCTGCCAAACGTCTCCCGCGCCCGTCCACCGTCGTCCGGCCACCACTGACTGCCGCACCGCTCCCAATCGGTCGGCCTTCGACCCAGCCTTCTCCCTGGATCGGTGGCAGACTCTCTAGCGCCGCCGTGAGAGAGAAAACGCAGCCGAAAGCCCCGACCGCCCGTGGTGTTCCGTCACCGGAACTCCCTCCTCCGGCCGCCATAGCCGGAGCCTCTTGGCTCGTTTGAAAGCTCTCCTCCCATGCAGCAATCCCTCCAAAGGATTCACTCCCTCTTGAGCTAGGTAAGGAGAATCGGTCGTGAGGAGGCTCGAGCAGGAGAGACCTCGAATTGACATCAGATTTACGCCTAAAGTTGTGAGTGGACTTTTGTTTTAATTTAAAAGCATGCGATGCATTATTTTGTTGATCAGTTATTTTTCTGCTGGGATTTATTACTTTCTCAGATATTTGGCAATTTTCATCATTTTTGAGATGTACCGAAAATGAGATTTTTGGTGAATATATATATTTGAATATGATGAGGATAGTATGTATAATAAATGCTAACTAGCCATACGTGCTTGTTCCGTCATAATGAGGTAAATTCCATTATGGCGTGACGTGAGCATTAGATGCAAGCGTCTTAGCCTTATATGAAAACTACTTTCTCATATTTTCGTATAGGTTTTCATATAGGGGATCTGTACGTATATACATCCGTCTTGTTCCGTCATAATGAGGTAAAATTCCATTATGGCGCGACGTGAGCGTTAGACACAAGCGTCGTAGCCTTGTATGAATTTCTATCCTTCTTATATTCTTTCATAGAATTTGTACAAGGAATCTGACGAATGTAAATACATACATATACATTTATATACAGTTTAGCCTGAGAGGCTCTATTTTTATTAAGTTTAGAGACTAGCCAGAGCTAGTCATGTAATTGCCAGTTTATGAGTTGAGAGCATTTGAGCCGTCACATGCAACATATTTTCTATGGAATTTAAATTAGGAATGCATAATTTTTTTTATTGAATTCATTTTTGTCCACTCACTCTAACGTTTTCGAATGTTTTCCCCTGCCCTTTCGTTTTAAAAATGTCCAGTATGCAGGTTAACATAGTTGAGGTAGGGCGTACATGGAGGAGAGGCATAGTCAGTAGTATAGCTTCCGCTCATTTCCATATTTCTAGTTTTTTTCTCCTCTAATAGAGTTGCTCTGAACCTGTGATTGTTGGTTTGAGATTTTCTTATTAAAGTTAGTAAATAAATTGGGAGATGTTGTGATTTGGGGAGCACGAAGGCTCCAAGAGTAGAGGGTTATAGATGGATTCTTTTGAAGTGTATGCATGTATTATTAGGACGGGTTGTCCATTTTCAAGAGAGGTTATGCCGATATTTTCGGTAAATTTTCCTTGGAGGTGGTCCATGCAGTATTTACTTCAGGTTTCAGGGTAAAATTCGAGATGGGTCTTGATAAAGAAGAGTTACAGCAACTATTGGGCAAGATTAATTTCCTTAGAAGATTCATTTCAAATTCTACTGGGAAAGTTAAGCCGTTTTCTTCATTGCTGAAACTACAGGGTGCTAAAGAATTTGTCTGGGAGCCATGCCATCAAGAAGCCTTTGACAAAATAAAGGAGTATTTGGCGCATCGTCCGGTCCTAATCAAGAGGCGCACCGTCCGTTCCTCCTAAGCCTGGCATTCCTCTAAAGGAGTATTTGGCCCACCGTCCGTTCCTCCTAAGCTTGGCATTCCTCTAAAACTTTATATCTCAGCTTCTGAAAGTTCCATTGCAGGCCTATTGGCTCAAGACGATACTAATCAAGAGGGTCAAACCATCGAGCGCGCCAACTACTATCTGAGTAGGACCCTTTTGGATGATGAGACCAGGTATTCGCCCATTGAGAGATTGTGTTTGGCTTTGTACTTTGCGGGTTGTAAACTCCGGCATTACATGCTTTCTTTTACCACTGTGGTGGTAGCTCAAACCGACCTGGTTAAATATATGTTGACAAGGCCTATTCTTTGAGGCCGAATTGGTAAGTGGATGTTCGCTTTATCAGAGTTCTCTTTACAGTACACACCACTTCAAGCACAGACTGGTCAAGCGGTCTCTGATTTTCTACTCCACCATCCTATTGTTGAGGATCATTATTTTCGAGATCTGGAGATTGGGGTTGTCTATCTTCAGCCTTGGACTTTGTATTTTGATGGTTCTAGTATTGATAAACTATCCGGCGCTGGTATTTCATTGGTCAGTCCGTCTGGAGGTAGATATTCTTATTCGTTTCAGTTGGAGTGGAGATGCACAAACAACCAAGCAGAATATGAAGTTGTCATTATAGGACTAGAGATGTTACTAGACCTCGGGGCCCAAGATGTTGATATACTTGGTGATTCTTTGCTGGTCATCAATCAGTTACGAGGTAAATTCCAATGTGTCAGCTTCACTGTAGTTCCCTTCTTAGAAAGAGCGTTGGAGTTGTTGGACAGGTTTGCTACTGTAACTATGGAACACATTCCCCGCGAACGGAATTCTGCGGCCAACGAACTTGCTCAGATTGCAACTGGAGTTAGTTTGGCTGATGGCGTTCGCGAGCGTATATTGAAAGTCGAAAAGCGGACCCTACCCTTGTTTATGGCAAGGAAGGAGGACAATGACGAATGGTTAGTTGCAACGGTAGATGCGTTGGATGTTGATTAGAGACAACCCATTATGAATTATCTGATTAACCCTTCTACTGTAACCGATAAGCAGATCAGGTTCCTTGCCCTAAATTATGTGTTGAAGGGCGGTGAGTTGTTGAGAAGGGGAGAAAATATGGTTGATTTCCTTTGTGTCTATGGATGTGAAGCCAAGCGGATTCTGCGCGAAGTTCATTTGGGAGTGTGTGGGTCACATCAGGCTGGTCCTAAGATGCGTTGGCTCATTCGCTAGCATGGTTTTTATTGGCCTACTATCCTCAAAGACTGTATCCGTTTTGCTAAGGGCTGCTTAGAATGCCAAGTACATGGTCCAGTTCAGCATATCCCTAACATTCCTATGCAGCCTATCATCAAACCTTGGCCGGGTCGCGGTTGGGCTCTTGATTTTGTTGGCGTTATTCACCCTTACTCCTCCCAGCTACATAAGTTTATTCTTGTGGGCACAAATTTCTTTACCAAGTGGGTGGAAGCAGAACCAGTCAAGGAAGCTTTAGCAAAGACTGTTTGCCAATTGATTTTCAGAAATATCATTTGCCGATATGGTATTCCAGAGTGTTTGATGGTGGACAGAGGGGCAGCTTTCATGGCTGATGAAACTCAGAAGTTTCTCAGTGATTATGGGATGAAGTTCTTACACTCTACCCCTTACTATGCTCAATCCAATGGTCAAGCAGAAGCTAGCAACAAGATTATCTTATCCATTTTGAAGCGAATGCTGGCAGACAACCCACGCAACTGGCATAATGAGCTAGACAACACACTGTGGGCCTATAGGACTTCCAAACGGACTCCTACTGGAACAACACCCTATGCACTAATGTTTGGCCATGATGCTATACTTCCACTCGAAGTTAATGTGCAATCACTGCGAGTCCGCGAGCAGCATCAGTTACTTGGAGACGACTATGTGCAGGCAATGTGGCAAGAACATGAGGACTTAGATCTCCAGCGAATGGCTGCTTTGGATCACCTGGTGGTCGAAAAGAAGAAGGTCGCTTAGATTTATGACAGGTGTACTCGAGGTCGAACTTTCGGGGTTGGAGATTTGGTTTGGAAAGTTATACTTCCCCTTGGTGAAAAGTTACATGGTCGAGGCAAGTGGTCCCCTAAGTGGGAAGGTCCTTTTGTGATTGACCAGATTTACGACAACGGTGCTTACAGACTTAGGGATATTGACGGCGACATTCACCGAAACCCTATCAATGGCCGCTACCTTAAGAAGTACTTCCCCATTGTTCGGCGAACGAGACTGGGGGGCAAGATTTGGCAACATAGAGTTCAACCACTGTTTACTCTTTGAACCACTCTTGGGTTCTACATTTGCTACATGGTTGAACTGGGGGGCAACACTCTACACACATTCTTATAGCGAATTTTCGAAACTTTGAGGGTTTTGATTTCATTTACTCATTCTTTATAGACCGATGCCTGCGGTTTAAATTTTTCTGCTGTTTTTCTGTTTTTGTGATGAACATGATGAAATACATACAGTTGCAGAGCAGTTTGAAACAGCGAAGTCTTGAAGGTCATGATACAAAAGAGCCAGAAAGTGGCTCTGATACCATAAAGCTGTCCTATCTTCTAACACTGCTTTGTCTTCTTATCCAGCGATGCTGCCAGTGTCTTGGTTTGCAGCAGGATGACCCCCTGATTCGCCGAGGCAGATAACTGGCATCTCCTGCATCAGGAGGTCATTTCAGAAGAGAACACCTCATTGGTGTTTCCCATTATCCTCCTATGCATTCCCTGAAAAGAATCAAGCTTCAAGACAACCATCTTCTTTACCAGTTCGTACCAGAAGGACCACCCAATGTTAGATCTTGAGACTTGACTCGGGTTCAAGGTTAGATCTTGAGACTTACGGGTTTCTATGGAAACCAATGAAATTTGGGGAAAGAATTTCAAGGAAAGGAAGAATGTAAAAGAAGAAGAAGCCATTGCGATGGTTGGTGCAGAAAGAGCCTAACATCTTTTCCTTTAAATAGAGGAGTTTGCATGGTGTACGTGGTTTGAAACATTGCGCGGTAATTAAGGCTGAGTAAACGCTGCCGTTTTCAAAATCGCTATATGGGCCAATTGTGCAGGCGCGAGAGGATCAAGGTGATATGGTTGCCTTTTCGAATCTCAGTCATAACTGTAGTGTTAATAACTTGGGTTTGGGTTTGGAGCCGTTGTCTAAACTATTTAGGGTTTGAATAACATATTGAGCTTAGAAGAAGTATTTTTATAAAGCCCAGAAAAAAGGCTCATGGTTATATACATATTCATACAAGTTTGCCCAGAAGATGAATATCGAGCAAGGTTCGCTTCAGGTCAGTCCAACTGGCTTCAGTGTCGTCCCTAGCCTGTTTGGTTGCTCGAGCAGCAGCAAGAGTTTCTTCTTTGAGTTTCTGGAGCTCTAGGATCTTGGTTTTAACAGCCTGAACGTTCTGAGCTTTCCTCTGCTTAGCAGCTGCAATCCTAGCTTCGATATCTGCTCGTTGTTTTTCCAAGGATCTGATTTCAGCATTAATTCCAGAAAGGATGCAATTGTGCTGAGAGCCGAGTTGTTCCTTCTCACTCCTAAACTTTTCCTCCAAGGTTGTTTGCCTGTGGAGGCATTCACTGGCAATTTGTTCCTTCTATTGCAAGGTGTCTTGAAGGTCAGGAATCTGATCGAAACGAAACTCAAGGTCTTCCAGGTGTTTTATCTCTGATGTATTCGCACAAGACCACAGAGTTGCTATGGCTTTGGAGACCTGAGATATGTTTTCTTCATTCACCAAGTTGATTTGCTCTAAATTACTTAGTAGGTCCTTAACAGCAACCACCTCTGGAGCAAGTGAAGGCATCTCAAGAGCATCCAACAGAGCTCCTTCCATAGAAGTTTGGGGAGATGACACAATAAGAGGGTCTGAACAAATAGTGTTTGGAAGCTTTCTATTCGCTGGGACGATTTCTTCTCTTTTAGATGTTGCCTCTACTGCAGCATCGACGTTAGACATTTCCAGGTCAATTTCCTGCATACTTCAACAGTTAGTATTATAATTCATGGATAGAAGGTACATGCAGGGAATTTTAGGAAATGTACCTCAGTAGCTTGGGGGGCAAGATTCTCTCCCATATCTGTTTCATCCACAGCAACTGTAACCCTTGGTTCATTAGATTCAATTTGAGCAGCTGTGATTTCTTCAGGTACAGACACAAGGGCTGTTGTTGTTGGAACCAAGGGAATATTATCATGATTAGGAGAGGAAGCATTCGTGAGCATTATCAGGGCTCCTCCTTCTTCAACAATAGTTTCACTTTGTTGTTGAGCAACGTTTGCCTTTTCAGGAATATTTGAGGCTTCAACTCCAGAGTTCCCATCAGTTCCTTCAATAGGGCCAAAAGGGATTCGGTTCCCTGAATTATCCATTGTGGCTATGGGGGTGGCATGGCAAACTGGTAGGATGTTGTGTAGAAGCTCGTTTAAAGTCATGTGGTCGTCTTCTTCAGGGTCATGATCCAGAACAACATCTTCATCGGTGGGATATGTATTTATTCGCCTACGAACCTGCAAAGCTCAAGCGGTTATTAAATGCTTAAATACAACACATAATGGGGCGTTATATTTTCAAGGAATGCATACCAATGGAACCTCTAGCTCATCCTCCGAATCAGGGGCTTCTTCTCTTCCTATTTTCTGAGGGGTTTGTGAAGATGAAGGCTGACAGGGTTCTGAAATATTCTCTTCATCGTACATAGTTAAACATAAAACAGTTAGTGTTTTTCCAAACAGGGAATTTTTAGGTGTCAATGGATTAATTTTACCCTGGACCGTTTCTTGGTTCGCTATTGGTGCCATCTCCGGTAAATGATTTTCAGAAGTACCCTCGCTGAAAGAGGCAGCAGGGTCCGACCATTAGCAAAGATGATTCTGAAAAGGTACAGAGGATCCATAGTATAGAAGTCGCCACAAATCATAGACCACCAAGCATTGTAGGTTTGACTGACTTCCTTGCTGGCGAATAGGAGGCTAATACTTCGCACCTTCACTTTGAACTGAGTAAAGGTAGGCTGAAAGCGAGGATCGTCAGTTTGCTTCTTTCCTTTCTTCCTCAAGTGCCAAGAAGTATACATGTTCACACTCTCGAATAGAGGGAAGGGTATTTCCTGTTGAAAACCGAGTTGGCGAGCGAAATGGTTTGGTGCATACAGTTCAAAGCCAACATCGTCAGGAAGTCTCAGATCAGCAATGGAGATAGCTTGCTCGAATAAATGCATAGCCTCGGGAGAACGAGTTGTGCACCACATGAATTTATTCGTCAATGCTTCTGGGTATATTCGGTTGAGCATCAGTTCGCTAACATCTAGTATAGAAGCATCCAGGGTGTATAGGTGTTGGAAACAGTCAGAATAATCAAGGGCATCGTGGGCTTTACCTCCGGCGAATGCCATTCCTGGCACTTGATTATCTGGAAAATCTGTGACTTGGGGATTCCTGAACTGAACAAAGTAAATTTGCAGCCAAAGGTCCAGTATCCAGAGGGGCTCTGATATAGTGCTATAATTGAATGGGTGAAGGGACAAATCATAAAGGGCTCGGTACAGCATAGCTAAGGTCATTTGGGCTAATCCTTACTTATGACCATTAAACAGAAGGGTGGCCGTGCGAACCTAGGTATCAGTGATTTTTTAAGTGCTAGTGCAGACTATGAACTTAGTGAGCCACAATTCTAGAAATGCAATGCCACTAGCTTCACCGCTCTAAGTAACGTAATGATCAGCCCATAATTCATAAGACTTCCAGAAATTGCGGTGATTGGGATCAGCTTCAAAGGCCGCTGCTTCTCCTTCGAAATCAACTTCCTAGTAAGGTTTGTCGGAAACTAGAAGGCCGGTAATTGCATACAAGTCCAGCAGCGTGATACCCATTTGCCCGAATCTGAAATTGAAGGTGTTGTTGGAGGTATCCCAGAAACAAGCTACCGCCATCATCGGAGCCATGTTCGCTCCTGTAGTTTGAAGTTGGAAACTTAAGTCAATCACGTCTGCGATACCCGCTTGTTGCCATCTCTCTAAATCCAGGGCTCTGCAATTCTGGTACCATAAGTGCATGCGCCCGGAGGGGGTAGGGCCATACTCTTATTCTTACAGACTGATGGCTTATCTGCCATTTCCGGAAATTCGCTGCAGAGTTTCTAAAGGCCAAGGTTGAGATTCGAGTTGCATGTTGATAATACTCGCGAATCGAAGGAGATACTGGGTCCATCCATGGTCCTAAGCCTACTGTGGCATCGGTGAAAAGTTTAAGGTTGGATTTGTCTGCATAATCATGGGGTTTCAAGCCAAGCATTTTTGCTTTGAACTCTTGAGCGTTCTCAGCAATCAAGTGAATTGGAGCCATTTCTGGGTTTCTATGTCTGAATAGTAAAGTGTTCAAGGTTTTATAAAGAACTAAAACGGTTCTTCGAACGTTGTATTTTAATTCAGAAGGACACGTTCGTGTCTCTTCGCGAGACGAGGTTTCAGTAAGCGTCTTTTACGGATATACCCTTTCGTGGGAGTTGAAGGGTTAGCCCTCTTCAATCATGTCTGGTAAACCGGGCTTAGATCTCGAGGCCTGGGGGACAATGTTTGGGCCCAATTTTATATTGGTTATCTTACTTGTAAGTTAGCCCATGGACTGATACCCGCGGTCCAAATATCTTTATTTCTTTCCTTGTTACGTTGGGTAATTACTGACAGAAGATTTGCAGGATATCTCAAAGATATGTTGTTAGAAGGTTTGATTAGGAAAGTATCTTTCCTGGTTCAATTGGAGATCCAATCGCCTTGGTGAACAAGTTATTCGCGAACCCTAGTCGCCTAGTTCTCTATAAAAGGAGGTTCTAAGCGAATGAGGGACCCCCCGACAATTCAACAAAACTGCATCACTGCAAATTGGACGCCTCCCCAAGAGCACCCAATCTACCAAAAAGCCTCTCCAGGGAGGACCACCAAAGCCTCATCGTGAGCAAATCCCGCTTCACTCACCAAGCCTCATCGCGAGCAAAAGTGTCCACCCCCAGTCCATAAAGCCTCATCACGAGCAACAGTCCATCCCATTGTTAAGGAGCAATCCTTAGCAAATATCCCTTTATTTTATTGTTTTGCAACTGAAGTAAATCCTCAGGAGTCATCGTAGGTCATTGTGAAGAACCCAGCAGCAGAATCGACCGTTTCTGCTCACATTTGCTTGAAGAGAAGTCAAGAGAAGCGCGCAAACCAGACAAGATCAAGACGGGCACACTTCCTCAAGGTGTTGGCACGCTCGCACCATACGGTTGTTCGAAGGACCTAAAAATCCGACCCGAACAGCTTCAGCTCTAAACAATAATACGTACAGGGAAGACAACTTTCCCAAACTTGCTCGTCCCTAGTTACCAAATTATCTGCCAACAGTTTAATTACTTCTCTTAGCACCAGGCTTGCCGAAGCGTCCGACGTCATATATACGTATTGTATGACTAACTAAGTACGTACGTATGTAGTCTCACATGGTACTAGTATAAACACATAATCTAATTCAGCTCATGCTACCTTTGAAAAACATGACCTGATATGATCCCTGGCATACTAGTCATAGTAATTTTATTTTAGACATGTTCCTATCGATGTTGCAAAATGGCTGATGTGTTCTGTGCTTTGTGCGTCATACATATTGGGGAGACCCAGTTCTGATGAGTTTTGTGCTTCTATCATGTGGACTTTTCTACTACACATATGTGTATAACATACATCAAGCTGTGAGCCGTTCGATCGTCTTGAATTTTGAATTACTAAACGATCGGACGGCTCACGGCTTAATATATGTCATACAAATGTGTATAGCAGCTGAACCCTTATCATGTAAATAATTCTGCTATACAAGACAATATAGGATACTAAGTCGTAAGATTAAAGAGGGTTTTTCATCAATACCGAAAAAACCCACGAGCAGATGAAGAATCCAAGATAGGGGTGGAATTTTGAAACTGGAAACAGAAAAAAACCGAGTCGAAAACCAAACCGAAACAAGAAAAAACAAAACCGAAAAAAACCAAACCGAATTAAGAAAAGCCGAACCGAACCGAATTAGTTAGGCTTGGTTTTTGGTTTCGGCTCTTGAAAAACCAAACCGAACCAAAAAACCGAATCTCTCTAAAACGACATCGTTTTTGGTCTTTATTTTCTTATTAAATATTTGATTTAAAGAATATGATTTTTAGTTTTATGTTCTATATAATTATATGTTTATCTTTTCTAATATTTTGCTTTTTATTTTCGTTTTATGTACATATAGAAATTTTCTAGGTGTCGTGTATGCAAAATATAGGGAGTGGTATGTTACCTCTGAAATCGAAGACCTTATTCTCCCGAGCTTTAGATGATGGACTATAATATTTAATTAATTTTTTTTTATTCAAATTTATTATTTTTAAACTTTAAAATTCAGAATTTATTTGGATGGACTTTAAACTATGAAGTCTATATTTTGTGTTGAAGATGAACTTAGAAGTTTTAAAATTATGGTTTCATGGTGTGCTAGCGTGGTCAATTCTCAATACTTTCAAAATTATTGAGTATTAAACTTTCAAAGTATCTATTTGGTTTATAGATTGTTGATTTGTTGGAAAATCATTATCATAAATTTTATTGATATATTATATGTCCTTATAAAAACAAGTAATGGAAGAAAAAAAAAAGACCTAAAGTACGATAATTTTTTACTAAGTTAAAAGCATACAAATTATAAGAAAAATTATTTTAAAGAAGAAGAAGAAAAACCGAAACCGAACCGAATCACGGTTTGGTTTGGTTTCTAGTTCAAGGTCTCAAAAAATAGCAAACCAAACCGAATCTTTTATTCGGTTTGGTTTTCGATTTTAGGTAAAAACCAAACTGAACAAAACCGAACCCACCCCTAATCCAAGAGCAGAAAAAGACAAAGAGCTGGAAAAAAAATTTGAGGTTTTTCATCAATGCCGAAAAGACCCATGAGCAGATGAAGAATCCAAGAGCAGAAAAAGACAAAGAGCTGAAGAAAAAAAATTTGGCTCCTTATCAACTTCTGTATATCCTTTGGCTTATGGTAAATTGAACTTCGTTTCATTTTGCATGAAAGTTTGTACTATAGTTCATGTCAAATGCATGCAGTCTAGTATAGAGAGCCTTAGAGAGAAAGGGCTGTCATCTTTTGCATGTCTTCTGCCTAGTTTTGCATGACATGTTGTACATATTGGCATGCACTAGCCACCTGTGTTTAGCTCCAAACGGTGGATTAGACCAAGAACTAATATAAGTAGGCAGAAGAACTAATGGGAAAAGGTCAGTACGCTAGAGAAGAAAAAATCTCAGTACCAAATCTCTCCTAGTTTGTTTCAGTATCATAAAGTGTCTTCTGTGTTCTTAGCAAATCTTTGTTCATATTTTCTCTATCTCATGTTCATATCTCCTCAAGCACATAGATAGATTCTCTTGACCATATATTCATATGTCCTCCACCATAAACATATTACCTTAATCATCCACGGATATCTCCTCAACTATATACATATCCACTCGAACTTATGTTCATATAATCTCCATACATACATTTCTCTGTTTGAATCTCCTCGAGCATGAAGGTAGCAGTAGTTGTTCATATACCTCGTGAAGATAGCAGTTATAGCAGATGTTCGTGTTTGCATGTTCTTCATCTCCAGTTGAGCTTGAAGAGAATATTGTAGTGAATACTACTAACACACACAAGTAGGCTCCTCTCCATTTTATAATGCCAAGGATTTTCATCAGTTTCTGATTTCAAAACTCAACTGCTCTTGTAACATGCTTTTTTCAAAATTGGTTATTCCATATATAGAGCTTGACTAATTTTTCATACTTTTCTACTAATTTATTGTATGCTCCTAACAAGAAATTATGCTATATAAACAAACAATCTTGGTCATCTCCCAATTCAAACTACTAATTTGGAAATGGAGGTTTATGGTCTTGTTAAAGTCTATGAATTCTTGCTCTAATAATGTAGTATATCGGATTTTCATATCTATTTTCTAGTATTATTGAAGGAATATTTTGTGGAAATTCTTATTCGTATGTGTGAAGTTGAAGTTTCGGGAGTCAATTATTTTAAGGTGTTTTGTTTTAAGTGGCCAAAAGTTAACTTTCTTATCCGTAAGATATTTTCGAAAACTTTCTTCTTGAAAGTTGTAGAGTTTGGTGATACGAATATGTAGACATACAACATGCATAAAACTGATGTCGTATGAAAAAGTTACGGTCAGAGGAAGTTAGATTCCGTTTTGGAAAGAGTATAAATAGAAAAAATGTGTGAGTTATTTTTAGAAATCCTTAAAATTGTAGAGAGCCCCTACAGTTTCTCTCTCTTCCTCCGAACTCCCACGCACTCTCGACTTCGCCGGCATGGAAATCCGTCATCCGACCACTAAACGGGATGCCACCGGTTCCGTTCGACTCACACGGATGTCCCCTTCAAGTCTGTGACAACGCCACACCTCGCCTAGCCGTTTGGACATTGTTTTCGGCAAGGAAGGACGTTCGACCTCGCGTGAGTTTCTCTTATTTCCGGCCACCCCAAGGCATGAAACCGGTTACATCTGGAAGCTTAAGGAGCGTACTTCAAACCCACCAAGTGAGTCGAACCGATTTGCAGCGACGAGAGAGATTTGAGTATAAGTCCATTCTAGCTTTCGAGGTAATTTCCGGCCTATTAACTAAACTCTTGACTTTGTGGTAGTTAAAGATGTTGTAGGGCTTGTTGAGATGAAGAGTTTGGTGTATGAACCATGACTCGGTTCGTGGGTCGCCGGTGGTGCGTGGGGCCCACTCGTCTTCGCCTATGGCGGCGCGTGCCAGCGTGTCTGGCAGGGTGTGTAGGTTTGGTTGATGTGGTTAGCTAGTTCTTGTTGTTGTAAGATTGTTGAGTTGTAGAATTTCTAGATTTTCAGCAAGGATTGCATGCTAGGACTTTATGTTTAATCATAGTCTTGTGAGAGGTTTTGAATTTAGGATTTGAGGATTAAAGGCAGCTTTATTGGGTCGTTAAGTTCCACTACCTTGGAAGGTTGTCCTCCTTTGGGCTAAGGTTTAGTTTAATGGTGTTTTGATATCCTATAGTACAATGGTTACTAAAGTTATTATTGGTGTTATTTAGGTAACTTGTGAAGTTAAATTTGAGCTAGACCTTGTATTTTTGTGAAGACGCAGCGGGAGTATTTAGGTAAGTAAATCTCACCAAGGTTCATATTTGGGACCAAATTAATTATGGTCATTTGCATGATGTTGTTGATTTAAGAGATTATGCTTTTGTTGTTTTAAAATAAATGAGCTTGATCGCCAATGACTCATAGGTAAGATAAAACCAGTTTTCTTATTTATATGATTATCTTTAATGTCCATAGGATCATAATGTTGTTGGTTCTTGGTAGATTATTCTTGGTATATATATATATATCGATGTCAAAAGGCATATTTTTATGATGTGTTCATTGTGTTGTTAATGATGATATTATCCTATTGTGATTTGTTGTTTAGACAGTCAAACTGGGTTCCAAGCCTTTGACAGAGTGATTGGTTACGATTAAGATAGAGTTCTAGTCCGTCTGTCGATGTAGGTCATGAGAGGTACCTTATAGGTATCTGGGACTCATGAGTACATGTGTGTTGTTGTAAGTCATGAGAGGTACTTATAGGTATCTGTGACTCATGGGTACATGTGTTTGTTGTAGGTTATGCGAGATACCTTATTGGTATCTGGGACTCATGGATACATCTTATTGGTATCTGGGACTCATGAATACATGTTTATTTGTAAAAGTGTTGGATATCTGTAACTAATGTGTATTTCTTATATTGTTCATGTGTTTATTTTGGTTGTTGGAAATGTTGAGTTAGTTTTGAGAGTTAGTTTTGAGAATTACTCATACGAGTTTTTTAGTTTACCGGGTTTGTTGTTTTACAACCCGGTGCACCAATTCATGGTGTAGGGGTGAGACAGAGGCTTAGTGGCAGGGTTTTAGATGTTGTACATTTTATTTTAATTTTATGGGAGAATATATTTAAGCTCATGGTGAGCGTTTTTATTTTACTTGACTTTTCAAGTTAATGTAAACAAGGAAATATAACTTTTGACTCAGTGTTGAGTTTATGTGGACAATTACATTTCCAGCCTTTGAGTTTACTTTCTGGAAGTTGTTGAGCAGGTTTTGGAGTTATATTTTGAGATGTATCATGTCTAAATTTTTGACAGTTTGGTATCAAAGCGTAGGTTTACATATTTGGTGATAATCAATACTTCGGAGTGATGGCCCGACTGCAGAGGATCACCATCTTAAGCTCTTCAGTATTGATATGTCATTGGGTATGTGAATGGTTAGGTGTCGCCTCTAGGTCAGTAGGATGTCAGAGTATGGATTACTCTGTTAGTGGGATTTCGAATCTTTGTGTTCCACCTTGAGTTAGTGCCTTGGTTAATGCAAGTTTGTATTAGACTTATACTTTGGTTTTAAGTTTTATGCATGAGTTAACTAAGGTTTACTTGCTTCTTAGGTGATGGATCCCCAGCGAGGAAGAGCTAGAGGCCGAGGTAGGGCTAGAAGACTAGTTAGGGCTAGAGGCAGAGGTAGGGCTCCACCTGTGGATGAGTTCTATGAGGAGGAGGTGGAGTTGGAGCCACCGGTGCCAGTTGTGGTAGATGATGGTCTACGTCTGGCCAGGCTGGCTCAGGGGATTATCAGGTTGGGGGCGCCCACATTTCTTGGAGGTACAGACTACTTGGTGGCCGATCACTAGATTGAGGCCATCGAGACATACTTTACCCTGATCACCTGTACGACGTTTGAGAAGATGCGGATTCCCACGTTTCTTCTCATGGATGAGGCACGAGTATGATGGGGTGTGGTAGAGAGAGCTAGAGATGTGTCCACCTTGTCTTGGGAGGGGTTTGTACATCTCTTTCAGGAGAAGTACTTTCCTGATATTGTGAGGGAGCAGTTGAAGCTTGAGTTCATAGCCTTAGAGTAGGGCCAGATGAGTGTTGGGGAATATGAGGCACGGTTTTCTCAGTTGTATCGATTTGCCAAAGAAATGGATGTAGTGGCCTTGACACGGAAGTTCATTCGGGGTTTGAGGCCTGAGCTCCGGAATGTTGTGACTTCCCACCGTTTTGCTACTCTGGCAGAGGCGGTTGAGAGTGCTTTATCAATTGAGTAGGATGAGGCCATGCATGAGACTGAGAGGCAGAGAGATGGTCATGGGAAGGGTAAGGCCCTGGCAGGGAGCATTAGTTCAGGGGGCCACAGAGGTGGTTATGGGAAGAGGCAGCGGACTCATCAGCTAGCTCCAGCTAGAGCAGCAGCTGCACCTATTAGGCAGGCAACACCCTTGAGGTGTTTCACTTGTGGTGAGCCAGGCCACTTCTCTTGGGCATGCACGAAGCCCAGGAGGCAGGGATGCTTCACTTGTGGTCAGGCATGACATTTTGCCAAGGATTGCACCCGACCTCAAGCTGGAGGGCAGGGTAACCAGCAAAGACAGTTACCTCTGGGACAGGCAGGGTGTATACTGTTGGACAACGGGGTGCAGGAGTGGAAGGTACCATTCTTGTTTATGATCTGCTTGCTATGGTTTTATTTGATACGGGGGCAACCCATTCCTTCATATCTAGCTCGGTGGTAAGGGCGTTAGGCTTGACTCTGATGCCACTTGCTAGATATTTATGTGTTTCTTCGCCTCTTGGTGCTTCATTGAGCTTGGCACTTTATGTGATGCATGTCCTATAGTGATTAGTGGTAGAGAGTTCTCTGCATCTTTAATTGTGATTCTAGACCACTTTTATGATGTGATTTTGGGAGTGGATTGGCTAAGGCCAAACCATGTTGTGATTGATTGTTTTGACATGGTAGTGTCATTCCACATTCCTGGACAGCCGAGGTTCCGCTATCATTGTCATAGGTCGAACACGGCCATGTGGGAAGGAGTTTTAGCACACCTCGAGGCTACATGTAGTACCACGGGTATCATAGATATTGCAGTGGTCTCTGAGTATAGTGATGTGTTCCAGGAGATTCTGGGGTTACCTCCTAAGAGGGTAGTGGAGTTTGCCAAAGATGTGGTACCAGGTACTCCACTTGTATTGAATACTCCTTATCAGTTGGGGAGAACTAAACTTCAAGAGTTGAAGGTTCAGATTAAGGGTCTACTCATGCAGGGATTCATTAGACCTAGCACCTCGCCTTAGGATGCACCAGTGTTGTTTGTGAGGAAGAAGGATGACACACTCCGGTTGTGTGTGGATTATCGGGAGTCGAAAAAGGTGACCATCAAGAATAGATATCCCTTACTTAGGATTGATGATTTGTTTGATCAGCTTAGAGGTGCTACGGTGTTCTCTAAGATTGACTTGAGGTCCGGTTATCACCAGTTGAGGGTGAAGGAGGAGGATATTCCGAAGACCGCTTTCAGGACTAGGTATGGGCATTATGAGTTTGTTGTCATGCCTTTTGGTCTAACCAATGCGCCTGCTGTTTTTATAGATTTGATGAACCGCATCTTCAGTCCGTATCTGGATGTGTTTGTGGTAGTATTTGTGGATGATATTATGATTTACTTCAAGACATTGAAGGATCATGACAGACATCTACGGATAGTACTACAGGTTCTTAGGGAGGCCAAGTTGTATGATAAGTTCGGGAAGTGTGAGTTTTGAAAGGAAGAGGTCAAGTTCTTTGGTCTTGTGGTATCGAAGGATGGGATTTCGGTGGATCCCTCTAAGGTGGGGGCAGTGTTGAGTTGGAGTCGTCCCACTACTCCAACGGAGATTCGTAGTTTTCTTGGGTTGGAAGGATATTACCGGAGATTTATTGAGAGATTTTCTAGTATTGTCTCTCCCTTGACCAAGTTGACGAAGAAGAATGTCAAGTTTGTGTGGACCGAGGAGTGTGAGAAGGCATTTGAGGAGTTGAAGACTAGACTTACTATCGCCCCAGTATTGGTCATTCCCCCTAGTGGTGTTAGCTATGTCGTCTATAGCGATAGGGGTGGGTTCGGATTTTAGCCTAAACCGAAAACCCAACCAAAATTAAAGTTCGGCCCGGTTTTTTAAATTTAGACAAGTCAAACCGAAAATCAAACCAAACTGACGGTCCGGTTTGGTTTCGGTTTTTTTTTTTTTTTTTTTTTTACAAAACTTTGTAGAAACTGTAAAATTTTCTGACAATGATTTAACTGTAACAAAAAAATTAACAGCTCATCCACCTTTTTTGCGTTTAGCATTTCAAAACTATGTATCAATATAGCCACTAACCAAATATATACAAAAACAATCAAAACACTAAAAATAGTTTGAATGTCTATAGTTAAAGTCCATACATCTTAAACACAAATTATAAAGTTTATACTTCATAGTTCATACTCCATACTTCCATATGGTAAAACTCAAAAGTCCATAAATTACAAAATACAAATAGTATCTAATGTTAAAAGTTTATACATCACAAAACAAGAACCCGAAATATTTTGGAGGAAAGTAGATCAAATCCTTCTTGCAACATCATCTCATGCTCGAAAAAATGTTTGCTTCATTTTAAGAGGCAACATACCACTCTTAACACTTTGCACATGTGACAATGATGACATCTCTAAAATTTCTATATGAACAAAAAAAAATAGAAAAACAAAAAATTAGATAAGAAAACCATATATGTAACATAAACTAAAAAAGAATTTACTCAAATCAAATAATAAAAACAAACTATTACCTCTTTCCGCTTCTTCACATATCTCAATCTCCTCACTAGTGGGCACATGATGTCAAGCAATGGTTTCACCTCTAAGCCAACTTTGTTTACATATCAAGGCTTCCACCATTTTTGGACTTAGAGAGTTTCGATGTGGATTAATGACCCTCCCACTAGTGCTAAAAGAAGATTCTAAATGTATAGTAGACACCAGAATAGCTAGAATATCTTTTACAATGCGGGCCAATATAGGGTATTTGGAAACCCCATTCACTCTCCACCAACCCAACAAGTCAAATTTTTCATCATCTCTTTCAATAGCATCACTAATATATCTATCCACATCATTGTGTATGATCTCGGCTTTCATTGCTTTTCTTTTCAACTCCTTCTCATTCAATTTCCTCTCAAACTCGGTAAGACCCGAGAGAGAAGAAGGTTCAACCTTAACAATAGATGCTTGAGACCCTCCAACCCCTCTAACTTCATTTTCCTCCACTTCATACACTTTGTAAATGTCACACAAAAGAGTTTTCACATTCTTTGTGACAACTTCCACCCTATGGTATTGATCCTCCTCCCCATAGACAACCTCTAAATAATCAATAAGCATCTCAAACTTTTTCCGTGGATCAAGAACAAGAGCAAGAAACACATATTGATTCAACTCATCAAAATCACCCCAATATTTTGCATATTTTTCTTTCATCGGAGGTGCAATATCCACCATCCAAGTATTACTTGGTCTCTTAATTTCTTCTTGCAAGAGACCATTTAGATGAAGCAAATCACCAAAAGTTTGATGAATGATAGGTACATTAGAACAACACACCTTTAATTTAACTTCATAAAATGGTTTCAAAAACTCTGAATAGACTTTGGCATTCCTCCAATCATTTGAACAAGGTGGCCCTTCCTTTCCAATTGATTCACCTAAGTTAAAATATGCAGCATAATTACATGTATCATCTTGACTTAGTCTATCAAATATTTTTTCAAATTTCAAAGCCGATTCCAACATCAAGTATGTGGAATTCCACCTAGTAGAGACATCCAACACCAGAAGCCCCTTGCACTCTATCTTCACTTTCTCAACACTTCTTTTGAAGAGTTCAAGTCTTTGTGGGAAGGATCTAACATACCTCACCGAATTACGAATAGCATCAATAGATAAATGCATGGGTTTCAAACCATCATTCACAATCAAGTTAAAAATATGAGCTACACACCGCATATGCATATTTTCCCCCTTATTCAAAATCATATTAGGTAGTTTCCAAGCATCTACCTTCTTAATTAACTCTCTTATTGCAACATCATTTGCCGAAGCATTATCAACGGTGATTGTTAGAAGCTTCTCTATGCCCCACTCTAACAAACAATCCTCTAAAAGTTTAGCTATGGAATCTCCCTTATGATCTAAGATGACACAAAAGTTGATTACTCTTTTATGCAACACCCAATCATCATCAATAAAATGTGCGGTAACAACCATATAATTGATGTTTTGAATAGAAGTCCAAGTATCGGTTGTAATTGGTTGTAAGACACACCCTTCTACCCTTCAATTCACCCATTAACTTCTCCTTCTCCCACATATACAACTTAAGCACATCCTTTGCTACGGTCTTCCTACTAAGGATTCTCCAGAAAGGTAAAGCTGTTTCCATAAAACGCTTAAACCCCATGCCCTCAACATGAGTTAAGGGTAACTCATCTAGAATAATCATCTCCACACATAATCTAGTGAGCTCTTCATTTGTCAAAGAAGAGGTATCCAACTCCCTAGCATCTTTTCTAGGACACAAAATCTTTTGCCTTTTAGCTTTCAACATTTCTATATTAGGAGGATACTTGGGGCGTTTATCAATATGACTATTCAGGTTGGATGTACCATTTAGACCCGGATCGACAAAATATTCTATATTGCAATAAATACAATTACCCTTAACTCTACCTGCAACCATTTTTCTAGTATAATGAGCCCAAATATCTGACCTTTCTTTGGACTTCAACGAGCTCAAATATTCTTCCTCGGTCATTGCCTCTCCTTGGTCTACAAAATCTTGTGGAATAGGATCGGTACTTGCTTGTGATCCACCCATACTAGGAACCGGTGTCGGAGTTGCCGATTCACCAACACTATCAACTTGCATCTGCATAAAAAAAAAAACCAATTTAAACAAGTTAAGTATTACAGACCAAATCAAGCAAGAATCATTTAGCAAGCATTGAGACTAAGAGCAAAGGAACAAAATCAGAAAATGTATGCCTAACTTTCTGACCAGCAGACCTTTTTGGCTAAAAACAGTATAGCTCGGCTAAGAATTTCAGGTTAGTCTCTTCATAACAATTGTAACAGACAACCTAAAGATTATTTGAGAACTGAAATCGCAGCAAAAGGATTATTCTACAAATTCTTATGATTTTCCAAAGTTCGTATACAGTAGAGAAAAACTGCTAACTTCCTGAGTTCCTGACCAGCAGACCTTTTTGGCTAAATACAGTATAGCTCGGCTAAGAATTTCAGGTTGGTCTCTTCATAACAATTGTAACAGACAACCTAAAGATTATTTGAGAACTCGAATAGTAGCAAAAGGATTATTCTAAAAATAGTTATGATTTTCTAAAGTTCGTATACAGTTGAGAAAAACTGCTAACTTCCTGAGTTCCTGACCAGCAGACCTTTTTGGCTAAACACAATATAGCTCGGCTACGAATTTCAGGTTAGTCTCTTCATAACAATTGTAACAGACAACCTAAAGATTATTTGAGAACTAAAATCACAGCAAAAGGATTTTTCTACAAATACTTATGATTTTTCAAAGTTCATATACTGTAGAAAAAAACTGCTAACTTCCTGAGTTCCTGACCAGCAGACCTTTTTGGCTAAAAACAGTATAGCTTGGCTAAGAATGTCAAGTTAGTCTCTTCATAACAATTGTAACAGACAACCTAAAGATTATTTGAGAACTGGAATCGCAGCAAAAGAAATTTTCTACAAATACTTATGATTTTCCAAAATTCTCATACAGTAGAGAAAAACTGCTAACTTCCTGAGTTCCTATCTTCTTGACCAGCAGACCTTTTTGGCTAAAAACAGTATAACTCGGCTAAGAATTTCAAGTTGGTCTCTTCATAACAATTGTAATAGACAACCTAAAGATTATTTAATAACTAGAATCGCAGCAAAATTATTTTTCTACAAATATTTATGATTTTCCAAAGTTCATATACAGTAGAGAAGATGAGGACATTCTGAAAAGAAAAAAAAATACCTGAGAAGATGAGGACGATTTATCCATCGCACTGATCGCAGCACCACGACCACGGCCACGACCAGTTGAGCCTCGCTTCGATGGGTTCAATTTACCCCTCTTCATTGTAATGGTAAGGCTGAGAGGAGAGGAGAGGAGAGGAGAGGTTGGAGACTTGGAGGACTGGAGTCCAGTGGCGGAGCGCGGAGATGAGATCAAATTAGGGAGGAGAGGAGGGCAGGAGGTGACAAAGTAAAAAAGGAGGACTAGAGGAGCTGAGGAGAGGTCGAGAGGGATGAGAGGAGGCGAAGACTGAGAGTCATTGTCATAGACTCTCTTTGTCTCTCATTACTCATTAGGGATTTAGGGTTTCAAAAAAAAAAAAAACCAAAACGACGTTATTTTAAAAGGTTGACCGGGTTGACTTCGGTTTCCGGTCCAGTTCAGTTTCTGCAAAGCTGAAACAGAAAACCAAACCGAACAGATCTGGTTCGGCCTGGTTTTTTTTTTGGCTCGGTTTTTTTTTTCAGTCCGGTTTTTACGGTTTCGGCTCGGTTTTTTTCGATTTTCGGCTCGGAAGTGCCACCCCTACATAGCGATGCATCTCATCGGGGTTTGGGTTGTATATTGATACAGCTTGGCGGCGTTGTGGCATATGGCTCTAGACAGTTAAAGGTTCATGAGAAGAATTATGCCACTCATGACTTAGAGCTAGCTGCGGTGGTGTTTGCCTTGAAGATTTGGAGGCATTACTTATATGGAAAGAAGTTCGAACTCTTTTATGATCATAAGAGTTTGAAGTATTTGTTCTCTCAGAAGGATTTAAACATGAGGCAGAGGAGGTGGATGGAGCTCCTTAAGGACTATGACTTCACATTGTAGTATCACCTCGGGAAAGCCAATGTAGTAGCTGATGCATTGAGTAGAAAGCTGAGGGGTATAGTCGCCTCTATGATGGTGCAAGAGTAGCTCATGTTAGAGACTGGATTCGAGTTTGACCTTTTACCATCAGGCGGGGAGCATGGGATCGTCCTTGGAAGCATCTTTGTGCAACCTACCTTGATTTCAGGATCATTCAGGGTCAAGCACATGACAATCTCACGTACAAAGCTGACGGAGTTAGTGGTGGACTTGGTTGATGATTGTCCTTCTGAGTGGTCGGTTGGTTTAGATGGTGGATTGAGGTTGGGATTGAGATTGTGTGTTCCAGATTGTGTTGGTCTCAAAGGTGAGATCATTTGGGAGGCACATCAATCTCGATATACGGTGCACCCAAGGAGCACCAAGATGTATAAAGATCTACGTAAGCAGTTTTGGTGGAATGGAATGAAGAAAGATGTAGCGGAGTATGTGTCCAAGTGTCTCACTTGTCAGCAGGTGAAGACGGAGCATCAGAGACCTGGAGGTATGTTGAAGCCATTACCTATTCCTACTTGGAAGTGGGAACAGATCTTTATGGATTTTGTGACTGGACTGCCTAAGTCCAAGCTTGGACATGATGCCATATGGGTGATCGTTGACCGATTGACGAAGTCGGCACATTTTCTTCATGTGTCGATGACGTACACGGTAGATGCCTTGTGCAAGTTGTATGCGAAGGAGATAGTTAGACTTCATGGAGTGCCTACATCGATTGTTTCTTATCGAGATCCCCGATTTACTTCAAAGTTTTGGGGTGGATTTCAGAAAGCCGTGGGGACTACCTTAGACATGAGTACAACATTCCATCCTCAGACCGATAGGCAAACTGAGCGGGTGAATCAGGTTTTAGAAGATATGCTGAGGGCTTGTGTCATGGACTTCAAGGGAAGTTGGGAGGATCACCCCCAATTGATTGAGTTTGCCTACAATAATAGTTATCACTCTAATATCGGCATGGCACCATATGAGGCACTCTATGGTAGGCCGTGTACATCTCTAGTTTGTTGGGCGGAGGTTGGTGATAGCGAGCTATTGGGTCATGATATTGTTCAAGAGACGACTGAGAATGTCTCAATTATTCGAGATAGGATCCGAACGACGCAAAGCAGGCAAAAGAGCTGTGCCGACTTGAAAATGAGGCATGTGGAGTTTGATATTGGGGATCATGTGTTCTTGAAGGTCTCACCTACAAAGGGGTAGTGAGATTTGGCAAGAAGGGGAAATTGACTCCGAGGTATGTTGGGCCTTTTGAGATTTTGGAGAAGGTAAGAGATTTGGCTTATCGACTTGCCTTACCTCCTATCATGTCCGAGGTACACAATGTGTTTCATGTGTCTATGTTAAGGAAGTATATTCAAGATGAGTCACATGTGATTGACTATGGTACTATCAAGGTGAATGCGGATGCAATCTTTGTTGTTGAACCGGTTCGAATCTTGGATAGGTCAACTAAGAGGCTTCGAAAGAAGGAAATCGATTTGGTTAAGGTGTGTTGGAGTCACCATGATGAAGGTGATGCATCTTGGGAGTTAGAGTCGGACATGAGGGCTAAGTACCCCAAGTTGTTTTTGGATTAGTATACTTGAATTTCAGGACGAAATTCCTTTAAGGGGGTATATTGTAGTATCCCATATTTTCATAAAAAAATTCTAGTATTATTTCTGAAATTAATGAAGGGTTATTTTGTGTACATTCTTAATCGGCATCCTATACAAATTTGCACAGCAAACACACCCTAGAAAGAGAATTATGCTATACATGATAGTATGAGCTACTGATCCATCTGTGAGTCTAAAGTTAAAGGGAGTAACTTTATAGGTTTTTCAATGCCAAAAAGACCCTAAAGCAGGTGAAGAATCCAAGAGCAGAAGAATGACTTGAGAAATTAGTAAGAGCAAGAGACCAAGAAATCATAGAGTTTAACAAGACCATAAACTTCCTTCATTTCCATCAGTAATTTGGAAGATGACCAAGATTGTTTGTCTACTCAGCATATTCCATGTTTGGAACATATAATAAATGAGTAGAAAAGCATGAAAAATTAGTCAAGCTCTATATATGGAATATCTAATTTTGAAAAGAGCACATTATAAGAGCAGTTGAGTTTTGAACAAGGAATAGTAGTTAAGGACAATAAATCAGAAATGGATGAAAATCTTTGGCATTATAAAAATGAGAGGAGTCTACTTGTATGTGCTAGTAGTATTCACTAAAATCTTTTCTTCAACCTCAACAAGACATCAAGAACATGCAAACACGGACAACTGCTATGACTGCTATCTTCACGAGGTATGAACAACTACTGCTACCTTCTTGCTCGAGGAGATTCAAACATAGAAGTGTACGTATATAGATTATATAAACATAAGCTCGAGTGGATATGTATATTGTCACACCCCGGTTCTTAAGTTATTTTACGGTTATTTACCTATGGTATTACTTTGGTCTTTTACCGTGATGAGTAACTGTTTACCCTTAAGGACCCTAGGGTTGACTTTTTGTAGGAAAATTATTATGGGAAAACTTTCTTCATGAAAGTTATAGAGGATGTTAAACAGAGTTCGTGGACACGCAGCATGCTTAAAACGGAGTTCGTATGAAGAAGTTATGGTCTAAAAACGAAAGTTACGGAGTAGGTAAAAAGGGATAAAAATGGGGTTTTATTGTTGAGTTTTAAGGTTGGACCGGGTGGGAGAAAGCCCAACACCCATTTTCTCTCTCTCTCTCTCTCTTCTCTCTCTCTTCCTCCCGCGAACGCCCCCGACTCGCCGGAGACTCCACCCGCGCCAGTCGTCGTCCGGCCGCTAGGGACCGCCGGACTGGTCCCGTTCGGACCCCCGCCACCTCCTCTCTCTCTCCCTAGGCCGGAGATCGTGCCCAGGTCGCCACCGAGCGGGAGAAATCCGCTTCCCCGCTGCCGACTGTCTCTTCGCCGGAGCTCCGTCCTCCGGCCACCATAGACCGAGATTTTTGGCTCAACTTATAGCTCTCATCAAGGTGAGTAATCCCTCAAAAGGAATTGGTCTAATTCGATCTTTTTAATGAGAAATGTATAATTGAAGTTCTAGGGATTTATGGATGTTTTGGTTCGATTACCCTAGTTAGCCTTAGAATTGGACTAAGTGCTAGTTATGGAAGTTGTTGGGTATGATGAGAGGATTATTCTGTTAAAATTTGAGAAGCATTGGAGGTCGCCGGATAATGGCTGCCGGCGGCGCCGCCCCCTAGGGGCTGATTTTTCATGTTTTTAAGATGGTATTAAGGAAAGGAGTTTAATGAAGTATAGTTTGGAATTTTTGAAGGAGTTTTGTTAATGTTGGGGATTTTGCAATGGTTAAGGATTTTGGCGGTGATTAGAATGGAATATCGGTAGTTTGGTTAGCCGGTTTTAAAATGCGTATAAGGTTAATTTTTGGTTATCGGTGATGGTGGTGAATCTTGAGTTATAATGGATTAAAGATGAAGAAAATGAGCAAGGAAGAAGAATAATTCTAGACCCTTAATTTTATGAAATTATTTATTGAAGTTTTAATGTTGAATGGGAATTAATATTAATTATTGTTCAGGACGTGAGGAGGATCATTTGGAGGAAGCCTCGGGTCGTCGGCAGGCATAGCCGAGCACTGTGAGTGGACCTTTGATTTTAATATCGTGCTTGCGCTAAAGTTATTTAATTTCAAAGGCGTATTGGAGATTTAGTATTTTCTTAGAGTAATGAGTTTCATTTATTTTTCGAGAACTCTCTTCAGTATTTTATTTGACATGTGAGACATGTCAAGTGATTTATTTTATTACGTAATATTTTCATGTACAGTTGGGAACTGTACTAAGTTCAATGGATTTAAATATAATCGGTTTTATTTTGATGATTTTGGGATTTATAAATGATTGCCGAAAATGAGATTTTCGGTAGTTCTCCATCATAATTTAATGGTTTATTTGAGGCATAATGATTTTGACTTTGAGAATATTTTTAGCGAGTATTTTCGAGTGGAGATATTATTATTTATGATTTATATTTGATATCGAAATCTCGCTTATATTTGTAAGTTTGAGAATATTTTGACGTGTGAGACACGTCATTGAGTTTTAATACAATTTCTTATGATGATTTTCAAGTACGGTTGGGAACGTTACCATTCGTATAATCTTGGGGAAGATTAATGGATTTAAGTGTTTTCCTATGTTTTAGTCACCGTAATTTAGGGTTGCTTATATTGATTACTGCTAGCTAACTATTATTAGCGACTACTCACCATAGGTGAGTAGTGCGCTTAGCGTGGGACGCTATTATAGCCTAGGAGGCAACCGATCGGTAATTATATTTATTTGTTAGCTAGCTATTATTAGCGGCTACTCACTATAAGTGAGTAGGGCGCTTAGCGTGGGACGCTATTAGAGCCTGGGAGGCACCGACCCGAGCCTGGGAGGCTCCTTTTACATGGTGATAACTCTTTCCCTTATTTTAATCTTCTCAGTTACGTATTTGATTAACCAGCGGGGCTGGTTTAACCATTATTCGAGATTTCTGTTTTATTTAACCAGCGGGGCTGGTTTATCCATTTATTAAGTGAATTCGGATTTAAGGTTTTAAGGACGTTTAAAATTGCGTGCAGCTATGTTTTTAAAAGCTGAAATGTGGAAAAATATTTAAGTTGGGTTTTTGTTAAATTATTTAAATTATTTTGTCCACTCACTCTAACGTTTTTTTTAAATTACTTTCCCCTGGGCCTTTTGGTTTTAAAATGCCCAGTGTGCAGGCTAAGTATAGATGAGGTCGAGCGTACATGGAGTCGAGGCTTAGTCCAATTGTCAGAAGCTGCTTCCGCTTTATCTTTATTCATGGTTATTCTTTTCTTATTAGTTATGCTCTGATAACCAGCTAGTGATTTAATGTTGTCTTTGTTGTTTGGCTTATAAGTGTCAAGTTGGATTTTCAAGTAAGGGTTGTCCATTTTCAAGGAAGGTTTAACCGAATTTTTGGTAAATTTTCCTTAGAGGTGAATCCCGCAGAATTTACCACGGGTTTCAAGGTGAAATCCGGGATGGGTCTCGACATATATAGTTGAGGAGTTATGATCACTATATCTCTATCTCTTCCTTAATTTCTGTTAGATAGCATTTATTTTAATTCTACTGCCTTTGTTCGTCTTGGATGCGTTTTGCTCTCTGAGGCATACATATGATAGGTAGGAGCACAAAACTCAGCACAACGTAGCTAGGCATATTATATCAGCAACTCGCTGATGCGTTTAATTTCCAAAATAAATGTCTCAACTCTCAAAGCCTATACAATAAGGGTGTATGTTGTGCGATTGTGCGAATATATTTGTAAAAGATTTTCACCTTTTATTTCTCATTTACCATTTATTCAACTTTAGTAACTATTTATTTACATTTTCTTAAAGACTATTTATATACTTTAAATGCACAGTTATGCCCGTATTTTGTCTCTTTCAATTGCCTAATACATACAAACTTGAAATCTATTCTCCTGCTCCATGCTATCTTCAATTTATGTGGTGATGGTGATCTTCTCAAGCTTTGCTTCATCTGTTCTGCTTTTTGTTCATTCACTCGTGACTCGTCTATCTTCATCTTTTTTAGTCTTTCATCATGTTCAAGATCATGATGTTGTGAGTTTTTTCATCATCTAGATTTTCCCAATAATCATTATCTGCTTCTTTTGCTTCCATTGCTGCTAATACATCCAAGTATTCTTTGTGGAGCTGTGCGTAGGCTTTCTTGGTGGCCTTGCATTTCCTTGCCTGATATTTGATTCTTGGTGGCACCAGTTCGTGAGGCAATGATATGTAATCCACATGGTAAGACAACACATGCAGTACCCAGTCTTTGTTGAACTACGTACTACACCTAGCTAGTAGCTGGTTTTGAAGCGTCGTCTGTTTGCATTATATTGTTTGGACATCCTGCTGAGAGTGTTCGGGAAACATTGGCTGTGATTATGTGTACAGTTGCTAGTATATATCATGCATGATGTCTAGACTAGCTACTCGATCAGTGTAATCCTAAACAGTAAACTCTAGTGAGCGGGAGCCCTGGCCATTTATTTCAAGGGATCGCTTGACGTACCCACTTTGTAATCACATATATGCATGCATTTAAACAACATGGTTCCCAGCTTGTGCCACTACCAAAGAATAGCTGGTCTGAACCACGGCAACCAATTTTGCTTCAGCCAGCTTCATCAGTCCTGTTGATTCCTCATGACCAATTTACCGTGATCAAGATCAACATCCATTTGTGTACTACATATACTATACGTAACTTGAAAATGTAGTATTATTCACACGCATAGGATATGCTTTTATTCGTTAGCATGACTTGTAAAACTCAATCTACAGATCATACATAATTATAATAAACATGTGGCAGAACAGAAAGACATTATTTGATTGATCCGAGTCAATGAAATAACTTATATGTAGTTTTCTGCGAGCATACCATGTTGGTGTGTGTCTATATATATATATATATATATATATATATATATAGGGCTCTTCCACTAAGGGATCTATTTTTTTGACATATATGAGGGACGAGGGATTACACCAACTTTTCGATCACAAAATCACATCTCCACCGTTCAATATGTAGTTCTATATGAGTAGATCACTTCTGCAAATTTTCAGAAATTTTGGTGATCGTTAAGGCATTCAAAACTACGATTTATAATTATAAACATGAATGGTTCAGGTTTGGCAGATTTGGTTCGTTCATTGATTTAATCTTGTTCGACACCTTAACGATCACCAAATTGGCTGAAAATTTGCAGAATTGATCTATATATAAGGACTAACAAACTGAACGGTGAAGATTTAAAAATATAATCGAAAAGTTAGTGTAATCCCCCATCCCTCATATATGTCAAAAAAATGGATCCCTTAATGGAATGACCCTATATATATATATATAGCTTTCTCAAGTGCGGATGTCCGCATTTATTCTTATGGTGCGGATTTCCACTTTACACTCACTTTTCAATCGAATTTTCGCATCTCCACCGTTTATTCTTTAGATACTAATGTAGAGATCATCTTTACAACATTTCAGCCAATTTGGTTATCATTAAGGCACTCAAACTCGATTAAACCAATAGATGAACATAATTCTGTCAAACTTGAACCGTTGATGTTTATAACAGAAAAATGCAGTTTTGAGTGTCTTAATGATAACCAAATTGGCTGAAATTTTGCAGAGATGATCTATACATTAGTATCTCAAGACTAGACGGTTGAGATGTGAAAATTCGATTGAAAAGTGAGTGTAAAGTGGAAATCCGCACTGTAAGAATAAATGCGGACGTGTGTAACAGAGAAAGCTTGTGTGTGTGTATATATATATATATATATATATATATATATATATATATATATTAGAAAAAAAAAACATATGTGACCAGGTCTGGTCACCTGCAGGTGACTAACACCAATGAAGAAGTGACACGTAACCAAAAATACAATTAAATATAAATATAAATGCTTAAGTCGAGTCCTATAGATTATACCATATAGCTATAGCTATTGGTTAGAATGTGAGACAATGGTACCATATAATCATGGGGTAGTTCGACACTTTGATGGGAACATGTTTGTCCACAAGTCCAACCAAACCTTCCTGTTCATCATCATCGATCATCATCTCTGTCTATAAAATACCATTATCAAATACAAAACGTGGACTAAACAAAACTTCCATAACCTTTTGCGCTACCAGAAAACCAAGCTCCACCATTACCACCACCAAAAATGGTTTTGGAGTCGAGCAACTCTGCCACAAGTAGTAGCAGCCCCATCAAAACAGTGGTGGTTTTGGTCCAAGAGAACCGCTCCTTCGACCACATGCTGGGGTGGATGAAGTCCCTAAACCCTGAGATCGACGGCGTCACCGGAGCCGAGTCCAACCTCCTCTCCACCTCCGACCCCAACTCCAAAAGTGTCTTCTTCGCTGACAACTCCGCCTACGTCGACCCTGACCCCGGCCACTCCATCCAAGACGTCTACGAGCAAGTCTTCGGCGAGCCATGGTCGGAGGCCTCGGCGTCCAAGAACCTCACCCCAACAATGGAGGGGTTTGCTCAAAACGCTGAAAGAAAGCAAGCCGGGCTGGCCGAGACGGTGATGAACGGGTTCAAGCCGGAGAACATTGCAGTGTATAGGGAGCTGGTGAGTGAGTTTGCCGTGTGTGACAGGTGGTTTGCTTCTGTGCCGGCGTCGACGCAGCCGAACCGGCAGTACGTGCACTCTGCGACGTCGCATGGACTTTCCGGGAATGATACCAAGTTGCTGATTCAAGGGCTGCCGCAGAAGACCATATTTGAGTCCATGGAGGAGGCTGGCCACTCTTTTGGAATCTACTATCAGACCCCTCCTGCAACCCTTTTGTACAGGTAAACAACTCAACAGGGATTTTTTTGGACTTTTCTATTATACATATGTGTACAGTAATTAATTGATTAAGGTGATGGTTCTTGTTTAGTTTAAATTGTGTTTTACGTGGGACAAATTGTTTTGCCACCAAAAACAGCTCCTTCTAAATCGATAGATTCATAGAAAGATAGAAAGTTGATATTTTGGAGTAGGTGAAGGTTTGATAGATGATCACCTAATCACAAAGGAAAATCGGAAAATCGGAAAATCGAATGGATTAGCTGTCCCTATAGTTAGCTTGTATACGGATGTTGCTTGTTATATTTTTCTTTTCTTCAAATGTTTCCAAATTACGCGTCAACGTTCTAATAATAGAAATCTTATTATTATGAATATGAACATCTCACCTAAACGATTCCAACGCTGACCATTACTAAGCCATTATCAAAACTAATTTTCACACCGAAGCTAGCTTTCTTCATCTTAATATATATGTAGTTTGTATGCCTTTAGCCCATAGTAATTTCTTATTAGTTGGAACTTGGAACCATGAAGAAATTAGCATAATCATGATGCTGATGTTTCTTATACATACAGTTGATTCGGTTTCTGTTTTTCATTTTCATTTCTATAACAAAGTTTCTACCAGAAAGGAAACCCATGATTTCACTCTAACATAAAGATTTTATTTTATTTTTTCTTTGGATGAGAGATAGACTTAAAAGTATACCCTGGTATACTAAGTTCTTCAAATTGTTATGAACATGGCAGGAATCTAAGAAAATTGAAGTACATCGATAACTTCCATCAGTTTGATCTACATTTCAAGAAGCATTGCGAGGAGGGGAAATTACCCAACTATACAGTTGTGGAACAAACATTCTTCGACATATTGTCCTTTCCTGCCAACGATGATCACCCGTCTCATGACGTCTCAGAGGGTCAGAAATTTGTAAAGAAAGTATATGAAGCACTGCGATCAAGTCCTCAATGGAATGAAATGTTATTCATAATCGTATACGACGAGCACGGCGGATTCTACGATCATGTTCCGACGCCTGTTAAAGATGTTCCTAGTCCCGATGACATCGCCGGTCCTGCGCCATACAACTTCAAATTCGACCGTCTTGGTGTTAGGGTTCCGGCATTCCTAATTTCACCCTGGATTGAGCGTGGAACTGGTAACGTACACTTTAAGTTAAACTAAGATGGTATGCATATGCATATTAACTTTGTTCTGATTGATTGAATTGATAATGATAATGCAGTCTTGCATGGGCCTTCGGGGCCATATCCTTCCTCAGAGTTTGAGCACTCCTCAATAGCAGCAACTGTTAAGAAGATTTTCAATCTAAAAGAGTTTCTCTCTAAGCGTGATGCTTGGGCGGGAACCTTTGATGTTATATTGACTAGAACAACTCCAAGAACTGATTGCCCAGGTGAACAATAGGAGCTTAATTACCTTTAATTTTATGCTTGCTGAATTGCAATATCGGATGCATCACTTATCAATTTGATGCATTATTGCTCGATATGCATCAGTAGGTTTTCTTCTAGCTCATTCAATGGCCATGGTCTTTAGTATTTAGCTCCTGGAAATCATTGATTGCTGACACTATGCGAATGGTGATCCGGCCCATATGCAAAATCTGAAACATGAAAAATGCTAGATAAATGTTCTGATCGAAACATATCAACTAGCTAGCTAGCTAGTATGTAACCACCTCAAAACCACCAGCTAATATGTTATTATTCAGATTGCCAATAAGTGGTGTAACTGATCCATGAATTTTAATTTGCTTGTTGTAGTTACCTTGCCTGAACCGGTGAAACTACGAGAGGCTGGATCTAAAGACGATGCGAAGATAAGTGATTTCCAAGAAGAACTAGTTCAATTAGCTGCAGCACTGAACGGGGATTACAAGAAGGATACTTATCCTCACAAATTGGTAGAGAATATGACTTGTTCAGAGGCTCATAAATATGTGGAAGAAGCGTTTAAAAAGTTTCAAGACGAATGTGAGAAAGCTCGAAAAAATGGAACGGATGAATCTAAGATTATCGTCTGCGAAAACTCTCTTCCATTGCAGTCGCAAAAGTCGTTTGTTCATAAGATATTCTCTTGTTTAGTTTGTGATAATTGAGAACCACTCGATTGCTGTGCTTGGAGTTGAGTGACTCGATGAGGATATGTGTTTTTTTTTTTAAGGGAAAAGGGGCAGTAGCCCTAAAAATTTCATTGATAAACTCAATCTAGAATGACATCAATGTACTATTACATTAGACAATTAGCTCACTTGAATTAGCAGAGAATTAAACTAGATACAAAACAAGATATCAAAGAAACATAAAAACTGGAGCCGAAGCGCTCAATTGCGGTACTTCAAGCCTCATGAATCCATCTAGCTGCAGCTAGCTTGCTCAGTCTGCCAAGCTATTAAAACACTGCGATTTAAGCCACAGTCAACTTGAAATTAGGCCTAATAACCCAATTCCAAATCTGACTTTTGATGGGCTTGAGGCAAGACCCAGACCCAAAAACCCGAGTCCATTCCCAAACCCTAACAAATTTGCATCGTCGCTTGCCGACAATCTCTGATCGCACTAAAAGCGACCAAGACGGCTTCGTCACCGGCGACCCTGCCCTTGCCGACCTCATCATCAAATCTTCTAGTTGAAGAAGTAGAGATGCAGAACTCTCATCAAATCTAGCTAGAAACCAATCCAGATGCTATAGGCCCACAAAATCGAAGCCTACACCCCAATATGAGCCCAGACCAAGGTCCATTGGCCCAAGCCCACATCCAAACCCTAGGAGGGTGGTGCTGCATTCCTCCGGCAAACCTCTTCTCCAGCGGCAACCAAATTTGACCCCCTCTAATACTTGTACAAGCAGTCCACGGCAGCTTCTTCTCCAGATCTAACTACACAGCCTAGAAAAACACTGCCTCGTGGCTCTCTCCGAACCCGATAACAACTATAAGGTTCATCTTTGTCGGCATATGGCCGCCATCGTCAAAACCCGATACGAAAGGAGTTTTCTCACCCTTAGTCTTCACAGCTAACAACCCTCTCGAAATACGAGGATCTTGGATTAGTTGGGTTGAGATCTGGGCAGCTTTGTCGAAGCAGCCATCAGCTTTCCACGCCTTAGTCACCACAGCCCTCCCCTTAGTTGGGCGATGCACGAGATTAGGAACCTCCGCCGCCTTGGATGCAAAACCATGGTTTTGCCTTTCAAAAGAGAAAGAGCTCCACAATACACGGAGCATGGTTTTTCTTCCTGTATATTATTCCCATGAGGATATCTGTTTACACAATATTGTTTTGAGCAAAATGCTTCGGATCCCTAATTTGTATACCAAATTTTGGATCACAAATGACTCATAATTTTTTATTTCATATTTTCAATATGTTATCAAATAATTACTTTTCTTTGATAAAAACAATAAACATATCTAAATTATGGTCTATTAGAGGATTGAGTTCATCTAGTTTGACAAGGTACAGAATGCTAGGGTCTCTGGTTATTACAGAGACCTGTTGTTTGGGCGGAACTTCAGATTCGTGATGGCAGCGATGAGCCTGGTGCTCTGGATCGTGATTCTCAAAGGCTCTGGTTGAGGCATCTCTCAACTGAGGATGGTTTCTTCTTCATGGATCGCCAGGCTCTTACCCAGACGGTGATGGGGAGAAAGCTTGGATTTGGCTGTAAGAAGCATATATGAGGTTTGGGCTGAAAGAGGATGCATCGGGCACCCTGGATTGTTCAGATTCAAGGCTTATGGCGTGGAAGCTCAGGCGATTTTAGGGCGACAATGGCTATTTTGGGCGAGAAGAAGGCGGTCATGGCGTCGGGAGTAAGGTTATGAAGATGTCAGCCAATGGGAGTGGAGGCCAATGGCAGAGCCAGGATAAAATAGTTACCCAGGCTAATTGTGACACAGAAGAAGAAAAAAATCAACGAATCTTTACAATACGAGAAATTTTCACGAAAAACTAACTAAACTTTACAAAACGAGACCGTAAAGCTTCAAAATCTTAAACATCACCTCATTCTCAACCACTTCAACAAATTCCTTTTCAATGTGAAGCATATTTTAAGTGATCAGTTTTTAGAACAAACTGGAAAATCAATGGAATTTCATCATGAAAACCAGATGCTTGAAGAGCAATATGTAGAACATAACTATCCAATTCCCTCACACCGAAATTGTACTTTCTGTCAACCTAAAGTCAAGTCAGCTTTACATGTTGAAGCTCACTTTAGAATACTTCACATATTAATATTTAACCATTGAGTCTATGTATATCTTAATTCTGTGCAAAACATATACCTCTAATTAAGCAGCTAAAAACATATTTGCTTACGCCTAAGTTTTGCTTAGAAAACCCCTACTGCCATCCTTTTCTCTCTTTTATATATACATATATATGAAGTGGTGTTTTTTTATTACCTCAAAATCTCACCTAAGCCCAGGTGAAACATGGCTGGCTTCGCCAGTGGTGGAGGCGAACTTTGCTGGATGAAAGAAGTCTCACTCACCCTCGATGTTTCAGTCCACATATTTGGATGAAGGGAAGGACGGTTGCTGGCGACAGCGACAAGCTTCTCTCCCCGTGCAGTTTGGGAGGTGGGCTGGTTTTTTATTGCTTGGATCTTTAGGCCCAAGTTCAGAGTTGTTGGACCAATTGCAAGCCTAAGGTGGTTTGGGCTTCAATTTGCTAGTGACAATATTTGGGCTTCGGACGAGTTTGCAGCAAGCCCCAACCTGAAAGGGAAGGAGTTAGTTTTGTTTTAATTTGTTCTAGACTGGGGATAAGTCTCAGGTTGGTGAGTCAATCTTTATGAGTCTTTTATAAGTGTCTAATTTTTCTCTTCTATTACAATTGTGTGACTGATGAGATGAAACTTAGATGTGATAAGCTGTAGAAGGTGAGATCAATCTTTCTAGTAGAGGCTTGCTAAAATATTGTGTGCGTACCAAAATTGTTTTAGTAGTTTTATTATGGGTAAAATATTGTATAGTCCTTGTGGTTTGAAGTCGACATCTGTTTAGTCCTTATGGTTTTATTTTAATCTGAATAGTTTTTAAAGTCACGATTTTTCATCCAAATAGTCCTTACGGTTTTATTTTAATCTAAATAGTCCTTAAAGTCATGATTTTTCATCCAAATAGTCATTATGGCCTTTAATTGAGAAAATGAATCTGTATGACTATTTGGATGAAAAATTGTTACTTTAAGGACTATTTGGATGAAAAATTGTGACTTTAAGGACTATTCAGATTAAAATAAAACCACAAGGACTAAACAGATGTCGACTTCAAACCATAAGGACTAAACAAATTTCAATTCTTTTATTATTGCTTCTTAGGTTTTCTTCGATTTTCCGAATTCCCTTTGAAAGCTATGAAGACCGTAGCTTATTGGTTATAGATCTAATGAGATGAACCTATTTTTCATTAAAAAAAACATATCTAAATTACAATTAAAGTCTGTATTCATCATTTCTGGTCATCTATTAAGTGTATCGGATCACCACTCTTCTTTTTCTATTGAGAAGTTCATCAACCATCTCTATTCAAAATGGTTCATGTTTGTTATCCTTTTATTGGGCTAGGAACAAGACCATATCTAATATCACTATCTTTTTCTATGTTGAACCAATATATAAGACAATGATCCATCAATATCATTTCAACCCTACTGTATAGTGGGTAGTAGTCGAGAAGATGATCGATATAGAGGAAAACCATGACTGTGTATTAGATGACATACCTCTCCCCACCCCTTGGTATAACCTCTTCTTACTGATCATTAAGATTTTATGGGAGGAACTACATTGCAAACCTTTCGTAAGATTTCCATTTATCCTTAAAGAAAACAAATACTATTAATATAAATAGAAGAATTTAAAAGCTAAATAAAGATAAAGGTAAACCGTAAACATATACCTTGTTGCTTCTCAAGATAAACTTCTAGTCGATTTCCTTCTTCACGTGCCTATTAGCAAGAGCCATGAGATAGCGGGAAAGAAGATGGATTCCTTGTTCTATGAACTAAATGATGATCCACTGTCCATAACGATCCTTGAAGAACTGTTTTAAAAGAAATGATACATGCTTAAAAACCCATACCATTAAGAAGAACATGCCCCCAACCAAATTTTCTCTTATTTTTGCTTATTATAGTGTACATTGGCGCGAGTATTGCAACTCGATAGGCACACATGTTAAATGCCCTATCAGATATGCATTTTAAATAGCCTAGGGACATAGCTATCAAAGATTGGGAATAGTACCATGCCCACAAGGTATGAGACGGTAACATCCCGATTTTTAAAATTTCTTAAAATTGATTTTTCTTCTTAGAAATAGAAAATAGAGGTCGTCACAAGTTCGCCGTATTTTTCAGTGAATTTTACGGAGTCCCAAACTATTTTTAACGATTTTTTAAAGTTTTATTAAACTTTCGCCGAATTTGTTTTGAGGGTGCCGTGTCACCTTGTTATTGGTCCGTAGGTTTTCTTGATCACTAAGTTGGAGCAGCCGTGGAGTTGTTATCCTACAACTCTACAAGCCTTGTCACTTGACACATGTCAAGCAAAGACATAAGCTTTCTTCTCCTTTTGACAAGTGGCATGTTGCCATTGGCCAAACTCATTAAACCGCCACTTTAGGTCGGCTTTGAATCACTATATATAGGTTTTCGATCAGCTGCTCTCTATACTCTCTCTCTCTCTCTCCTCAAATTTTCTCTTGCTAAAATTATCTCTCTAGATTTACGACCAAACTTCGGCGGATCATAACTTTTGATCTCTAACTCTGATTTTGAATTCTCGAAGTGCTACGGGTTCGTCTCGATGTCCTCTTTCTATCCTTGAGGTTTGGGCTACTAGATCCAACGGTGATTCTAGATGGCTTGTTTTAGAGGCTCGGTTTACGATTGGTACTCGTGGTGGGATTTCGATGCTATCGAGGTGAGTGGATTTATATAATATGTTTCAAATATTCTTATTTGTTATTAAAATAGTCAAAAAACATGATTTTGATCTTTTACGAAATATCTCTCTATTTTTAAGTGAAGTATGTCAATTTGCGAAACATGTAGAGTTTATATATAATTATATGTTGGATCCATTGTTTGACTAGTCTTGGAACATGTGAACTTCTTGATTGGTTATGTCAAAGTAAGGATGTGACACACGGAGGTATAGGACACGGAGGTATAGGACATGAAGGTCAATAGGTCCCATGGGGATCACTAAATTGAAGGATATCCAATAAGAATGGATTGTGCGATGTGATGAATTGCGTGAAGTGATGTGTATACGATATACATATTTTGTAGCGTGTGTAAAATGACATGGCTTTGCAAGCATATTACATTGGTCTACTCACTGAGCGCGTGGTTATGCTAACCAACCCATCTCTGATATTTTTTGTAGAAAGATACTTAGGTTGTACCGAGCCGTAAAAAAGGTAGACGACGAGCCCAGAGTTAAGAACTTAGAAGATAGTATTTTTGTCTACATTCCGCTTTGTAACACTCGTTCACACCTCGCGATCGACGTCCGGTGCTTAAAATCCACCGACGCAGGGACCGGGGTGTGACAGAGACATACTCATTCATATGTTATTCTGACTGTTGCGCATCCGCATTTATTGGTACTCTTTGAAATATATTCCACACGTAGCTAAGTTTAATATTTTTATCATTAAAACATATCTTGTGATGACACACACCCAACCCTGGCACTGTAAAGCCTTCTCCATCTTGTACATGATGAAAGTTTTTGTTTCATATCACTAAATCTCTTACTACATTCAGGTCAGTGATATAAACTATTTCTTCTCCAAATAAGATATGACTATGACGTGTTAAAATGCAATGTTTGTCATCATAGTAACAATTTTCTAGCTCTTCCACCAACTTATTAATTTGAATATTAGTACTTACCCAACTTTGTTGCTAAGGGTTCAAAATGTTCAAAGCTCCTTTCTACTAAAACAACATGGATCCGTTGGTCAACAATTCATAACCGCAACATACAAAACTTCCCCTAGATCGATTCATTCTTCCTCTAAATAATTGAAAAAAAAATAATATGACCAGTAAGAATTATAGTTATCAACAAATTGCTTATATAATATCAATAAATTGAATACTAGTAAGAAAAAAATAAATAAAGATTTGAAGAGGTGAACAACGCAAGACCATAGATATGCCAACAACTTTACAATGTTTGTCTATGTTGTCATATGAAAATTAAAGAACTTCAGAAAAAACTTTGCGGTGCTTACGAGTATTACTTTGGAGAAATAATGACTGAGATTAATTGAAGAGAAAAGATTGGTTTGAGGGCAGTAAATTCACCTAGACGGGCAAAGATGTCAAGAAAAGCGTTGTTAGGGTAGTTGTCAGATTGTCCTAGAAAAATCATTTACTCGTAGAAGGGTATTACATATCATAGATGGATTATCCTCATATCACATATGTATAAAACTGCAAACCGATAGTGAGAAACACAAACCAAAAATTGGCAGCAATAAATATGGAATTATCTTCTACGAGTTTGACAGATCAAGACGTTACAACGGTTTCTCGTATGGAAAGTCTCGTGGGCGGAATGAGGGATTTCTATTATGATCTTGTGGAGCTCGTTGCTCCATATCTCATTCAACTAGAGCATATTACAGTGCTCCATAAGAATAAAGTCATGCGTGAACGTTTGGTAACACTTAAGGGAGTTCATAACATTCGTATTTTATTGTTGAACTCCATAGATGCCCCGAAGTTAATTTGAGAGTATAAGCTTGAAATTCTATCACAGTTTCCTTCTTGCGGACCAAACGGGAAACAATCGTTAAATCTTTTAAAATATCTTGCAGAAACATGGTCACTCATTTAAGTTCATTCCAACGGATGGTAAACAAGAATCCCGTGAAAAGATTGTGAATGAAATAATAGTTGAGCAGGTACAAAATTTAATAACATGATTTGATGATGTACGTACAAGAGAATGCATACTTACTAGCAGTGATAGGAAATCTTTAAAGTATAAATTAAAAGAGAATGCATAAATTATTAGTCGTGTTATCATCGTGTTCAACATCATCATATATCAATTTGAAAAAAAGAGGATAACATGGTTTTATGATGTACGTACAAGAGAAAGCATACTTACTAGCAGTGATAGGAAATCTTTAAAGTATAAATTAAAAGAGAATGTATCAATATTGGTCGTGTTGTCATCATGTTCAACATCATCATATATAAATTTGGAAAAAAGAGGATCGAACATGAAAGTTCAATTAAAGAACTTCAGAAAAAACTTTGATGTGCTTGCGAGTATTACTTTGGAGAAATAACGACTAAGATTGATTGAAGAGAAAAGATTGGTTTGCCTCTTCGGCGGTTTTTACTAAAGACATTTCAATGGCCGAGAATTCTCTTCAATACATGATTCTTTATAATTCTAAAGATAATTATGAAGATCTGTTTGCTATAGTCACTAAACAAATGCTTGAAGCAGAGAGAGATGTAGTCGTGATAGACGATCCATGGATAAAGTTGTTTATCCCAAAGGTGATGGTACTGAAAGAGAGAAACTTGTAAAACACGTTATAGAAGGCCAACTTGACATGCTAAAATAAATTGGCTACATTTCATGTTCCAAAAATGATAAAATTGTTTGATCTAAAGATGATAAAGACCACAAATCAGTAACCGACCAGCTAAAGAAGGCCGCAATTGAAGCTTCCAAAACTTTCACTGAAAATCAGTAACCGATCAGCTAAACAAGGCCACGTTTAAGACTATTTATTATCTGTACTACCAAGGAAAAGAAAAATATATTGTTTTAAAAGAGACTATTATACATTGATAGTGACCGAAACCGGGCGTTTCAATTAAAAATCATTTTGTGTCAATTGTAGTATATAGCAAATAAGGGTATCGTTATAAAAGCCGGGGATTGAGGGTACCTTTACAATTTACGTTAATTACAAAACAAGATAAAACAAAAGATGATAGTACTAGAGATATGGGGTTTTGTGATTATAAACAAAAGAAAACAAAGAAACAAAATAAAGCAGAAAAGATCAGATAGATGAGATGTTAGAAACTTGGAAATCCACCACCAAGTATGTTTCAAGACATGTTAACAACCAAAGCTTCAATCATTAAGTCGCAAATCGGTATCAATCAAGAACAAACCGTGAACGTACTGCGTAAGTCCTTATTACTTTTCTAGATTACTTATGCAAGATGAACGCACTTTTACCAAGCCTTTAGAATAACCAATATAGGTATAGACGCTATCCTATCAACAAATTATTCTAAGCATTAAGATCAATGAAAGTTTGATTGAACAAGTATGCAAAACTAGTGTGGAGCGCCTACCTAGCATGCAATCCCTTTTATTTGGTTTCACCTATTGTCCTATAGGTTTTACTACTTTGAAACAGGCCTTTTAACCGTTTAGGAGATTAATTAACCTATTTCTAGCCCCACTCACAAGTTTATAATGTTCTATGTTGCGCATACATGAACATAAACAAGCAAGAGTTCCCCATAAACCAAAACCAAATAAACAATTTGAAAGACTCAATAATTTGAAACCAAGGTTCAAAACAATATCTAAAACATTCTTGGGGCTTCAAACCTTGCCCCTAACTAAGAGAATTCACCCACACATGGCTGCAAAATCATACAAGGAGAATAAAATATGACAAAGGAAAGGTAAACCGTGGATGATGGAGAGATCGATGATGGCTTGGCGGCTTCCTTGTGCGAGTCCTTAAATATGGAGGTTCTGATGATGTGAGATCGTTGGCCTCCTCTAATCTTCACGTCCTTCCCTTATTTTTGTCCTATCTTCTTTTCTGCTGTGATTAGGGTTATAAAACCCTCAAAACTCGTACATGGGCTTGCCAATGTGGTCTGGACCTCGAAATAGAAGTTTTGGTCCAAATCACAAATTCGGGCAGACTGACCTTCGGCCACTCAAACGGTCATAACTTCTTCTCCAAAATAGGTATTGATGATCCGTAAACAGTTCTGGAAAGTAGACTCTTGTAGCTTTCCATTGACATATGACACATCGCCTGAATCGTTGTGAGCTTATCACAATCTTCTGTCGAAATTGACTGACGATTTCTAGCAGATTTTATGATTTCTTTCCTTGCACAACATGGATTCCTTTGCCTTCAAGATTTCTCCTCTTTTGTCTCTTTTGAGCTCCTCGGCTTTATTTATGACCTAAAACACAAACTTAGTTAATATGAATATTTTTAAAAGAATTACATAGCTAAATAGGGTCGGAAATACATTATAAATGTAGCATTTTGTGCTTCTATCAAATTTCCCCACACTTAGCTTTTGCAAGTCCCTTAGCAAAATCTAAAGCAAAGAAAACAAAACAAAGACTCAAAATAAACTATGCCTTCAACATTATTGTCTCAAAAATCTCTTACTTTTATTGCATCAAGATTAGCACTCAATCAATAATCAATTATGAGTAATTCGAGAGTTAATTAAAACATATACTCCACATATAAGCATGTAAGACACGGGGGTGACAATGGTGATGGGTGAAGCTCAGCATGTATCCAACAAGTATGATTCAACCTCACAGGATTACCACTCTTTCTTCTCTCAGAATCAAGGTTAATGCTTAAAAGCTTTTTCACTCAATGTATATATGTGAGAGAATAAGAAAACAAGTAGGCTCACATATAAAGAAAGAAACGCACTTTGTGAAATTAAAAAGATCTCATGAAAGATATCAACTACTTGCCAAACGAACCAACCCATATGCTCAACTTTTGTAACCAATCTCCACAGATCGATGACTGCCCATCTTTGGGATCATAAAAGAACTTTATCAAAGTTTAAATTTGGCCAAGGCTAGGGTTTAATGAAACAAATGATAAGGAATTGCAAATCGTCCTTAAAAACCTAGTAGAGCCATAATATCACCTATAAACATTCATGAACGAGGACAAAGACCATATATCACATCATTAGGTCTTTAATTTAAAACAAACTCCTCCATCACAAAGGGAGACTTAATCCATACTTTCATCATTATTCTTTTTTCCAGTGCCGACACATTCGTTTTTTTTTTACTTTTTTTTTTGGCAACACATTTTTTTTTTTAATGAACAAGTCCTTCCCCCTACATTTGTTATTCATCATCCTTCCACACGTACAATACATCACAAAATAAGCTCTACTAGGCCCTAAGGACAAAGGTAGAGATATCACTACACTAAGATCAAGGTGAGGATTACATGGGTGATGACAGAAAGGCTTAACGTAGGCTCAAAGGGGTTAACTAAGAGGTGTGCAACGCACACAAATGGGGACATATGGCAATTTGGCAATGGTGGAAATCCTAAGTCCTTTTAATCCCTTCCAAAATCAGAACATGTATCGATAAAAATCTCGACTAGCACAAAAGTGAGTTCTAGCACTAGAGTCCGTTAAACTTAATCTGCGGCAAGCAGTCAATCAAGAAGAAAGATAATAAGATCGCTAAGAATTGCCAAGAAAATAGATGATGATTTATTCAATAAGCACTCAGAAAGAATAGCATAATAAAGCTCAAATCTCACCAGGGTAATTATGAATCAAAACTCATCATCAACATGCTCAAAATTCTGTACCAATGTCAACGAAAAACCACATCTACTACACACTCATATGCTTAGTATATATCGTAATTAACCAAAGAATTCATTTAACATCATCTCAATCTTGTGATCCTCTTTTAGCCATAATTTCAGATATATTTACTCATCCTAGACAGTTGAAAGGCATGATGACTCACATACAAATTTTCGACTCTAACAAAAACAAAACACAAAATGTGTGCATTCTCTTCCCCCACACTTAAACTATGCATTGTCCCCAATGTGAGAACAATATAGATCAAGCAATGCATAATAGATGTATAGAGGAAAGTGAACAAAACAAAAGGTAGAAGGTGAGAAAAGCTCCCCCATTGTGTGCCATGAGGCCAACTTCCAGCTCTTAGAACTTCCTGATGCAGCATCAAATATCTGAGATTCCAATTGGAGATGAAAGATGGCATTGCTAGCTTTATGTGCATATGTGGAACATTTCCTAACTCCAAGCGGATCGAAAATGGCAGCCTTTTTTCCGGCTGTACTGCAGAACTTCTGGTTTCCTGGCAGTGACCTTGCTGCCTTCAACATCAAACTGAGAATGACTCGTGTCACGCCCCGACTCTTAAATGTTACCTTAATTACTAGCATTGTGGTAATAAGAATTTTACCATCTTCGTCATTGAATTTATAGTCCTAAAGTCCCTAGAGGTGTGTTGAGGGACGAATATTTCGAAAGAATTATTCGAAGGAAGAAAATGTGACGACGGTAAAAATGATAAATTTTAGCTAGTAAAAGGTAATTTTTATTGGGGTATTATTTTGGGGTGTTGAATTTTGGAATGGGTATATGGAGTTGTTGGACCGGGTGGGCTTTGGCCCAAATCAGTTTCCCCTTTCTTTTCTCTCTCTCCTCTCCCGCTCCCGCACCCGAGCCTCTCCTTGCCGGATTTCCGACCGCCCGACCACCGCCGTCCGGCCGCCCCAGACCGCCGCACCGGTCCCAATCGATCGGTCTCTAACCCAGCTACCGTTCTAGACCCGTGGCAGCCTCTCTAGCGCCGCCGTGAGGGAGAGACGCCGCCCGGAAGCTCCGACTGCCGAATCGGTTTTCTCGCCGGAACTCCTTCCTCCGGCCACCATAGCTGGCGAGCCTTGGCTCAAAAGGAAGCCCTCCTCCCGTGCTTCAATCCCTCCAAAGGGCTCCCTCCATGTTGAGCTAGGTAAGGAGAAATCGGTATTTGAAATTCTAGGGCTTTATTGTGTGTTTGCGTTCGATTGACATGGTTAGGCTTAGAATTGGAGTTTGTGCTAGTTAGGAATGTTGTAGAGGAGGTTGAGAGGAAGGTGCTGTCAAATTTTGGTGGGCATTGGAGGTCACCGGAGCTGGTCGCCGGCCGCCGCTGAAAAATTGTTTGTGGTGGAGATTTTTATGAGGAGTTTCATGGAATGAGTTTTAGAATTTTTGGAGGAGTTTTGGATAGGTTTTGGAATTTGTAAAGTTTGGTATTTTTGGCGGATTAATAAGTTAAAATCCGGCCATTGGATTATTTTTATGATTAGGACGTTGGAATGTGATTTTGAGGATGTCGGTATTTATGGAGATTTTTGGTTGGCATGGTTGAGCGCAGGAAGGTTAAGATTTAGGACGATAGGCATGGTTGAGCGCGGGAAGCTCATATTTAATTATGCCTATTTTCTTTAAAAACGTTGGGATTTTATTTGAGGAATTATTTATGTTTTGGAACAGGACGCGAGGAGGCTCGAGCAGAGGAGACCTCCGACCGACGTCAGGCTTAGGCCTAAGTTGTGAGTGGACCTTTGTTTTTAAATAATGTTTTATTGTTGAATAATTTCTTTTGTTGGAATTTATCCTCAATTGAGAATTTCAGTGTTTTTACTCATTTATTAACGTTTATGAGTATAGTATGTATATGAGAGAACGCTAGCTAGCACTACGTGATTTCCCCCCATAATGAGGCAAAATGTCATTATGGGGTGACGTGAGCGTTAGACGCAAGCGTTGTAGCCCTGCACGACTTTCTACTTTTCGAGTTCATTCTATGTTTTTAGATTCATTCATAGAATTCGTACAAGGAGTAAGCACGTATTTATACCACTCGGTTGTTTCCCCCATACTGAGGAAAAATGCCATTATGGGGTGACGTGCGCGTTAGACGCGAGCGTAGTAGCCTGGTATGACTATCTACTTTCAAGCTTATTCATAGATAGCATACATGGAGTAGACGGGTGTTAATACATACTGATATAAATATATAATTTTAGCCTGAGAGACTGTATTTGTTTAAGATTTGGAGACTAGCCAGAACTAGTCGTGTCCTTGCCAGTTTTTGAGCTGTCGCTTGTATAGCGTTTTTCTTGACAATTTTCTTGGGAAAATATTATTGCTTGTTGAGATTATTTTGTCCACTCACCCTGACGTAATTAAATATTTTCCCCTGGGCTTTTCCTTCGTTTTTAATTACCCAGTCTGCAGAGTTCGGGTGGGGTCTAGAAGGAGGCGACGAGGCATAGTCACCCACATTTCCACTACTGTCCGCCAGTAGGTTATCTGTTAAACCCACTAGGATTTCTATCAGCTTCCGTTGTCTTTCTTGTAGTAGCTCTGAATATTTTCGGAAAAATAATTGTGTATTATTTTATTCGGTTATTTGGATTGAGTTGAAGATTAATATTTTGGCTAAGAGGATGTTCTATATTTTTCCGGGTTAGGGTTGTCCATTTTCAAGGGAGGTTTGCCGAGTCCTTCGGTAAATTTTCCTTGGAGGTGGTCCCCGCAGGACTTACCTCGGGTTTCAGGGTGAAAGTCAGGGTGGGTCTTGACAACTCGGGTCTCCAAATCCACTTCTTTAAAATCCGTAGCCCTCCAAAGTCAGCAGACTGCCTTTGGCGAGAACACTGTTTTGGCTGATTTTGGAGTTTTCTTCAACTTTTCTCAACTCTCACCTGCACACAGACAAAACACATCAAAACAAACAAAATAAATAAATAAAAAAGCATAGACAGTTGGATTGCCTCCCAACGGCTTTTCAACAAGAATAATCAGGAGGCTTAGGCCACGGTTCGATCAAATGCTTGACCCTCTTCAAAGATATTTCATGGTCCTTTGGTAGCAATTTGAGTAACTTGGGAGCAATGGATATATAAGATATGAAGCTTCTCTTTTTCTTTCTCTTCTTCCATTGTCTCCAACTTTTCTCAATCACAACAAGAATCTCCTTATCCGATTTGAGACATTCAGGTACCACCATATCCACATGCTCAACAAACTCAAATAATTCTTGGATGCGAAGAACATGTGTAGAGCTTGAGTGATGGAGTGAAGAATCATGTTGTCTTCCAGATCCATGTACCAGCAATATAGCTTCAAATGTAGGAGGTTTGATGGACTCCTCTTTTAAGTAATCCTCAAGAGTCTCAACATTGTGTGGCTCTTCATTGGACTCCTCCAAATCCATTTCTTCATCCTCGAAAAATATTGAATCATGGAGTGTTGCATCATGAGGTTGACACGGAGCTGAAGTTGCGGGAAGTTCATGTGGAGTTGTCATCAACAAAGATGGCTGCTCTTGCGATATTAAAGTGTCCAAACTCATTTTAGTTTCTGCCCAACTATCATTGAAGGCTTCTTGCTCCTCAATCCGAGCTTTATTTGAAGCAACTAGAGCCTCATTCACATCTCATTTAGTGACTTGATCATCTCATCGTAATGTTTTAACTTAGCTGAGATTTGATGAGATGCCGGGGAATTCTATAAATTTCGATTCATGAAGTGTTACTTTGTTACTTTGTATATTTGGATGTGTATAATTGTAATTGGTTATGTAATTTTATAGTTTTCATATATGGTATAGTTTTATAGGATTTTTGATTTCATTTTCGTAAATTATGTGTTACATTATTTGGTATATTTGTAAACTTAGCTAAATTTCTAGGAAGTTAAAGTTTTATTTTCATAAAGTTTATTGTAGTTTCTAAAGTGTACCGTGGAGGATGAAGTCGCTTTTGTTGATCTTAACCTTAACCCTCCATTTGTACCTTGCTAAGGTCACTTGGGGTTGAGGGCGGTTTCGATCAACACTTGTCGTTGACTAGTGACCCGTAGTTTGTTTTACAAGTAGGGGGCATGTTATTATTCATAGATATGGTTCTCAGGTTTGTTTAACTGGATCTCAAGATCATAGACTGATATCTCTTCTCGGTGAAGGGGTCGATAGGGGGATTTATCCCTCCGTGATCACTAAACGAGTCCTGCCTGGTTCCTGTAGTGGATTCGTCCTCCGTGAATCTTAACCACTGTTTCTGAAAGTTTAACACGCTCGAGCTAGCCAAAAAGCTTGAACCGGAACACCCACTTTAGACGCTAGAACATAGCTTTGTGTAAATATAACTATATAGCTTCAAAATAAAATATCTTTAACTTTTGAGGTATATCGGATTAAGCATGACACTACCGGGGGCTGTATCAGTCCATTGCACCGTTGACTCCACTGCTCCACGTACCTCAAATTTTAAAGTTTTGTGAATAAAATAAATTAGAGTTTAGAAATACAAATATCCATGTGTAGATAAAACATTCTAACCATAAATGGATTAGGAATTTTATCCTTGTACCGTCGAGTTTTTGCATTCTTCACAAGTAGGCGCGTCCAATTGAGTTTACTCAAGAGGAGTTACTGAAAAGTTGAGTGCTAGACAACACCCAAGGATGGAATTCCTCTTCCATGTTACTAAGTAAATTGGACTGGACTCTCGTAACGGATTCGTTTATCTCTCTTCACAAGTAGGCGCACCTTAGTAGGATTATGATGTCTAGGCAAGTGGCTAGGGATTTCATCCCGGGTGTTGTGCCGTGTACTAAGTGAGCCTCGCTCTACCAAAGCCACACCTACACTTACCTGGTCATAATTCGAAAAGAGTTACCGAAAGGGAGAGTGTTAAACTAGCATTTAGTTTGGAACTACGCCAAACATTAAATTGGAACTACGCCAATTACGTTACACTTGATTGGAAATACGCCAATTTGGAGCTCCTTATCCTCTTTGCTAAAAAAATAAAAATAAAAAAAAAAATAAAAAAAAAATAAAAAGAATTTGTTGTTTTTTTTTGTATTTATTGTTGTATTTTTTTTTTTTTTTTTTTTTTTATTATAATTCTTGTATTAATTTTCTTTTTCTTTTACTAATATCTTGTTCTTCAAACAAATTCAGGTACATGAATGTCCAGAATTGAAGGTTGGGCCCAAGAAATTGAAGATAGACTGAATAGAGTTTGTGGAGATAGAGAAACTGAGCAACCATCACCTAGCACACCATTCACTGAGCATATATTCATATCTCCCACTTCATCATTGTTTGGACGTGACTTTGTAAGGCCGTCATCACCATTTCCATCAGAGGCCTCATGTGAACTTAATCCTTTGTTTCACGAAGTCCCAGAGTTTGAGCTTTTGCAAAGCCCATTTCCAGTACACGCCTTGAACTTGGACCTACCAGATCCTCCACCACCAATGGCATCAATCAGAGAGCAAAATGGGCACGTTAATGGAGAGAATGGTGCGCCATCAAACATAACATATCCTGCAGTTGCGGCCGGAAAATCAGATGACTTTGAGCTTAGGAGCGGATTCCTACATGAGTTGCCCAAGTTCCATGGCCTATCAGGGGAGGACCCTAACTCACACTTGAAGCTCTTCCAGTTTACATGTGACTCGATGTGCCCTAGAGGAGCAGACCCTCAACTTGTGAAGATGAGAGCCTTTCCATTCTCATTGGATGATAAGGCAAGGAGATGGATTTTCGAGGTACCAACAGGAAGAATCACTAGTTGGAACACGATGGTAAATGAGTTCCTACTCAAGTACTTCCCAGCATCTAGAGTCACTCAATTGAGGAGCCAAATCACTGGGATCAGACAAGCTAACGACGAAACATTTGGGGATTACTATGATCGATACAAGAGTCTCATTGCCTCTTGTCCAGCACATGGCATTAGGGAAGGTCTTCTCCTACAGTATTTCTACGAGGGGATGCGTGAACAAGATAAGGAGTTCCTAGACTCAGCGGCCGGTGGATCATTCTTAGAAAAGGGGAACGTTGAGGCCAAAGCTTTGTTGGATATCAGGGCCTTGAAGAATCAGCAATTTGGAGCCCAACAACGGTCAAGGCAAGTGAATGAGACAAGGACCAACCCTGCATTGGAAGAGAAGGTGGACAAGCTTTCGGATATGATGGTTCGGTTAATGAAGCAACAAAAAGCACAAGTTTGTGGGGTATGCACCGAGGGACATCCTACAAATCAGTGCCCCCAAATCGCCAACGAAGGGTATGAGGAAGTCAATGCGTTGGGATACCAAGGAGGGTACCAATCAAGGCCACAATACAATCCATTCTCTAACACTTACAATCCAGGCTTTCGTGACCACCCCAATTTCAGGTGGGCTAACAATGATAATGTGTTGAGGCCCGATGTTCAACCACAAGGCCCACGACAAGGGCATATGGCGTTTCAACCTAGGCCTCAAGGGCAGCTTCAACCAAGGCCACAAGCCTCATATGTACCTCCAATGCAAGGGAACCAAGGTGTGTCTAGTGCACCTAATTATGATGAGTTATTGAAATCTCTAGCTATGGGGCAAAGTCAATTGAACACGGCCACTCAAGCCTTGTTGGTGGGGCAGCAGACTAATGCCAAGGACATTACCGAACTCAAGAACCAAATGGGCCAAGTAGTAGATTTCATGGGCCAGTTCAGTGAACAAGGAAAGCTTCCAGGGGGTGTCATCAAGAACCCAAAGAAGGAGCAAGCCCAAGCCATTACCACAAGGAGTGGTAAAAAGTTGGAGGACCCTACAAGAGTCCCTAAAACGAGAAGGGCTTCCAAAAGCCTTATCGTTGAGAGGGAGGAGGATGATGAGGATGTTGGCAATGCAAGCAAGGATGTTGACGCCAAGGTTACCCTACATGATGAAGGTGACGTTTTGTTCAAAGATAATGACCTTGAGAAGGATCCAGCAACCTCTAAAAATGAGGCACCAAAGGTAAACAACCCTAACTCTAGTGGTTTAGTTAATACTAACCCATCTTCGTGTTTACCATTTCCCTCTAGGTTCACAAAGTCCAAGAAGGACAAATCTGATGAGGAGGTGCTAGAGGTGTTTAGAAAGGTGCAAGTGAACATCCCTCTTTTGGAATGCATCAAACAAATTCCAAAGTATGCCAAGTTTCTGAAGGAGATGTGCACCACGAGAAGGCATACGAGGAAGGAGCAAGTAGTGCGCATGAACGAGACGGTTTCCGCCGTCATTCAGAGGACGCTACCCCCCAAAATGAAGGACCCAGGGTGTTTTTCTGTACCTTGTGTTATAGGACAAACTCGTTTTGAAAATGTTATGCTAGACCTAGGGGCGTCAATTAATGTGATGCCCTACAATGTTTATGAGTCCCTAGCTTTAGGACCTTTGAAGAGAGATAATGTCATCATACAACTTGCTGATAGGTCTAACAAATACCCTGAGGGGTATGTGGAAGATGTTCTTGTGCAGGTGAACCAGTTGATCTTCCCAGCGGATTTTTATGTCCTACACATGGAAGAGTCCCCCCTAAATTCCACTCAATTGCTTTTGGGGCGACCTTTTATGAGGACAGCAAGAACGAAGATTGACGTTGCTGCAGGAAATCTCACCATGGAGTTTGATGGTGAAGTGATTGGCTTCAACATTTTTGAAGCAATGAAGTATCCGGTTTCTGATCTTAAACCATGCTATGCTATTGACGTTGTTGACTCTATTGCGCAGGTTTCATTAGAAACTTTGGATCTATAGCAATTAGCCATTGAGCTAGGGGCGGGATATGACAAACATGGGGAGGAGATAACAAAGGAAGCACGGCTTGATCTTGAGCCGTCTATTGCTAAAGTGGTTGCCATTCTAGAGGCGACACCCTATGTCAGGTATAACAAGTTCGAGTCAATTCCCATTTCCACTAACAAAATTCTTCCATCTGTGGAACAGGCCCCTAAATTCGAACTGAAGGTGCTTCCGAACCATTTGAAGTACGTATTCTTGGGAGACGATGACACTCTACCAGCTATTGTGTCATCACAGCTGAGCGAACAGCAGGAAGCAAAGTTGATTGATGTGCTTAAGAGAAACAAGACCGCCATTGGATGGACGTTGGCGGATATCAAGGGTATCAGCCCTACTACTTGTGTCCATCGGATCTTGCTCGAAGAAGGAGCGAAGCCCACTAGGGAGGGTCAGAGGCGCTTACACCCCCCTATGATGAAGATTGTGAAGGAGGAGGTTATCAAACTCCTTGATTGTGGCGTCATATATCCGATCTCGGATAGCCAGTGGATATCGCCAGTTCAGGTCGTACCCAAGAAGAGTGGAGTCACAGTAGTGAAGAACGACAAGGATGAGCTCGTGCCACAACGGTTGGTGACTGGACATAGGATGTGTATTGACTACAGAAAGTTGAATGCGACTACAAGAAAAGATCACATGCCTCTTCCATTCATGGACCAGATGTTGGAAAGACTAGCTGGGCACGAATTCTATTGTTTCTTGGACGGGTACAGCGGTTATAATCAGATATGCATCCACCCAGACGATCAAGAAAAGACAACGTTTACGTGCCCTTTTGGGACGTTTGCGTACAGACGGATGCCATTTGGGCTATGTAATGCCCCAGGTACGTTCCAAAGATGCATGTATTCCATATTTTCTGACTATATCGAAAACATTATTGAAGTCTTCATGGACGACTTTAGTGTTTATGGTAGTGATTTTGATGCATGTCTACAAAATTTGGAATTAATCTTGGAAAGATGTGTTTGAAACTAATCTTGTGTTGAATTGGGAAAAATGTCATTTTATGGTAACTCAAGGGATAGTTTTAGGACATATAATTTCTGCTAAGGGTATAGAGGTTGATAGGGCCAAGATTGATATTATACTTCACTTACCCTCCCCTACAACTGTAAGAGAGGTACGTTCGTTCCTTGGCCATGCAGGTTTTTATAGGAGGTTCATCAAAGACTTTTCATTGGTGGCCAAGCCCTTGTGTACCTTATTGCAGAAAGACGTACCATTTGTGTGGGATGAGAATTGCGAGAAGGCATTTATGGCGTTGAAGGAGTTATTGACATCTGCCCCCATTATGGCGCCACCTGATTGGAGTTCTCCATTTGAGCTCATGTGCGATGCATCAGCCTATGCGGTTGGAGCGGTTCTTGGACAGAGAAAAGAAAAGAGGCCTTGTGCTATATATTATGCTTCTAGAACCCTCAATGATGCTCAAATGAATTACTCTACGACTGAAAAAGAATTGTTGGCAGTCATTTTTGCTTTAGAAAAATTCCGTTCATATTTATTGAATTCTAAAGTGATTGTTTATTCTGATCATGCAGCCCTCAGATATCTGATGAAAAAAAAAGATGCAAAGCCACGCTTGATTCGATGGATCCTCTTATTACAAGAGTTTGACATTGAGATCAAGGATAAGAAGGGAAGCGAGAATGTGGTGGCGGACCACTTGAGCAGAATTGTGCAAGAGAAGGAGACGTTACCCTTGCAAGAGTCATTTCCAGATGAGCAGCTTTTTCGATTGGAGGCACACGAACCTTGGTATGCGGATGTTGTTAATTATATAGTTACTAAGACTTTTCCTAGTACACTATCTCAGGCATCCAAGGCGAGACTGAAGAAGACGGCGAGATACTACATTTGGGATGATCCATACCTTTGGAGACATTGTAGTGATCAGCTCATTCGACGTTGTGTTCCACAAGAAGAGCATATGTCGATACTCAAATTCTGCCATAGTGAGGCGTGTGGAGGACACTTTGGAGCGAGGAGGACAGCCCTTAAAATACTGGACTGCGGATTCTATTGGCCCACCATATTCAAAGACGCATATGCATTTTGCATGACATGTGACAGGTGCCAGAGGATAGGTAATATCGGCCCTAGAGATCAAATGCCCCTTTCACCAATTATCGTTGTGGAAATTTTCGATGTTTGGGGTATTGATTTTATGGGCCCTTTTCCCTCTTCTAAGGGATTCTTGTATATCTTATTGGCTGTTGATTACGTATCTAAGTGGGTTGAGGCAAAAGCCATGCGGACTAATGATTCAAAGGTTGTTGCAGATTTCTTGAGGACTAACATATTTTCCAGGTTTGGGGTACCACGTGTGCTTATTAGCGATGGAGGTTCTCATTTCTGTAACAGAACGATCAGGGCTTTACTCAAGAAGTATGGGGTCACCCACAAGGTGTCCACACCATATCATCCTCAGACGAGTGGCATGGCAGAGGTGTCGAATAGGGAAATCAAGCGGATTTTGGAGAAGACTGTGGGCCCAACGAGGAAAGACTGGAGCGACAGACTCGACGATGCGTTGTGGGCCTACAGAACAGCATACAAGACACCCATTGGAATGTCTCCCTTTCGATTGACCTATGGCAAGGCATGCCATCTACCAGTGGAGTTGGAGCATAAGGCGTGGTGGGCGGTTCAGAAGTTCAACATGGACTTGGATGAGGCAGGATTGCACAGGAAATTACAAGTGAGCGAGCTTGAGGAGATCAGAAATGACGCATACGATGCCGCTTGGATCTACAAGGAGAAGACGAGAGTGTTTCATGACAAGCACTTAAGGGGTAAAATGTTTCACGTAGGACAAAAGGTCCTATTGTATCATTCTCGTCTTAGATTATTTCCTGGCAAATTACGTTCACGTTGGGTCGGTCCTTTCATTGTGACTAACGTGTTTGTTCATGGTGCTATAGAGATTAAAAGTGATGTTACAGGTAAAGTTTTTAAGGTGAACGGACATCGACTTAAACCTTATTACGAGCCTTTCGAGGAGCAGCTTGAGGAGATAAATGTGGGAGACGCCCCAAGATCCAAGGGAACATGAGAAGAGTCTAGGCTAAAGGACTATAAATAATTAAGCGCTGCATGGGAGGCAACCCATTTCAACCATAGCATTGGAGGAGCCATTACCGATAGTTTGCTCTGTTTAAATCCCTACACTCTCTTGGTTGAATTGTATAAGTGTGAAATGTGTGAATTTATCCTATGCTTAAAAATTACTTACAATTATTGGGATTACATTGAGGACAATGTAACTTCTAAGTGTGGGGTACGGATACATGTTTCCATGCTTTTATGCTTTTGTGTGTTTGATTTATGTAATTGATTTTCGTCACTTTTGGTTAAAAAAAGAAAAAAATTAAAAAAAAAAATAAATAAATAAATTAAAAAATAAAAAAATCGTTTTTTTTAGGATTTTTAGTTAGAGTCTTAAGTTATTGCCCCTAAAGTCGATGATGATTATATCTTTGAGCACATAGAAGATTGTTTTGCATGATCATAATAATTAAATTGTGAGCTTCATAGATATTGTGATTGGTATGAACATGTGAGTATTGGAATGATATGTGAAGCATGCATGTTGAGTTGATTCGTTTCCATAACATCATATGTGAGCCTTAGAGCTTAATTGCTTTCTTCTTGAGTGTGAATTGGTAACGTGGCAGAAATTTTTCAAAACTTCATCATTCTTTGATTATTCAATAACTATGTGCCATAGCTTTTAATGGACTCTAGAATTTACTAGAACTCGCTTTTGTGATTGTTAAAGCATATATGTCATAAACTGCTCTGATTTTGAAAAGGATTTATGGATCATTTTAGGATTACCACCACTTGAGCCAAAAAGCCATGTAACCTTATTTGTGCCCGTAGTGGGACCCCTTAGTTGACCCCTTTTGAGCCTACATTGAGCTTTTTCTTCATCACCTATATTATCTCCATGCTTAGTATAGTTACCTCTACCTTGTCCTATAGACTTGGCAGAATTCTATTTGAGATGATGTTGTGATGTATGATGTATGAAATAAGTGTGGGGTGGAAGACTTAAAAAAAAAAAAAAAAAAAGAGAAAAAAAAAAAAAAAAAAAAAAGCTTTTAAGCAAATTGCCTAAAAAAAAAAAAACATATATGGAATAAGTCTTCTATGTGTGATCGAGGAGTTTGATGATTAATGGAAGGTCCAAAAAATGTTTATTTGACCTTTGTCCATTTACATGTTGATGGTTGGGCCCAGCTTATTATATTTGGCCCTTGGGTTTTACTTGGTGATACAAGGAGGTGTTGGTTTCTGCTAAGTCTATTAGGATTATCTTTGTGATTCCTTGATATTCCATGCCTTTAGCTAAGCCTAAACATTAACCTTATATATTGATCCTAATGATTCTTAAGATGAGCAATCCTTGTTTTGTAGAGATAATCACAAGAGTTGAGCATATGGTGTTGGTCCATTTGTGCACATAGTGTTACATGAAGTTTTTCCTGAAAATATTATTCATAAAGTGTTTTTATTTGATGAAATATGCAAGCTATTTGTTGCCTTACAATCTGTTCTCTTGCATATACTTGAGGGAATATTGCCATTTCATGAGTGAAAAGAAGAGAGTATGCCTAGTGAGGAGGATTGAATTAACTTGACATGTTGACATGCTTATTTTCTCACTTCTTACTTGTTCATGCTGTGAAACATGCCTATGACACTTGGGATTTTGTGCCTACATCTGAATGCTTAACTTGAAAGCTATGTGTTTAAAAGATCCTGAGACAATCATTTAGGGGCAGTAGTTTTGCTAAGGGACTAGCAAAAGCTAAGTGTGGGGTAGTTGATAGGAGCACATTGTGCGACGTTCTTAATATGTTTTTACCCTCATTTATGCAATGTTTAGCCCTTAGTATTGTAATATAGAGTCATTGAGTCATGTTAGGAGTCTTTGGCAGAGTTGGTTGTGAAATGAGCATAAAACGCAGAAATTGTCTGAAAATGTGAAGAGTTCCAGTTTGAGTAGGAATCCTTGTAGACTAGGAAACCTGTTTGGATTAGGAATCTTTATTGTTCGTTGTTTCTGTAACATTTTAGGACAAGTTTATTAAATGATTTATTCTTCCATTATCCTAATTATTTATTTTTTTTTGATTTTAGGTGAGATAAATCAAAGGAATTACCTTGGGGAGTAATTGCCGAATTACCTTGGAGAGAAGAAGATTTCGGTTGAAGATAAAGAGAGATTTATGGAGGAAGGAGATCAGCCAAAAATCAAGGGAGAATTCATTGTGGAATTCGGCAAAGATAGGAGGAAAAGAAGGAAGATTAAGATCAAGCTTTAAGGGATTAAAATTGCCAAAAATATCAAGAGGATTTCAAGGGGAAGAAGGACAAATCTCCCGAAATTGTCAAGGAGAAGCTAGGGTTGCCGACCTCCCTCTCCCTTGCTCCCTATATATAGCTTGGCAACTTTGTAATCTCTCATCTTGAGTCTCTCATATTTCACTAGCCAAAACTCTGTCAAAATCCCTACCAAAAATATTCCAAAAATTGACGAGACTTTTTATTAACCAAGTTATTGTACCTGCAATAAAACTCCAATCACATTAAAACCCTTTTGTATCGCATGTAGTGTTAGACAAATAGGGATCGTTCTATCCGGGGAATCCTAGGGTATTCAATTACACAAAGTGTCACATAACAAATTGGGGGTTGAAAAATATATTAAATCCTACTGAAAATTTCTAATATAAAATAAAATAAAACCTAATTTTATTATTTATATGATCTTCATCTTTCACACAACACATCACCAAAAACTCGTTTAACAAAACCAACAAAGAAACAAGGCAGCAATTTTCAACAATTATTCTAATTTCATCCTAATTCCAATTTAATTAGAGCCTTCGTGGTTATTCTAATCATGCAAAACTCCTTAATTATCTAGAACTAGCTTCGTGCGTAATCCTAGACATAGTGCTAAATTTTTCAGAAACACTTCGTGTAGAAACTGAAACAAGAAACACATACGCACAATGAGTTAAATTGGAAACATATTAAGGAGTATGGCGTCACCTCATCTCCTTTCTCTATGTAAATTTTCTGTATTACTCTAGCCCTTTGAATAAACATAAGGAGAAACAACTTCGTGTATGTTTCCCCTTATATTAAATCCGGCAATTGAAACCAATACACAAGGGACAGCCATGATCAAGGCTGCCCTCATGCATCGATTTTTATGCATATGAATGCAGAAAATTAATCAAGATAAAACAAGAACTCATGTATTTTTACTGCCCTATTCCTTCACCAATTTCGTTTCATGCTATGAAGAAATAAGATATCAAATAACCAATTAGCAAATTCGGAAATCCAATATCAAATTATTACACAAAATTCCAACAACAAAAATCTGTTTACACTCCATAGACAAAGTAAAACAAATCAATAAATACATAGCCATGAGAAAGGATGAATCACACTTTGTTGAACCTTGAAGAGGCTTGACAAAGTGACGTCTTGATGGTGATGGAGGATGGTTGTGGCTTGTGAATTTACTGAATATTTTTGGTAGGGATTTTGACAGAGTTTTGGCTAGTGAAATATGAGAGACTCAAGATGAGAGATTACAAAGTTGCCAAGCTATATATAGGGAGCAAGGGAGAGGGAGGTCGGCAACCCTAGCTTCTCCTTGACAATTTCGGGAGATTTGTCCTTCTTCCCCTTGAAATCCTCTTGATATTTTTGGCAATTTTAATCCCTTAAAGCTTGATCTTAATCTTCCTTCTTTTCCTCCTATCTTTGCCGAATTCCACAATGAATTCTCCCTTGATTTTTGGCTGATCTCCTTCCTCCATAAATCTCTCTTTATCTTCAACCGAAATCTTCTTCTCTCCAAGGTAATTCGGCAATTACTCCCCAAGGTAATTCCTTTGATTTATCTCACCTAAAATCAAAAAAAAATAAATAATTAGGATAATGGAAGAATAAATCATTTAATAAACTTGTCCTAAAATGTTACAGAAACAACGAACAATAAAGATTCCTAATCCAAACAGGTTTCCTAGTCTACAAGGATTCCTACTCAAACTGGAACTCTTCACATTTTCAGACAATTTCTGCGTTTTATGCTCATTTCACAACCAACTCTGCCAAAGACTCCTAACATGACTCAATGACTCTATATTACAATACTAAGGGCTAAACATTGCATAAATGAGGGTAAAAACATATTAAGAACGTCGCACAATGTGCTCCTATCAATGGTGCTTGTGTCCAGTAGTCATGGAATGAATATGGAGAATCTTGAAACTCATTGGAAAATCCTTGTTGCATATCCGTATTGGTGTTCCATGAAGAATAAGGAGGATCATCCCAAACTGTATTGTGTAGAGGTGAATAATAATCATTCCAATGCCCTTGATTGACTTGAAATCCTCCAAGCATATTTTGATCATAGTATCCTTGATATTGGATGCTTGGGCATGTCTTCGTTGAGTGACCTACCATGGAGCATCTAGAACACACCTCGTAAGGTTGATGCCACATTGAAAACCAAAACAGAAACTATAGTTAGTAATATATACAAAAATTAATCTCAAGTACTAAAACTAAATAAAATCTAATGGGTGAAGTTATAAAAAGTTAAAAACAGAAATATATAAACAAGAACTAAAGCAAATTGCTAGGGATTTTTCAATCCCCGGCAACGGCGCCAAAATTGATAGCGACCGAAACCGGGCGTTTCAATTAAAAATCCTTTTGTGTCAATTGTAGTATATAGCAAATAAGGTCATCGTTATAAAAGCCAGGGATTGATGGTACCTTTACAATTTACGTTAATTACAAAACAAGATAAAACAAAAGATGATAGTACTAGAGATATGAGGTTTTGTGATTATAAACAAAAGAAAACAAAAAAACAAAATAAAGCAGAAAAGATCAGATGGATGAGATGTTAGAAACTTGGAAATCCACCACCAAGTATGTTTCAAGACATGTTAACAACCAAAGCTTCAATCATTAAGTCGCAAATCGGTATCAATCAAGAACAAACCGTGAACGCACTGCGTAAGTCCTTATTACTTTTCTAGATTACTTATGCAAGATGAACGCACCTTTACCAAGCCTTTAGAATAACCAATATAGGTATAGACGCTATCCTATCAACAAATTATTCTAAGATCAATGAAAGTTTGATTGAACAAATATGCAAAACTAGTGTGGAGCGCCTACCTAGCATGCAATCCCTTTTATTTGGTTTCACCTATTGTCCTATAGGTTTTACTACTTTGAAACAAACCTTTTAACCGTTTAGGAGATTAATTAACCTATTTCTAGCCTCACTCATAAGTTCATAATGTTCTATGTTGCGCATACATGAACATAAACAAGCAAGAGTTCCCCATAAACCAAAACCAAATAAACAATTTGAAAGACTCAATAATTTGAAACCAAGGTTCAAAACAATATCTAAAACATTCTTGGGGCTTCAAACCTTGCCCCTAACTAAGAGAATTCAGCCACACATGGCTGTAAAATCATACAAGGAGAATAAAATATGACAAAGGAAAGGTAAACCGTGGATGATGGAGAGATCGATGATGGCTTGGCGGCTTCCTTGTGCGAGTCCTCAAATATGGAGGTTCTGATGATGTGAGATCGTTGGTGTCAGGACCCACCCCGAATTTCACCCCGAAACCCGAGGTAAGTTCTGCGGGGACCACCTCCAAGGAAAATTAACTAAAAAGCAAACCTCCCTTGAAAATGGACAACCCTAACCTAGAAAACTAAAGTGTTACTTTCTTAAATAAATTTGAGCATCCTCCAAATCAACCCACAATTATACGAAAGTGAGTAAATAATTACAAACTTCGTATATTCAAAAATACAATAAAAGTCCAAGCACACCACCAGAAACATTACAATAAATCCCAAAGAGTATTCAGAGCTACTATACACTAGAGGAGTAGGAAAAATACTCTAGTAGGTTAAACAGGTAACCTACTGGTGAATGGTGGCTGAGAAATGGGTAACTATGCCTCGTCGTCTCCTACTCGTTCTAACTCGAACTCTGCAGACTGGGCATTTTAAAAATGAAGAGCCCAGGGGAAAAACATTCGCAATAATTAGAGTGAGTGGACAAAAATAAATAAAAAGAATATTTATGTTTTCCCAATTTAATTTCCAAGAAAACGAATGCATGTCTTAAACGATAATTCTCTTATCGTTATAAATATCGAGCCTCTACTGCTCAAAACTATATATATATATATCCAAATACAGCCTCTCAGGCTAAAATATATACATGTATATATTTACACTCGTCCAGACTCCCTATATAAATTAATAATAATCTATATAGGGCTACTACGCTCGCGTCCAACGCTCACGTCACGCCTTAATGCGGTGATACACTATGTCATTAAGGTGGACAGACGGGTGTATAAATATGTGCCCAGACCCCTTATATGAATTAAACACTCATATAAGGCTACTACGCTTGCGTCCAACGCTCACGTCACACCATAATGCAGTTATATATTATGTCATTAAGGTGGACAGACACATATCGCTAGCTAGCATTTATATACATACTCTCCTTAAAAATATATTATAATTTACCGAAAATCCCATTTTCGGTAACTCATCACAATGAGTAAAATCGTCAAATAAAAATGACGTCAAATGGTCCAACCAAATAAACAACTGCATGCACATTATTTAAAACAAAAGTCCACTCACTAGTTAGGCCTAAGCCTGAAGTCAGTCGGAGGTCTCCTCTGCTTGAGCCTCCTCGCGTCATGTTCCAAAACATAAATAATTCCTTAAATAAAATCCCAACGTTTAAAGAAAATAGGCATAATTAAATATGAGCTTCTCGTGCTCAACCATGCCTATCGTCCTAAATCTTAACTTCACTGCCAACCAAAAATCTCCATAAATACCGACATCCTCAAAAATCACCTTCCAACGTCCTAATCATAAAAATAATCCAATGGCCGGATTTTAACTTATTAATCCGCCAAAAATACCAAACTTTACAAATTCCAAAACCTAACCAAAAATCCTCCAAAAATTCCTAAATTCACATCAATAATATCCCCTTAATATTCTACATCAAAAACCACAAAATTTCCCAAAACAGCGGCGGCCGGCGACCAACTCCGGCAACCTGCAAATGCTACCAAATTTTAACAGAATCTTCCTCTCAATCTCCTCTACAACTTTCCTAACTAGCACAAACACCAATTCCAAGCCTAACTATGGTAATCGAATCAAAACATCCATAAATCCCTAAAACTTTCAATTATACAAACCACCCTAACGAAATCGAATTTAGCCGAATCCTTTTGAGGGATTACTCACCTAGATGAGGGCTACAAGTTGAGCCAAAAATCATGACCTATGGTGGCCGGAGGACGGAGCTCCGGCGAAGGTGCAACCACGGCAACCGTGGCTTTCGGGCTCGGCTGCTCCTTCACGGCGGCGTTAGGGGATCGGCCACCTACCCAGAAATGAAGAGGAGATGTCGGGGGTCCGAACGAGACCGGTCTGGCGGTCGGTGGTGGCCGGACGGCGGCGGACGGGCGGTCGGAAGATCCGGCAGTGAAGAGAGGAAACGGGAGGAAGAAAACGGGAGGGAGGAGAGAGAAAGGAGAGGGAAAACTGAAATGGGCCAAACCCATCCGGTCCAACTTAATAAACAAAACCCAACTCCAAAATTTAACACCCTAAAATAATACCCCAATAAAACTTACATTTTTAATTGATAACTTTTACATGCTAACTCCGATTTTAACGTGTAGCATGTCTACGAACTCGTAATAACATTCTCTACGACTTTCATGAAGAAAGTTTTCCCAAATTCCATGCGGAAGAAAAAGTCAACTTTGGAGTCTTAAATAGTAAACGGTTACTTAAAACGGTAAAAGACCAAAATATTACCAAAGTAAATAACCGTAAAATAACTTAAGAACCGGGGCGTGACAGTTGGCCTCCTCTAATCTTCACGTACTTCCCTTATTTTTTTCCTATCTTCTTTTCTGCTGTGATTAGGGTTATAAAACCCTCAAAACTCGTACATGGGCTTGCCAATGTGGTCTGGACCTCGAAATAGAAGTTTTGGTCCAAATCACAAATTTAGGCAGACTGACCTTCGGCAACTCAAACGGTCATAACTTCTTCTCCAAAATAGGTATTGATGATCCGTAAACAGTTCTGGAAAGTAGACTCTTGTAGCTTTCCATTGACATATGACACATCGCCTGAATCGTTGTGAGCTTATCATAATCTTCTGTCGAAATTGACTGACGATTTCTAGTAGATTTTATGATTTCTTTCCTTGCACAACATGGATTCCTTTGCCTTCAAGATTTCTCCTCTTTTGTCTCTTTTGAGCTCCTCGGCTTTATTTATGACCTAAAACACAAACTTAGTTAATATGAATATTTTTAAAAGAATTACATAGCTAAATAAGGTCGGAAATACATTATAAATGTAGCATTTTGTGCTCCTATCATACATCAATCTATACAAATATGTACAATAAAGTTGAATGCTCTGATCAACTGCATCTCAGCCATCCATTTGTTAATTGTCACGCTGAAATTACAAATCAATAACAGAAAACAATAACATAAGATAGTGACTTTCGTCCACAGTTTTTATATAGTTCTTGTAAAGCATGTGTACCTTGTAGTTTTTGATATACATTAGACTTTTTAAAACCTTTTCTTAAGTTCAACTCCCTTACCTCGTACCATTCATACAAATAAAAAGAACTATACAAACTTAAAGATGGTAATAAAAAACATACATTCAAATATTAAACTCTCTAATCACATTTATGCATTGAGGTACCTATGAAGACGACATATCATTTGTGTTCGAATGAAGCAAAACTTCTTTAAATACGACGTTCTTAGTAAACACGCCATCTTGAACAACTTCAGAGCCTTTTTTAACAAGAATCTTCGTGGTTGACTTCGATACTCCTCTAGACAATGCCACATATATGTCCACGCCATGACTAAAAACATGATCCGGGAGGTAAACACCTACTTGTGGGATAGTCTGACCTTGAGATTTGTTTATGGTCAAAGAGAAACTCAGTTTGACTGGAAATTGTTCTCTTGTTAGTTGAAATGGCAGCTCAACACTTTCTTGTGTTTTTAAAGGAATCCTACAGAAAAACTCGAGTCCCAACAAATTATCTAGTTAGTATCTCAACATCTATAAGTTTTGTAACACCTCGTACCTTACTTTACCAGTTTACTGGTCACCATGAGGGTAAATGACGTTCTAATTTACTTTTCATTTCGTGTTGACACTTTAGAAGACCCAAGGGTCTACTTTTTACCCATTAACCTTTTGAGAAATTTCTCTTCATGAACATTGTAGATCACGATAAACCGAACTTGTGAACACGTGACATGCTTTAATCAGGATTCGAACGAATAAACCGTATTTTACGAAACTCTAGTATTCTATCAGAATTTTGTGAGTTGGATAGAGGGCAAATTTGACATTTCACAAATTTGGGTCTTTAAGGCTGGAAAACCCTAGAAGCCTCTAGTTCTCTCGTATTCCCTCTTTATCCTTCTTCCCATTCTTTCTTCTTTCTCTTCTTACTACCACCAATGGGATCTGCAACCTCTTTCCGATGAAAACCCTTAAGAAAATTCGACAGCACCTCTCTTGGCCTCCTTACATGGCCACCGAAAAATCTGATGGCGCTGCCTGTCGTCAACCTTCGACTGCTGATCACCGTTTGGCGACTTCATCGGCGTCGGACGTACCAGTAACGCATCGACCACCATAGCTGCCTAGAACGCCGACGTGAGCTTCACTAGCTCATCCATTTGGTCCGGTTGTGGAACCTGTGTTGTGGATGTGGATATGAGAAGTGAGAACAGTCACGATTTAATTAATTTACAATTGGAAAAGAGGAGGTAAGGCTTTGGTTTTGGATTATGTCTTCCCATATGGAATTGCTCGGTGTTGACTTTAAATTGGTTGCTGTGAAGGTTGGGAATACCAAAACTTGGTGCTTGAGATCAGTTCTAATTTCTACAGCAACATCAGAAGAGGATTTGTCTTCAGGATTTCAAATTAAAGAAGAGGAAGTGTTCTGGAACTTCATTTGGATTGATATGCAAGTGGTATCAGATTATTATTATTGAAATAAAGAACTATGATTATAATATAGTCGTTCAGTCACTTGCTCTGTTGTTTGGTAGTCTTAGATTTTTGATACAGAATTGTTGACCAGAGTTATTTAAGAAATGGTTTAGGTATTATTATTGTGATGTTGGCAAAAAGATTGTTCACCTAAATTGTGGGTCAAAACAGATTGAAGTGGAATTGAGAATTTGGTTAGGAACAAAGAGCTGCGATTATCAATGTGAAAAGTGGAGGGTTGATTGATTAATTATAACTCGCTAGATGATAAGATCACCTTTACGTCATGAAAGTTATAGTATTCAAGGAGTTGGAAGGTACTGAATTAGTATCTTCATTATGTAAGTTTGGTCATTATTCATAGACAAAGTGGTAGTTTGCTTTTAAATTCACAAGTGAACTAGTTATTAGTAAACTGTGTTGTTTCAGTAAAAGCTTAAATGCTAAATAAGGTAGCCAAGAGTGTTGACCCAAAAATGAAGATCACCATGTTCCTATTTAGTATACTACATTAAGTGAAGTGTTTGGGAATGGTTACTACTATAGTTGGATTAAGTAATAATTGGTAATTATCGAGATTGAGTAGAGATATACTATATGCTCCGTTATGCAATTTAGTTCTAATTAAAATTTCGATCGTGTATAGTAATTGTAACGCCACGTACCTAATTTTACCTATTTACTGTGTATTCTATGAGTTACTGAGAAATTTAACTGTGCTCGGTAACCTAGTAAGTTAACGTTAGAGTTGATTTTCAAGTATTTATCGAAAAGTCAAATTCTTCTTTTAAGGCCCCGATATTGTAGTATGCGTCGACACGAGTTCACCGGTATCTTCAGATTATTTGTCCGAGTTTTGTATTATTTTCTACGATTTACCGAAGGTTGGATAAAATATATTAATTTTTTAAACCATTTGATCAACTAGGGTTTTGATCGTGGCCATCGATTCAAGTATAAGGAGAATTGAAGGGTTGACTTTTGGTCAAAGACCCATCTCTGGTGTTGACCCGAGCCCAGGCCTCACTCTCTATCTCTCCGTTTGCCGCCGACATCTCCGGCGTGGCGTCGCCGGTTCCGGCCGCCGCACGCCGCAAGATCACCACCAAAACGTCTGCTTTTCCCTTCTCTACCTCCTCATACCCACCATGTCGACATGTATCCACTCCCGAAGGAAAACCTGTAATATTTGGAAAGTTTCTATTTTAGAAAACTTTTTCCTATTTGGAAACTCTTTTGGGTGTCCTTAGTAATTTGGTGATTTTTCAGATTAATGTGGTTGGAATGTTTTGGAATTAACGAAATTACACCAGTTTGACTAATCGAAACCGAAGGTTACCAAAACGATCTATTAAGCGTAAAGGTTGGGTGTCCTTAGTGATTCGTGAATTATTAAGCGACACCTAAGTGTCTAACAGTTAGTATGATGTATAGTGAAAATTGGATCAAATTGTTAAGTCAAAGGTTTGTTTGGAAAATGTTGAACATCGTTAGTTGGTCAATCCTGGTCAACCTAGGAAACCCTAGTCAAATTAGGAAAGAAGACGAGGCAATGGTTATTTTAAAGTTCGGTATGACCGATTTGTCCTACAGCTTATGGTCAGGCATGGGATTGACTCAAGGACATGGATATTTGGAGGCGGCGCTCGAGGAGTGTCCCGAACAATGGAAAGCTTAAGCCTAATACTGTGAGTGGACTTTTATTTTGAATAAATTGCATGCGACAATAAATTTATAAATATCTTTTCTATAATTATCATACTCAAGAAAGTAAGTTTGATTTATAATTTCTATGATTTCGGAGTTGACATGGGATCATTCTTCTTGATTGGTTTTGCAAATGCGATTTTGGTTTCTTAATGGGACTTATGTTATAAGTTGTGTTTCAAGGGTTTATGTTTTGAGATGATTCCGGATATAATTATTATCGTTTTTAATTGTTGACTTTGAGATTTATAAAAGATTACCGAAAATGAGATTTTTGGTAGTTCTCTATTTATAATTTTCTCATTTATTTGTGGATTATCAATCTTGACAATGAGAATATTTTAGTGAGTATTTCGGATGGAGATATTATTTACAATTTATACTTGATAATAAAATCTCGATTATATTTATAAATTTGAGAATATTTTAACGTGTGAGACACGTCATTGAGTTTTATTTTAATTTCTTATGATTATTTCCAAGTACGGTTGGGAACCGTACCATTTGTTTGATCTTGGGGAAATTTTATGGATTTAAGTGATTTCGTATGATTTTAGTCACCATACTAAGGTTGCTCTTATTCATTTCTAGCTAGCCTTTATTAGCGGTCCTCACCATAGGTGAGTCGAGCGCTTAGCGTGAGACGCTACTATAGCCTGGGAGGCACCGTCTCGAGCCTTTGAGGCTCCTCTTACATGGTGATATCTCTTCCCCTTGTCTTATTTTTCTCATTTATGTAATTAATTAACTAGCGGGGCTGGTTTATCTCTTCTGACGAGATTTAAGTATTTGATTAATCAGCGGGGCAGGTTTGTCCATTTTATGTGATTCTGGATTTAAAGTTAAATGTTATATCAATGTTGCGTGCAACGAGGTTTTAAAGTTTAAACGTGGGAAAATATTTGAATTACATTTGTAAATTATTTATTTTATTTATGTTCACTCACTCTAACGTTTTAAATTACTTTCCCCTGGGCCCTTCGATTTCAAATGCCCAGTTTACAGGCTAAGTTTATTTGAGGTCGAGCGTACATGGAGTCGAGGCATAGTCAAATAATCAGAGGCTGCTTCCGCTTAATTTTTATTCATTGTTTTTCTTTCGTAATAGATATGCTCTGATAAACCAATGAGTAAATTATTGAATGTCATTGTTGTTGGTTGTGAGATTCTTTTAGATGAGTAATTGATATTTTGGGAGATGTGATGAACTTGGAGAGCAAGAAGGCTCCAGAAGTACAAGGTGGAAATATGATTTTAGAAGTGTGTTTGTAGATGTTTTTTTTAGGAAAGGTTGTCCATTTTCAAGGGAGATTATGCCGAATTTCCGGTAGCATCTCCTTTAAAGGTGGTCTCTGCAGAGTTCATTCTGAATTTTAGGATGAAATTCGGGGTAGATCCTGATAGTAATGGACGGATGAGTCAATTCAAAAGTAGATCAATGAAGGAGATTGTCCTTTGACCTGGGGAGGCTCAACTTAACAGTTGACTCTATTGAATCACTGTGAGTGGACTTTTATTTTAAATAATATGCATGCAATGGTTTGTTGGTTGCCCTCGTATCAAACAAAACTGTAGCAAGCAGATCATAAACAAGAATGGTACCTTCCACTCCTGCACCCCGCTGACCAATAGCATACACCCTGGCATGTGCTGGAAGTAACTGCTTCTACTGGTTACCCTGCCCTCCAGCCTGAGGTCGGGTGTAATCCCTGGCAAAATGGCCTGCCTGCCCACAAGTGAAGCATCCTTGTCTCCTGGGCTTCGAGCATGTCGAAGAGAAGTGGCCCAGCTCACCACAATTGAAACACTTCAAGAGTGTTGCCTGCCTAATAGGTGGAGCCCTAATAGGTGCAGCTACTGCTCTAGCTGGAGCCAGCTAATGAGTCCGCTGCCTCTTCCCATAGCCACCTCTATGGTCTCCTGAACTGCTGCTCCCTGGTTGGGCCTTGCCCTTCCCATGAACATCTCTCTGCCTCTCAGTCTCATGCATGGCTTCCTCCTACTCAACTGCAAGGGCACTTTCAACCGCTTCTGCTAGAGTAGCAAAACGGTGTGAAATCACAACATTCCAGAGGTTATGCCTCAAAGCCCGAATGAACTTTCGTGACAAGGCCACTGCATCCATCTCTCTGGCGAATTGATACAGCTAAGAAAAACGTGCCTCATAGTCCCTGACACTCATTAAGCCCTGCACTAGAGCTATGAACTCAAGCTCCAACTGCTCCCTCACAGTATCAGGAAAATACTTCTCCCGAAAGAATTGTACAAACCCCTCCCAAGACAAAGCGGTCACATCTCTAGGTCTCTCTACCCCGTTCCACCATACCCGTGCCTCATCCTTGAGAAGAAACATAGCAATACGCATCTTCTCAATCTCCGTATACGTGATCATGGTGAAGTATGTCTCTATGCCCTTTATCCAGTGATCCGCTACAAGAAAGTCGTACCTCCATGAAAGGTAGGGGCTCCCACCTGATGATACCCTGAGCTAGCCTAACCACACGTAGACCATCATCTACCACGACTGACACCGGTACCTCCATTATCACTTCCTCCTCAAAGAAATCATCTACTGGAGGGGTCCTATCTCTGCCTCTGGCCCAACCTCAGCCTCTAGCTCTTCCTCGCGGAGGATCCATCACCTAAGAAGCAAGTAAACCTTGGTTAACTCATGCATAAAACTTAAACCAAAGTATAAGTCTAATACAACAATTATTAACCAAGGCACTAACTCAAGGTGGACACAAAGATTCGAAATCTCACTAACAGAGTATTCTCTACTCTGACATCTTATTGACATAGAGGCGACACCTAACCCTTCACATACCCAATGACATATCAATACTGAAGAGTTTATGTTGGTGATCCGCTGCAGTCGGGCCATCACTTCGAAGTATTGATTATCACCAAATATGTAAACCTATGCTCTGATACCTAACTGCCACGCCCCAATTTTCGAAGGATAATTATCAAAATTTTTGGCATGATATATCTTAAAATATTATAATTCCAAAACATGTTTCAACAAACTTTATGGAAAACTAAAACTCGAGCGGAAATGTAAATGTCATACAACTCAACACTGAGTTAAATATTACATTTCCTTGTTTACATACTTGAAAGTCAAGAAAATGAAAACACTCTCATGAGTCTACAACTGTCTACCCCAAATATACACAAAGTACAGAGTACAACAAAACCCTTCCACTAAGCCTCCGCCTCAACCCTGCTGATCCTCACCTGCAGGTCTAACCCCTAGACCAAGAATTGGTGCACCGGGTTGTAAAATAACAAACCCGATAAGCTAAAAAGCCCGTATGAGAAATCTCAAAAATAACACAACACTTCTAACATCCAATTTTATCACAAGAGCAATTTAGATCAATAATTAAAATCCACACTTCCAACACATTTACCATAGACATGTACCCATGTGTCTCATATATTAATAAAAACCTCTCATGACCTACAACAACAATTTGTGTACCCATGGATCCCAGATACCATAAAGTATCTCTCATGACCTACATCGACAGACGGACTAGAGTTCTATTCATAACCGTAACCAATCACCCGGCCAAAGACTTGGAACCTAGTTTGACTGTCCAATAATAATCACAAAATAAAAAATAATATCATAACCGTAACCAATCACCCGATTAAAGGCTTGGAACCCGGTTTGACTATTTTGAACAACCATTCACTATATCACCACATCATCATCAACAACACAAGATTCACATCATAAAATTATATCCTTCACAAAGATATAATTATATGAACAATATAGATTATTCCACAAGAATAGCTTATCAATAATCAACAAAATTATGGTCACAAGAACCTCAAAAATAAACATATAAGAAAAACTTATTTTATCTTACCTATGAGCCGTTGGCGATTAAGCTCATATGTTTTTAAAAAAAAAAAAAACAATTAATAACATATTATCAAATCCAACATCAACATCAAATGATCATAATAAAATTTGGTCCAAAAGTGAACCATAGTAAGATTTACTCACCTAGAAATCTCGTTGCAAATTCCACAACACAACTTCACAAATCACCTAAAATCACATAATTAATAACCTTAGTAACCGAAGTACTATAGGATATCACCATACCCTTAAACTAACCCCTAGCTTAAGAGAGGACAACTTTCCAAAGTCATTGAACTCAACAACACGATAAAGCTGTCTCTAATCTTCAAAACCTAAACTCAACCCTCAACCAAGCCAAATATTTAACCTAAGATCCTAACATGAAATCTTTGCTCAAAACCTACCAATTCTGACTCTCAACAAGCTCACAACAGCAAGAGCTAGCTAACACAAAAAACTGAGGCCACAACACAGCCAAACGCGCTATCACGCGTCGCCACAGGCGGCGGTGAGTGAGCCCCATGCGCCACCCCAAATCTTCCGAATTTGGAAAAACTCAAAACATGAAACTTGAAGCATGGTGAGTAATTTTAATACCTAGAGGTTCAACCAGTTCGGCCGGAATCGGTAGGAAAACACCCCGAAACACCAACCCGAAACCAATTTTCAAACCTGCAGATCCGGCACCCAAACTTGAATTCTAGGTCATCAAAGAGGTATGAACATCTCTAGAGGAAGGAGAGGAGCAAGACTCACCTAACTCTCACCGAAATCTGCGTCGAAATCGCAGGCTTTTCGACGAGACAGCAGCAGCTCCGCCGCTTCGTGGCGGCCTCTAGGCGGCGAGTTAGCGAGCGATGCTGCCCCAGGAGTTGAGAGGAGACCCGTGCAGACCCAACGGGACCGGCGACGTCCACTTTGGTGGCCGGACGAAGGAGAACCGAGCCGGAGAAAAGAGAGGGCGGGAGAGAGGAGAGAGAAAGTGAAACTGCTTTAGGTTTCCAAAAATAACTCCCAGACATTTTTCTACTTATACAGTTTCCGAAACCGGAAACTGACTTTCTCTGACCATAACTTTCTCATACTGCATCCGTTTCAGGCATGCCGCATGTCTACGAACTCGTATCGCCAAACTCTACAACTTTCATGAAGGAAGTTTTCACAAATAACTCACAGAAAATAAAGTTAACTTTTAGCCTCTTAAAAGTCAAAGCATCTTAAAATTTACTCCCAAAACTTCAACTTCGCACAAACTAAAAATTTCCACAATTAATCCTTCATTAATTTCAGAAATAATATAAGAGAATTTATATGAAAATCTGGGGTATTACACATTTACTAAGATGGGGCATATGCATATTCAGAACATGAGTAATAAAGCAAAAAACTTTAAACGTGAGTTTGTGAGTACTGATAGACATACCAGGTTGTGAGTAAGTCCAGGGTTTGGAGTCGCTACTGCCTCTTTAACTCCATGCCCTTCATTCCAAGCCGTCTCAGCACTACAACACAGAAGAAAAGGCACGAAAAAAAAAAAATCATATGTAGAACTTTAGACTCACAACACATGACACAATATAAGTAAGAGAAAAGTGAATATTGAAAAACATACAAATACCAATCTCAGTCAATTATCAGTTCCAACCTCAGTCGAATTGATAGCAATTTTCTCCTCGTCCGACAGAGCTCTTCTCCTCCTAATTGTTGGTTTTGTTCCACCCGTGTGAGTAGTTTTGAACAAAACAAAGGTCAATCCATTGAGAAGAATTTCAACAATTTCCCTTTCAATCCCAAATACAAATCCCTAATTACTGTAACCCAAAAAAAACCCAATCAATATTACTTACCACAACCGAAATCGCTAAGAGAAGTAAAGACCGATGGCTCCCACCTCTACCGATACTATTTAAATTTACTCATTTTGGATTTGATTTTGCTCTGCTCTTCTTTTTGTTCCTTTTTCGTTTGCTTCGTCTGTTCCATTTGTACCTGACGTTGTTGTGGTAGTTACCGTCTATGTAGAGATTGTGGGATGACAGTTCTTCTGAAGCCTGGTAGTTCTTTTAAAGTCGGAGATCGTGAGACTGTGTTCGTGCGTCTACGTCCTTCTTTCCTCTCGTCCGCTGAATCCTCTCTTCCCGTATTTTTTTTTTCTTCCCGTATTTATCTGTTTTGTGTTTTGGTTTCTGGCTTTATTAACAGAGATTGCCAAAATTCAAAATGATTCACCCAAACACAAACACCGTAAAGTGAAATTCCCAAAATTTTGCGCAAACAGTAAAACTTTGTTTTCACCGGGCCAAAAAACTCTGGAGTATGTCACGTGCCGTGCACGAATTGCCCCTCCCGTTGTCAAACGCTTCAAATATAGAGAAGAGAAGCTTCTCCTACTTCAAAACTGAGAGCAGGTAGTGACTAATGAGTAATGAGTGAGAGAGAGATGACGAGCCATGCTGATAGTTCAGTGCAACACAAAAACGCCACACCAATCCTACGCTGCATATCCCATCGCTTCTCCACAACAGCCTCCCAAAACCCTAACAAAATCGCAGTCATACAAGCCGCCGCCGAGTCCCGCCGCACCCGCACCTCCGTCGCCGCCGATGCGTCTCCTTCCGTCCAAGCCGTCTACGGCGGCGACCGGTCCTTCAAGTACGCGGACTTAATCTCCGCCGTCGATTCCCTCACCTCGCAGCTCCGTCACTTTAAGCTTGATTCGGCTTCGTCAGAGCTCCGGCCGAGAATTTTCGGCATATATATGGCGCCGTCGGTGGAGTACATAGTCTCGGTGCTCTCGGTTTTGCGGTTCGGCGAGGCTTTTCTTCCTCTGGATCCTTCCTGGCCAAAACAGCGGCTGCTCTCCGTCGTTGCTTCCGCCAATGTCGACCTGATTATCACCTGCACGACGCCGTTTGGGTACGAATTGGAGGCCAGTTGGCTGGAGAAGACTTCCGATCGGAGGTTTCTGTGGTTTTCCATGGGCGGTGGAGAGTCTGTGACAGTGAGTGATGGAGGAGAGTGTGAGAAAGAGAAAGAGAGGCTGTTCTGTTATGTGATGTACACTTCGGGCTCGACGGGGAAGCCTAAAGGTGTGTGTGGAACTGAACAAGGTCTGTGGAATCGGTTTCGGTGGATGCAAGAGTTGTATCCATTGAAAGGAGAGGAGGTCTTGTTGTTCAAGACTGCAGTGAGCTTTGTTGATCATTTGCAAGAGTTTCTCAGTGCTATTCTTACTGGTTGTACTTTGGTTATACCTCCTTTCAATCATCTTAAACAGAATGTGTTCTCCATTCTCGATTTTCTACAGGTATATTGACCCTCGCTTTGTTGTTTGTTTAGCTTTCTGAACTTGGATTACAATCTTGAACTAGAACTAGAACAGTGTCAAAATACTACATTTCATTAAGGTAACTGGATATCATTGACTCATTCATTATTGATATGGTATTGACATGTGAAGTTTTACTCTCTTGTTTTGGAGGGATTATGGGAAAAGACATTTCCTGGATTTTTAGTAGGTGCGGGATGTAGTGGAAATTATTGATTCGTTGATTAGGGAAAAAGAAAATGTAAATGTCCGGAAGTAACTGTGCCTTTGAAATTCATGGCTTGCATCCTTTTCAACCATGAAATTCAAGCCATATTAGGTTTCTAGTTAGGGGTCCATATTTGCTGATCATAGAGATCATTGAGATTCATGGTAACAGACTTTTGGCTCATTTTTGTGTTTTACTATTCTATACTTAAAGGATGTGCAGTGAAGGGTATATATAGTGCAATGTTCTAATTTCATTATTTCAAATTGCAGAACCAAGAGTATCTCATTTGACACAAACATATTTTATTTTGAACTTTGCTTGTAGTTCCTGTACTAGGTCTCACTCTAGTACTATCCTTGCTACAATCCTTAATAGCATTCATCGTATTGCTCACGTGGAACTGATATACTGGGCCTATACTCTAAGAATGTGATTAATGCTCACAAAACTAAGTTTACCTTTTACTTTAAAAATTCCATCAATTGTCTAGGGAAATAGCTCTTACATTTCTGATTATGCCAAAATTTGATTATGCAAACCTTAGAGTCTTAGACTATATGAAATTATGCTGAAATGTTTTCTTAGTACATGGCACAATTTTTTCAGTTCTATTTAGCTATTTATTTTTTCAGCTGGGAGTTTTCTTGTAGGCTTATTCTATCAGTAGACTTACTGCTGTTCCCTCACTGATGAGAGTAATCCTTCCAGCTTTGCAAGATCGAGACTATCAGCAGCTTCTAAGTTCACTGAATTTGTTAGTGCTTAGTGGAGAAGTTTTGCCTTTATCCTTGTGGGATATGCTGTCAAAGAGATTACCAAGGACCTCTATTTTGAATTTGTATGGGAGTACAGAGGTAAAAATTTAGCACTTCCTTTGGATTTTACTCATTTCTTTTTAACCAAGTCATATTCTGGTTGGATGCATATGAAGTGACTTGCAGTCCTATTGACCTCATTTTCCTTTTTTCTTTTTACTGATTTATCTACCCCCCTTGTGTTTAATTATAATGCTAATCTTAATATGCTATTGGAGTAGGAAGAGTATTTGATTCTGTCCCCTAAAACACACAAATGTACATATTGTTTTTTGTTTTGATACCTGGAATTTCCCCAAACCTACTTTGCAACCCGGGCTCCGAAACTGGTGCCTCCTGCTAGAGCCTACAATCTTTAGGACACCGGAAACTTTAGCAAATATCTGGCTAGATATTGTTTCTTAAAAAAAAAAAGTAGAAGAAAAAAGCTGGATAGATACTGTGAGGTCCAAAACAAAGTATGGGCTGACAGTTTCCACTTCCCACTAACTTCTTGTTGGTACACTCAGCCAATTATGACCACAAACTAGTAGTGGAATTGATGTGCTTCTATGTATCAGTCAGACTTATTTACTATCGAAAATTTATAATCATTTTCTTTCTTGATATCAACTCCTATGTAGCTGGTTGTGAAGGCTCTTATCTGTACAGAATTGCATTAATATTTTATAAAGGCTTTGATATATTCTAATGTATTATGAGTTATGTAAAGCCTGTCGTAGCATATGACTGAGAAAGATGCTATTGTACATTTCATATCAATACAGTTAAAGTGGTTACTGAAATCTGAACTATTTCCGCGGGCATTTTAATGCTGTGGTCAATTTGTCAGTTGCTCACATGACAATTGTTAAATTCAAGGTGTCAGGTGATTGTACATATTTTGACTGCAAGAGGTTGCCAATGATTTTGGAGACAGAGATGCTAACAAGTGTTCCAATTGGTATACCTATAGCTGGTTGTGATGTTGTGATTGTTAGTGATGATGATGTACTTGATGAAGGAGAAATTTTCGTTGCTGGTCTCTGCAATTCTTCTGGATTCTATTCTGATTCTACATTTACTCCTCTGGACACTGTCAAATTACCTCCTAGTTCTCTTTGTGACAGTTCTGTAAATGGACATGAAAGTCGATCATATTTTCAAACTGGTGATTTTGCCAAACAATTGCATAGTGGTGACTTGGTTTTTTTGGGAAGAAAGGACCGCACTATTAAGCACAATGGGCAGCGTATTGCTTTAGAGGAAATTGAACATACATTGGTGGGACATCCAGATGTAACTGATGCTGCTGTTGTTTTTCATAATGGTCAAGGGGAACTAATGCAACTTGTAGCATTTATAATATTAAAGGAGGGACAATCTGATGAAACATTCAGATCTTCCATCAAAAGTTGGATGGTTGACAAACTTCCACTGGCAATGATTCCTGGCCGCATTGTTATAATGAAATCATTTCCTGTATCTACTAGTGGGAAAGTTGATTACACTTTGTTAGCAGATTCAGTATTTCGAGCAAAAAATATCCAATATGAACTTGATCAAACTGGGAGAAGCAATTTACTGCAAGTAATTAAAAAGGTTTTCCCTTTAGCCCTCTTAGTATGATAAACCTTTTATTGGGTCCGATTATTTGTCTAGTCACATGTATGTTTGCTTGGATTTGCCTTATTTTATTTTACCATTCATTATATGCAGTCCAACTGATATGGCATGTGATTAGGATATTCATTCTTATTGATGTCATATAGAGGATGTTGTGAGCATTATGGCCCATGCATTTTGGTCTCTCTCTCTCTCTCTCATAAGGGTGTAAAAAGTCCTGTGTTCAATATGGCATGACAATTAAGCTGTTATTTTTTATATAATGGTAATCTTTCTGTCTTTTCAACCACTATTAATTCCTTTTGGAATTTTCTGTCAGGCCTTCAATCATGTTTTAATGGCTGAAGAGGTTTCTGATGATGATGATTTCTTTATGATTGGTGGAAATTCTATTGCTGCTGCACATCTTGCTAACAATATAGGAGTTGATATGAGATTGATATATAGCTTTCCAACTCCATCTAAGCTGTGTATGGTTCTTCTAGAGAGAAAAGGGCCATTCAGTATGAAAGTTAAAGTGGACTCTGAATCTGTGATAAATCAGGGAAGGGGAAAGAACATGTATCCTGTGTATGACACTCCTACTGATGTTAATTTTGAACAGTTGAAAGCTCAGTCCAAACGGTTGAAAGTAAATTCAAGTATAACTTCGCAGGGTACTAGTCCAGCTGATGGGTATCCATGGAGTTCTGTGCAAAAATTCATGTCATGTTCTTTCACCAGGTGCAATAAGGTTGTGTATGAGGGCAGTTTTAGGGTGAATGATTTTTATGAAGCAGCCGGTTCTGTGGTTGTCTCAAAAAATAGAAAAGTTCTTTTGGAAGAATTATGGAAAGTTGACATGGGGTCCTGTGTTGATGCATCACCACTTATTGTTTGTAAAGACCAGGATATCTACTTATTCATTGGATCTCACTCGCAAAAGTTTGCGTGTGTTAATGCCAGAAGGTAAGAACTCTCTAGTAGTAGTGGGCTATAATATTTTATCACTTAATCACCACATTATAGATGCCAGATGCAGTTTTTGAGTGTCTTTTTTTTGTTGATAAGAAACAGCATTTTATTAATACAAAAAAGCTGAAATTTTGCGCATCTCTTGAAGTTTTGGATTCTTAATATTTTCTATATTTGACAGAAGTTGTATCCCCTTTATGCAAGACTTAACATTTGGCCCTCAATATACTATTAAATTGATTCTTCTCAAAACTTTTAGCAATTTTGGTGTGCATGTAGAATTTTGACCAAGAATGTTTCATTTTGGGCAAGACTTGACATTTGGCCATCAGTATACTATTGTATTGATTCTTCCCAAAACTTTTAGCAATTTTGGTGTGCATGTAGAAATATACTTTCATTTTGACCAAGAACGTTTCATTTTGATGAGCATGAGATAATTTTCTTTTAGTACTGTGGTATTATATAATTTTCTTCAGTGGTTCCATCCAGTGGGAGTTACAACTCGAAGGACGTGTAGAATGTTCAGCAGCAATTCTTGGCGACTTTACCCAGGTTGTCCTTAGCATAACACTGTCTGCTGTGCATTGAACTTCATATGTCCTCTGCAATAACACCATAGGGCATTTCAATCTTTCTCATGTAGTTTACTGCTTTAGGTTGTAGTTGGATGCTACAAAGGGAAGATATACTTCCTGGATTCTTCGAATGGTGACATATGTTGGACTTTCCAAACGTCTGGTGAGGTATGCTGGAAAGCTTTTTATTTACTTTTGATTATATGTCTTCTTTTTAACTTTGATTTCCATTTGTTTTTCCACTGCACACAGACACACGTATGGGTATGTGTGAGCTACTTTTTTTATTTTTTATTTTTGGAGATCATTTGCATTGCGCTTTACCATTATATGTATAATTGTTCTGTTGCCCCCAATTTGTCATGTTTTGCCAACTATGAATATGGACTACACTTGCTTACAGCATTCAATGAATAAATAGTCCAGATTGAACTGGCAAGAGGAATATATATATATTTGCGCACACATGCACACTGTGAGAAAGCCTTATATTATTATTTTTATATCCTCTTATGGTTGATGCATTTGTTGAAGGTAAAGTCACAGCCGGTTATAGACAGTCAAAGACAATTGATCTGGTAATGTTTCGAAACTACCTCTTGCAAGTTTCTTAGAATGAGGAAAAAATTGTTTCGTTTGTACTGGTAGTTGTTCAGAAGATAGTTTATCAGTTTATCTTACAAACTTCTGTTTATGCTTTTTTGATCAAACGACAAAAAAATTCTTTTGATTTTTTCGTTGTTAGATCTTTAATGCTTTTCATGCTTGGCACTTCTTCCATAGGTTCTATGAATTTCGGACTAAAAGTAACTATATCTGTAAACAACCTGTGCAATATAGAAGAATGGAAATCATAAACTGGTAATCTGACAACAAGAATGTGATTCCTGTCTTCAAATTGTGTAGCAGCATTTGTTTTACTTTGGTTTTAATGTTGTTCAATTTGATTTAAAAAGTGCTCACATGCCCAAGTAATTGCCATCCCCAGCATTTTATGGTCCTCTATTTTGTAGTAGAAAGCTTTTCTGTAGCATCTAACCGTTCCACTGGTGTAAAAAAGTGAAATTGGTAGCGAAATAGGCCTAAAGAGTAAAATCTTATCAGTAAAGCGAAATAGTTTTAGGTACTGCCAGATTGCATGTTGGTACTGATACATCAGTTGTGGTTGTTTTTTGTATTTCAGTGATTGTATTTATGACGTCAATCATATAGGTAGAAACCTTTACTGAGTTTCGTTACAAGAATGAATTTACACGGTTGATGAAAATCTATTTGTGAATCAACCAAAACAAGAAGAGCTTGTTGGTGAAATCTTTGTTTTCTTAAACTATTTCAACAAGAGCATTTTGTCTTAATTGTTTCATTTACATACTGTGACTATTTCCCCCCCCCCCCTTTCGTTGGAAAGAAAAATAAACTGATTTGTGACAAGTTTTCTGCAGGTGTGGGTCATATGACCATAATTTGTCTGCGCTAGATTATAAAAATCATTGCTGTGTTTATCAGCTTCCATGTGGCGGGAGTATCTGTGGGTCTCCTGCAATAGATGAGGTGAGTTGTCAAACAGTAATTTGAATGTAATTTGCTTTCATTTTGTTGAGTTAGGGTGTGGTTGTCTTTGATCCCTTGTCCATTATTGATTTCATAAAAAGCCTGTGTTTCTCTCATTGTGGTCTTCAAAAAACTATACTGAGATTCTTTATTGGTAAAGGAGTAATGATAAATGTAGCTAGCCTTTGCATCATCTCGTATTCGAAGTATAATCTTGTACACTATTTTCTCAGTAAACTTTGAAGATTTCTCACATGTTATACCTTACTAATTGCAGATGAATAATATACTTTATGTGGCTACTACTGGAGGCCAAATGACAGCCATTTCAATAATGGTATTACAAACTGCATGTGCTAATGTGTTGTCATGTTTATATTATTTTTCAATGGTGAAGCTTGTCTTTGTAAGAGTATATGCTAAATCAGAGAACTCATATATCTAGGTTTACCAAGAAGGAATTTTCACAAGCAAACTTTAGTAAAGAATTGTATTTGCAGACTTATAAATCAAGTAGATGCAATTACGATTAGCTCTGAGTAACCATGCCATCTTATTCGGTAGTCCTATCACAAGTAAAACTACCTGCATCATTAGTCATTGGTTCCACTACCTTAACCGTATTTAATAACCAGCTCTATAAATGTGTTGCTCCGGTAAGATACCTGGTTGCTAGTTCCACGCTATTAACTCACAACTTTTTATTTTCTTGGAGTTCATCCCATACACAATTGAACCATTACTGATTCTCATATCTCCTGCCCAGCGACCAATGCAATCAAGATTTTTTTTACACCTTCTAGCTTGTATATTTCATGCACTGTCTTTGTTTGTGAAGTGATGATGTCCCATGTTTTGTTTCCAAAAAGAATAGTAATGTTAGAATCTGGTCAAGTTAATTGATGATTTGAGGAATTGTGTTTTTATTTTTATACAAATGCAGGCATTGCCATTTTCTATCATGTGGGTGCATGAGTTAGAAGTGCCAGTATTTGGATCTCTTGCCATCAATTCTCTGAATGGAAATAGTATGTAAGGTTCAATCGACTTTTTGATATGTGAAGATCGCGTCTTGCTATTGTTTTTCTAAATTTTCTTCTGGGTTTTCTTATACAGTTATATGTTGCTTGGTGGATGGGCTTGTTCTTGCATTTAATACAAGTGGATCTATTATTTGGAGGGTACGTTGATATATTGCTTTGTTTGATGTTTATCATCTCAAATTTCAAATATATATTTGCTTTTGCCATCTAAATCCTTATCATGGAGCTTAGTTAAGAATCGAGAAGACTGTTTCTTACAAGGTTTCTTAAGATAATGCAAATAATGAACAGATTTCTTTGTCTTTTTTTCTTACCAGGACTGATAACCTTCTATGCAATCAACAGAAATAAGTTGTCGGTTCAACAATTTGTTGTCTTATTTAGATTTTTTTTTTCTTTAAAATTATGTGGCCTTGATATATAATTAACTTATTCTGCGCAGTATTTATTGACTGTATATTCAAACTCCTACTTTTCAATTATATGTTCTAACCCTGTGGAGCACACTTACAAAATTCCCGTTTTCATTAAAATAGGCTAAGTTTCAGGTCTATTTTCAAAAAGAATCGAGAATCATAGATTCAAATCACTTGTAGTTTTTGATTGTGTATATTTGAAACACCTTATAAATGAGTGACTACAATATTGAGTTACCTGCTCACTGAAAAGTGTGTTTCTGCACATTCTCAATCCATGGTTCTCTTACAGAAAAGATCAAGGATAATGTTGTAGTTGATTCCTATATGTGCTTTAATCCCTCTAAGATGAATGTTGGGCTCGATTCACAATTCCTGAATCCTTTTTCCTACTGATGAAACAGTTTAGAACTGCTGGGCCTGTATTTGCTGGAGCGTGCATATCTTCCGGACTTCCCTTCCAGGTATATTTATTAATGGTATAAGGGGAGGTCAATCCACGTAACATGTTAGGTTGAGTGGCTACATATGTTCCACATTTAAGCCGTCCACATATTTGGCTCAAGTCATATCACACTTGAGGCAGTATCTGAGTCTCCTATTCAGTAGGAATCTCCGAGGAAGCAGCATGTTAAGCTGTCAGGGCCTCGTGTCTACATTGAAGAATTTAAGCCTTTGCCTAGAGCTTACAGGGCCTTGTGTCTGCCATCCATTTCCAATTGGTTTTGCATTGGATGCCTAGAACTATATATATAATTATACATACACAAATATTGATAGTATGGGGTTAATGATGGCTTTACCGTTCAAGTTGGAATATATTGGCCGTTTTCTTAATTCCGAAAAAGAAAACGTTGTCATCTCCTGAGTCTTCTATTTTTCAAATTTCTGGTCCAGAATTTGTTGAGAAGGATAATTTCTTATCTCTTCTTTTGCGGGAAGCTGTTCTTACATTTCAGTATCTCAGAGGCACACGAATTTCAAACCTCAAAGTTGGTGTGTTCAGGAATTTTTGAGTTTTACTTGAATTAATATCAGAGCATGGCCTGAAACCAAATTACAACAGTAGTAATTTGTTGCCAATGTTTCTAATGAGAAAGAAAAGAGAATTAATGCAGAGGAGAAAATTAATTTTGTGGTTCTGTTCAAATATCCTGATTATCTTAATGTTGGACCTGTCCTGATTCTGCAAGCATGGTCACCCCCTAATTTTGGACGTTCTATCCTGCAACTTTCAAATTTTATATACTTATCTTGTTATGTATATGAATCACAGGCACTTGTTTGTTCAAGAGATGGAAGCATCTATTCACTTGAACTTGTAAGTTCTGTCACCTCTTCTTAGTTTGTAATCTGTAATGTTTATATTTGTATTTTCTTGATAACATATCATATTTATATATGCTGTATGTGTGTTTCCCAATAGAACAGTAGGATCAAAAGGTAAGTAGTTCATCTGATATCTTTTAATAGGATCTGATAGATATATGTATTCCATTCACTTTTCTTTCTGGGTTTGCAACACTTAATGGTGATCACTTTTCAAATAAAACTTAACAACCTTTGTCTATAATTTATTGGGCTCGAGTTAAATTTTATTATAATCAGACATTTTGCAAAGCGACAGTGATTTGCTTGATTACATTGAATTCCAATTCTGTTACCTAAGATATTGTAAAAGATGTTGTTTCATTAATTCATTTTCAGTATATTATGATGGCACATTGATCACTGCTATGTTCACCTTAGGAAACGGGAGGTTTGCTCTGGGAATACAATGTTAAGGATCCAATTACTTCATCTGCCTATGTTGATGAGCACCTGAGCTTGGTGTCTGATCAGTCTAATTTTCCGGACAGCAGGTAAAGAAGTACCGATCTAAAAAAATATGAATCTCTGTATAATCGTTCACATATTAATCAAAAATCTTTTCCAGGATGGTTTGTGTATGTTCCAGCTCCGGAAGCATAATTGTAATTCAGGTTAACTTGGATGCCACCAAAGGTGCAAGTGCAAAGAATTTTGATGTTGAGGAATTTGCAAGGTTGGAACTCACAGGAGATGTATTCTCTTCCCCTGTAATGATTGGTGGCAGAATTTTCGTTGGTTGTAGGGATGATTATGTGCGCTGCATTGGTTTTAAGCCCTAGAGCGAGTAGTTCTGTATAAATCCTAGTTAATTTTTTCCCCCTGTTTTATTTATTTTATTTGTGAAAGTAACGGCAAGAGCTAGAAAAGCTTTGGGGTAGTAGAGCATCACTGCCTCTAGCAAGATTACACTGCAACTGTAGCAAATACCAAGTAATTCACTAAACCAAGGAGGTCCAATTTCTGGCATTAGATTATCTGGAACCGAATTGAAACCATTACAAGTTGGTACCTTTTCTCGTACTGTATGTGCTTTCAAGTTTCAGCAATGCGTTACCTCGTTCATAAATGGCACCAATTTCATTGAGATCAGAATCCAAAGTTGAGGTTGAAGAATTGATTGACCCGTAAACATTTGAAACATGAATGCACATGTCTAATCGATAATAAGACTTGTTTCTATTTACCCAAAAAAAAGTACTGAAATGTAGATTTAACTAGATAGAATTGAGAAAATAAAAAAAAGTGCATGCGCTTGCAATTTCAAATAGATGTAAAGAGTCCCAAACGATTATTGAAAGCTAAGCATTCTTTTCTATTGAACATTAAGTCATGCAAATGAGGCAGATCTATGTTCTGTCCTCCATCAATCACATTACTAATTTATTACGATAAGAACTAATATTTATACTCTCAATTTTACAATTATTTTTTAGTTAAAACTTTACAAGGACAAAAAATACATATTACTAAAAACAAAACTTAACTCATTAAAATACAAAATCAATGCGGAATGTAAATTTGAATTACATACATATATATTACATCCGTCTCTCACTACATTTTATTTTTTATTTTTTTTATTTTTTGTGATGAGAATTTTAATTAAAAGGATTGAAGCACCTTTGCCAAATCAGCAACACGTGGAGTGATGTATAAAGTCCTACAACTCAACTGACGCTATCTAGCAAAAGCTGAATTGAGTTGTATCATCCACTACTGACTGCTCTAATCGGCATCAAAACAACCACTGGTACGTTTCTCTCCATCTATCTGATTCTGGGTTTCGGCTACTTGATCAGCTCTTGATATTGGTTTCCTTATTCTCTGCTGCTTTTGATTCTGGGATTCAAAAGTTTATTTATTTCGTATTTGAATCTGGCCCCTTTAAGTTGCTGCTAAAACTGTTTCAAAATAACTGATGGAAACACCAAATATTAACTGATTATTAACTTAACTTTTGAATGGTAACAAGTGAAGTGATTGATTCAATATTGGTTGTAATTGATTAGATATGAAAGGATTGATTTCCCAGTTAAAAATTAAAACGAAGCAGAATTTGTTTTGTTTTCAACGTTTTCTTTTGTCCTATGGCTTATGACACCAAACTGGAGTTGGAGTTCAACTTTTCTGCAAGCTTTTTGATGCCAAAACATGAGTGTTCTTTTTTGTTGGGGTGATATTCAGGACCTACGAGGCATTTGATGCATTGTGAATTGTATTTACTGCTAGTTGAATCGACTTTAAACCCACAAAATGATCACAGTGATTACTCTAGTTTATGGAGTTTGCATTGGAGGAACTATTCATTCGTGATTTTTCTATTTAGTTTTCTAATAGGGAGGATGATTAGAGATAGTTTGTCCATCCAAATCAACAGTTTTGATTGATCACATGACAAACTTATTAGTGGAATTAATTGTTTCTCTTGTCATTGGTACTGCAGTTTCCGTATCAGGAGCATTTCAACTCTAAGCTATCACCATAGAGATGGGGAGTGCTGATGCCAACAAGCTCAGATTTTGCATTGACAGAGGGGGCACATTCACTGATGTTTATGCTCAGGTCCCAGGTCAGCCTGATGGTCGTGTTTTGAAACTTTTATCGGTTGATCCATCAAACTATGATGATGCTCCAGTGGAAGGAATTCGGAGAATTTTAGAAGAATTTACAGGGCAGAAAATTTCCCGTTGTTCGAAGTTGCCAACTGATAAGATAGAGTGGATAAGGATGGGTACAACTGTTGCTACTAATGCACTTTTGGAGAGGAAAGGGGAAAGCATTGCTCTTTGTGTTACTCGGGGTTTCCGGAATTTGCTGCAGATTGGTAACCAGGCTCGTCCAAATATTTTTGACCTCAGTGTATCTAAACCGTCAAACCTTTATGAGGAAGTTATTGAGGTTGATGAGAGAGTTGAGCTCGTTCATGATACTAAAGATTCTAGTTCTGCGTCATTAGTTAAAGGGGTTTCTGGTGAGATGGTTAAAGTGGTAAAGCCTCTAGATGTAGAAATGTTAAAGCCATTACTCAAGGGTTTGTTGGAGAAGGGAATTAGTTGTTTGGCAGTTGTGTTAATGCATTCGTACACTTACCCGCAACATGAAATAGCTGTTGAAAGGTTAGCAGCTAGTATGGGCTTTAAACATGTTTCCTTATCCTCAGCTTTGACACCTATGGTTCGAGCTGTTCCTCGGGGTCTAACAGCTAGTGTTGATGCATATTTGACTCCAGTAATCAAAGAGTACTTATCAGGGTTCATGTCTAAGTTTGATGAAGGGCTGGGGAAGGTGAATGTTTTGTTCATGCAATCTGATGGAGGACTTGCACCAGAAAGTCGATTTTCAGGCCACAAAGCTGTTTTGTCAGGTCCTGCTGGTGGGGTTGTGGGTTACTCTCAGACACTTTTTGGGCTTGAAACAGAGAAACCTCTTATTGGATTTGACATGGGTGGCACATCTACTGATGTGAGCCGTTATGCTGGGACTTATGAACAAGTTCTGGAAACTCAAATTGCTGGTGCCATAATACAAGCACCTCAACTCGACATAAATACTGTAGCTGCTGGTGGCGGATCAAAGTTGAAGTTCCAATTTGGTGCTTTTCGGGTAGGACCAGAATCAGTGGGTGCACATCCAGGTCCAGTCTGTTACCGTAAAGGTGGGGAATTAGCAGTTACAGATGCAAACTTAGTCCTCGGATATGTAATTCCTGATTATTTCCCATCAATATTTGGCTCCAATGAAGATCAGCCTTTAGATATTGAGGAAACAAGAAAAGAATTTGAAAATCTTGCTGAGCAAATAAATTCCTATCAGAAGAGCCAGGATCCATTTGCAAAGGACATGACAGTGGAGGACATTGCACTGGGATTTGTGAATGTTGCCAATGAGACCATGTGCCGTCCGATAAGGCAATTAACTGAGATGAAGGGCCATGAAACAAAGGATCATGCACTTGCCTGCTTTGGAGGTGCTGGGCCTCAACATGCATGTGCAATTGCTCGGTCATTGGGTATGAAAGAAGTACTCATACACAGGTTTTGTGGAATCTTAAGTGCTTATGGGATGGGATTGGCAGATGTTGTTGAGGAGGTACAGGAGCCATACTCTGCGATTTACTGTCTGGATTCTGTCCAGGAGGCCTCTCACAGAGAAGCCGCGTTACTGAGTCAAGTAAAGCAGAAGTTGCAAGAGCAAGGTTTTAGAGATGAAAATATAAAAACAGAGACATATTTGAATTTGAGATATGAAGGTACAGACACCTCAATCATGGTTAAAAAACGACAAGATGGAGATTGCAAGTATGATCTGGACTTTGTGGCACTATTCCAGCAGGAGTACGGATTTAAATTACTGAATAGGAATATCCTAGTAAGCGATGTTAGGGTTCGTGGGGTAGGAGTGACTAATATATTGAAGCCATTGGCTCTGGAATCTGCATCATGTTCTCCTAAAGTTGAAGGTAACTACAAGGTTTATTTTGAGTATGGGTGGCAAGAAACACCTCTATACAAGCTTGAGAATCTGGGCTACGGGAATGTCATGCAAGGTCCAGCAATAATTATGAATGGGAATAGTACTGTGATAGTGGAACCTAGGTGCAAAGCTATGATAACCAAGTATGGCAACATTAAAATTGAAATCGAGTCTGCTTCAAGCACCCTGAAAGTAGCAGAAAAGGTTGCAAATGTTGTGCAGCTCTCAATCTTTAATCATAGATTTATGGGTATAGCTGAACAGATGGGAAGGACCCTACAGAGAACCTCTATATCAACTAACATCAAGGAACGGCTAGATTTCTCGTGTGCCCTCTTTGGACCTGATGGGGGATTAGTTGCTAATGCTCCTCACGTCCCTGTGCACTTAGGAGCAATGTCTAGTACTGTTCGGTGGCAGCTTAACTATTGGGGTGAAAATTTGAATGAAGGAGATGTTTTGGTCACCAATCATCCTTGTGCAGGAGGTAGCCATCTTCCTGATATAACAGTTATTACACCTGTGTTTGATAATGGAAAGCTGGTATTTTTTGTGGCAAGTAGAGGGCACCATGCAGAGATAGGAGGTATTACTCCTGGAAGCATGCCACCATTTTCCAAGTCGATATGGGAAGAAGGGGCTGCTATAAAAGCATTTAAGCTTGTTGAAAAGGGGATTTTTCAAGAAGAAGGAATTACTAAACTTCTCCGCTTCCCCTCTTCTGATGACCTGGCCCAAAAGATCCCGGGAACTCGAAGGCTTCAAGATAACTTATCAGATCTTCGAGCCCAAGTAGCTGCAAACCAGAGAGGAATTACTCTTATTAAAGAGCTTATTGAGCAGTATGGTTTGGAAACAGTACAGGCTTACATGACCTATGTGCAGCTGAATGCAGAAGAAGCAGTGAGAGAAATGCTAAAGTCTGTCGCGGCAAGAGTTTTATCTCAGTCAGCCAGGACTGGAGATAAGAGTTTGGTCACTATAGAAGAAGAGGATTACATGGATGATGGATCCATTATTCATCTGAAGCTTACAATTGATTCTGTCAAAGGTGAAGCAAATTTTGACTTCAGTGGAACCAGTCCTGAAGTATATGGGAATTGGAATGCTCCAGAAGCCGTAACAGCTGCAGCAGTTATATACTGTCTTCGCTGCTTGGTGGATGTTGATATTCCATTGAATCAAGGTTGTTTGGCTCCTGTGAAAATCTACATTCCACTTGGATCATTCCTCTCTCCAAGTGATAAGGCTGCTGTGGTGGGTGGTAACGTTCTCACTTCTCAGAGAATAACTGATGTTGTACTCACTGCATTTCAGGCTTGTGCTTGCTCACAGGGTTGTATGAATAATCTCACTTTTGGGGATGACACATTTGGTTATTACGAAACAATTGGAGGTGGGAGTGGAGCTGGTCCATCCTGGGATGGGACCAGTGGAGTCCAGTGTCATATGACCAATACCCGAATGACTGATCCAGAAATATTTGAACAGAGATATCCTGTTATCTTGCATAAGTTTGCGCTCAGAGAGAATAGTGGAGGACTTGGATATCATAGAGGTGGTAATGGGCTTGTGAGGGAGATAGAGTTCAAGCGCCCAGTTGTTGTGAGCATTCTTTCAGAGAGGCGTGTTCATGCCCCGAGAGGGTTGAAAGGAGGGGAGGATGGCTCTCGCGGAGCTAACTACCTAATCACAAAAGATAAAAGAAGGGTTTACCTGGGTGGTAAGAACACAGTTGAGGTGCAGTCAGGGGAAATTCTTCAGATTTTAACTCCTGGTGGTGGTGGATGGGGCTCTCCTCTTTGATCCCTACAATGATGATATTTGATGCCAAGTTTTCTTTGACTTCTATGACGTGTTTGAGTTTCGCATGTCCCTTTTTCTGGTAAGAATTTTGAACTATGTGGTCAAATTTCTGTTCTGGAGTTGCCTAGATTACAAAACAAATCTGTTGTTTTATTTCTATTGTCTTCTCAACACTATTCTAGCATTGTAATGGTACATCGTATCATTACATTTATTCTTAGGATCCTTATTCTTACAAGCTTTACCATACGTGTACCGTATATTGACCGTATCTTTGATGACTAGATAGTATATACATGATCATTGCCTTTGGCCATTATCATGGGGTACGTACGTACGTGCCCTTCTCTCTGCATGAACTAAACTCGTTGATCAGTTATTAACAATGTATTCGCAGTTAGAAACCGGCCCCGCTTTCAACGCATTGTTTTGAAACCTTCCAAGTTCCACCATTGCATTTTCCCCATAATTTCCTACCACCACTTCGTTCGATTCCGGCAACAACAACAACAGCTCTTACAACAAAGCAAAAAAATCTACACACAATCCCAAACCCAGAGACATCAACAGACCCAGAACCTCCACAAGGGAAGAAGAAAAAGAGCCATATACCTAGCTCTCCCATCTTCATTCGACATTGATTTCACCTTCAATGGAGGAAAGAAAAGGAGATGTTAGAGTCTCTATCATCTCCGCGCTCTTCTTCACCTGCATTGTGGCTGGAGCGGTCTTTCTTTTCCTTTATATGCTTCTCCCTGGTGAGAAAGCCAAGCTTTGGTATCCCATTGTAGGTCTGATACTTGTGGCCGTTCCATGGCTTTTCTGGATCGTGACATGCGCCTACAGGTGCTTCAAACCGGGGGATAGCTGCACGCAAATCGATGGAAGTGACCGGTATGTCAAGGCATCAGGAGGAGGAGGAGGAAGCAGCAGGCACACAGCCACCACGGCCCCAGCCACGAGTAGTGTACCAACAATTGCCAATGCATCATCAGCTGCAGGGTCCCCTGTGAATTCCCCCAGCGGCAATCAGCGCCATGTGCAGTTTGCCGGGGTTGTTGTGATGGGAAATGATGATGGAAATAGAGGCCAAACCCAAAAGGGACCTGAGGCAGTTGGTGCACAATATCGAACTATAGATGTGGAGGATCTTAGTGGGACAAATGGTTCAGTTGGTTCTACAGAAAGTGAAATGCCATTGAGATTAACGGTTTGATTTTGATAATTGTATCGACATAACTTGTCGATTGGTGGTGATTAATGGATGATTTGTAGATATCCATCAAGGAGGACTAGTTTTAATGGGGTGCGACGAATGGAATTCTTCTCATTGCAAGAAACAAATGGCATCAATGAAGCAATGATAGGCAAGAATCATATGCTACTTTTTCTTGCCAAAAGAAGCAAAAAAGCTCGAGACAGAGAGTGAGAGAGAACGATTGATTATATAGATGGGGGATAATCAATTGGGAAGTCTCTGGTGTGAAGGATGACTGCAGCAAAGGGGGTGAGATGAAATGATTCTGAGGTAAATTGCAACAATGTGATATTTGTGTTTACTAGCATGCATGATGGCAATTAGAAGTGGGATTAACTAAAGATGATAGATTGCTCTGTTGTATACTGTAATATGGTTTTCACAAGTTTCATAGCATATTGTTGTTTAGTTTGTTCAAATTCATGATTCATCTTTCCAACGTACATTGAGATTTATCTTCCAATAACATGATCGATATAAGCTAGTTCCTACCTAAACCCTAAGCTTTATATATACATTTCAGATTAAGCTTGCATCAGTTTGTTACCCTATTACTATGGGGTTTCTATCCTTGGTGCAGTTAAAATATACAGAGATAACAACTATAAACCTACCATATGCTGAATGATACTAGTATCACTTGAAGAGTATTATTCCATTTTGAAGATTGAAACTTAAACAAGTTACTAGACTATCTGAAAATAAATAGTAGATTGAAGAAGAGTCTACATGTCACAGTCCAAGTTTTGGTCTCGGAGGCAACTTTTTCTTCTTCAATTGGCAGTTAGAATCATGAGCGCTGCTGATGCAACCAAACTTTCTCTTCATTTCTCTCCACAAGCTAGTTTTCTCCTTCCTCACCATAAGGCTAGAGCTGTTGTCGATCTCTTTTCTCATCATACTGCACTGTCTCTCAAGCTGCATCACCTTCTTGCTCATTTTCTCCACCTCTGATCTCATTTTGACCTCACACAAATCCAACTTCGGTGCATTAACCTCGTAAGCTTCTTCTTTTACTAATTTTTCATCCGAACTCTGCACCTCTTTCGTGATAGTGTCTCGCAACTGCAACTGCCCTGCAAACAACACCTGTACCACCATCCTTAATGGCATACTTTCGTTTTTGGCAGCATGATCACAGGCTTGAGGGGACATCTTTTGGAAATCCAGAACTTGACACACTTCTTCTCGCTCGGATTCTGTCATGTGTCTGTGCTTATCTAAGTATATAGAAACAGCCCTGTATATTCCATCTGAGTTTGTTTTTACTCCCATGGATGCTGAAATCAACATCTCTGCTAATCCGACAAATGTAGATATCTTCAAGTCTATGTCACTAGCAACTTCAGCCAAGAATTCTTCAATGAGATCTGCGACTGCTATTAGACCAGTTACGTCAGATACATTTGATGAAGAGTAATTAGCATAGAAAACCTTCACAATCCTCCTCACACATTGAATATCATACTGCAGTACTTTAGAATAGCCTTGAGATGGTATTAAGAGGTCTTGAACTGTTGCTTGGTCAAGTTGTTTTCCAATTCTGATCTCAATCCCATTTCTGCAGTCAGAGGTAACTTCCAAATATATAGCATGTCGAAGCATTTGGAACAACAACGTGCATGGAAGGAGTCCTATTTCATCTGGCAAAAGCCTCTCAACTGCTTCAAGGATGTCCTTTTGGTACCTTTTCTTGTGTGCATCCTCTCCACTGCCACAGAAAACCCATTTCTTAATGTAGTTACAAAGAGATGCTGCCACATACTGTGATGGAACTCCATGCTTATTCATTCCATGCATGAGAGGCTCATAAAGCTGGAGGGACAATGTAGTTAGATCCTCTGATTTCCAATCAAAATCGAAGAGCCTTCTTCTTGCATTTGGCTTATAAATTTCATAATCCTCATCGCTATCATCAACATTTGCAGTTGAATTCCGGATTGGTTCACCCAGAAGTTGGGGACTAGCTTTTGCCTTTCTAATGATAGAGTCCAAACAGGCGTGTACTAACTCAAGCTTCAAGGGTTGTTGAAATAACTTTTCTGTGGATTGCAAAGCCTTAATAGTTTCAGACCAGCTAGGGAGGATTCTTTGTTGAAAATACGAAACAGCTTTGTTCAATAGATTATCTTTGCAGTGGCTTTCAGTCATCTCCAAATAGTCAGCAACGGAAATGAGCTGTACAACATTCTGACTGCAAATTTGTAGTTCATAGCCATGATAGAATCTCGCAACAAGCTCAATAGTTTCCGCATCAGCAGGGACACTATGGAGGAAGTTAGAAAGATCTTCCTGCGGATTCTCTTTGAGTCTAGCAGCAAATTTGGCTGATTTTGCAGCCAGAAGCTCCTGCACAGTAAATGGTGAATTGTTATTGCCAAAGAGAGAAGTAAGAATAATGAGCTGCAATATGATACAAGATCATAATGTAGATCTTAAAGAAACTGTAGTAAGATTAGGAATGTAGAAGTTGAAGAACATTTACTTTGTCCATAGTGAATGCCTGACCACGCTGACAACCACGTACATTTAGTTGCAAATCTGGTGTAGACTTAGGCAGCCTAAAAGAGAATAATATGATGGCAGCAGAAATGAATGAAATAGTATTGTTTAGAAAAATACACTTGAGAGAAACTTGAGAAGGAAGGTTGCTTTACCACAATGCAGATGTATCTTTGCTTCGTTTCTTCTCCATCTTTTTGTTTTCCTAGCTAGGGAAGTTCCTGCTGCGCGCAGACCTGCAGCTGTAGTTCCTCTAATTTGTTTTTGTCTTTGTAATTGAAGTATTAAACTCTGAATTTCCTCCTAGTACCAGCAATAGTTTGTAACACAGTATATGAGCAGATTCGATAATTGTTTCCCTAGAGAATCAGCCTGCAGGGAACACCAGCAAACGAGGCCATAGTGTTGCATATCAATATTTTCGAAAAACCACTGTACATCTAATTATATATATGAATATAGCAGTTTCTATGCATGATATAATTCTAGTGTATAATTTTGGGCTGCGATTGAGGGATCGTGAATTGGTGCCAGATACAAAATGAGTGGATCACAGTGTGCTCAAGGTACAAAAAGGAAGAAATTAAAAGTGGCCGGTTTGGCTTGAGGATCAGATACCTTTACTATATGGAAATATCAACAACTAAGAAACCTATATGCAAGTCAATCAACTAATCTGATTTGCTGCCATGAGCTATTGACGATAGCACTACTCGAATTAAACATAAAGCTTGTCCTTAGAACATGGATTGCTTGTGAAATCAAGCTTGCAGCTGTTACATTGGTTTCAAACTAGTCCTATCTAAACCCTAAATTTTTCTAGGTGCTCACATATAGGCAGATTCAATGCAGCAGGCATTGTGTACCAGTCGCATGTAAGATCGATGAACATCAAAGGATTCACTAATAAGCGAAAGCATTCATATTCAACAAGATAAAAAACAAAGAACAACTTGAATTCGATAAGAAAATAGAATGAACACCTTCGTCAATAGGCACGGATGGAAGCTAAAGGAATAAAATCTTGATCATGAATACTCAAAACTGAATGCATATAGCTCTCTCTAATGAGGGAAAGTTAAATAAGAAGAAGATAGGGCCGGGAGGCTTATTGGTAACCAAGTTTGAGGTTCTTCTGGGGGTTTCTGTTTGATTTTTCAGTCAATGCCTTGTTGAAAAATGCAACGTTCAAAAACACAGATTTTCTCCTAAACATAAGGGTTCTGTTAATATTTGAATAACGATTGTTGATAATTAGTTACAGAAACCTCGAGTTTTGCGGGACTCAATTGCTTTGGTACGAGTTGAGCGAACCGGGATCAATATCTCACATCTAATATCTCGCCTTCTCCTCCTCTCTCTCTCTCGAACCTGAAACTCTCACTAGTCAGGCTTCTTGGAATTTTGTACTGTGCAGACGGGCACAGCCTCAGTGCTTCATGAAGCGTTGGGATACATAAGGTTCCTGCATGACCATCCAAACCAAACCCAGCAAAAATCCAATTTGTAGATGTTCTGTGAATGAATCAGTGGTATGTGAATTACTTGATGAACTGCTTCCACTTCCAATTTGTAGAACATAAAGTTTACTGATCAATCAGGAAACAAGGAGAGCTTCAGCGAAGCCTACATGAAATATGGCCACATTGGGAAGAAGGTAGTCCATTATATGCTCTCCTCATTCAGTTGGCTGTGGCACAATTGAAATGAGTTATTTATCAAGTCCATTATTTCAGATTACTTATTAAACTATGTCAAGTGTTTGTATGTGTGCACTGTGTATGTGTCTCCATCTGTGCTTGTATGTCTAATTAAAATGAGATAATTAATATGAGTTAAAATGTGATACTACTCTAGAGAGAAACAAATGCATGATAGATGTATAGTGCTATGTTAACATGAATTCAAATATTTCAATTCACCAGAGATCTCTTTGTAACTTGTTATCATGCTTATCGATTGATAGGAAGGCGGTGAAAATGAACGGGAAAGGGCGGATGCTGGAAGACCATAATCGTAAGCTTGGTAAAGATAGCGTGTGGAAAGACATGTTCCAGGATCCATGTTCCTGTCTCATTCTATTGCTACAGTGGGTGTATGCCTATCTTGGATGTATTTATAGTAACCCAGCATGTAAACTACTTTGCTATAACATATTAACCAAGTTGCATATGCAGAAATAATGGTGTAATTTTGAAGTACCCAACTTTGCTTCTTTTCTCTGTTCTGTGATAAAGATCAAGTAATGAGTCTAAATTTCTCAGCTTTCAATTTTAAAGTGGCAGAGACTAACAAACAAGTTCTATAATGCAAGTAGCTGAATAGAGATGGAGCAAAGACACAGCCAAAAATTGCATTTCATCTCACTTTTTGTCCTTCAACTGCACAGCCAACATTTACAGCTATACAAAAGCAAAAATCTATCAGGAACCAGGCACTCTTTTTTTTTTTTTTTTTACATTAGCTTCTATGAACATAAAATAAAACCCATCAAAGACCAACATGATTTCAGGATTGCTCATAGCCATCAAAGCAAAGCCGCCGGTAGTTCTTACAGAAAGCAGAATCGCCCACTCATACAGAAACGCCCGAACACTCAACCAAAATCGAAACTTTCTTCTCAAATACGCCCACTATCGATGAAGGACGCCGGCGGCGGGCGGAGGAGGACACCGGACGGCGGAGGCGGGCCGAGGTGGACGCCTGACTAATGATAGTTTCAGGTTCGAGAGAGAGGAGGAGAATCGAATGCGAGATATTAGATGTGACTTTTGAGAGAGAATGAGACGAAGTTGTGAGAAAATATGTTTTAAGATTGGTTGAAAAGATCTTGACCGTTGATTGAAAATAGACAGTCAGGATGTTATTAGGAAGTATTAGGAAAACTTTTTGGGCGGGGGAATCTGTATGTGATAAATGGTTACAATGACAAGCTCACCCAAAAAAAGGCCACGACAAGATTGAGCCGATCTTAGGATGTCTTTGTGGCCTAAAAGCCAAACCTAAACATATAACCAAAAAGAAAAAACGAAAGAAAAACATAAAGAAAACCAAAGATAATAGTTTCCTGACTATACTAGAGGATAAACGGAATAAAACCAAGTCTCCTCTAGCTTTATCATAAGCAAATTAAAATAACTACTCAGATGCCATTAAAGGCATCAAGCTACCATCCTGCTCCAACACCGCAGAATCCACAGCATTCTCTGCCTTTACAACGTTTGCTTCCATCTCAGCCTGAGGCACACTTGCCTCCACCACCAAGATATCTTCAACCCTAGCAACATCACTGTCCTCTTGCAAGATAGCCCTCGCAATTCTTTTGCGCTGTGTCTTGATCTCACGCACCTATCCTTCCTACCTCACCAGTAGCAACTTTAGGGTTATTCTTCCTGCTACGTGGACGTCCAACTTTGGACTTCTCAGCTGGGGAGACCATGATCATCCCATTCAAAGTCTTAAGAGAGAGCTTCGGTGCAAAGCCAAGGTGCACTTCTGCATTTTCCTGCAATGGTGTTATCACCATCTTTGCTCGCTTACTATACTACACTAAGGTGAGAGGTCGATTAGGCCTCTTCTTCCTTGTGATATCTTCAACCAAATGTGGATGGACAGTAGGTTATGCCATCGAACCAAAAGGTAGTGCCATAGGATCATTAGAAGCATGACCAAATTTAGCTGCCAAATTCATAACAACTTTACTTGGTAAATTCAGAACAGTAGCATTGGGATGGCCATAAAATGGATTCGGTGCCACCACAGACGAGGAGCTGCTTCCAAACTCGAAAACCCTAGCCCTAGGGTTAGGGTTAGGGTTTGGGGGGCATTCAAACAGCCTCACAATCTCAACCTTTGGGGTACTAGTACAACCTCCAGCAGGGTGCTCAAACATACCACACACACGGCAGAAACCTACCAACCACGTACATTTAATTGCAAATCTGGTATACACTTAGGCAACCTAAAATAGAATAAAGGCAGAAGAAAGGAATGAACTATATATTATTGTTCGAAAAAAATCGCTTGACAGAACCTTGAGGAGGTTTCTTTACCACAATGTTGATGTATCTTTGTTTCGTTTTTTCTCCATCATTTTGTTTTCCCTAATTAACAAGCGAAGTTCCTGCAAATGCAGACCTGCAGCTGAAGTGAGCCTCTAGTTTGTTTCTGTCTTTAAATTTGAACTCAAAATTTCCTCCTAGTACTAGCCTTTAGCGAGTAACACAGTATATGATCAATTCCGAATATTGTGTCCCTTGAGAATGAGCCTGCAAAGAACACCAGCAAACGAGGCCATGGTGTTGCATATCAATATTTTCGAAAACCACTGTATATTTAATTATATATATATGAATATAGCAGTTTCTATGCTTAATATGATTTCAGTGTATAATCTTGGGCTGTGACTGAGGGATTGATGAACTGGTGCCAGATATAAATCGAGTGGATCAGATTGTGCTCAAGGTACAAAAAGGAAGAAATTACATTGGTTTCAAACTTTTTTTGATTACAACATTGGTATCAAACTAGCCCTATCTAAACCCTAACAATTTCTATGTTTTCACATATAGGCAGATTCAATGCAACAGACATTGTGTATCAGTCACATGTAAGATCGATGAACACCAAAGGATTCACTAATAAGCGAAAGCATTCATATTCAACAAGATCAAAAACAAAGAACAACTTGAATTAGGAAAGGAAATAGAAAATAAGCACAAATGGAAGCTAAAGGAATAAAATCTTGATCATGGATAGTCAAAACTGAATGCATATAGCTTGCTCTAATGAGAGAAACTTAATAAGAAGAAGATAGGGCCGTGAGACTTGTTGGTAACCAACTTTGAGCTTCTTCTAGGGGTTTTTGTTTGATTTTTCAGTCAATGAGTTGTTGTAAAATGTGACGTTCAAACACATAGATTTTCTCTTATACATAAGGGGGGAGGGGTTCTAATAAGGATTACTAAGTTAAAGATTAGTTAAGTTAACTTTCTCATTAATCGTTTTTTACACCCACTTTTCAGTTACATTTTTTCATCTAAATCGTTCAGTTTTTAGGTCTATATTTCAGCCAAATTAGTAATTATGATACTTATATATATAATTGAGCTATATCCCTAGAACAATCCTTAATTAAGGTTCGTCTGTAAGTTATGATACTTATATATATCCATTTTTCTGAGTAAATTGAAAAAAAAAAAATACATCAATTTTTCTGATTTGTCACTAGTTGTGTGCAAGCATTCATCCTCACTTGAAGTTATTGATACGCATGAAATTAGAGGTAGAGCCTTAATCTCTTCAACGGGAGAATGGAAGATGAGGAAGATGGACATAAATATATAGACGGTTAGACTTTGAGAGAACCAATGATGCAGAACTATAATTAACTGAATTAGTCTAATTTTAGTTTTGCTGAAATAACACTCATGTTTAAGGAAATTATATTTCCGTCATTCTGTTATGTGTCTTGCCCTAATACACATAGGATTGGTTAATCCAGTTTTCTTATCAGAATAGATTACAGTTGATAGAACTTCTAGATCATTCGGGAGACTCTATGTAATGCATATAAATTGACATTTCTATCAATGAATAAGTAGACTGTTATTCTCGTTATATTTTCTCCTTCAATACGTTATCAGCACTTTGCTCTGACCCGAGCTTGATAACGAAAAACCCTAACCCTAGCACCAAAAAAAAAAAAAAAAAAAAAAAAAAAAAAAAAAAAAAAAAAAAAACGCCTCCAGCTACCTCAGCCTAGCCTTCAGCTGAGTCCTAGTTCTGAGAACCCTTCGGTGACCTCCTGCCTCACTACAACGCTTCACCCCAACCCCCCCTTCCGGACCTCCGGTTCCGGCAGCCGCTCTCGGCAAAAACCCGGCGTGTCTCTCCAGCTGAGACCCGATCCTGCAACACAACCCAGAAATTTGCTTTGGGCACCCACGACCCTTAGCGCGCTGGCATGCACGACCACCACACTAGCTCCGGCGGAACAAGCTGGCCCGGTCACCTCTGAAGTCAGCGCGCCCCTCAGACCTGAGAACCCTGCACAGCGACCTCTGCTTTGTAGCTCCGACTCGCCCCCGATCCGGCGCTCTTTTCCTAGCTTCGGTGAACCCTGCGCAGACTCGTGTCTGCATCACCGAACCACCAATCCAGCGAATCTCGGCACCCTAGATCTGCAGCACCTTGACGAGCGCCACCCGAAACAAGCAGTGCACTTGTTCCCGCCGACGACAGCCACAGCTAGCCTCACTAGCGTCTGTCCTAGCCCCGCCCCGGTCCAGCAAGCCCTGGCTCTCCAGTCGAATCCAAACCGGCGCACCTGTGTAGCCCATCCAATCTGGCAGCTTAGCCTCGCGCGCCGTCTCGCCTAGTCCGGCGCTCTCTCCTCCATCTCCGAGCGCCGGTAGCCCAAATCATACTCGGATCCGAAGGCAGAAGAATACATACCATTGTACGAGGGGCAAAACGGTAAATTTTTCTACTCCGGGTAATAAGTTTTTACCCCATGAGTAAAATCAGTTTATTTACTGAAGTAATTCTTTAATTAGTTTTACTGTTTATATTATATGGTGAATATGACTAACCATATGTTTATATTTTTCATGAAATTTTTCGCATGACGGATCGTGATGGAATTGCAAGAGTAACTTTGTAGCACGCACGCATGAAAATTGCAAGGGCAACTTTTCTTAAACACAATTTATTTGGCAAACTAGCAAGTAAGCTTTTATAAAAGTTGCCGCTTTCGAATTTCAATTAATTCCATAGCCGGGCTTCATAGCCTTCTTCTACCCCCACCTTTCTTATAACGTGGGTTGATGTGAGGAATTGGGACCCCTCACATCAAAGTTGAAATTTGTGACAGTTTGACAAGTCATGGTATTACGACGAAATATTGTCGTGGTTAATAAAGGGATAAACATCGATTTGCGACGGAAATTGTCGCGGTTAACATCGATTAGTGACGAAAATTGTCACAGTTAATATTGATTTGTGACGGAATTTGTCACGGTTCACATCGAATTGAGTTACCATAAATTTTGGTCTTAACCTAATTCAATACTTGGAATTAATTATCATATCTCGATAATGGTTAATCTTCCATCTTGTTGTTGAAATATTTGACCGAAATATGAGCTCTGAATTTGACATAAAAAAAAAAGGTGACGAATTTCATGTCACCAGTTCTGAAAAGAGGGAGAGGCAACGCCTCGAAACCTATATGTCATAAAAAAGATTGGGTCAGCAAATGAAAGAAAAATCTTGTTATTGATGTGGTTCTACATCTGTTCATTAATTGCAAAGAAGTAATAATATGGTCAATGTACAAGAAATATATGGAGTTCTTGAAACACGAAACTCACTATATGGAAGAAGATGAGATCATTATTCTCACAGTTACGGATTTTAAAAGCAAACGGTATATTGTGGAAGATATGAAGCATATGACTTCGGTTTAATAGTCTAAGTGACTACAAATCCGTTTGTTTTTTCAAGTTTTTTGTGAAAGCATACACCTCACATATTTGACTAAAGTTACTTAGTCGTTATATTTTGAATTAAATTCATGGTCAAGACCTCGATACAATTGTTGGCATATATATTCGAATTTTATCTGGCACATATGGTTTGATCTACATAAGCTATATGTTAATGCAATATATCGCATTACAACATGACACTACATTGGACCACCAGTCATTATAAGGTGACGTTTCTAAAGGCTAAAATATCATAATGTTGCGCAATGCACATCAGTTTTGGATCAAAAGAGGATTTGTAATGTCAAGTGTGGCACAATGCACACTTATACAATTGCAAAAGCATTACAAACAAGAGTCGTTTTCTACACTCTTTAGCGGATTTATACAATTGCAAAAAGAAAATTGTGTTACGCTAAATGTCATTCAAAATTGGATGTTGAAAAATCATCCTCTTTCTCTACAAGAACCAACAGTGAGCCGTTGGCGGTGGTGCCACCCCTATATATAGCGCTCACGACCTGGTTTGCCAACTTTGACATGTTCTAAGCCTTGTTTTGTCCATCTTTGTAGTATTTTACATGTCATGGAATACACTCTAATGGGTTCCAATACCTTTTTTCAATCTCCATCGAAATTGTTAACATATTTCGGTTTCTATGTCTTGACATAAGACTGTTGTCTCTACATTTTGGTATATGAATGTGTTGTAGCGAGATTGAGTGCTTAGCTTATTGCAAGGAATAGACAACTATTCATGGATTTAGTATTTTATAAATCCGTTGTGACTACGATGATTAGATCATCACAAATAATCAAAGAGCGGATTAATGCTCAAGTTTCAATGCCTAATGGTGTTATGATTAAAGTCACACGTGCCTTTATGCATAAGGAAGCAATCGAACCGTGCTATGACTTAATGATATTCACGCCAACATTTATCACTTGTAAACACATTATGAGAATTGATGAGAATTTCTTATGTATCACTATAATGAATGCGCAACATTCATGAGTCACTAAGATTCGGTTAATTGAATCGGTTATTGTCACCAATGATGAGAATGGAGACATCGACTCATGTAGGCTTTAACATAAATCGTCCGGGACAATTTTAGACTTGTTTTGATGATCCGTATACTATAGAGTAAAGACTCTCACGGACATCCTTTCTTTTGAGCAAAGTAACCATCGAGATCAAAGATCACCAAAATACAACTTGGTGGAGCCATGAGCAATGCTCACGGCCTATAAATGGTATTAAAGCCGTCCGCGTCATCCTCATATACAATAGAGGCACTACTCATGCTTTCACAAGCACATATGACGCAAAAGAACCCCCATGATCTCTCATTGGCCATGCTCGTTAATCGTTTTTGTAAAGCCTATTCTTTAGCAAAGATTAGGAGCGACACCTTCCTACGCTAAAGACAATGTATATAGGCTAGCATATAAACAAGATGTTAAGTCGTTGTTCACTAAGTAAGACATTACAATGTCTATAAGTGATTCTACAAGAATGATACATAAGATGTTGGCTTAATGGCTTCTCATTGTTCACTTTGTGGCATAATGATGCTATGGTGATGTTCACAATGGTTTAACTCAAGCCATAACAATTAGATGTTATGGCGAATCTTAACAATGATTGAAAAGTTGAAAAAACCTAAAATTTCCAGTTTTTTCAGCTTGCGGACCAGTCATTGTGATGACCGGTTCACCAAATTGTAGACCGGTTCTTGAGGTTTCGTTTGGAGACGTGAAAGGTGGTGAACCGCTCAACATAAGTGTTCACGGACATCCAGCGACTCCGACGGACGGTTCGGCACGTTTTAGGCCGGTTCCGTCGTTGAGGCTAGCGATTTTGCAATCCTAACACCCATGTCTACCTGCTTACAAAATTTGGTAGCGTTTGGAGCTCTGGAAAATAGTGAACTGTTAAAGGAAGAGTAAAACAGAGGTCCGGTTATGCTGGCAGTCGGTTCAACCGGTTTCTTTTTTACCAGTCCCGGTGGTAAGGCCAGCGGTTTTTTGGACCTGTAAGACCAACGACTACAGGTTGTAGCAGGGTCATAGTTTTACTTATTCATCTTTACCCACCATCATTCAAATCTTTATGTTACGGTTGTAACGGTATGCATATTTGTTAACGGATTGAGTTAACGTTCTACAGTCTATATCGTCCACATGTTGTATGTGCCAAATTGCGCCTCCACAAGCGCACAATGATGGATTATTTATGATGAATATTGTTTTTGAATAAGACATGAGCTTCCGACTATGATCCGCTTATATAAGGACCTTGACAGACGATCTCTTTTATGTCACTTTGTTGAGCCAGTCTTCCCGTCGTTAGGGGGAGATAAGAACAAAAATGTTCAAGTAGAATGACTTGGAATTGTCGTGGTTTGTCCCTACTGTGTCTCATCAAGTTCCCTAAAGTGACGAGATCACATATACATGTTGCAAACATGCCTGCAAGGATTGATGTCCGGATAAGAGGACATGTTGATGTCCAGATAAGAGGACATGTCGTCACCCATAGATGGTGGCATTGTGACACCAAAAATGTGGTAGATGGTGTCGCTAGGCCATGGCTACCACGATTTAGGGGGATGCCACTTGGTTCGATACATACTCGTCAAGGAAGAATGCGAGTTTGGCACAACTTGATCATTTGATCAATGATACTCATTCGTCTGTTATTTCTGGATTATGGTCATCATTGGAGGACGCCTCAATGTCAATAGCAATCCATATAGAGATCTCTATATTTAGTAATTACACCGATGTACATGATGATGTGTTTTAATGAGTTTGATATCAAACCATACTTCGTTGAGAAAATACCAACGTTGTAGATTGGCCTAAATGGAAAGATGCGATCCAGTTTAAACAAAGAGATAGTTCTTTGGTCAGGTGACGCCGACACCTCAAGTGTATACTCTATCAGTTATGTCTTTGTTAGAAAACGTAGTGAGAAAAAGAGTTTTGACTCACCTTCTGGCGTAAGGTCTCTCACAAACGCCCTGGAATCGACTATGATGAGATATACTCTCGTAATGGATGTCATTGCACTCCACTACCTTGTCAGTTAGGTAGTTTCTGAAAAACTGAACAAGCAGCTTGTGGTCACAACTTATCTCTGTTGGGAACTAAGAGATGTACATAAAGATATTGAATAGATCGGTTTTCACCCAAATCAAGTGGCTCCTGACCACGGAGCGCGTTTGCAAGGTATTTGCTTAGTATCTATTTGATGGGGAAGGGATATGAAGAATTATGCCTATTTGCGTGTAAAATCTGGATGAATCGTGATAAACTCTTGTTAAACTAAGAGATGCCACTAATCCAAAATTAAGAATGAAAGGATCTTGGGAACACTTGGTCTTGTAAGTGAGGACCGTTATTGATGATGCTTATTCATCTGTCGGCTTAAGGCAATCTAAAGGACGATAAAGTTATGCCTATATGTATCCCTTGATCGGTCGAAATCTTGAGAAGACTCATTTCGTACACATGACGAAGAAGTCTTGGGAGAAATTCTCCATCTAAGTACGGTAGCACATTCATGTACTTGTAACAATATGCTCGACTCGACATCTCATTCACTATAAACTTGTAAGGCCAAGTTCTCCTTGGTCATTCAACTCTCTAGTGGTCGAACAGCTTCGCTCCCTCTTAGATGAGTGTGAAGGAACATCAAAGTAATGGCCGGATGCGCCCATGCAACGCCAATGTAATGGCAGTGATTCCTTCTATGAAAGGTTTAGGCTTATTCATCCCTACAGAAAGACACATCAAATACGAAATCAGAATCTGCCCAGTTTCGTAGGTCAACTTCCACCAGACTTACAGGATAGCCCACTTGTTGGAAAATTGTGAAATTGGTACCATTGGAAAGTTCTATGTGTCTACTTTCCAAGGACACCAACCATTTGATCACACCTATCATATTGAGTAAGTTATGGCTATTTTCGTAAAGTATAACGGATCTGTCCGAGAATCTGCTTTTGCAAAACAGTCAACTTTGACAGAGCTTTGTGATCAGCTCAAGATGAACTAGGTTATGGAACTTATATGTTGGAAAGCTACGTGTGTCTAGTTTCCATAACTTTATACGGTTTTTCCATACCTATTGTATCGAAGACGTTATGACTATTTAAGTACACGAAGGTCATGCCATGCGTGATTATGATTTTCAACGCGAACTTATGTTTTGAGTTGTTAGGCAACCTTCTCCTTAAAGATCAAAATAATGCTAAGTATAGCAGGTCTGATCTAAGGATATTGTGGCTGGATTTAATGACTAAATCGTTGCCCAAGTCTACTTTTGAAGTATGTGAAGTGCATTTGCTTGCGCCATTTATCTGTACTCCGAGATTGAGTTACCAATCAGGGGGAGTCTACATGCATCACATGTTATCTTCAATTGTGGTTGGTGCATTGTGCTCTTTTTCTCTTCGTCCAAGTCTTTTGTTTTACCCACGAGGTTTTTTTTTTACTTGGCAAGGTTTTTACCGAGGCAACACCATAAGCACCATGTCATATTAGGGACGCAACACAAGGGAGAGTGTTTACGGAAATTATATTTCCGTCCTTCTGTTATGTGTCTTACCCTAATACACATAGGATTGGTTAATGCAGTTTCCTTATTAGAATAGATTACAGTTGATAGAATTTCTAGATCCTTTGGGAGACTCTATGTAATGCCTATAAATAGGCATTTATATCAATGAATGAGTAGACTGTTATTCTCGTTATCTTTTCTCTTTCATCAACTCAGACTTAAAAAAACCGGTCTTAACTTTCTATATATATAAAAACATCTCAGGTAAACATGCATGTTGAGATATATAAACAATGTGCAGAAAACTGAATGTCTCCTAGGTTTTTTTTTTCAGGCATCTATAATATTTATGAGTATTGCACCCTAAGGGCTTAAGAGAATATGATAGAGGTTGAGATTGATAGAAGAGAGAATCCGAGTGATGAAATCATAATACCAAGATTTGTGGTTTTGAAATCAAACAACAACAACAAATACCTGAGCTACACAAAGGTTAGTGAGGGAAGTGTTGATCAGTGCCCACAGGATTTCTCAAGTTCTTTGGTGAAGAAGTTGGGAGCCATTATGCAAAGTTCGAAGTGGAAATGGCAAAGAGCAGTGAGAACCAAGGACTAGTCCATATAAAATGTTGCTACAACAATAAATACTTGGTAAGGCTTCTTGGGACAAATACGCCAGACCATGATCGTAGGATTGTTGCGCAAGCTGAGAAGCCGGAGGAGAATAGGTCGAAGAGTTCGTGTACCTTGTTTGAGCCTATTATCACTATAGAAGAATTAAGTGATCCAATTGTTGATGAGGAGGATGATGATCATGCCACTAGTGATGGTGGTGATGGTGAGAATGATGATATTGTCGAACAACGTCAAGATCCGGAAGTCATCGATACTCATCCTGATTCTGATGTCATCGAGCACCTTCAAGATCATGATGCCACTGATGATACTCAAAATAGTGGCAATGCGAGGTTAGATAAAGGTTGTCAAGATCAATATTTCGATAGAGATGAATACAACATGCCTCAGGATCACCAAGAAAATGAAGTAGTTAATCGCAATGATAACGAGGAGACCAACAACGACGACGATAACGAAAACGATAATAATGTTGGTCTTGCTCGTCGTCAACGAAATGAAATGAATAGGAAGAGAATGTTAGTGCATCTTCGCCATGTCCAACTCGGACACTACATAGGCTTGCAGAGAGACAATGTCAATGCACAACACCTCAAGGGAGGCTTATCTACTTCACCTGACAATACTACCAACAACACTACAAATGAGAATAATAACAATACTGATCAAACAAACCGTACCGGTGAGAATAATAGCAGTACGAATGATCAGCCTAACATTACAAATGAGAACAATAGCAATACAAATGATCAAGCTAACTTTACAGATGTGGCAACACAATGTGACTTGTTTACTGCCATTGACTGGGAATCATTGGTGATATTTCCTAAACACGTGGCATTTAGAGGAGATAACGGAGAATTCCTAACTACGATAGGCGTAGATGGTTTGATGGTGATATGTGTTTGGAGTACCAAGGTGATGACTTCAGAGATGAAATGGCAGCCCACGAAATTTTTACTAATTCAGACGGAAGCATCCGTATAAAATCCAATTATTTAAACAGGTTCTGGTGTCGTAGGCCAGGTGAACTATTTCTACCTGTCCCTGGATGACGAACCGGGATTTGTCCTGAGGTCACGAGTCGGGAGGTCGAATTGTTGAAACCGAGTCTTTCACCTACACAAGTAGTAATGCGTCAGGAGTCGGGACTGGGGTGGCCCAGTCTTCGACTCTCCGATGCTTAAGTTAGCGTTTAGTTGCTACTTGCAGAGTACGGGAATTTGGAAGGAGTTTTATGGACTTACCTCTTTCGGGAGTTTGTGCCTGTTTTATAGGCCAATGTCAGGTGCTGTGGCCTCAGTCCTCGATGTGGGACTGTCTGTGGTCCTCTGCGGCACCCCCCCTTTGGGGGGTGTTCTGCCGCCGGAGAGTGGACCTAGCAGGTGGATTGCTACCGGACCTTCGCTCTTTGGGTACCCATGAAGGGCTCGCTGGTGCTGTCTTGCCCGGAATAATCTCTGGCGACCGGGTAATTGTGTTATATTCTCGGCTTGGCCAAGTATTTTGGCTATGTACTAACAAGTCCCCAAGTCCCCGGTCCAAGAGAGCTCTTGGGTGGGGAGTTATTCCTTAGATGCCGAGAATATGTTTTACCTGGTCGCTGGAGGCATGGTGTCGAGTCCCCAAGTCCCCACACGAGGGTCGCGAGGTGACAGTGGAAGGTTCCGAGAATCTGAAGCGGACGATCTCGCCATGTCGCACGTGTGTCATAAATGGCCAGTTTATGAGGGGCACGTGGTCATTCACGCCGAGTGTTAAGGTCGTAACGGTTCGCGGTGGTGGGCTGAATGGTTTGTGCTGGTGGTGTAACTATCCGCGTTGGTGGCGTGACCGTTCGTGTTGGTGGCATAACTGTCCGCGCTGATGACGTGACAGTTCGCGCTAGTGGCGTAACAGTTCGCGCTAGTAGCGTAACAGTTCATGCTAGTGGGCGGAATGGTTCGCGCCTTTGTGTTTCGTCTTCGCCTCACGTGCGTAGTTAATGCGCGTGCGCAGGGGCGTGGGGGCGTCGTAAATGCATTTATGATCGTGGTCCACATGGCTGTGCCCTGGCTGTATAGTGGTAGGGTCTGAGTGGGATGTCTATAAATAGACCTGGGGGAGACTGGAGGAGGGAGTAATTCTCGATTTTCTGCAGAGGTTTTGGTTGGGTTGTGAAATCAAAGCTGGGGAATGTCCAATTTCACCCTCGATCGATTGTGTGCGAGCGCTCGGCTGTTTGCAACCAGCTTCACTACCACTACGCGTATCCCTCGTTTCAAGGTATGAACTTGTCAATTTTTGTTTTGTTGCTGGGTTTGTGTTCTGTTATCTGGAGTTGATAGGGATTGTTCGTATTTTTGTGATGTTGGTAGGAGTTCTAGAGTAAGGGATTGATTGGTTTGCTGTCGGGTTGGTTAGGGTTAAGGTAGTGGGTGTAACTTGTGAGGGTGTAGGGTATGACAGATCCGGTGTGGGTGTCCAGCGAAGAGACTGTGCCTGTCTCTAGTTCGCTTGATTCTGATTCGGACACCTTGCACCGGCGGGAGGAGGAGTTAGATGAGCTTATGGCGAAAATTGCCCTTGATTTAGGGGAAGGCATCCCTATTACGGATGCCGGGTCTCACGTGTCCTCATTTGACCCTCTCTTGCAGGAGGTAGAGGATTTTAGCATGGCAAGATCTCGGGAGGAGGATGATTCGTTTTGGGAACCTCCTGGCGAGAGTATGCCTTGTCGGAGCTTAAAGCACTTCGACATAATTGGAGTATTCCTGACGAGGTCTTGCTGCGGCCGCTTGGTAGGGGTGTGAAATTTTGGGACTCGTCGGGCAATTTCACGTTGGTATACGAGTACCAACGTAGATGCGGGCTGATGTTCCCGCTGCCCCCATTCGTGCAGTACATACTGGCGTGTTTGCATGTCGCCCCGGGGCAAGTCACCCCCAATATGTTAAGGCAGATATTAGGGACGGGGGTGCTTTTTCGCCTTCTGAGGCAGGAGTTCCCCAATTTTGAGGAGTTTAATGCCTGCTGGCATATGGGGTGGTGTGCAAAGAAGGGCAGCCGGGGCTGCGTGACGATGAAGTCCCGAGGGAAGTTTAAAGTCTTGGTGGAAGACTTGCCTACGTCGACGAATGAGAATTGGCGGCGGAAGTGTTTTCTAGTGGGGGGGGGGGGCAGTGGCAGGAGTGGCATGGATATCCCTTCCGGGTGCCCGGGGCTTTCCAGAAAATAGGTACCGTGTTCTTGTGTCTTTGTGGTACTTTACTTTGTTCTGTTCTGCCCTTGTTGACTGCTAGCTTTGTGTAGTGCCCCAAGAATATAATCTAACCGAGTTGATGGAGCGTCAGATACGCCGGGTGACATAGGCATTCGAGTGTAGGAGCTTTTACCGGATATGCCGCCTTGGCATATACAGCCATTTCGGCTATGCCTGGGTTCCAGGTCTATATTGTGGTTGTTGTGGTCCCTTTTTATGCTTGTTGGTCTCTTTCTGACATTCTGTTTTTTTTTTTTTTTTTTTTTTTTTTTTTTTTTTTTTGCAGTGACAATGCGGCGGGTCGCGAAAGAAGGAAGGTCCATACGACAAGGTGTCGGATAAGGACGTGCTGAAGGGGTTGCGTGCCGAGGCTGATCACGCCAAGCGGTACGACTTTGACCTGGAGACCGGCGAGGGGAAGGAGGTGGAGCTGGGTGATTGTGAAGATTTTTTGAGATTGAATCTGGCGGATGAGGATTACGCCTATTTGCTTCCCTTGGTGGCAGAAGCAATGGGTTTGGGCGTCCAGGAAGTGGATGTGGAGGAGACACAGACAGAGGGTGGTGATCGCGAGTAAGAACAAAGTCAGTCCCCGTTGGAGGAACCTGTCGCGGAGCCAGAGGGTGTGGAGTGTCACGCCCCGGTTCTTAAGTTATTTTACGGTAATTTACTTTGGTAATATTTTGGTCTTTTACCGTTTTAAGTAACCGTTTAATATTTAAGACTTCAAAGTTGACTTTTATTTTGGTTTGGATTTTGGAAAAACTTTCTTCATGAAAGTCATAGAGGATGTTATTACGAGTTCGTAGACATGTTATGCGTTAAAATCGGAGTTAGCATGGAAAAGTTATCAATTAAAAATGTAAGTTTTATTGGGGTATTATTTTGGGGTGTTAAATTTTAGAGTTGGGTTATGTTTATAAAGTTGGACCGGGCCCTTGTTTTTGGTCAAAGGCCCAAAAACATTTCTCCTCCCTCCCAATTTTCTTCTCCCTCCGCTCGGAAACTTTCGGCCGTCCGTCCGCCGCCGTCTGGCCATCGTTCGCCACCGCACCGGTCCCAAACGGTCGGCCTCCGACCCAGCTTCCATTCTAGACCGGTGGCAGCCCCCCTAGCGCCGCCGAGAAGCCGCAGCTGAGCCCGGAAGTTTCGACTGCCCGGAACTTCCCGTTGCCGAAACTCTCTCCTTCGGCCGCCACAGCCGGAGATGCAAGGCTCAAAAGGAAGCCCTCCTCCCGTGGAGCAATCCCTCCAAAGGACTCCCTCCCTCTTGAGCTAGGTAAAGAGAAATCGGTGTTTGAAATTATAGGGCTTTATTGGTGTTTTCGTTCGATTGGCATAGTTAGGCTTGGAATTGGTGATTGTGCTAGTTAGGAAAGTTGTAGAGAAGATTGAGAGGAAGATGCTGTTAAAATTTGGTAGCTTTTGCTGGTCGCCGGAGTCGGCCGCCGGCCGCCGCTGTTTTGGGAAATTTTGTAGTTTTTGATGTGAAATATTAAGGGGATGTTAATGATGTGAATTTAGGAATTTTTGGAGGAATTTTGGATAGGTTTGAGATTTTTCGAAGTTTGGTATTTTAGCCGTTATTTGGGATAGAATCCGGCCGTTAGATTATTGTTGTTTCGGCCGTAGAAGGTGGATTTAAGGCCGCCGGTATTTGTGGTGAAGTTTGGACGGTATCAATTTTAAGATTTGCAAAGTTGGGCAAGAATGAGAGTAGATAAGGCCACATTTAATTTTGCCTATTTTTAATTAAGCGTTGGTATATAGTTGAGGATTTAATTATGTTCTTGGATCAGGACATGAGGAAGCTCGAGCAGAAGAGGCTTCGGACCGACTTCAGGCTTAGGCCTAATTTGTGAGTGTACTTTTGGTTTAAATAATGTGCATGCAATTATTTATTTGGTTGGACCATTTGACGTCATTTTTATTTGACGATTTTACTCATTGTGGTGAGTTACCAAAAATGGGATTTTCGGTAAATTATAATATATTTTTAAGGAGATAGCGATATGTGTCTGTCCACCTTAATGACATAGTATATAACTGCATTATGGTGTGACGTGAGCGTTGGACGCAAGCGTAGTAGCCTTATATGAGTGTTTAATTCATATAAGGGGTATGGGCACATATTTATACACCCGTCTGTCCACCTTAATGGTGTAGTGTATCACCGCATTAAGGCGTGACGTAAGCGTTGGACGAGAGCGTAGTAGCCCTATATAGATTATTATTAATTTATATATGGAGTATGGGCGAGTGTAAATACATACATATATATATTTTAGCCTGAGAGCTTGTATTTTGATATATAGTTTTGAGTTGTAGAGGCTCGATATTTATAACGATAAGAGAATTATCGTTTAAGACATGCATTCGTTTTCTTTGAATAAAATTGGGAAAGCATAAATGTTAATAAATATTTTCTTTATTTATTTTTGTCCACTCACTCTAATTATTGCGAATGCTTTTCCCCTGGGCTCTTCATTTTAAAAATGTCCAGTCTGCAGAGTTCGAGTAGGAGACGACGAGGCATAGTTACCCATTTCTCAGCCACATTTCACCAGTAGGTTACCTGTTTAACCTACTAGAGTATTTTCCTGCTCCTCTAGTGTATAGTAGCTCTGAATACTCTTTGGGATTTATCGTATAATATTTCTGGTGGTGTGCTTAGACTTTTGTTGTATTTTAGAATATACGAAGTTTGTAATTATATTCTCACTTTCGTATAATTGTGGGTTGATTTGGAGGATGCTCAATAATTTTTAGGAAAGTAACACTTTAGTTTTCTAGGTTAGGGTTGTCCATTTTCAAGGGAGGTTTGCTTATCGGTAAATTTTCCTTGGAGGTGGTCTCCGCAAGACTTAGTTCGGGTTTCAGGGTGAAATTCGGGGTGGGTCTTGACAGTTGGTATCAGAGCTTTAGGTTTCATTTCCTACCTCCTTGATACTACCATATTTGTCTAAGAAGCACGTAGTTCCTATAGAGTGGTGATCCGACTGCGGCGGATTCAGTAGCATTTTATGTTTTGGATGCTATGTGTTATTGGGTATGTGTGATAGTTCTATTAGTCTTGTGGTCAGACTTTTTCTTTTGGTCAGCAGCAGCAGTTTTCTGGATGCTTTGAGTGTGGTAGTCTGGACCATTTCAAGAGAGATTGTCCTTTATTGTCTCAGAGGACCACCCCCACTCCTACTCAGCCAGCCAGTCAGTCTTCAGCCAGAGGCTCCAGTATTGGTACTCATGGCAGTTCAGCAGCCAGAGGTGGTTCTCAGCAGGGTAGTGGTCAACGCGGACGTCCCATGACTCGTGCCAGACTTCATGCTATGACTCAGCAGGAGGGTCGTCCTTCTCCAAATGTCATCATTGGTACGTTATTAATTTTTGGCCAGCCAGCTTTTATTTTAATTGATCTTGGAGCCACGCATTCATTTATGTCTAGTAGATTTGTCCTCCATGTCAATGTGCCATCATCGTCTCTTCCAGGCGAGTGGCATGTGTCTCTACCCTCCGGTGAGGTGATGAGAATAAATTGGGTGTATAGTGGTTGTGAAGTATTGGTGGAAAGGACTAAGTTTAAGGCGGATCTAATCCCTTTAGATATTGTGGAGTTTGATGTGATCTTGGGAATGGACTTTTTAGAGCCCTATAGAGCTATGGTAGATTGTTTCCGAAAAGAAATGGTGCTTCGAAGTCCAGATCGATTTGAAGTTGCATTTCATGGAGAAAGAGATGTTATTTCAAGTTGCTTGATATCAGCTATTACTGCTAGGAAATTGTTAAATAAAGGTTGTCAGGCATATTTAGCTCACATTGTGGATACAAGTATGGGAGTGTTGGGAGTAGAGGATATTCCTGTAGTAAGAGAGTTTCCAGATGTTTTTCCCGAGGAGTTGCCTGGATTGCCTCCTATAAGAGAGATTGATTTTTCTATCGAATTACTTCTCGAAACTATGCTTATCTCATAGGCACCTTACAGAATGGCTCCAGCAGAATTGAAAGAGTTGAAGACTCAACTGCAGGAGTTGGTAGATAAGGGTTTTATTCGGCCTAGCAGGTCTCCATGGGGTGCTCCGGTGTTGTTTGTTTAGAAGAAAGATGGCACCATGAGACTATGCCTTGATTATAGGAAGCTAAATCAAGTCACAGTGAAGAATAAATATCTGTTACCCCGTATTGATGATTTATTTGATCAGTTGAGGGGTGCTTCTGTTTTCTCAAAAATTGACTTGAGATATGGTTATCATCAGTTGCGGATCCGAGAGAATGACATAGCCAAGACTGATTTTCGATCACGCTATGGTCATTATGAGTTTGTGGTGATGCCTTTTGGACTTACTAATGCACCAGCTGCGTTCATGGATCTCATGAATAGGGTGTTTAGTCCATATCTTGACCGGTTCGTGATCGTATTCATAAATGACATTTTGGGTTTTCTGTAATTACTTAACAAAGGGTTATATAGATTGATTGCGCATAAGCTTACGGATGCGATCATACCAGCAATAATGCACCGGATCCCATCAGAACTCCGAAGTAAAGCTTGCTTGGGCGAGAGTAGTACTAGGATGGGTGACCTCCTGGGAAGGCCTCGTGTTGCATCCCTCTTTTTTGCATTTGCGCCGTATGTAACTCGCTTTTATTTTAATTTTAATTTTTTTTTCCTTTCTTCTCGTTACTCGTTCGCAACCGCGCCGAAGGCTTACGTAGCTCGTACTAGAAGAGGTTCAAGGTCATGTACAGGTCGACGGGAAATACATACCCACGGGGCGCGGGCAGAAGCGACCGATCGAGGCATGCAGGTGGGTCGTGTCTTGGGATCTGGGTTGAGTTAATATTAATCGCAACGGTATTATTTCATTTTGGGTTTCGCCGTATGGACTTAAGGTTTTATATACGTTTTCTACGCCGGTAATTTGCTAGCTATAGTTTCATCTTATGTTTTCTGTAATTACTTAACAAAGGGTTATATAGATTGATTGCGCATAAGCTTACGGATGCGATCATACCAGCAATAATGCACCGGATCCCATCAGAACTCCGAAGTTAAGCTTGCTTGGGCGAGAGTAGTACTAGGATGGGTGACCTCCTGGGAAGGCCTCGTGTTGCATCCCTCTTTTTTGCATTTGCGCCGTATGTAACTCGCTTTTATTTTAATTTTAATTTTTTTTTTCCTTTCTTCTCGTTACTCGTTCGCAACCGCGCCGAAGGCTTACGTAGCTCGTACTAGAAGAGGTTCAAGGTCATGTACAGGTCGACGGGAAATACAAACCCACGGGGCGCGGGCAGAAGCGACCGATCGAGGCATGCAGGTGGGTCGTGTCTTGGGATCTGGGTTGAGTTAATATTAATCGCAACGGTATTATTTCATTTTGGGTTTCGCCGTATGGACTTAAGGTTTTATATACGTTTTCTACGCCGGTAATTTGCTAGCTATAGTTTCATCTTATGTTTTCTGTAATTACTTAACAAAGGGTTATATAGATTGATTGCGCATAAGCTTACGGATGCGATCATACCAGCAATAATGCACCGGATCCCATCAGAACTCCGAAGTTAAGCTTGCTTGGGCGAGAGTAGTACTAGGATGGGTGACCTCCTGGGAAGGCCTCGTGTTGCATCCCTCTTTTTTGCATTTGCGCCGTATGTAACTCGCTTTTATTTTAATTTTAATTTTTTTTTTCCTTTCTTCTCGTTACTCGTTCGCAACCGCGCCGAAGGCTTACGTAGCTCGTACTAGAAGAGGTTCAAGGTCATGTACAGGTCGACGGGAAATACATACCCACGGGGCGCGGGCAGAAGCGACCGATCGAGGCATGCAGGTGGGTCGTGTCTTGGGATCTGGGTTGAGTTAATATTAATCGCAACGGTATTATTTCATTTTGGGTTTCGCCGTATGGACTTAAGGTTTTATATACGTTTTCTACGCCGGTAATTTGCTAGCTATAGTTTCATCTTATGTTTTCTGTAATTACTTAACAAAGGGTTATATAGATTGATTGCGCATAAGCTTACGGATGCGATCATACCAGCAATAATGCACCGGATCCCATCAGAACTCCGAAGTTAAGCTTGCTTGGGCGAGAGTTGTACTAGGATGGGTGACCTCCTGGGAAGGCCTCGTGTTGCATCCTTCTTTTTTGCATTTGCGCCGTATGTAACTCGCTTTTATTTTAATTTTAATTTTTTTTTTCCTTTCTTCTCGTTACTCGTTCGCAACCGCGCCGAAGGCTTACGTAGCTCGTACTAGAAGAGGTTCAAGGTCATGTACAGGTCGACGGGAAATACAAACCCACGGGGCGCGGGCAGAAGCGACCGATCGAGGCATGCAGGTGGGTCGTGTCTTGGGATCTGGGTTGAGTTAATATTAATCGCAACGGTATTATTTCATTTTGGGTTTCGCCGTATGGACTTAAGGTTTTATATACGTTTTCTACGCCGGTAATTTGCTAGCTATAGTTTCATCTTATGTTTTCTGTAATTACTTAACAAAGGGTTATATAGATTGATTGCGCATAAGCTTACGGATGCAATCATACCAGCAATAATGCACCGGATCCCATCAGAACTCCGAAGTTAAGCTTGCTTGGGCGAGAGTAGTACTAGGATGGGTGACCTCCTGGGAAGGCCTCGTGTTGCATCCCTCTTTTTTGCATTTGCGCCGTATGTAACTCGCTTTTATTTTAATTTTAATTTTTTTTTTCCTTTCTTCTCGTTACTCGTTCGCAACCGCGCCGAAGGCTTACGTAGCTCGTACTAGAAGAGGTTCAAGGTCATGTACAGGTCGACGGGAAATACAAACCCACGGGGCGCGGGCAGAAGCGACCGATCGAGGCATGCAGGTGGGTCGTGTCTTGGGATCTGAGTTGAGTTAATATTAATCGCAACGGTATTATTTCATTTTGGGTTTCGCCGTATGGACTTAAGGTTTTATACACGTTTTCTACGCCGGTAATTTGCTAGCTATAGTTTCATCTTATGTTTTCTGTAATTACTTAACAAAGGGTTATATAGATTGATTGCGCATAAGCTTACGGATGCGATCATACCAGCAATAATGCACCGGATCCCATCAGAACTCCGAAGTTAAGCTTGCTTGGGCGAGAGTAGTACTAGGATGGGTGACCTCCTGGGAAGGCCTCGTGTTGCATCCCTCTTTTTTGCATTTGCGCCGTATGTAACTCGCTTTTATTTTAATTTTAATTTTTTTTTTCCTTTGTTCTCGTTACTCGTTCGCAACCGCGCCGAAGGCTTACGTAGCTCGTACTAGAAGAGGTTCAAGGTCATGTACAGGTCGACGGGAAATACATACCCACGGGGCGCGGGCAGAAGCGACCGATCGAGGCATGCAGGTGGGTCGTGTCTTGGGATCTGGGTTGAGTTAATATTAATCGCAACGGTATTATTTCATTTTGGGTTTCGCCGTATGGACTTAAGGTTTTATATACGTTTTCTACGCCGGTAATTTGCTAGCTATAGTTTCATCTTATGTTTTCTGTAATTACTTAACAAAGGGTTATATAGATTGATTGCGCATAAGCTTACGGATGCGATCATACCAGCAATAATGCACCGGATCCCATCAGAACTCCGAAGTTAAGCTTGCTTGGGCGAGAGTAGTACTAGGATGGGTGACCTCCTGGGAAGGCCTCGTGTTGCATCCCTCTTTTTTGCATTTGCGCCGTATGTAACTCGCTTTTATTTTAATTTTAATTTTTTTTTCCTTTCTTCTCGTTACTCGTTCGCAACCGCGCCGAAGGCTTACGTAGCTCGTACTAGAAGAGGTTCAAGGTCATGTACAGGTCGACGGGAAATACATACCCACGGGGCGCGGGCAGAAGTGACCGATCGAGGCATGCAGGTGGGTCGTGTCTTGGGATCTGGGTTGAGTTAATATTAATCGTAACGGTATTATTTCATTTTGGGTTTCGCCGTATGGACTTAAGGTTTTATATACGTTTTCTACGCCGGTAATTTGCTAGCTATAGTTTCATCTTATGTTTTATGTAATTGCTTAACAAAGGGTTATATAGATTGATTGCGCATAAGCTTACGGATGCGATCATACCAGCAATAATGCACCGGATCCCATCAGAACTCCGAAGTTAAGCTTGCTTGGGCGAGAGTAGTACTAGGATGGGTGACCTCCTGGGAAGGCCTCGTGTTGCATCCCTCTTTTTTGCATTTGCGCCGTGTGTAACTCGTTTTTATTTTAATTTTAATTACACATACAGAAGAGGCTATATAAAGAGATACAAGATGTACAAACCCTACGTACTATGTACTACATGTATTACACATATAAAATAAGAAAGCAATAAGAAATTAATTTACATTCCTAAATTAACTTCATGACTCATGCTAACACTCCCCCTCAAGTTGGCGCATATACATCAACCATGCCCAACTTGCTAAGTGAGTCATAAAAGGCCTTCTTAGAAACTTCTTTTGTGAGTATATCTGCAAGTTGCTCTTCTGTAGGGACAAAAGGAAAGCTAATGATTTTAGCATCTAGCTTCTCCTTTATGAAGTGACGATCAACTTCCACATGCTTAGTACGATCATGTTGCACAGGATTCTGTGAGATATCGATAGCTGCATTGTTGTCACAATACAGTTGCATAGCACACTTGGGTTTAACACCCAAATCTCGTAACACACTCCTCAGCCACAACAACTCGCACACTCCATGAGCCATACCTCTATATTCTGCTTCAGCACTAGATCGAGCCACAACCTTTTGCTTCTTACTCTTCCAAGTAAAAAGGTTACCTCCCACAAAGGTAAAGTATCCTGATGTAAACCTCCGATCTGTAATATTTCCAGCCCAGTCTGCATCTGTAAAACCGCATACCTCAAGAATATTGCTGTGCCTAGAAAACATTACTCCTCTCCCTGGAGCGGACTTCAAGTACCTCAAAATCCTTACAACGGCATCCATATGATCTACACTGGGATTATGCATGAACTGGCTCACCACACTTACTGCGTATGCAACATCAGGTCTGGTGTGTGCTAAATAAATCAGACGTCCAACTAACCTCTGATATCGAGGCTTGTCGGTAGGTACCTGATCAGGATACTCTGCTAATCGATGATTCTGCTCAATAGGAGTATCAATTGGAGTACAATCCAACATACCTGTCTCTGTTAATAGATCAAGTATATACTTCCTCTGACACAGATAGATGCCTTCACTCCCCCTGGCTACCTCAATGCCCAAGAAGTACTTGAGTGCACCTAGTCCTTCATCTCAAACTTTGTGGCTAGCTGTTTTTGCAATCTATCCATCTCAACAGTATCATTACCAGTAACAACCATATCATCAACATATATGATCAGAACTGTTACCTTCCCTTGTTGATGTCTGAGAAACAATGTGTGGTCTGAGTTACTCTGCTTATAACCAATCTTCCTCATGAACTGTGAAAACCTTCCAAACCAAGCACGAGGTGATTGTTTAAGACCATACAAAGATTTTCTCAATCTGCACACAAAGTTACCTGAAGGAGCAGTTTTATATCCAGGTGGCAGATCCATATACACTTCCTCTATAAGTTCTCCATGAAGAAAAGCATTCTTGACATCAAACTGTTTAAGAGGCCAGTTTAAGTTAGCAGCAAGAGAGAGCAATACCCGAATAGTGTTCATCTTTGCAACTGGTGCAAATGTCTCATCATAGTCAATGCCATATGTCTGGGTGAATCCCTTTGCTACCAGACGTGCTTTATATCGACTCACTGACCCATCTAGATTATCCTTCACTGTAAACACCCAGCGACATCCCACAGCCTTCTTTCCATGTGGTGGAGATACAAGCTCCCAAGTATTGTTCTTCTGTAATGCTTCCATTTCCTCATCCATTGTTTTTCTCCATTTTGGATCTCCCAATGCATCCTGCACTTTGTTAGGTACTGATACAGCAGATATTTGATTCACAAATGATTCATATGACTTAGACAATCTCTTGGTAGACATAAAATTTGTCACAGGATACTTAGTTTTGGCTTGAAGGGTAGGTTCATACCTTTTTGCTGGTTTACCTCGAGTAGACCTATTTGGTAACACATATTGTCTACTATTAGCATCACTAGTATTAACCCCAATAGAATTACTAACCTCAGGTGGAAGATCTTCTGTACCAGGGAGACATGAGTCAGGGGTATTAGTAACATCAGGCAAGGAAGGAGGGGCAGTAACGGTTGCAACAGGAACACTAACGGTTGCAGCAGGAACACTTGCAGTGTCTGACTCTTGAATCTCTGGAGCAATTATACCAGAATCATCTGGTGGTGCCTGTTTGTCATCTTCTTGTCCCTGAACCGCTGATGTATCTGTAACCTCAACTGAATGACCTGTCTCCCCTTCTCCATGATACAGCTCTTCAAAATATGAGTTCTCCCCCTGAAGAGCAGTATCAGAAGAGGTGTAATAGCTCATATCCTCAAAGAAAGTAACATCCATAGTGACATAATACTTCCTAGTAGGTGGATGATAGCACTTGTACCCTTTCTGATGGCCCCCATAGCCAACAAACACACACTTAATCGCCTGGGCATCCAATTTACTTGACCTTTGACTCTTTGGGATATGAACAAATGCAACACAACCAAAAACACGAGCTGGGAGATTATGAAAGGAAGATAAAGAGACATAAGAAGCTAGTACCTCAAATGGTACTTTTCCCTGGAGGACAGTAGAAGGAAGACGATTAATGAGATGGGTAGATGCAGAGATAGCATCACCCCATAGATTCTTGGGACAATGGGCACTAAAGAGAATACAACGAGCCATATCAAGTAAATGACAATTTTTCCTTTCGGATACCCCATTTTGTTCAGGTGTGTAAGGGCACGTTTTCTGGTGGATAATCCCATGTGTTTGTAAGAAAGACTGAAAGACACGATTGACATATTCCCCCCCATTATCAGAGCAAAGAATTCGAATTTGGGCATTGTATTGCGTTTGGACTTCAGAAAGGAAGGCTTGAAAAGCCGGAAAAACCTCATCCTTAGTTTTAAGAAGAACAACCCAAGTAAGACGTGTACAATCATCAATAAATGACACATAGTATCGCATACCAGACACAGTGGATTCCTTTAAAGGTCCCCAAACATCAGAATGAATTAATTCAAAAGGAATGACACTTTTATTAGAAATACGAGATGAATAAGTTGAGCGATGACTCTTGCCCAAAACACATGTTTCACAATGTAAGACTCACTCATCCACACCAAAAAACAAAGAAGGCATGGATTTTTTCATAACACTAAAAGATGGATGCCCTAAGCGACGGTGCCATAACCAAACTTCACTTAGCTTGTCAGAATTGGACATTAAAGCCGTCCGGGACTGTGCTCCTGGTTTCTCCCCTACGTACGTCTGATCCAGATGAAACAACCTGCCCCTCAGATACCCCCGACCTAGTAACTCCCCAGTGAGAAGATCCTGAAAAATCACATACATAGGTAAAAAGGTCACAGAGCATTTGGATTCAACATTCAACTGTGGGACAAATATCAAATGATGGGATAAAGCAGGTACATATAGCACATTCTTTAGCACCATTGTGGGAGTGATACGAACTGACCCCTTTCCTAAAACAGGGAAGGCCTCACCGTTGGCATTAGTAACATAAGGTACAGGTGGAGATGATAATTCATTAAAAAAAGATTTGTCATAAGTCATATGATCGGAAGCACCTGAATCAATAATCCATGTATCACCACCAACAAAGTGAGAAATATTTAAGGCCATACCTATCTTGCCACGACTAGCGACAGATGCTGAGGGTGTGGCACCTCCTGCTGTATGATGATCACATCCGACCACCCCATAGATGTTTGGTTCCTGGACCAACTGGATAGCTGCTTTCGCCTTGGGACGATATGTAGGCCTTTTAGGCCTAAGATGCGGGTACAACTTCCAACAAGATTCACGAGCATGGTCACCATTGCAGTAAGAGCAAGGAGAACGAGGTTGATTCCCAAAGCCTGGTGGTGGTCCTTGCCTGTGGAGTGGAACGGAACTTGATTGCTGAAGGAGTGGTGCTGGTGCTCTTGCCTGAATAGTGAGACTAGAGACTTCAAGTTGTGCTTGAGTAAGGCTTTCCTGCTGAGACTCATCCTTACGGATATATGTGAAAGCTGTAGTCAAGCTAGGAGATTCTGTCATTCTGAGCAGCTCTCCTTTGGCACTGTTATGTTTTGCATCAAGGCCTCTCAAGAAGTGATGAACTCGCTCAAGCTCCTTTTCCTTCAGGTACCAAACAAGATCCTCCTGATTCTTGATCTTGCAAGGACGCTTCACGTCAATTTCAGCCCAAATGTTCTTTAGCTTGGTGAAATACTGCGCCACTGGCTGCCCATTTTGTTGCATTGTTGCAGCAGTACACATCAACTCATGAACCTGTATGAAGTCAGACTCATTAGTATATAAATCTTCCAATGTCTTCCAAATTGCCTGCGCAGTATCACATTGCTCCACCAGGTCAACTATTTCCTCATTCATGGCCTTGTACAAAACTGACATCACAAGACCATCATCATCTTCCCACTTAGTGTAAGCAGCAACATTACTTGCACTAGGAGCCTCAATCACCCCAGTTACATGTCCCATCTTGTGCATCCCTCGGAGATGAGCCGTCATGATTTTCTTCCATTTTCGGAAATTGGTTCCATTGAGTTTGGTTCCCCCAAAGGAACCACTTTCAGAATTCTTGACTGATACTTCAAACTTCTGAACATCATTGACCTGATAACTTTCTTCTCCAGAACCCATTGTAACACAAATGCCAAATCAGTAGTTTATGCAGTGACAACAATATACCACAATAAAGCAACAATATACCACAAACGGGTCGGATCAGTTCAAACCGGGTCAGGTTAAGCAAGAAACATAACCGGGTCGGGATTGCAGCAGAACCGGGTCGGGTTGAGCAAGAAACAGAACCGGGTCGGGATTGCAGCAGAACCGGGTCGAGCGCGTCGTCTGCGTCGTCACGTCTGGGGCAAGACGACGACGGAGAGGCAACGTCAACTGGACAGTGTCGGCTGCGTCTGGACTGATGCTGATCAGGCCAGACGTTGGACTAGACCGGACGGACTCTGGGCGGAGATGGCAGGTCGGACTGGACAAGATGACGTCTTCTGGGCGGAGATGGAAGACGACGTCTTCTGGGCGGAGATGGAAGACGACGGCTTCTGGCTTCTGGGGTAGTCCAGCCGGCTTAGGGCACGACTTCTGGGGTAGTCTTCTGGGCGGAGATGGAAGACGGCTTCTGGCTTCTGGGATCGGCGGCAGTCTTAGGGCAGACGATGGCACGACGGAGATGCGAGTCAGGCCGACGTCTTCTGGGCGGAGATGACAGCCAGGGGACGGCTAGGGACCGGGGACCTCGTGCTCTCCCTTTCTCTTTCTCACTCTCTCTGAAGAAGAAACACCCGAACGGAAAAAAAAAAAAAAACACCCGAACGGAAAAACGTCGTCCGGAGAATAAAAAATCGTTGGGAAAAACGTCAACGAAATCGCAGCGGAAAAACAAAGAGACAAAGTCCTTTCGGATCTTTGCTCTGATACCAAGTCAAATATAACAAGGTTTGGAGAATGAATTTTATGATATGTATTCATCCCACAGAAGAGGCTATATAAAGAGATACAAGATGTACAAACCCTACGTACTATGTACTACATGTATTACACATATAAAATAAGAAAGCAATAACAAATTAATTTACAATCCTAAATTAACTTCATGACTCATGCTAACAGTATGCAGGTGGGTCGTGTCTTGGGATCTGGGTTGAGTTAATATTAATCGCAACGGTATTATTTCATTTTGGGTTTCGCCGTATGGAATTAAGGTTTTATATACGTTTTCTACGCCGGTAATTTGCTAGCTATAGTTACATCTTATGTTTTCTGTAATTACTTAACAAATGATTATATAGATTGATTGCGCATAAGCTTACGGATGCGATCATACCAGCAATAATGCACCGGATCCCATCAGAACTTTGAAGTTAAGCTTGCTTGGGCGAGAGTAGAACTAGGATGGGTGACCTCCTGGGAAGGCCTCGTGTTGCATCCCTCTTTTTTGCATTTGCGCCGTATGTAACTAATTTTTATTTTAATTTTAATTTTTTTTCCTTTCTTCTTGTTACTCGTTCGCAACCGCGCTGAAGGCTTACGTAGCTCATACTAGAAGAGGTTCAAGGGTCATGTACAGGTCGACGGGAAATACATACCCACGGGGCGCGGGCAGAAGTGACCGATCGAGGCATGCAGGTGGGTTGTGTCTTGGGATCTGGGTTGAGTTAATATTAATCGCAACGCTATTATTTCATTTTGGGTTTCGCCGTATGGACTTAAGGTTTTATATACGTTTTCTACGCCGGTAATTCGCTAGCTATAGTTCCATCTTATGTTTTCTGTAATTACTTAACAAAGGGTTATATAGATTGATTGCGCATAAGCTTAGGGATGCGATCATACCAGCAATAATGCACCGGATCCCATCAGAACTCCGAAGTTAAGCTTGCTTGGGCGAGAGTAGTACTAGGATGGGTGACCTCCTGGGAAGGCCTCGTGTTGCATCCTTCTTTTTTGCATTTGCGCCGTATGTAACTCGTTTTTATTTTAATTTTAATTTTTTTTTCCTTTCTTCTTGTTACTCGTTCGCAACCGCGCCGAAGGCTTACGTAGCTCATACTAGAAGAGGTTCAAGGGTCATGTACAGGTCGACGGGAAATACATACCCACCGGGCGCGGGCAGAAGTGACCGATCGAGGCATGCAGGTGGGTCGTGTCTTGGGATCTGGGTTGAGTTAATATTAATCGCAACGGTATTATTTCATTTTGGGTTTCGCCGTATGGACTTAAGGTTTTATATACGTTTTCTACGCCGGTAATTTGCTAGCTATAGTTCCATCTTATGTTTTTTATAATTACTTAACAAAGGGTTATATAGATTGATTGCGCATAAGCTTACGGATGCGATCATACCAGCAATAGTGCACCGGATCCCATCAGAACAACGAAGTTAAGCTCGCTTGGGCGAGAGTAGTACTAGGATGGGTGACCTCCTGGGAAGGCCTCGTGTTGCATCCCTCTTTTTTGCATTTGCGCCGTATGTAACTCGTTTTTATTTTAATTTTAAATTTTTTTCCTTTCTTCTTGTTGCTCGTTCGCAAACACGCCGAAGGCTTACGTAGCTCATACTAGAAGAGGTTCAAGGGTCATGTACAGGTCGACGGGAAATACATACCCACGGGGCGCGGGCAGAAGTGACCGATCGAGGCATGCTGGTGGGTCGTGTCTTGGGATCTAGGTTGAGTTAATATTAATCGCAACAATATTATTTCATTTTGGGTTTCGCCGTACGGACTTAAGGTTTTATATACGTTTTCTACGCCGGTAATTTGCTAGCTATAGTTTCATCTTATGTTTTTTGTAATTACTTAACAAAGGGTTATATAGATTGATTGCGCATAAGCTTACGGATGCGATCGTACCAGCAATAATGCACCGGATCCCATCAGAACTCCGAAGTTAAGCTCGCTTGGGCGAGAGTAGTACTAGGATGGGTGACCTCCTGGGAAGGTCTCGTGTTGCATCCCTCTTTTTTGCATTTGCGCCGTATGTAACTCGTTTTTATTTTAATTTTAATTTTTTTTTCCTTTCTTCTTGTTACTCGTTCGCAGCCGCGCCGAAGGCTTACGTAGCTCATACGAGAAGAGGTTCAAGGGTCATGTACAGGTCGACGGGAAATACATACCCACGGGGCGCGGGCAGAAGTGACCGATCGAGGCATGCAGGTAGGTCGTGTCTTGGGATCTGGGTTGAGTTAATATTAATCGCAACGGTATTATTTCATTTTGGGTTTCGCCGTATGGACTTAAGGTTTTATATACGTTTTCTACGCCGGTAATTTGCTAACTATAGTTCCATCTTATGTTTTCTGTAATTACTTAACAAAGGGTTATATAGATTGATTGTGCATAAGCTTACGGATGCGATCATACCAGCAATAATGCACCGAATCCCATCAGAACTCCGAAGTTAAGCTTGCTTGGGCGAGAGTAGTACTAGGATGGGTGACCTCCTGGGAAGGCCTCGTGTTGCATCCCTCTTTTTTGCATTTGCGCCGTATGTAACTCGTTTTTATTTTAATTTTAAATTTTTTTCCTTTCTTCTTGTTGCTCGTTCGCAAACGCGCCGAAGTCTTACGTAGCTCATACTAGAAGAGGTTCAAGGGTCATGTACAGGTCGACGGGAAATACATACCCACGGGGCGCGGGCAGAAGTGACCGATCCAGGCATGCAGGTGGGTCGTCTCTGGGGATCTGGGTTGAGTTAATATTAATCGCAACGGTATTATTTCATTTTGGGTTTCGCCGTATGGACTTAAGGTTTTATATACGTTTACTACGCTGGTAATTTGCTAGCTATAGTTTCATCTTATGTTTTCTGTAATTACTTAACAAAGGGTTATATAGATTGATTGCGCATAAGCATACGGATGCGATCATAGCAGCAATAATGCTCCTGATCCCATCAGAACTCCGAAGTTAAGCTTGCTTGGGCGAGAGTAGTACTAGGATGGGTGACCTCCTAGGAAGGCATCGGGTTGCATCCTTCTTTTTTGCATTTGCTCCGTATGTAACTCGTTTTTATTTTAATTTTAATTTTTTTTCCTTTCTTCTTGTTACTCGTTCGCAACCGCGCCGAAGGCTTACGTAGCTCGTACTAGAAGAGGTTCAAGGGTCATGTACAGGTCGACGGGAAATACATACCCACGGGGCGCGGGCAGAAGTGACCGATCGAGGCATGCAGGTGGGTCGTGTCTTGGGATCTGGGTTGAGTTAATATTAATCGCAACGCTATTATTTCATTTTGGGTTTCGCCGTATGGACTTAAGGTTTTATATACGTTTTCTACGCCGGTAATTTGCTAGCTATAGTTTCATCTTATGTTTTCTGTAATTACTTAACAAAGGGTTATATAGATTGATTGCGCATAAGCTTACAGATGCGATCAAACCAGCAATAATGCACCGAATCCCATCAGAGCTCCGAAGTTAAGCTTGCTTGGGCGAGAGTAGTACTAGGATGGGTGACCTCCTGGGAAGGCCTCGTGTTGCATCCTTCTTTTTTGCATTTGCGCCGTATGTAACTCGTTTTTATTTTTATTTTAATTTTTTTTCCTTTCTTCTTGTTACTCGTTCGCAACCGCGCCGAAGGCTTACGTAGCTCATACTAGAAGAGGTTCAAGGGTCATGTACAGGTCGACGGGAAATACATACCCACGGGGCGCGGGCAGAAGTGACCGATCGAGGTATGCAGGTGGGTCGTGTCTCGGGATCTGGGTTGAGTTAATATTGATCGCAACGGTATTATTTCATTTTGGGTTTCGCCATATGGACTTAAGGTTTTATATACGTTTTCTACGCTGGTAATTTGCTAGCTATAGTTTGATCTTATGTTTTCTGTAATTACTTAACAAATGGTTGTATAGATTGATTGCGCATAAGCTTACGGATGCGATCATACTAGCAATAATGCACCGGATCCCATCAGAACTCCGAAGTTAAGCTTGCTTGGGCGAGAGTAGTACTAGGATGGGTGACCTCTTGGGATGGCCTCGGGTTGCATCATTCTTTTTTCCGTTTGCGCCGTATGTAAGTCGTTTTTATTTTAATTTTAATTTTTTTTCCTTTCTTCTTGTTACTCGTTCGCAACCGCGCCGAACGCTTACGTAGCTCTTACTAGAAGAGGTTCAAGGGTCATGTACTGGTCGACGGGAAATACATACCCACGGGGCGCGGGCAGAAGTGACCGATCGAGGCATGCAGGTGGGTCGTGTCTTGGGATCTGGGTTGAGTTATTATTAATCGCAACGGTATTTTTTCATTTTGGGTTTCGCCGTATGGACTTAAGGTTTTATATACGTTTTCTACGCCGGTAATTTGCTAGCTATAGTTTCATCTTATGTTTTCTGTAATTACTTAACAAAGGGTTATATAGATTGATTGTGCATAAGCTTACGAATGCGATCATACCAGCAATAATGCACCGGATCCCATCAGAACTCTGAAGTTAATCTTGCTTGGGCGAGAGTAGTACTAGGATGGGTGACCTCCTGGGAAGGTCTCGTGTTGCATCCCTCTTTTTTGCATTTGCGTCGTATGTAACTCGTTTTTATTTTAATTTTAATTTTTTTTTCCTTTCTTCTTGTTACTCGTTCGCAACCGCGCCGAAGGCTTACGTAGCTCGTACTAGAAGAGGTTCAAGGGTCATGTACAGGTCGACGGGAAATACATACCCACGGGGCGCTGGCAGAAGTGACTGATCGAGGCATGCAGGTGGGTCGTGTCTCGGGATCTGGGTTGAGTTAATATTAATCGCAACGGTATTATTTCATTTTGGGTTTTGCCGTATGGACTTAAGGTTTTATATGCTGGTAATTTGCTAGCTATAGTTTCATCTTATGTTTTCTGTAATTACTTAATAAAGAGTTATATAGATTGATTGCGCATAAGCTTACGGATGCGATCATACCAGCAATAATGCACCGGATTTCATCAGAACTTCAAAGTTAAGCTTGCTGGGGTGAGAGTTGTACTAGGATGTGTGACCTCTTGGGAATGCCTCCTGTTGTTTCCCTCTTTTTCGCATTTGTGCCGTATGTAACTCGTTTTTATTTTAATATTATTATTTTTCCTTTCTTCTTGTTTCTCGTTCTCAACAGCATCGAAGGCTTACGTAGCGCATACTAGAAGAGTTTCAAGGGTCATGTACATGTCGACGGAAAATACTTACCCACGGGGCGCGGGCAGTAGTGACCGATCGAGGCATGCAGGTGTGTCGTGTTTTGGGATCTGGGTTGAGTTAATATTAATTGCAACGGTATTATTTCATTTTGAGTTTCGGCGTATGGACTTAAGGTTTTATATTAGTGATTAACTGATGTAACGACTAAATTAATTATATCAGCCATTGTATACATTGTTGTTAATTATTACCATTGATTATCGTTATTGTATGCGTGTAATTACCGATGTAATCCACCTTTATATTAAAGAGAGTTTCTAATGAAATGTGTAGACCGATTCCTATTGTCATTATACTTTTACATTATTGAGTATTCTATTGTTATAATAAGTTATATAATATTTATTTTTTGTTATAATGAAAAATGATATAAAATATTTAATTGTAGTAATAAATGCCAAATTCTTTAAAATGAGGAAGTTGTTGGACTTGAGCAAATTTACATTATTGAGTATTCTATTGTTATAATAAGTTATATAATATTTATTTTTTGTTATAATGAAAAATGATATAAAATATTTAATTGTAGTAATAAATGTCAAATTCTCTAAAATGGAGAAGCTGTTGGACTTCAGCAAATTTACATTATTGAGTATTCTATTGTTATAATAAGTTATATAATATTTATTTTTTGTTGTAATGAAAAATGATATAAAATATATAATTGTAGTAATAAATGCCAAATTCTCTAAAATGGGAAAGCTGTTGGACTTCCGTAAATTCTTTTTTGGAGATTTTGACTTTTGAAGAAATTTTAGGGAAGCTGTTGGAAATGCTTTAACTAGAACATCCTTTTTAATTTTAATTTTTTCCTTTTTTCTTATTACTCGTCTGCAACCGCGCGAAAGACTTACGTTGCTCATACTAGAAAAGTTTCAAGGGTCATGTACGACTTGATGAGAAATACATTTTCACGAAATGCGGACAAAATGAACCGATTTAGACATGCAGATGAGTCGTGTCTTGTGCTCTGTGTTGAGTTAATAATGCAAAATACACCCTCATTATTGCAATATTGCAATATCCTGTTGTCTTTATCTTTGTTCCAACAAACCAGCGTAACCAGCGTCCCTACCTGGCGCTTCTCTTATCCTAGTTCCCCCGCCCTATAACTCTTCTCTATTTCCCCAAAATACAACAAAAACTATAAAACCCGGAAATGGCGGCGACCTCATTCTACCAACACTCCCCCGGACTCAAACTCAAGCCTGTCCTCTTCGCTCTCGCTCCCCCGAATCCTCGCCTTCGCGTTTCGGCCGTTTCGACACCGCCTAAGGCCCGTTTCGTCGCCCGGCGTACCGAGTCCGTCCCGGTCCCGCAGCTCCAACGGCCCCTAAGTAATGTCACTTATGATGTCTCGGATTCCAACAATACTCTTTATCAGTTTTGATTCTCAGTCCTTTTCTTGTTTTCTTTTCAGGTGAATATATGAGCTTGCCGGCGAGTCAGTACTCGGTTTTGGACGCGGAGAGGATAGAGAGAGTGGACGACAACACGTTCAGGTGCTATGTGTATAGGTTCAAGTTCTTTGCTTTCGAGGTCTGCCCTGTTCTTCTCGTTAAAGTTGAAGAGCAGCCCAATGGTTGTTGCATTAAGCTCTTGTCCTGCAAGGTTTGCATTTCTACTCATTTTGCATTGGTTGTAGAATTTTGAGTGTATGTATCTAATTCCTGCTTTGGCTGTACAGCTTGACGGGTCGCCGATTGTGGTTGCGCAGAATGACAAGTTTGACGGTGAGCAACTTTTGCTAGAATTAGTATATACAATTCTGTTTCTAGAAGCATCCTTGTATTATTTAAGCACACACAATGTGTGATTGTAGAAATTTTTAGCTATTAGATTGAGCTGCTGAAGGACAATGTAGGATTGCCTGCTTGTGTAAGTAGTTGTTGCATGAAAATCCGGTGGAAGGTTTTAAGTTTAATCAATAAACGGTTCGAGAGTAGCTTTTATAGCTTAGAAACACAAAAAGTGTTGCATGTTTTACAGTGATACTGATACTGGCTATGTTGTAGTCTCGAACCGTCTAATGTGGGACAGTATTCTGATGTTAGGTAGTTTGTGTTTATAAGTACAACTCAGCTTATGCTGATTTGAGCTGTCATAACTTGGATTGTACTTAGCTTGTGAAGGCTAGATAGTATTCATGGGCCAGGAAGCTCACCTTCTGAGCAATACTTAAATATGATGAAAATGCAAACCCTAGTTTTGAATTGGTTTAAGGCTCACGGGCTTGGCATCTCTATCATATCCTCTCTAGGGCGTAACACTTTCAACTACTTTTTGGGATTTGAAGGATATGTTACGTTGCTGTTCATTAATCTTGCTGCATTGTTTTTTCATGTTCTTGTTCAGTTTCATGCATTTTCTTTCAAGTTATTTTTTTAAGGATTCCTTGCTGCTGATTTTATTCAAAGTACTTTTTTTTTTTTTTTCATATGACAAAAGATTTTTCTCATCTCAAAACAAAAAGTAAAATGATGGAAACTGTTTCTCTTCTAGTAGAACATGCATTCATTATGTTGAGTATTTTGATTTATGCTGTTTTCAGGAGGTCTTTGACATTGGTTTGGTATGGGAATGCAGCTTATATGGTGAACCAAATATCGTGTGGAAGCAATGAGAGCAGTTCTTCACTGCAACAACTCAGTTCAGATACTGTCATTGAGGTGCTGTTTGCAAGAAACACATTTTTTTTTCTTGTAGCTTAACTATCTGAATTTTATTTTACTATATCCTGAAGCGGCATATTGCTTGTGTTGTGAAATTAGGTCAGCATTGAGATTCCTTTTGCATTTCGTGCCATTCCAGTGCAAGCTATTGAATCATCTGGGACACAAGTCCTTGAACAAATACTTAAAATTATGCTTCCTCGATTTTTAGCGCAGGTTAGCAGAAGTTATTTCATTTTCATTTTTTCCTATCACTCTGTTTTAATTTGTGTATTCCTTCATATTTCTTATGAAATTATTATAGTATTGGGAAGGGTAGAACTTACGCTATTACCTTCTTAATTTGGAGATAGGGATTACTTTACCAGTGTATACAAGTATTTTTTATTTTTTTTTACTGATATTAGTTTCTATCTGTCCTTTCTTTTTCGAGTGGGTTAATTCAACAGAAGATTAATTTTGTATCTTTTTTGCTTGTTCTTTTGACTTCCAGTCTTCCAGATCTACATTGTATTGTCTACTTCTTTCTCAAATTTCTTTTTTATTTAATTATTGTCTTTTGTTTATAAGAAACTCAGATTTCATCAAAATAGAGAAAAATACAGAGGGCTAGTTGAGAAACCAAATTCTATGTCATAAAGTACCTCTTCCCCTCTTATGTCTACAAATTACTGCCAAACGCATCCAAAAGCCATCTTCCATCCCTCTCAATAACTTTACAGAACAACATCACAAGAAGCTGGAATTTGGTAGCTCAATTTAGTGTCTGAAATCAAATATCCACAGGTAGTATACTTACGGATAGAGAAGCAATAATTGGTTCTTAGTTGCATCAGTTTCTCACATTATACCATTGAGGATAGAGGCACCAAGTATTGACGTTAGTTCTATTCCATCTCACAAGTATTCACATTCGTATGACTAATTATCTGAGGTGATACTTGTATTATACAGGTAATTTACCCTTTCAAACTGCTTGAGAGGCCTAGTGAAGAAAGAGAGAAATAGTGCAATAGTAATTCCCGACCTCACGGCCTATTAGGTTTTGTGATCCGCTGATGGAAAGTAAAGGACATTAGAATTGTACGGATTGAAAGTCTAGCTAGAAAGATACTGTGGAGAGGGAGGGGGGAAAACAGACCTTATAGTCAAGTGAGATGTGGTTTCTCAAGTGAAGGTAAAAGGGGAATTAGGTGTAAGAAGCCTGTTATAGGACAATGCACTACTTGAAAAGTGGCTTTGGTGATTCAATGAAGACAGATATTCCCTCTAGTATGCTGTCATCAGAAACAAGATGGGATTCCCATTATTATAGTATGAGAATCAAGCTGTTGCCCCTGGAGAGATGTTTCTCAATGACTTCTGGTATGTGCTTCTTTTTCTGGGTTTCGGGTGGAAAATAGGAAGACGGTGACCGTTTGGAAAGTGTTGGTAGGGATACAACTGTCTGTAAGACTGTAACCCTGATCTTACCCTGTAACATGGAAGCTTGGGTTTAGAAGGACTTAATGATCAAAAGGTGAGGTAAGTGATTGGTTTTCTGGTCTTTTTCAAAAATTTAGTTCTATATGCTAGGCTTGATCATAGAGTATGGAAGTTGGGCTCCAGCCCACAGGTGTCTTCTTTTGTTAAGTCACACTCAAAATAATCAATCAACAATTCTTCTCTTCCTTATTTTGACCCCTTTCTTCCAATTTGGAGGGATAAAGTACCTCCAAACAATGTGGGGCACTTTAGCCTTCTCTTCTCTATCTCGATCCTATGCTACTTGAAACGCTATCCTGGATTAACACTGTTGGGCAATGAAGTTTGGTTGAACACCTTGTTTGTCTCTCCCCCACATTGTTTGTGATGTGTAAAGATGCAGCTGAATCTCTGGAGAATGAGCAATTTCCCCATTTGAATAATCTAAAGACAGAAATTATTTGGGGAGGCTAAAGTCGATTTGGTAACTTAGGTTGCTCCAGCTTATTGCAAGTCTTATTGTTTGATTTATAAATCTTGAGGGAAGAATAAAGTAATGGTGTTAGGAATATGATAGCAGCTTTCCAGTGGTGTGGATGGAAGGAATACAAGGATCTTTGAGGGAGCTAGGGATGAGGAGATAGATCACTTGTTGGATAGAGGTTGATACTTGGATTTGAATGTGCATAAGTTTCTCTTGAGTTTAGAGATAGTTCTCTGTCTTTTATATTGTTAGATTAGAAAGCTTTGGTTCTTTAGTTTTATGTTCCGTTATTATAGTACTACTTTCTTGTTTCTGTCGTTTTTAGATTATAGATGTCTTCTTTATGTGTAAATTTATCAGTGGAGACCTTGTCCTCTACTTTATGTGTTCAAGATTGTGAATTTATCAGTGGAGACCTTGTCCTCCACTTTATTTTCAAAAGAGGAGTGTCATTTGCCTGAGGAGATTCCTGATGGCTCCGAGTCTCTGACTTCAAAATTGTTCTATCCTGATGGCTCCAACACTGGTTTCTAAAATCTACAGTAATTGTGCAACACAAGCTAGCACCGGAAACCTGTGAGAACATTAAGAACCTGTATAACCTGAGGAAAAAGAGAAGAATTTTCTGTTAAGAACCCATTCCTCATCTGATAACCTCACACTAACCAATCCCACCCTGAAAGTTGGAAAAAGAAGCTAAGGAATTTACTTGATGCCTTTCCAAGTGACTTAAACACACTGCAAAATGTTGTTCTATTTGAGTTGCAAAAGCACTAGAGTGAACAATATGTTAATGTCAACCCCTTGGCACAATGTTAGGAGTAGGTCCATTCTCACGCAGCCCATATATACTCTTAATGCCAACATATCAAAAAGAGTCCATCTTTCCTTGATATCTTGTCTTGATAAGCACTTCATAAGTGCTACTGATTTCTGTTTACTTGATTTGCAATTCCTAGCCTCCTTTTAGTTTAAGTAGAGAACCCGCTACAATTCAGATCAAACTAAGTGATCCTTCCTCCCTCAGACATCTAGAAAACATAAATAACAAGAGCTAAGTTGACCAAAGTCAGGCTTTCTTCTATAGAAAGGAAAACTTCACTCAACATTTCAAGCTTTCCAATTTTTTCACAATCGGATTTCAAAACTTTGCAGCTCTTTGATTACCCACTAATGGCAGCCCCAAATGTTTGAGCTGCCATCTTCTATCCTCAGGGGCGTATCTATGTTGTGGGCTACCTGGGCTGTGCCCAACCCAAAATTCCACTGACATGATAAACAATATGTAAGTGCCCACGTGTAAAGATGTTAGCTTCAGTTCAGTTGGCAAGACAGCTGTGTTTGTTGTCACTTATCTAAGGTTTGAGTCCTGTTACTTGCTTTTTTCTTTTTAAGCTTTTCATTGTCTTCTTCCTTTCGTCTTTTATTGTTCTTTTTCTTTTTTGGGTACAGAAACGGTATCGTTACCAAGGTTGAACTCTGTACCAAAGGTGTGATAATTTGGCTGCATAACCAACTGATCGACGCTGCACTTCATGTTGTTTTCTTCTTGGTTAGATTACTTCTTGCATCATTCTTTCTGTTTTTTCTTTGTTTAAACTCCCTTCCTTCTTTGGTTACATAATTTCTTTCCTTGATTTGTCAGTTTTATACGTTTCTTTGAATAAATTTCTTTAGTGTTTCCTTATTTAGTTCTACACTTTCATTTTTATTTATTTTAGTGTCTATTCTTAGAAGTATAATCGACAAAATATTACTTAAATTAGCCCAACCCAATTTTCTATCTCAGATCCGCCACCGCTCACACCCAGTCTCCTTTCGTACTTATCTACTTTTCCTTCCCTGGTATTAATCTCTGCATGTGACCATTTTCATTTATTTTCAAACTGGAATCTTGCTGAATGCTTCTATTATCTTGAAACTCATTTTAGGAAGTTTGATTTCTTGACTCCTGAGTAAGATATGAAATGGCCACGCCGCCCATGCAAGTTAGACACAATTTTTGTACTATTTGTACTGTTTGATTGCATAGACTTAGTGCTGAAATCCCGTACTGTATTACTGAAACATACCGGTATCACCTAATATGGATGAAAGTGACTATTTGATCATGAACAATATAAATGTTCAGATCAGCTTGGAAATTTTATGTTTTGTGGACAAAATGTCATTTTCATTTCATGAATTGAATTATGATATAATTTTAGGCTTTTTAGCCAAATTGCTACCCTACCTTTCACCTTAGTGTCAATTTGCTACCCTAACTTTTATTTCAGCCAATTTGCTACCCTAACTTTTCATAATTAGCCAATTTGCTACCCTAACTATTATTTCTGCCAATTTGCTACCTTATGTTTTCAAAATTAGCCAACTTGCTACCTTTTTGTCATTTTATTTTGTTCATTTCTTCATCCAAACATGAATTAATTTTGAAAATTGAAGGTTAAAGTTGGTCGATATTGAAATTTTGATAAGTAAATTGGTTAATCTTGAAAGCCCAAAGTAGCAAATTTGATGGAATGGTAGCAAATTGGCAGATTTAATAGTTAGGGTAGCAAATTGGCTAATTATGAAAAGCTAGGGTAGGAAATTGGTTGAAATGAAAGTTAGGGTAGCAAATTGACATCAAGGTGAAAGTTAGGGTAGCAAATTGGCAATTATGCCATAATTTTAAGTTGGATATAGCATTCTGCATTCCGGAAGCTGGATGTTCCATATGGATAAGTTTGAACATTCTTGAGTTTGGGCTTGTGATAGTATTCTTCTAGTTATATTGGAAAAGGGAGTACGATATAATTCATTTTTGTTGCGGTTGACACAGCTTGTGAAGGACTATCAAGCATGGGCATCTGGTGATAGATCAAGACAGCCTCTTGGAACTGGCGAGATATGACTGCAGAGGATAGTGCTTGCTGCTTGTGATTCTTTGCTTTCTTGGGTTGAGCCGTTATAAGTCATACAGTTAGACTGTGCTATAGGCAGTGGGGAACTGGGGATCATGCCTACACACTTGGTTGTCATTAACCAGCTTAGTTCGTTCAAGGAGGGGAGAAGAAATATGAAGATTTACGTGTACAATAAAAATGAACTTTCTTCGGTTCTAATGTCATGTAATTTATTCTTTTGGAAGGAAGCTATTTCTCCAATTTTTTTTCCTTATGATTCCATACGATGATCATAAACCTAGAGTGTGCCCTTGTAGAAGTTTCACATGCCAAAGGAGTATGTATAAGAGAGACGGCAAAATGGTCTCTAAATCCAGGTTTCAAATGCACTCTAAAACTGGCTTCGGATGAAAGTATATATATATGTTTGCAAGCTTATTCAAAGCAGCAAGAAGAAATCTATAAGAGAGTATATCCAGGTCTCTGTTTTTTCGCTTGAAGGTACAGTAGGTTTTTTGTTTTTATTTTTATTCACAATGAGCTTACCAAAAACAGGATTCATATGCGGTAGTGTACAGAGGGTCGGTAGTAGACTTAAGGTGTGTTTTAATAGCTCTAGAATTTCATTAAGGTCAGTAGCATACTGAGGGTCAGAATTTCATTAAAGCTATTTCTAGCAATCATATGTTGGAATCCAGGTTGGAGCTGATGATGCCGTAGACAATCAATCGCGTTATAATCTATTTGTTGGTGGTGGTGGGTTGTCACTGTTTCTTTTGGTTCTCGGCCAGTAGAGCTGTAAGTCTAATTTGTTGCTTGTTTAGTGACTACTTCTGAATACGATAATACGAAGGAACAGTCATTTTTTAGACCATAGATGTTCAAGTGTCTAACATATGTTTACAAGTTGTTTTTGCTTGTTGCCCATTAATTAGACAATCCAGTTAACATCTACTGCAGCTTCCACTTCAATCTCGAGTAGCCAAGTAAATTTTTGAAGCGAGTCAATGCATGATTCAGTTTAGTAAGGGATTTGCATGATTCATAAGCTTAGCCACATCATGAACAAACACCTGAGTACAGTAGTCTCTCGTAGCTCAAATCATTTCAGCTGTGTATACGGCACAATCCAATATTATGCATATAATTCACTTGGCAACTTCAAATGCCAATTGACACAGGCCGTGCCTAACATCATGACTGTAGTGTTCTCCCAACATCCATGAGATTTTGTTCCTTATGCATAACATGGTATGATTCTAATATTGGATTTTGGTCATCAGCCTAGTTCCAGAGCAAGTTCTGACTTTAACTGATTCATAACTCAAGTCTATTGTAGAAATTTTCTAGGGTACCTACCAGTTTATGATACCTACATTTATCGATATGACAACAAATTTGTTGTCGTTTTGGTAAAGATAGTCATTACTTTAGTAATTTTCGTTCTATTAAAGATAATTACTCAAAAAAAAAAAAAAAAAAGAGGTAATTACTGAAAAAAGGGAGAACGCCATAAAAGAAAGAAGAAGGGAGAATGCGGTCCACATGCTAACCCTAAGTCGATTTGTCTGTCCGCTCTCGTCCGGTTGCGCCGCGACAAGATTAAGGTGTAGGTGATCGGGGACTGGGAGGGATTCCTCTATCTGCGGTGGATTCAGTCGTTGGGTGAGGGGCAGATGGTGGTTCTCGGCCATGTGGCTGGGGATCGGATTTCTGGGTGATTCAGGTTTCAGATTATCGCGGATGGCGACATATGAGATGGTAATTTTGGTGTCCTGGCTGCCTTGTTGGTTCAATGCTCACAAGGTATTATGACATAATCCATTGATGCATTGTATTGCTTTAAGGTTATCTTTTTTCGTGAATAATGTATTTGTGAAGGTCCAAGGATTATATGTACTTTGCTTTTGTCTCACTGTTGGTTCAAAAAACAAATGTTGCCTTTGCTAATTCTATGACTTGCAGTATTAATTGAGCAGTGGGCTTGTCGAATGAGCTCTCTATGGTTGGGCAATTCTGATGGTCATCTGCTGCTCAAACTGTCTTGGGTGGGTAATTCAAATGGTCAAAGCGTAAGTGCAAGTTCATAGATGTACAAGCACACCTTTGCTTAGCTGAACTAGATGTTGTTATTGCGACTTAGCTTTTTGCAAGAGGACTCATTTAGTGTTATTGTGTGTTTAATTGGACAACTTTGGCTAATTATACCCACGGTACAGTAGTTGCAAACTTTATTGTTGAAGTCTGTAATTATAAATTTCATTTACTTCTAAAAATACTGATTGTTATGTGACACAATACTGACAATAGTACATAATCCATTTCTTGACTTACAGGTTTGACTAGGAGTTTAACACAGAAGATTCAATTCAAGTAATGTTTTTATATAGGTTGTAAGTACATGACTTGGTATCTTTTCATTTTCATGTGTGATATTTTGTGCACTACTTTCATATAAAGGCTTTATACTCTTGCTTTATACTCGTTGACATATAACTTAGGTATATTTTCATGCTAAATGCGTATTGTTTATATAGGGAAATGACTAATACTATACGATGGAGTTGAAGGGTTTGGTCTAAAATTCATGGCAGCTCTAGTTGATCCGTACACCTGAATTTCAAGTAAGCTCATATATTCTGTTGTAGATATTTATTTTTTGAGTTTAGTTTCATACTTTTAAGTTTAGTTACTATTTGTAACTTTGGGGGTTTTCGATGAAATTTGACCTCCCACAATAAAGGGATGTATGTTTGATGTAGTTTAGCAAGGGATATACCTAGTTGGTAATTTGTTTGGGCTGTATCATTAATCACCAGCTTCAAGCAACGCTTTGTCCTGTAATGTGTTTACAAATTCCTTCATATTTCTATTGGAGTCACACTTTGAAATGACTTTCTTATTCAGCTATTCTCGGGTTTAATTGCTCTTCTATGTCTGTAATATATGCTCATCTCAAAACTGTTTTTGAGAGGTTGTGTTTAATATAGTTCGAGGGTTATAGTTGAATGTTTTGCTTACATATTCATACATTGGTTCATATACGTGTTTTCTTATTGGTGATTACAATATTTTTGTGAGTAAATTCTGATGTTGGATTTTGTTTGATTCAATATCGGTTCTTTTCTTTAGAGCAATAGTTTAAGTGTCATGGAAATCTCATGTCTTCATATCAGGTCTTACTTCCAGTCCTATGATCTCCACATATGGAATAACGCCACTGATTGCAGAAATTGAAGAACGTGAGCATATTATAATATGTAGGTGACTTCAGAAGGTAAATTTGCTATTGTTAATGCAGATTCGAGTGAATTTTTCTAGTACTCCATAACTTATTAATTAACACGTGGACATTGTATTTGAGTAACAGTCACAACTCTTGGTTTGATGTCTTGTTCTAACTGTTTACCCAGATTTCTACAGACTAGAGCTGCTACTGGTTTGATATCATACACAAACGCTACTGGAGCGAAGTTGAAGTGGAAGTGTATTTACTAGATTTGTTGATGGGGTACCCTTGGGTATTCAACTCACTCCATCCTGGGGTTGTAATAGATATTGTTCGTTGCAATGATATTATACCTTACAAAGAATGAATCTAAGAAGCAAAGCATTTTAATTCTTTTTGTCAAAGCTGATTTCTGAGGGAAAGTATATCAAAAATATAAATTGGAAAAAAAAAAATTTGTTTCCATAATATAAAAGCAACTAAATTCAAATTATAGGGTATATTGAACATGGCTGATGACCCACTTGTCAGAATGTCATTATTACCCACACTGTTTATATGTGGCTATTCAAGCAAAAGCCACACTCCTATTGCGCACGGACCCATAAAATGTAGCTGCAATGTGGCAATGGGTGATACCCACGATTTTTTTTTTTTTTTTTTTTTTGGTCGTACCCACGTACCACGTTCATATATGGCTTTTTAGTGTTATTTTGCCACACACAGTTTATGTGGGTGTTGGTCATAATTGTAGTTAATGAAAGGTTAGCTCAAGTATGTCTTAGACAATTGCATGAGCCCAAACGATGCCCCTAATGATCAGCTGGTGAGCTGTTTAGAAGAGGCTCAACTCGATCATTTACGACCCTGTCTATTTTGGTTGCTTGCATGATAGATATTCGTTATTCAAATCTGAAAAAGATATTGAAAAAGGATGCATAACACGTACATATGCTAATCTGGTAAAGGATTTTGTACAAATCATGCTCACCCCTACCAATATCTTGACCGAATAATTGCATATATATTGGTTTATCCATAACAACATTAATCATCTCAGTAATTAGTTAAGAATGTGTGGATTTGGAACCGGTATCATAGTGGCTAGGCATTGAGCAATGCCTTTCCTTCTTTATTTTCATGGGTTTTCGTTTCCTTTCTTTATTTTTCTGTATGCTGAATTCATATATATAAATTAGAGGATAACATATGAATCGGCTAGGGTCACAAAATTTGCTTGTAGTAGCAGGCTAGGGTCCTCTACTTAGTGAACAGTGAAGCTTCTTCAACTTCTGGTAACAAACTAACAATGTATGTTGGTCCTCTGGAAAGATATATGGTATGCCAATTAGAGGCAAAGTTCTGGGAGAGGTTAAGTTAGAAGGGATTTGCAATTCTAGTGGGGAGTTTTAAGTTGAATGGCGATGCGTGAGGCCCTAGTGTTTCCATGCATTGTGTTATTAACAATGTACCCAGGTTTATGCTGAAGTTAACAACACCTCAAATATTATGGTTGTCCCATCTATTTTTCACGTTCCATTTGCTTACAAGCAGCTGGCATGGGGTGGTAGGTTGTCTCTTGAAATATTCTGTGTATGAAAACATTATGCACATCATGATAGTACTTCAACTGAGTGAATCCACAAATATTCACCCAACTTTTATCTCTACCTGGTAACACCTAGAAGTGACTAAAAAAAATTACCTCTACAGTTTCCATATTCTACCATCCGTCCAGCCCTGGGAAAAAATCAAGATAACAAACAGTTCGGTAATCCCATTTCCAGAATCAGTAGGTTTCTCTCTCAAATCCTTCGGTTCATCCCAATCCTATCTGAAACATCAATGGCTGTTTTGGCAACTAATTTAGACATTCATGAAAGGTAAATTGTTGGAGAATAATACAGGGGAAAAACCTCGTGCTTTTCGTAGATAAGTGTGTGCTACGTACAAAAATCGGGGTCATAGATTCAGGAAAATGATAAAAAAGAATCTGAAAGACAACCCGCTAAAGATGACATGATAAGAATTGTAATATTCTCCAGAATACATTTAGAGACCAACAACGCCCCAACTGAAACATGTTCATCAATAGTTTCATGCTTTCGTTTTTGCCACCCAAATCTCTATCCAAAACCTAGGATTCTAAATCACCATCCCAACTCCCACCCATCAAACAAACCAAAAACAACCCAGCAAACTTTTTCTGGAATTCGCAATGTGATTCTGTATCCCAAAATGGCCGCAAATTCTGACCTATATATTCTCCTATAGAAAGACCAATTTCAGAAAACTCCAAGGGAGCCAAGAGAGAATGATTTAGTTTCTGGCTTCTCGGAGATGGAGTTTTGCTGAAACCCTAGGGGACAAGTCGCTTGGAGTCGAAGAAAACTTGGAGGGATATTACCTAACATAAACATACACCATTTTCTCAATCCCAATGCCTTTGTCCATATACTAATGGACATATGTAAATAATGGTGCTTGTATTACGGCTCATTTGTACCTAATAGAATATGGCATGTCGATTTGCCCATAATATTATCCCAAACCTAATGTATTTTATGTTTGCATGAAGTATCAAAAATTTGTGTCGATCAATGTGTATACGTACACATGGTACATGTATCTAACTAGCTTGCAGTTCTATTTGAAAACTTACCTTTTGTAATATAGATAGCAATCTCAATTTAGAAACAAGCACATTAATAATTCATACATATGCATGTACAAGTTTTTGTGTCGAGAGTATTATGATACCTCAAAGGCTTCTTATGCCTAAAAATTAATCTCTCGACGCATGTGAAATGATAATATCATGCAGTATCTGACATATCACTTTAACAGCTTTAGGGTTCAGACCTATGTTGGAGAGAACACTTAATTAGGTAACCAGTAATACGAGCAAAACCAATATGAATATATGTGATTCTTAATGTTAAGCCTCTAATTAACCATTAAATCTCGATCTATACTGATTAATGTACTGCCATAAGATTGGAGCATAACCATTAAAACCATACGCATGAACATAACCAGTCGAAACAGCGCGCTGCTTGTACATATGATGTAGTACACTTTTTTTTTTCTTTTTCTTGATTTTTTTTTTTTAAGGTTGGTTAATTAATTGCATGCAACTTACTGTTATAATCATTCTATTTGGTTCATTTCAGCGAACCTCGATCGAGCATACTATTATCCTGGCATGTATGCAGAGCTGGGTTTAATGATCGAGTCAGTGAGTAAGCTAGAACCCCAAAATAAATTGAAGGCTTGTAGTTGTATGAGCAAAAGTGGAAGAGTACGTGTGATTAAAATTTATGTAAATATGTCCACCTCCTCGATCTTATTTGGGTCTCATCATAGAGCAGCTTCCATTTCTTCTTTTGGTCAAATCAATATGGATGAGTACGTAATTGAGTAGTGTGTAGCAGCTAGCGCAGCAGATCGAGCAAGCAGTCTGAGAAGAGAGCAGATGCGCACGCGGGGGCTCCACGGCAAGCATTCTATCTTTGTCAATAAGAACATTTGAACGCATGCCTGCAAAAGTGTATTCATATATATGCTCTATCTCTCTAGCTTCCATTTACCAAAGTAGCTTGAAAACCCAAAATAATAGAGAGCATACTGCATGTATATATTTTTTCTTCTTCTTTTGAAGATTATTCATTCATTATCAAAAGCAATGAGTTGGATAGGTAACTGCAACTCTGTAAGCTCCTCTACAAGGAGCCAACTAGTTCTATAAAAAAAAAAAAAACAAGAAGCCAAATAGGGATCGGAGCTTCTCATCCCACGCATGTACAACTTTAATTAGATACTAGCATCTTTTGTGAGTATGATTAATTTAGCGAATAACATGATAATCATATTATTATTTTCTAACCAAAATATTTAAATAAAATTTAGTTAAAGTTTTTTATTTACTTCATAAAAAACATTAAAGAAATTTTTTTACAAGATCGAGTTCAACTCCAAAAGAACATGGTGTTCTTCGATCAATTTAAAATCTACACCTAATTACAATTAAATCAACCTGCTTAATTTTTTTTTTTTTTTTTGAGAAGAAAATGAAATTACAACTAAAAGCCTCTTAGGCGACCAATACAAGAGGAATCCATAAAAAAAGTCATCTGATCTTGGGGAGGGATCCCATCAAACCAACACATCAGCGAGGAAAGAGAATGACCAACCAAAGCAAGAGCGTCCGCAAGAAAATTCGTCTCTCTGTATATATGGGAGAAGGTGATGCTGACAAAAGAATTGGCTAGAGTTAAGACATCTCGGATCAAGGACTTGAGCTTCCAAGGAATAGCACAAAACCCTTTGACACAGTTGATGATAAGGGTAGAATCTCTTTCAACTTCGATTTGGTTGAAGTTGCGTCTTTTAGCGGCTTTCTTTTAAGGTCATGTATACATTCAGCCAGCGAAACAGAAGAGTTGAATGATGTGGGTCTTTAAGACTTTAACTGATGGGCAATCTAATCTGCCATGTCAACATATGCCCTATGCAGGGAGATTAATTATATATATATATATATATATATATACCTAGCTGGTTTATGAATCAAATACTAGTATGGTTAGCTAGCCTGACTAAAACCATATAGGTTAAGGTTTCAAATTAAAACTTATTGACATTTATAAGGGAAGAGGTGAATTAACAACAAGTATAAAAAAAAAAAAAATGACAAGTGTAAAGGATTGTGTCAAATTATGTCCCATGAATATTGACCCTTTTATTTTTGGTTATTTTAACAGAATTAAGCTTCACGAAGAGGATATGAACGAGAAAAACTACGTGTGTGTGTGTGTGTCTCTCTCTCAACTTTATCAGGGATAGGGTTTTGAAAAAAAGAAAAAGAAAGAAAGTTGTGCGGCACATCCTTCATGGCCGCTACCGTTGCTTCTCCCTTTGTCACTGCCGTGACTACTAGATTAGCTTCAAGGCTAGCTTTCTCTTGGCTATTGTGAAAAACCGGTTGATCTGGGTGATTTGAGTTGCCTGGACAAAGGGTTTTTGGCCCTTCGTGTTTTTTCTTGGTTGGTTTGATGAACAGGGCTCGGCTTGTAGCTTTTGATTATTTTTAAAGTGCTACAAGGTCGATGTGGAGACTCTATGTTCTTGTGGAGGTTTTCGCTTGTGGAGTTCGCTATCTTTTCATGTTCTCTTATGATCGTGATCTTCACTGTGTTAAGAAATTCGGGCCTTAGAGCTTCCCACGTGCCATGCAACTACTCAACGATTATGATATGACTTTTCCAATATTGCCACAGTGACGCTCGGTTTCATCTAGATTCGGATCGAAATCATAGGCATGCGGCCATCCATAATGACAGCTGCTATTGCTTGGGTTGTGGGTGAAATCCTTAGCTTTGTATTGCAGGTTGATCAAGCCGGCATCGTCGAGGTATAACGAGGGTTAGGGTCTCTCTACCCCTCAATTCCTAGTGCGACTTCAGCACCGAGTTCAGGTGCCAACTGCAGCAGATGTGATGAGGTATGAGCGTGTTTTGGTTGTTGCCACGATTGTTGTCACATCTTGATTCTTAAAGTAAATTGCGGTTACTTACTTTTTTAGTTACTTTGACATTTTACCGTTTTGAGTAACCGTTTACTATTTAAGGACCATAGAGTTGACTTTTTATATGAAAGTCATTTCGGAAAAATTTCTTAAAGGAAGTTGTAGAGGACGTTAATACGAATTCGTGGACATGCTATACGTTAAAATCAGAGTTAGTATGTGAAAGTTATGGTGTAAAATATAAAGTTACTGTTTTCAGTCGGGGGTATAAAAATGGAAACTTACCGAGTTGGGTAAGGTAGAAATCAGAAAATTACATTTCCTTTCTCTCTCCTTTCTCCCGCATCTCTCTCCTCCGCCCGATGTCTTCGTCGTCGTCCGGCCGAGATAGGTGGCGATCTTGGTATCAAATTGAAGCTTGGACCTTCCTCTTTAAGTCTAGGTAAGTGACTGGCCGTGTTGTGCCGCCGGGAGGGAGAAATCACGCCGGAAAACCACGCCCTCACCGTCGGATTGGTCTTGCTGAAACTTCCTTTTCTGGCCGCCATAGCCGGAGTAGCTTGTCTCTTTTGGAAGCTCTCTTCTAGTACAACAAAACCTCAAAAGGTTTCAACCTAACTCGATCTAGGATATGAGAGGACCTCGTTTGAGTGGCAATTCAGGTTTCGTCAGGCTTAGGCCTAAATCTGTGAGTGGACATTTTGGTTTTTAGTTAATATGCATGCATGATTTTATAAGTAGTCCATTATATTTTCCAAGCTTAAAATTATAATTTCTGTTTTTGAATTGGTTATGGAATTTATTTGAGATTGGCATATTGGTTATGGAATTTATTTGAGATTGACATGTTGGTTATGTTTTCGTTAGCGAACTTATAGATTTGAGCTTGGGTAAGTGATTTTATATTTGAAAATATTATTCTTTATGATTGGCAAATTTGAAATTACATTAAGGATTTGAGTTTTCTCTAGTTTTTGAAACATGTTGATTATTTGAGTTATTTATTCTCTTAAGCAATTTAGCATGTGTGACACGTTATTGAATTTAATTTATTTCTTTTCTCTTGGAATTTTCCTAGTACAGTTGGGAACCATACATATGCTCTAGTTATGAGTTTCGGGGAAACTCACATGAATTCATATCTTCCTTCCTTATGCCATACTCGTTGGATCGTTATTATTCATGCTAGCATGTCATTCCGCATTTCGAGGCGATGTGGCTACTACGTTTCAAGTGGGGTCACGCAAGCTCTTTCCGCCCTAGTGGTGATGTGATGTTCCCGGCGGCATCACGCAAGCCTTGTAACCTCTCCGTTATCATGACGTGAACGTGTAGGGAGTATGGGAGTACTTTTGCCTGGGAGGCACCCGAGCTTGGGAGGCTCACTTATATGGTTGTATTCGCTTCTTATTTATTGTTGTTGTCTTGACTAGCGGGGCTAGTTCATCTTTTTGATATTCTATTTTACGAAGGTCTTTGTGAATCTTTGTTATTGTTTTGACTAGCAGGGCTAGTCTATTATTTTGGTACTTTCTTTTACGAAGGTTATTATTTATCCTTGTCGATAATTTGACTAGTTTTCTTGGGATTTTCTTTATGAAGGTTTTATCAACACTTGCATGCAATAGTTTTCTTGACTATTGGAAAGTGGGAAAGTAATAAAGTTTTAGTTAGTTATTTTGCGATCAGTTACTTGATTATTTTTCGTCTACTCACGCTAACGTTTTTCAAATACTTTCCCCTGTGTCCTTTGGTTTCAATTGCCCAGATTGCAGGTTAGCTTAGAAAAGGTCGGGGAGTTGAGGCATAGTCAATAACACAGTTTTTCGTTGGCTCTCTTATCTATCAGTTCTTTCCTTATTAGAATTGCTCTTATGACCTTTGAGATTGTTGTTAGTTAACTAGGGCATGTTGTCTTCTGGGTATTGGTGTAGAGCTGGGAGCATAGTGGCTCCAGGAGTTTGAGGATGGTTTGCTTTGATTTTAGAAGTGTATGTTTGAATTTGACAGGTATGGTTGTCCATTTTCAAGTGAGGTTATGCCGAAATTTTTGATAAAATCTCTTTTGAGGTGGACCCTGCATGGTTTACTTCGGATTTCAAGATGAAATTCGGGGTGAGTCCTGTCAATTGTGCCATGATCAACCATTGTGTGGCCTAGCTAGGTATCCTCGTGAAATGGAGGAAGAGGTTGTGATCACAGTGATGGCTCCACCACCTCCGGTACCTTATGTTGTTTTTCGAGGTAATCTTCAGACTTCCATGTTTGCACCATAGCACTTGCCCTTGTTTCAGAAGAAGGATTCTGTTAAATGAGCTTTATCATTTAACAACGCGTCAACACCATCTTCCACAATGGCCCCAAAAACCATGGGACTGTGGAAGCCAAAATCTCTTCCTTTGCTCTTGAGTATCTCCTTCCATCACGATCTGCAAATTCTTCTTCGATATGTTATATGCATGTTTAATTTATCATTTTTGGGAAAGATACAGTTGTCGGACCTTCTTCTTCTCCTTCTCCTTCTCCTTCTCTTGCATGTTCATCCCTCTTCTTTTTTCTTCAGTGTCTATCCTTATCTCCTCCTCTCTTTTTTCTCCTCGCTGTTTCCATGATTTCATTTTGGGATAACAAGAGCCGTGGATTATTCAAAATTTTAGACTTGTTGAATTGATTTCCTTCTTCCTTTTCTTCCTTCCTATTGTTTTTCTTTTCCTTCTTCTTGGGTAATGCGACGAGTTCATTTTCGGGATAACAAGAATCATTTCGGTCGTAATTGGAGAAGAAATCTTGTTTCCTATAGACAAATGGTCCATTCGCAAGACTTCCTATTCATATGTGTTTTCTTTTTCTTGATAATCATTCAAAAGGCAATAGGCCAAGGAGCTCAGAAAATGCTCATATAGCTGCTCTAGTCTATTTCCATTTCATTTTCTTTGCTGTTTATTTTGTATTTGAGGATTTTTATTTTTTTTTACTATAATTGATCTATGTTTTAATGTGTTCATATGAGGAAATTGAACATAATTGTGACTGAAGTGTGGATGGCTTGATTTGATGTATTTTGAAATGTTATCCATCATCTGCTATTTTAGTTCTCTTTAGGTAAAATATCTTTGATGTTGATGGTCTTGACTTTGCTTACTTTAAGCACCTTAGTTTTAGAAGCACTAAACATGAGTTAGGTTTAGTATAGCATAAGCCAAGCTAATAACGTCATGAACTCTTGTAGAAATTAGGATTAAATTCAGTGTGCTACCCTGAACTTTAGGTCACTTTTCACGTGTGTCCCTGTTCTTTTTTTTTTTTTAATCAGGTGTACCCTTATACTCTTAAAATCCATCAAAACTGAACAAAATCTGAAATTGACTATAAATGTGACGTCATGCGCCAAGCTGGAGTCTACATCGGGCCCATTTTTCAGGTTTGAGCCCTCATTTGAGGCGTAGTGTCTAAAATGCCCCTCTTACTATATTCTCTTTCTCTTTTTCTTTTTTACTCTGTCTAACAATGGCTTATTTCTCAAAAAAAAAAAAAAAAGACTTCTGGTCTTTTATTTCTCTCTCTCCGTCGTCTATCCCCTCCTCCTAACTGCAGCCGTCTCGCCTCCACCGCCACCACCTTCCCCACTCCCCCGACCTGATTGAAACCTCGAACAGCTCCGACGAAGAAGAGGACCAACAACCCCAACACCACCAACTACAACCACCTCAAACCCCTCATTTTGCTCTACCCAAACCTGAACATTCATCCTTGTTTAATTCCCTTCCTCATCCAAAACACGAACAAGACCAAGAAGACTCCAAACCCACCTCGATCAAGATTGTCTCTTTCCTCTTCTCTCCCCAAACCCAATCCCTCATCTCTCTTCCATTACCTTCCCAAACAAAAACTCGAATTAGAGATTGAAGAAGATTAAGATCTCAACCCCCTTGTCCTTCTATTTTTTGCTCTCTTCCTCTTCCGAAATCCCAAATCCCTAACAAACCCATCTCCAATTTCTCATCTTCTCCCGAAATCCCCCGAAAGGGTCGTCCAATTCAAGCCACCCATCAACCCTTACTTCACCGATTCAACCCATCGACCTCGATGAAGTCAGCGATGATGGTTTGTGACGGAGAAGAAAGTTAGGGGAGAGAGAGAGAGGGAAAAAATGAAAAAAAATGCTCAAAAGACGTTTCTACCCTTAATAGGGGTTTAAAAACTGGAAAGTGGGTCCTCAATGTGCTCCACGTCAGATGCATGACGTCACATTTATAGCCAATTTCAGATTTTGTTCGGTTTTGATGGATTTTAAGAGTATAAGGGTACACCTGATTAAAAAAAAAGAACATGGACACACGTGAAAAGTGACCTAAAGTTCAAGGTAGTACACTGATTTTAATCCTAGAAATTAAGCTCACTTTTCATAAGAGTGCTGCTTCTTTATAAAAATAAAAAATAAATAAAAAATAAAAACATAAGAATGCCGTTTTATTTTCAGAAATTTTTCTTATTTGAAATTTTGGGTAAAGGATGGATTTTCTTCCTTATTCATGTTCCGTTTGGATTATTTCATCACAGCAATTGAAAACAGATTATTTTCTAATTTTTGATAAAAAAAAAAGAAAAAAAATTGGAAACCCCAATTAATAAATACCTAATTTCTGAAGTGACATTGGAAATGCCACTGACCCAGCTACGTGGCATTACCTGATAGACCGCCGCTCTTCTCTCTCCCTCTTTTTTATTTTAATTTTATTCTTAATGTCTGAATGTTAAAAATTTATAAATACTGACAAATCATTCTCTTCTCTCTCTCTCCCTCTTTTCTCTGCGTCTTCAACAATTCCTCTCTTTCACTCACATTTCCCTGAAGCTTAGGGTTTCGTTACAGACCAACTCTTTCTCTCTCTCAGACTTGAGAACACGGTGACATTAGGAGATTATTGAGGAAGCTTCAAAGGTACGTGTTTTCGAAATTCCGGCAATGCTCTTACGCTGATCGATTTCGCCTCTGAATCATTCTCCTCGGTGTTCGCAGAATCATCTGATTCCCAATTGTGGTTGTGATTTTTGTATACGGCGGTGCGTTTACGACCTGTGAATATATTTCAATTCGGATTAGGTCAGGGGTCACTGTTTCTTCAATTTTGTATATTTTTGTGGGTTTGGGAATCGTTGTAGATTGTGAATGTCGGTTTAGCTGTGGGATTGGATTTGGCGGATTTGGAGATGGGGGATTGTGGTTTGGAGGAGCTGTGGGGGTAGAGAGGGGTGAAGGTTTGGTGGGTTGGAAATGACGGATTTTGAGCCGCGGCAACAGAAGCCGGAATCGGCTGATGCGTGCGGTGATTTCGAGAGTGGATATGAGGAATTCATGCGTGGGCACTTGGATGAATGTATGTCATTTGCTTCATGTAGCTCTCCTCGGAATCCTGATGATGAGGACGACGATGGTGAGCAGCTTGTTCGGAGGAGAAGGAGGTTGGGTTTGGAAGGTAATGATTTGGCGGAATCGTCTGCTGCGCGGTGCCACCACTCAAGGATTTTGACCAGCTGGGCGGCGCGGCAGGCGCAGGAGATGATAACTACAATTGAGAGGAGGAACCGGGAGTCAGAGTTGATGGCACTTGCGGGGTTGCATACGGTTTCGATGCTCGATTCCTCCTTCTTGAGGGAGTCACAGTCCCCAACGTCGAGGAGGCAGGGGACTGTGGAGAGGCCGAGCACTCAGGCGTCTACGATTTTGCAAATGTGGCGGGAGCTGGAGGATGAGCATTTGTTAAATAGAGCACGTGGGAGGGTGAGGGAGAGGTTGAGGCAGCAGAGGAGTGTGGAGGCTAATACTAATGAGTTAAGGACGAATAGGTCTGATAGTCGGGGGAGTGAGAACCGTGGGAGTTTGGTGGATGTGAGTGAGAGCGAGAATGAGTATGGGGCATGGTCCCCTGATCAGATGGGTTCACAAAATGAACGAGGTGATAATAATGCGTCTAGCAGGGAGCAATCTCCTGATCTTGGTGAAGTTGAGAGGGAGAGAGTGAGGCAGATTGTACGGGGATGGATGGAAACTGACATTAGTGATCATGCATCCAATGTTGCTCAGAGAAGTAGTAGTCCTAGGGCAGAGTGGCTTGGTGAGACAGAGCGGGAAAGGGTGAGAATTGTCCGGGAGTGGGTGCAAATGGCTAGTCAGCAGAGAGGAGGTTGTGGAGCCCGACGGGAAGATCAGGTCACCAGTGATAGTGCTCAAGTTGGCGGAGAACGTGATGGTTCAGCAGCTGACCAAGAGGAGAGCCAACCAGAGCACATTCGCCGGGATATGTTGAGGTTGCGTGGAAGACAGGCTATAATTGATTTGCTGGTGAGAATTGAGAGGGAAAGACAAAGGGAGCTCCAATCTTTGGTGGAGCATCGAGCTGTCTCTGATTTTGCTCATCGCAATCGCATTCAGGTCAGTTGTGAAGATTATTTCTAATTTAAACTAAATCAATTTACTTACAGATAGGTATGTTTCATAGGTCTATATAAACATCAATGTGAAATCTACCATGTATCTTACAAAATTCGTAAATCTGTAATTGGAACTGTAATGGGTCTGAATTTTCTATAATATCATATGGAAGTTATTAAAAATAGGCTGTATAATCACATTATCTTTGTTGAATGAACTTTTGAGACCTGTTTTTAGTAATTTTTGTAGTTATTCCTCTCTTTCTGATTTACCTTGATCATTAGTAGGCTGTGGCCGAATTCAGAAGTGTATCCTTTTTGGTTGTGTTGCATGGATATCAATCATATCATTATATTCACCACATTGATAAGTTACTCAGTTTTTTCTCTTCAGTGCCTCCTTGCAAAGATCAATATAAGGTGGACATTTTAAACTCATTTTTTGGTATGTTAAGGATGCAAAGTTATTCGCAGACCAATATATCTTAATATTCTATTTTTGGTATTTAATCCCTTCCCTCATTTTTGCGTCTATGTATCTTATCAGGTTTTGCCTGTGAATATCAGTATAGTTATAATGGCTAGTATGCGGTTACATGTGTGTTTTAGACTTTAGATTGGCTGATACTACTCTTACCCCTGTCATGCTCTGAAAGTATCCTCATATTTAGATTTGACCATAATTTGGCTACTAATGTAATTGAACTTTTACAGTCCTTACTCAGAGGTAGATTCTTGCGAAATGAAAGGCCTATTGAAGAAGAAAGACCAACTTCTGTGGCTGCGGGTGAATTAGTTCAATTGAGACAGCGACACACTGTTTCTGGTTTAAGGTATCTTTTCTTGATTATGGGTTGTTTGAAAAAGCTCTCATCTTCTTCCCATCTTGGTTGCCTCTATTAGTGAATGTATTTATGCCATTTAAATATGTTGGTATGCCAAAACTGTACTGGAAGTTCTGAATTTTTGAAATTTTAAATATTGAACATATTTTGAGCTCTGAGTCTCCAATTTTATTTGTGTGTGAGATTTAAATTTGTGAGTTTGAGCTGGGCATATAGGAAATTTCTTTTTGACATGGGTCAAAGCAATCATTGTTTCAGGCATCTCTTTAGGCTATAAATAGAGTTAGAGTAGATGTATTAGTATCCGTCAGTACTACTCTATTATCGGTAGTTACAGAATGCATGGCAATTTATGTTTTCAGGGATACTAATAAATGACCACCTTAAATAGAAGACACTCGACTCAATTTTGTTTTCTTTTTCTTGATTTCATTTTCTTTTGTTGATTTTAATGCTTCATGTGAGATTGTATGTATATACGTTGCTTAATTCCATTGAAGTGTCAAAATTGAGTTTGCTAGAATAATGACTGCCTGCCTCCTTATTAGGGAAGGATTCCGCTCCAGATTAGAAAATATAGTTCGTGGTCAAGTGGACGGCCAGATTGATTCTCCGACTAACAGTAATGTCAATGATTCTAGAAGCGATCATCCCCAATCAAATGCTTCTCAAGGTATTCAACAGGAAAGTCATGAGCAATCCCAGCTTGGGAGCGAGGGAGGTGACAGTCAGTTTCCTAATCAATTGGGGAACTTGGAAAATGACACAGCCGTTGAGCGACTTGATTGGCAAGATACTGCTAATCAAGGGGGGAATTGGCAGGAACCAATTGCTGAAGATGAGGGACGTAACTGGGAGCAGACAACTTTTAATCAGTTTAACGATTGGAGGGAAGGTAATGCTGAAGATATGGTTGAAAATTGGCAAGAAACGTCTGTGAATAATTGGCCTCAGGGAACTCCCCGAAATGCTGATGAAGAAACAGGTCATCAACAAGAAGCTCAGGGTACTTGGCGTACGAACAGTTCTCGGGGAGCTGCTGAGAATTGGTCCGAAGGGCCTTCAGGCCCTGTGAGAAATCGTCGTTCTGCCTCAATTAGAAGATTCAACAGATTTAATCCACCAGATGATGATACTGTGTACAGTATGGAACTTAGGGAACTTCTTAGCAGGTATTTGATTAATTGTAGAACGAGTGGGTTGAACGAAACATGGAGTTCCTGATTTGTATCTCATATGGTTATGATTTTCACTTTGTAGAAGGAGTGTTTCAAATCTTCTTCGTAGTGGATTCCGTGAAAGTCTGGACCAGCTGATACAGTCATACGTTGAAAGGCAAAGTCGTGCTCCCATTGATTGGGATTTGCATAGGACCTTGCCAACACCAACTCCGGCTTCACCAGTGCAGGACCAGGACCAACAGAGGGAGGAGCTGAATGGAGATCAGCAAGATGCCATCAACAGACCTTCACGTGTTCTACCACCTCCACCGGTTCCCCCACCACAACCAATATGGCATCAGGACTTACATAACACTGGCTGGTCTCGCCATAGCATGCATCGTTCAGAAATTGTGAGCTTACTTTCTTCCCTAATTTTTTTAGATTTGGTATCACTTTTGAAAAAAAAAAACAAAAAAATTCCACTTGTACTGCAGGTCTTTGAAAAATTTCACATGCAGCTTCCTAAAAAATTTCTTTCTACATTTTAGATATTGAGGTCGTATCACCAGGATTTAATGAAACTCCCTTCACCATTTTTCCAGTATATTTTGGTCCAGTGTGTGGGATTTCTAGCTATATATGTGCACGCGCTTTTTCATAGCAAAAGAAGCTACTATCATGTGTTTTGATGACTGCCATCTTTAGAATGGGCTCAATATTTTTTCCTTTGGTCAGTGCAATGACGTCTAAGTATCTAAAAATTTGGTTAAGAAACGTTTGTGGAATAGGTATCTACTTGGGGCTCTCTTTTCTTATGCTTGCATTCAGACTTCTTACGCTGTTTTCAGCTGAGACATCTTACAGTTTATACTTGATAGATTTTAGAATATTGTACAAAGTCCAAAGAACTGTTTGGTTAAGGATTATATCACATGGGCATTGGACTGGTTTTTCTGTGCTAGTATTTTCATTTTTCTCTGTTGGTTTCCCTGAATGTGGATTCTGATATGGAGCAGGAATGGGAGATGTTTAATGATCTCAGGTCAGATATGGCAAGACTCCAGCAAGGCATGAGCCACATGCAAAGGATGTTGGAGGCCTGCATGGATATGCAATTGGAGTTGCAACGTTCTGTCAGACAGGAAGTGTCGGCGGCTCTCAATCGGTCATCTGGTGAAAAAGGTTTGTTTTAGTTTACTTGGTACCAGTGAACATGCATACTTTTTGTTTAGAAATGTGTTTGTGTATAATGGAACGGTAGGTGGATGTGGTTTTCTTAGACATTATAGCTCTGTTGCTACTGGTAATTTATGAGAAATGTATATTGCAGGGTCAAGTGCTGAGACATCAGAGGATGGTTCTAAATGGGGTCATGTAAGAAAAGGAACTTGTTGTGTTTGTTGTGATAGTCACATCGATTCTCTCTTGTATAGGTATACCTACTTATCAATTAAGTATACCTAATTATGAGTGACACATTTATTATATGTTTTGCATGATATACATGTCGTTCTTCTTGTGTCCAAGATCTGGTTTTCTTTCTTTTTGAATTTTCTTCTTTGTTGCAGATGCGGACATATGTGTACATGTTCAAAATGTGCAAACGAATTGGTTCGTGGTGGAGGCAAGTGCCCACTTTGTCGAGCGCCTATAGTTGAGGTGATCCGTGCATACTCAATACTGTAAAAAGGAAAAATAACTTTAAATAGGAAAGGGGAAAATTCAGAAGGAATAAAAGTGAATAGAATGAGTGAAGGATCGGAGGGATGGAGTGGTTGTACCTTATATAGGGAGGCTTCCGTGGTCCTTTGTTTTCTGTAGTTTGCCAGTTGTTTTTCTGATTATATATGTAAAAATGATGCTTGTATAATTGGAATAACAAATGGCTCACTTTTGATTCATCATTCTTGGGTAAATAATATCTTCTCATGAAATCTGTCTGAACTCTACTAAGTACTGTACAGTTTAATACCCGGTACTCTCGACTTTTCATCAATTCTGTCTTTCAGTTTCATCCAATTCCCCCCGCAACTTTCAGTCAAAATTGGTCCAGCCAGGCAGCCATTGGGTTCAGTTCACATTGATCCTCTATGAGCCAAATTCTATGGAATATTGGTTAGTTTTTCAGCATACTAGCATTTTGCACGCCCGTATTCCAATGGCAGGTCCTTTTTCCTTCCAACTGACCGCAGCTCAATCCGGAAAAGGTTGAGGAGCTGGTCGGGGTTGTCCGGCCGGTGGCAACGGCGTGAGATAATGGCAGAGCATTAGTTATGGATCAACTGGGCAATGTTTACTTAATATGAATAACATGAGCTTGTTCAACGAACTCAAAGCTTGGCCACTCCCCAATCATCTTGAACCTCTTGAGCTACAAGCTGCAAAAATAAGGGTCACACTGCCGGAAGTGGCCGTCATCACCATTGTGATTGTGGCCTACGCCTGTGCTCGCAAGACTATGAATGCTGTCTACCGGCAGATGGTTGCCTCAGGTGTCCTGCACAACAATCATCATCGCAATGGCACAAGACTACTTGGATTCCAATTTTGTTGGGTTTGCCAAGTATGTCCATGAAATGGCGGATAGGGCGGTGAAGCCTCCTTATTGTCACGCCCCGCCTAATTAACAAGGAGTTTCCTTGAGCATTTGATGCAAGTATGGCTCAAGGAAGGTTTGGAGAGCACATGAGCATTCTAGAAGCATCCGGGATATTATGGAAGGCCTTGGAAGCATCCGGGAGGATTGGGAAGCATTCGGACGACTCTAGAACTCTCTAGGACCTTAGAGAGTCTCTAGACACTCCGAGACTCTCTAGAACCCTAGAGAGGCTCAAGGCTCAAGACCACTCCGGAAGTCTCTAGAATACTCAAGGAAATACTTAGAGTTGTATAGAATACTCTAGAATGCCTTATACTTGTAAATGTCCTAGAAAAGTCTAGAACTTAGGCAAGGGGGGAATTGCCTATAAATAGGGAAGCACCCCTCCCATTTGGAACATAGAGAGTTGCATAGCATTAAAGCACACTTGTAAAGCTTTGTAAGGTTCTCTTAAAGCTTAATACAAGTTCTCTCTTTTAAAGATCTTCTCCCTTCATTTGATTGTTCTAGCCAAAGCGTTCGCGTGGGGAAGACTGACTTAGCATAAGGGGAGTGCTAAGGCCGCACGAGTAGCGTAAGAAAAAGAAAGCTCGTGACAGTTGGTATCAGAGCCTAGTTCGATCTGAACCTCGCTCGACACAATGGTAAAGCACGGCGCTACCAAAACTACTTCGGGATCAAACCCCTCCGAATTGCCGAAGCATGATGCTGCCAAAGGTGCATCAGGATCCAACCCTTCCGAGGAAGTTACGCAAATGAGAGGTCGCGAAGAGCAAGTCGACCCTGTCGTTCCAAGGCGGGAACGGTCCAAAGACATGATTTCTGCTTTCGACTCACGCCTAACTCAAGTGGAGGAGGACGTGAGTGGCATGGAGGCCCAGGTGGATGATCTAGGCCAACGGGTAGAAGGCTTAGAGGCGGAGGATGCCGCCATCCACACTGCGATTAAGAGCATGGTGGTCCAGCTAGAGGAGTCCTTGCGGGGCGAGATGGTGAAGATTCGCGAGGAGTTCATGGGGGAACTCGCCAAGATGCGTCAAGTCCACGAGAAGGAGTTGAATAGCACGCTTGCACGCATTGAGGAAATGCATGGGGACTTGGCCCTATGAAAGCGCGCGTTGGCTATGGGGGCCGGCACCAGTGGCATTGTGGAGGCTAAGCGCATCGAGGTGCCAAAGCCTAAAAATTTCGGAGGATCACGCAACGCCCGCGAAGTGGACAACTTCTTATGGGGGCTAGATCAATACTTTGGAGCCGTAGGCATCGCCGAGGAGGATGCCAAGATTAAGACCGCGGCTCTCTACCTCACCGACACTACCATGTTATGGTGGAGGAGAAGGCGAGGAGATGTTGAAAAAGGTACGTGCACCATTGCTACCTTTGACGACTTTACAAAGGAGCTCAAAAGACAATTTTATCTGGAGAATGCCGAGGATGAGGCAAGAGCTCGCTTGCGAAGGCTCAAGCACTCGGGGTCAGTTCGCGATTATATTAAGGACTTTACCAACCTAGTGCTTGAGATTCCCGACTTGCCCGACAAGGATGCTCTCTTCAATTTTATGGATGGTCTCCAATCATGGGCTAAGACCGAGCTAAGGCGACGTGGGGTACAAGACCTTGCTACCGCCATAGCCGTGGCCGAAAGCCTAATCGACTATACTAGTCCTAAGGAGTCCACCGGCAAGCCGAAGGAAAAGAAGAGTAGCTATGTCAAAGGTGGGGGAGACAAAGGCCAACGCAAAGACGAGGCCCGTCAAGACAACTACTCGGCAAGAAACAAGGACAAGGGCAAGCAAAAGGAGACAAGGAGCTCGGGGAAGCCCAACAACAACAAGTGTTTCCTTTGCGATGGTCCGCATTGGGCTAGAGATTGCCCACAAAAGAAAGCTCTAAGTGCACTCCTAGGAAGTCGTCAAAGTGAGGCGGAGGCCGAGAATGACAACGGCGGTGCACATGTGGGATCAATGCAGCTGTTGAATGTGATCCGATCCACACCTAAGGCCCAAGCCAAAGGTTTACTTTTCGTCGATATCACCATAGGCGGGAAGCCAACAACGGCGATGCTCGACACGGGTGCAACCCACAACTTCATCGCGGTTGAGGAGGCCCAAAGGCTAGGCCTTAAGGGAAACAATGGAGGAGGCTCCATCAAGGCGGTCAATTCACCAGCTCGACCCATTCATGGCGTAGTTCGAGGAGTCAAGACCAACGTGGGGGCATGGTGTGGGAACCTAGACTTCTCGATTGTTCCAATGGATGACTTCAAAGTCGTCCTGGGGTTGGAATTCCATGATCAAGTCAAGGCAATCCCGATGTCGTTCGCCAACAGCTTGTGCATAACCGAAGGCAACAAGGCTTGTGTAGTGCCAACAACTAGAGGCACGAAGCAAGACTTGAAGGTGTTGTCAGCGTTGCAATTCAAGAAAGGCATCAAGAGGGAAGAGGAGAGCTACTTGGCCATCCTCAGCGAGTTCGATGATGATGAACCAAGACCCCAAGATGACATGCCGAAGGAGGTAGCGGCAGTTCTCGAGGAGTTCAAAGATGTTTCACCAGCCGAGTTGCCTAAGCAACTACCCCCAAGGAGAGAAATCGACCACGAGATAGAGCTAGAACCAGGTACCAAACCTCCCGCCATGGGCGCTTATCGCATGGCGCCCCCCAAGTTAGCGGAGCTAAGGAGGCAATTGAAGGAGCTTTTAGACGCCGGATTCATTAGACCTTCAAAGGCTCCGTTTGGTGCCCCGGTGTTATTCCAGAAGAAGAAGGATGGCTCTCTACGCATGTGCATCGATTATCGGGCGCTCAAGAAGATCACGGTAAAGAACAAGTACCACATTCCTCTTATTGCCGATCTATTCGATCAATTGGGACATGCGCGCTACTTCTCAAAGTTAGACCTTCGTTCGGGATATTATCAAGTGCGCATAGCCGAGGGAGACGAACCGAAGACCGCATGCGTCACAAGGTACGGGTCTTACGAGTTCTTGGTTATGCCCTTTGGTCTAACTAATGCACCGGCAACTTTCTACACCTTGATGAACAAGTTATTCCACCCCTACCTTGATCGGTTTGTGGTCGTCTACTTGGACGACATAGTGGTATATAGCAGAACCTTGGAGGAGCATATAGAGCACTTGAGGGAAGTGTTCAAAGTGCTACGGGAGAACAAACTATACATCAAAAATGAGAAGTGCTCCTTTGCTAAGCCGGAGGTGCTGTTCTTGGGGCACAAGATCAAGGATGGCGAACTAATGATGAAAGATTGCAAGGTGCACGCCATCCAAGAATGGGAGTCACCCACCAAGGTACACGAGTTGAGGTCTTTTCTTGGGTTAGTGAACTACTACCGCCGCTTCATGAATAGCTATTCGGCAAGGGCCGCTCCATTAACCGACCTTCTCAAGAAAAACAAGGCATGGGATTGGACAACAAAGTGTCAAGAGGCCTTTGAAGACTTGAAGAAGGCGATATGCGAGGAGCCCGTACTCAGGTTACCCGACCACACCAAGCCATACGAGGTACACACCGATGCTTCTGACTTTGCTGTTGGTGGTGTACTCATGCAAGATGGGCATCCGATTGCTTACGAGAGTCGGAAGCTCAACGAAACGGAGCGACGCTACACGGTGCAAGAAAAGGAGATGACTGCCATCATCCATTGTCTTAGAGTGTGGCGACACTATTTGCTTGGGACAAAGTTTGTCATCATGACCGACAATGTTGCAACAAGCTACTTCCAAACTCAGAAAAAGCTAAGTCCGAAGCAAGCTAGATGGCAAGACTTCCTGGCCGAGTTCGACTATGTCATGGAGTATAAGCCGGGGAGGATGAACCTGGTAGCCGACGCCTTAAGCCGAAAGGCGGAGTTCGCGAGCATCTCCCAAATCACTAGCCCTCTATTGAGCAAGATTAAAGAAGGAATCAAGGCGGATCCACAAGCTCAAAGCCTCATTGCCTTGATAAGAGAAGGCAAAATGCGGAGGTTTTGGTTAGATGAAGATCTTCTCTACACCAAGGGCTGCCGCATTTATGTACCGAAGTGGGGCAACCTAAGGAGGGAGCTAGTCAAGGAATGTCATGATTCCTTATGGGCCGGCCACCCTGGTATAAGGCGCACACTTGCTCTCTTAAAGTCCACATACTACTGGCCAAGGATGCGAGACGGGGTTGAAGAGTACGTGAGGACATGTTTTGTTTGTCAACAAGACAAGGTAGTACAACAGCAGCCGGGGGGCTTGCTTAACCCCTTACCCATTCCCAAGAGACCATGGGAAAGCGTCTCTATGGATTTCATCACTTGTCTACCGAAGTCCGAAGGGTTCGGGAGCATCATAGTCGTGGTGGACCGATTCAGCAAGTATGCAACCTTCATGGCCGCATCAGCCGACTGCACTGCGGAGGAAACAGCGAGGCTATTCCTACGCAATGTAGTTAAACTTTGGGGAGTTCCGAAGAACATTGTCAGCGACCGAGACCCACGCTTCACAGGGAGATTTTGGACGGAGCTGTTCAAGGTGCTCGGGTCAGACTTGAACTTTTCAACAAGCTTCCATCCACAAAGCGACGGTCAAACGGAGCGCGTCAATGCTCTTTTGGAGTTGTACTTGCGGCACTATGTGAGTGCCAACCAAAAGGACTGGGCCAAGCTTCTTGATGTTGCACAGTTTTCCTATAACTTGCAACAAAGCGAGGCCACCAACAAGAGTCCTTTTGAAATTGTCTTGGGACAGCAGCCAACTACCCCTCTATCCCTTGCCACTCACTACGAAGGGAAGAGTCCAGCCGCATTCAAGTTTGCCAAGTCATGGCATGAGCAAACGGAGTTAGCTCGAGCGGTTTTACACAAGGCTGCTACAAGGATGAAGAAGTGGGCGGACAAGAAGAGGAGACATGTGGAGTTCAAGGAAGGTGACCTGGTACTCGTGAAACTCTTGCCGCAACAATTCAAGACCCTTAGGAAGGTGCATAAGGGCTTGGTACGCAAGTACGAAGGGCCGTTTGAAGTCATCAAACGCATTGGCAAGGTTTCATATAAGCTCCATCTCCCGCCCAAGTTAAAGATTCATCTGGTCTTCCACGTGAGCATGTTGAAGCCTTTTCATGAAGACGAGGAAGACCCATCAAGGGGAGTTTCACATCGGGCACCAACAGCAGTTATCACTTCTTTCGATAAAGAAGTTGATGAGATACTCGCGGATCGAGTCATCCGTCGTCGAGGTGTGCCAAGTTATAAAGAGTATCTCGTTAAGTGGCAAGGTCTGCCCGATACGGAAGCCAGCTGGGAGTCCGAGGACATATTATGGCAATTCAAGGACAAAATCCAGCGTTACAACGAAGGCGCGATAAGGGCATCGCGTGCTTAGGTGGGGGAGAGTGTCACGCCCCGCCTAATTAACAAGGAGTTTCCTTGAGCATTTGATGCAAGTATGGCTCAAGGAAGGTTTGGAGAGCACATGAGCATTCTAGAAGCATCCGGGATATTATGGAAGGCCTTGGAAGCATCCGGGAGGATTGGGAAGCATTCGGACGACTCTAGAACTCTCTAGGACCTTAGAGAGTCTCTAGACACTCCGGGACTCTCTAGAACCCTAGAGAGGCTCAAGGCTCAAGACCACTCCGGAAGTCTTTAGAATACTCAAGGAAATACTTAGAGTTGTATAGAATACTCTAGAATGCCTTATACTTGTAAATGTCCTAGAAAAGTCTAGAACTTAGGCAAGGGGGGGAGGATGCCTATAAATAGGGAAGCACCCCTCCCATTTGGAACATAGAGAGTTGCATAGCATTAAAGCACACTTGTAAAGCTTTGTAAGGTTCTCTTAAAGCTTAATACAAGTTCTCTCTTTTAAAGATCTTCTCCCTTCATTTGATTGTTCTAGCCAAAGCGTTCGCGTGGGGAAGGCTGACTTAGCATAAGGGGAGTGCTAAGGCCTCACGAGTAGCGTAAGAAAAAGAAAGCTCGTGACATTATGCACCCTACCTGTGTGTTGTTATGGCTGAAGGTTGAGCAAAACAAAGTGTTCATGCTTTTGTGTTTCCATGTGCCTAATTCATTAGAATTTGTTAACCCTGTCCCTTGCTAATTTCATGCCCTCTGTCTGTTGCAATAACCATTGACCATAATACAATTTATCATTGTCTTTGGATGATAGGGCACTAAGGGCAGATTTGAAATTGAGGGAGATGACTAGCTCAGACTAATACCTTCTCCAAATAATCTAATACCTTCTCTACCTTGCCAAGACCAGCGTTAGGAAGGACAGCAGCAGCCTGATAAAATGTTTGATGAAGTTGTGACGCAAGATGTCCAAGAGAATGGTTCAACAGAGGAAGGGGCCTATATGAAGGAACTGAGAGCCATTCTTAATGGCGTGATCGAGAGGAGCTGATACCAACTTGGCAACACCAAGAACTTGTGGTACAGATGTGATGTCTACATCTCTCCTCCCTTTTAATAGAATGCATATGCTGATATGCATGCATGTTCTGTCATCTACAGTTCTTGATACTTAAGTTGTAAAATGCCCCTTACGAGGATATTCTCAGCACTAGATGACCAAATATGTGATTAGTGATACAGGTATGATTACCTACGTACACCTGATGATGATCATTCTATTAAACAAAAAGGATCAACTTTTCTGAGAGTTAGTCTGTTGAAAATCTGAAGAAAGCAGTTTTACCATGTAGATAATCTGAAGAAAACATGTACATTTTTCAATCTTCCCCTATATAAAAAGCTGACAGCAACTTACTGTAAGAATTTCATTCATCATATAAAACTTCAAACTTGGTATTTTTATGAATCCTATTGGGATCCTTCCATATAGTCCAGAATGTCTAATATGTTAATTGATAGATAGTTACCAGACTGGTACAACCAGGTACCAATGAATCTGATCACAGCCGGCCAGGCAGTTTAGATTCATGAATCATGAATATGAGTTTTGATGAATAGTCAAGTAGATTGCTTTTACACAAGAATGTATGAGACTTATGACATATGTAAGCATGAAAATAAGCAAAGATCGATGATCGAAAACCCTTTAAAAGTAACTTTGGTATATATATCTGCTCAATACAAAAGAAAGATAGTATTAATACTGGATAAAAGAAACTTACAGCTACCTATATAATTCATAGTTTCAAACAAAATTAAGAATAACCCCAACAAAGTTATTAACAACAGATCCTATCCACAGGTTTCCATGACGCTGCTCAACATGACTCACAGGGTTGAGTCCATCTACCACATCCAGAAAATTTCCTTGGGCATCAAGCTGTTAGAACCAAGACAGAATAAGATGAATAACACTAACTTGATTGATTAGATAGAGACCTGCCTTGCAGTGACCTAAGACAGAAATTCGTCCCCGCTTGTGCTGCAGATTCGGACGTCTATCTAGAGGATTCAACTATCTGGTTCAAGTTCTTGCACAAGAACTTGACTCTGATGAATTTACTTTATGCTTCAGAAGAAATAGTTTTTTTGGGAGGAAGAAGAAGAATGATTCGATGATAAAAACAACGACAGAAGTCGTCCTTATATAAAAGTCAATTCGAACAGGTATACTGCTTGGACAGTTATGTCTTTTGATATTTATCGGAATTAATAATTAAATTAAATGATATTAACTTCCAAAAATTAAATTCGGATTTAATCAACAGAGGCCCAAGGCCCAAGGCCCAATCTTTGACTTTTATTAAATATATATATAATTATTTCTATTAAAAAACTCAATAGAAAGCCCATCAAGCCCATATTAGGCCTATCATCCATTTAATGAGTCACATGGGTGTTTCCATATAAAGACTCACATATTTAATGATTCTTCAATATGAGATTAATACTGTAGAAATTGTATTCCCTTGATCAATATTGTTTACACAGTAGGTTTATATATAGTACAACAAGACTTGGTAATCAAGAAATAAACCTAGACAAATTATATACAGACTCTAACTCTGTAATCTAGAAGATTCAGGACTTGATTTGAGGCATAGAGAGAATCTCGCTAACACCGACTGCACTGCGGAGGAAACAGCGACTGCACTGCGGAGGAAACAGCGAGGCTATTCCTACGCAATGTAGTTAAACTTTGGGGAGTTCCGAAGAACATTGTCAGCGACCGAGACCCACGCTTCACAGGGAGATTTTGGACGGAGCTGTTCAAGATGCTCGGGTCAGACTTGAACTTTTCAACAAGCTTCCATCCACAAAGCGACGGTCAAACGGAGCGCGTCAATGCTCTTTTGGAGTTGTACTTGCGGCACTATGTGAGTGCCAACCAAAAGGACTGGGCCAAGCTTCTTGATGTTGCACAGTTTTCCTATAACTTGCAACAAAGCGAGGCCACCAACAAGAGTCCTTTTGAAATTGTCTTGGGACAGCAGCCAACTACCCCTCTATCCCTTGCCACTCACTACGAAGGGAAGAGTCCAGCCGCATTCAAGTTTGCCAAGTCATGGCATGAGCAAACGGAGTTAGCTCGAGCGGTTTTACACAAGGCTGCTACAAGGATGAAGAAGTGGGCGGACAAGAAGAGGAGACATGTGGAGTTCAAGGAAGGTGACCTGGTACTCGTGAAACTCTTGCCGCAACAATTCAAGACCCTTAGGAAGGTGCATAAGGGCTTGGTACGCAAGTACGAAGGGCCGTTTGAAGTCATCAAACGCATTGGCAAGGTTTCATATAAGCTCCATCTCCCGCCCAAGTTAAAGATTCATCTGGTCTTCCACGTGAGCATGTTGAAGCCTTTTCATGAAGACGAGGAAGACCCATCAAGGGGAGTTTCACATCGGGCACCAACAGCAGTTGTCACTTCTTTCGATAAAGAAGTTGATGAGATACTCGCGGATCGAGTCATCCGTCGTCGAGGTGTGCCAAGTTATAAAGAGTATCTCGTTAAGTGGCAAGGTCTGCCCGATACGGAAGCCAGCTGGGAGTCCGAGGACATATTATGGCAATTCAAGGACAAAATCCAGCGTTACAACGAAGGCGCGATAAGGGCATCGCGTGCTTAGGTGGGGGAGAGTGTCACGCCCCGCCTAATTAACAAGGAGTTTCCTTGAGCATTTGATGCAAGTATGGCTCAAGGAAGGTTTGGAGAGCACATGAGCATTCTAGAAGCATCCGGGATATTATGGAAGGCCTTGGAAGCATCCGGGAGGATTGGGAAGCACCCCCCCGCAAACTGAGCGTCCTTGGACGAACAAGTTTGGTACACAAAAGACGATGACGAAGCTTATGAAGAGGTTTGGTAAGGAGATCTGCCGGCTGGTCCACAGAAGGAATGAAACAAACACGATGGCTCCCCAAAGCAACTTTTTCACGAACAAAATGATAATCAAGTTCAATGTGTTTGGTGCGTGCGTGAAAGACAGGATTGGAAGCCATGTAAGTGGCACTGAGGTTATCACAATAAAGTATGATGGGGAAATGAATGTGAGCACCAAGTTCATAGAGTAAGTAGCCTAACCAAGTCGTCTCAGCAGAGGCATGAGCAAGGGACCGATATTCAGCTTCAGCACTGGAACGAGCCACAGTGGGTTGTTTCTTGGAGCACCAAGATATCAAATTAGACCCAAGATACACCAAATAGCCGGAAGTGGAGCGGCGAGAATCAGGGCAACCAGCCCAGTCAGCATCAGAATAAGCAGAAAGAGTAACAAGTTGACGTTGAGGCCGGAAAGATAGACCATGATCAAGAGTACCTTTGACATACCGAAGAATACGTTTGGCTGCAATAAGATGAGGGATACGAGGCTGGCTCATAAATTGAGCGACTGAGTTGACAGCAAAGGCTATATCATGCCGAGTGATGGTGAGATATTGCAGAGAGCCAACAAGTTCGCGAAACAAAGTAGGATTAGGGAGAAGATCACCATCAATAGCTGATAGGGAAGCCTTGGCCGAAAGAGGGGTACTCACCGGTTGAACAAGGAGGAGATTATGTTTATGAAGAATGTCATGTGCATATTTCAACTGATCAATATGAAGACCATCAGAAGAGGATGATACCTGGAGGCCAAGAAAATAATGAAGAGGGCCAAGATCCTTGATGTCAAAGCCACGACCAAGAGCATCAACAAAACTCTGAACAAGACGATCGTTACTACCAGTGACAACAATATCATCCACGTAAAGTAGTAAAAACATTGTGTGTGACCCATAGTGGAAAATGAACAGAGAGGAATCAGCTTTACTTTGTCGAAACCCAGCGGATAACAGAAAAGTACTGATGCGATGAAACCAGGCCCGTGGAGCTTGCTTGAGACCATAGAGGGCTTTATGAAGCTTGCAAACATATGTTGGATGTTCTGGATCAACGAAACCAGGCGGTTGGGTCATGTAAACAGCTTCGGTTAAGAAGCCATGGAGAAAGGCATTCTTAACGTCGAGTTGGCGTAAGGACCAACCGCGAGAGACAGCAATAGCAAGTACAGTCCGAATGGTTGCAGGTTTAATAACAGGACTGAATGTTTCTTCATAATCAACACCTTGTTGTTGGTGAAAGCCTTTAGCAACCAGACGTGCTTTGTAACGATCAATTGAACCATCAGAGTTATGTTTGATACGAAATACCCATTTACAACCAACTGTGTTCTGAGAGGAGGATGGAGGAACAAGAGACCAAGTATGATTTTTCATGAGCGCATTGATCTCATCAGCCATAGCCGTGCGCCACTCGGGGGATTTGGAAGCCTGTGAATAGCATGTAGGTTCCATAGCATCAAGAACAGTGAGAAGAGCATGAGAAATAGGATACCTCACAGTGCCATCGGTTCGAGTTTTGGGTTTGGAGATGCCATCACGTAATCTGGTGGTCATGGGGTGAGAATTGGTGGCAGGGACAACAGAGGAACCAAGTGGAGGCTGAGCCGAAGTGGGAGGATCTGGGCCGGTGGTGGAGGAGTCAGTGATGTGGTGGACAGAATCACAAATAGGATTGACGGAGGCAGCAGAAGAGGTGCCTTGTGGCCCCGGATCAGGGGGTGGTGAGGCGACGGCGGCAGCGGCGGAAGCACCGGTAGTTGGTGGGTCGTCGGTTGGCTGGTCGTCAGGGAGAGGTAGGGCTGTGTCATCAAGCACGGCAGAAGAAGAAGAAGGACCAAACTGGGTCAAGTTAGGTTGTGAAGTAGAAGAACTGGACTGGGCCATGGGGCCTAATTGTTGGTGACGAGAAGTGGTCTGGGCCACAGGGGAAGTGGTCAGGCCCAATGGAGCTGGAGCAAAGGAATGGCCTGGCAGAGAGGCGGAAGAGCCACGAGAGGTGAGTGGCACAATCTCAATCGGATTCGTTGAGCATACCTGCAAGTCTTTGAAAGGAAAATGTGTTTCGTTAAATAAAACATGGCGCGAGATGTAGACACGATTGGAAGAGGGATCAAGACAACGATATCCTTTATGATGAGGACTATACCCGATAAAGACACACTCAATACTACGACCCGACAATTTATTTGAAACGTATGGACCAAGATGAGGAAAACACAAACAACCAAAGACACGAAGAGATGAATAAGAAGGATGACATTTATAAAGACGGAAGTAGGGAGTCTCCCAATTGAGAGTGGAAGTAGGTAAAAGATTAATGAGATAAACGGCGGTGATAGCTGCTTCAACCCAAAGATCTTGTGGAGCATGAGAAGTGAGAAGAAGAGATCGAACCATAGAAACAATGTGACGATGCTTACACTCAGCAAGACCATTTTGTTGAGGGGTGTGTGGACAAGAAAAGCGTTGTTGGATTCCCATGGAGGAGCAAAATGCGGAAAACGCATGATTGACATATTCAGTGCCATTGTCACTTTGAAGATATTTAACAGTCCCCTGAAAAAGATTTTTAATAATGGCGACAAGCGTCTGAAAATGAGTGAGAACTTCATTTTTTCGTCGCATAGGATAAATCCAAGTATATCGAGAATATTCATCGGTAAAGAGAACATAATATTTAAAGCCACTAATGGAAGGAACCGGAGACATCCAAACATCACTATGAATTAGATAAAATAAAGATGGAGCAAAGTCACTACGTGAAAGAAAAGGTAATTGGTGCGATTTGCTGAGCGCACATGTATTACAAAAGGAAATAGATGATAACTTCGACCCTAGAGAAGACGCAAGACGACTTAAAACAGATGACGACGGATGACCCAACCGATGATGCCACAAAGAAGAGGACACGGTAGCTAGAGCATAAGGAACTGAGGAGGACGAACCGGAGATAGGAAGCGGATATAGACCATCTTTACATGGGCCCTGAAACAATAAGTGACCAGAGCGTAAGCAATAAAATTGATAGAAATTAGGAGCAAATAAAAAGAAGACAAGGTTATCTTTGGCGAAACGAGCAACGGAAAGAAGATTTTGACGAAGAGAAGGGACACGAAAGACATTAAGAAGAGAGAATTGAGAGTCCCCCAAAGAGAGGGGAAGATTACCCATGTGGAAAACAGGCATAGAGTCACCGTTACCCATAAAAACATTGTGTGGACCGCCGTATGGTTAAGGATTATGGAGAGGCATAGAGGTCATATGATGAGTGGCTCCAGTGTCGGGATACCAAAGATCTCCAGAGAAGTGAGCGCCAGCAAATGGAGTAGCAGCTGTCGGCCCGGAGAATTTGTGAGGACAAGAATTAGACCCATGATGAGAAGTCATGCAAGTGGGACACCATTGAGCTGGGCTAGGTCCAAGAAGGCCTGGGAGTTGTTGAACAGGGAAGGTGGGCCGCGGGGTAGACTGAGCCCAAAAATTCGGGTTGAAGGCGGGTGGAGCTTGAGAGGGATAGGAGACCACATTCTGGGCATGGAAGGGAGAGACACCATACTGAGGGCGAGTGTTGGAGCCGTTGAACCTGCCACAGCCACGACCACGACCACGACCACGACCACGACCACGGCCACCAGAGGGAAAGGCGGCGAACTGCCGACGACCGGAGAATGAAGGGTGGCCAGGTTGGGAAATGCTAGAGAAGAGAGCTGTGACAGAATGGTTCTCAGGGGAGGGCTGGTGTTGGTTGTCAAATGCCAAAATCCGGGCACGGAGCTCAGTGAAATCCGGTAAGGGAGGATTTTGTGTGAGGGCAGTGCGAAGCATCAAGTAATCCGAGCCAAGTCCATGAAGAGTAGCAACAACCAAGTCCTCATCGGGAACAGGCTTGTTGATGGCAGCAAGGGAATCAGCAATAGATTTGGCATGACGAAGGTACTCATCGATTGATTGATTGCCCTTTTTAAGATCAAGGAGCTGCATCTTAAGGCTGGCGGCGCTGGCAACCGATTTCTGAGAGAAGTGACGAGCTAAGCAATCCCAAATTTCTTTAGCAGTGTCAAAACCAATGGTAAGAGCGGCAATCGGCTCGATGAGTGTGGTGGTGAGGATACTCACGGTTAATTGATCATTGACAAACCATTGTTTGTATGCAGGATTGGGGATACGAACAGGAAGAGGAGGAACACCTTGGACAGAAGGAGCATCTTCAGTGGTGGCGGAAGAAGGTGTGGATGGGGTGGAAAAAATGGTGGTAGAGGGAGCAGGAATAGAGCCATCAACATAGCCCCAAAGTTTGTTTCCATGGAGGTAGGGTTTGATTTGACGAAGCCAGACGAGGTAATTGGTTTCTGTGAGTTTGATGAAGTGAGAAGTATTGGGGGAAGGGAGGGAAGAGATAGAGGAGGAGGCAGAGGCCATTGTGGAAGAAAGGCTAGAAGTAAGAGCCTGGAACTACTGATACCATGTAGAAATTGTATTCCCTTGATCAATATTGTTTACACAGTAGGTTTATATATAGTACAACAAGACTTGGTAATCAAGAAATAAACCTAGACAAATTATATACAGACTCTAACTTTGTAATCTAAAAGATTCAGGACTTGATTTGAGGCATAGAAAGAATCTCGCTAACAAATACCACACAAGTTCCAACAATACCCCACATTTTCTATTCAAACTCTAATACAAGCTTCACCGCTTTACATCTTCCAGCACTGTTTTCAGAAACCCAAAATTCTCCATTTAGATTTCTGTCGATGTTGTCTGGGGCTCCTTGGAGGTTGAAAAAAGTATCAACAGTGTTGGCTCTAGGCCCTCGAAGCCAATACCTCAAAATGTTCTTTGCAGTGGTTTGGGTCACTACTCACTAGAACAAAATCATCATCCTTACTTAGTGCCACCCCGTTTGCAAAAAGCCAAGCCATGAAGCAACACCGTCACATTCTTTGTCGATGGATCATATAGCATTAACCTTCCAGTTTTATCACCTGTGCTAACTGACAATTCCCAGTTCCTTCTTTGATAAATAGCACTGGTGTCTGTAAAGTAAACCATTCCAGTTTCTTGATCAATGTCCACACCATTTAAGAAACGGAAAGGGAATCCTTCAGCAGATGTTGCAAGTGTTTGAGCTACTCCACCATTTGGACCTGTCTTTAGAAGCCCGAAATAGGCATCTGCAATATACAGTTCGCATGTGTTGAGGTCAAATTTTAAACCAAGAGGCCTCCCGCATATCGGTTCGCTGCCTTTGCTGGTTGAGAGATCACATACTTCTCTCGGCCTATTGGGTGCGATGACTGTGAATTCTGTCCACCCAAACGGGCGTCCCAGCCACTTGAATATCCTGCCATCAGCCACACCCACGTAAGGTGCGCCGCCATTGCAGTCGAAAGCAATGCTTTCGGGTCGGGTTGTGGTACATGGATGGGTATTTCATGGTGGTTTAGGTTTGGGAGTGAAAAATATGCTGCATGGGCTTGGTTACTAGACAAAAAGAAAAAGAAGAAGACAATAACAAGAGCTGACTTCTTCATGGTTGTGGCTGAAAGTTTCAAGGTGTACTCTTTAGAACCGGTAGCTGTTTTTCTGCAAATGAACAAATGAATATGGCTTGCCACCTTATTTATAATTGTTTATGCTGGAAACATAATCCGGGTTGGACAAGGAGAACAAAATCGAACTGGAAAAACCCGAATTCTTAGCCTATCTGGATTAGGTTTCCAAAACGAATTGGGGTTTTTTGTTTCTTTTTAGGTTGCTGAGTTTTCCTATTCTAATTTGGAGATGTTTCGTAGTAAACGTACTGGACAAGATTTCGTTATATGTATTTTACGCCATGTGCTTCGTCTTCACTCTTCAGAGTTTATCTACTGAAAATACGAAAGTTTGTTTCTAACGGAATAATTAAGATTTTAGTCACTAATTAAATGATATAATTTTGCATAAAACAAAGTAAACAATCATATTAATACTATACAAGGAATAAATATTTTTGCGTGATGTGTTTTTAACTCTTAGTGTACATCAAAGATTTTATATATAACAAACTACATATACCGCGAAAAAGATTTATACGATACATAAGGATATAATATATAGGGTTGATCTCAATGCAAATTTCACTCTCCTATATTTTTTCTTATAAGGGAATTTGGGTATATTAGTTCATTAACAAGGAAAAACGCTACACTCGCAAATAGCTCACTCAAGAAGGCTATGACAAGATTGAGCTATTCTTAGGCTGTCATATTGGTCTAAAGCCACTATGAACGCTAAACAAGGCATGACAGACTTCCATGCCCTCATGCTGATGTAAACTAGAGGAAGCACTGAGCTTCCTTCTGTTTTTTTTTTTAGCTCTGTTATCTCCTCTCACTACCACTGTTTGGTTTGTGCTGATGAACATATGTTTTTTTAGTGTTGTGCTTTGTCATTTGGGCTTTTGCCTTAATGAATTATTCAGCTTGCCAAAAAAAAAAAAAAAAATGCTAAACAAAGCATACTAAATCGAGTATTAATCATCCCAAGCCATTACAGCTTCAAACGGAGCCGCCACTGCCTCCTCCACAGGCTGAGGAGCTACCGCAACTTCAGTGCTGCCACCACCACCAAAACGAGAATCATCCTCAAGGAGAAGAGCCTTCAGAGCTCCCTTACTCTAAGGTTTGATCTCACGTACCTTAACCTCTATTAATCCCAGCAAATCAAGGGCCTTTGGCTCGTTCTTGCGGCCAGGAGGCCTACCCACCTGTGATTTATATGCCAGTGACAACAGAATCACCCTATTAACAGTTTTAACTGCAAAGTCCAGCTAAAACCTAACTGCATCTCTTCATTCTCAACCAATGACGTCACCACCATTTTAGCTCTCTTGTTATACCACACCAACGTCATTGATTGGCCTTCACGCTTCTTTCCACTAATATTTTTCACAGCCGGTGAAACCTCCTCATTATATGCCCACTGGCGTAATATCTTGAACCTTCTCAAAATGGTATGCCAGATTCATGAAAACCATGCTAGGAAGATTCAGGAAGAGTCTTGGGAGGAGATGCGAAAGGATTAGGGATGGAAGTAGTGGAGGAGCTACCAAATTCAAAAGTCTCAGCCCTAGGGTTAGGGTTAGCTTTACGGTTAAGGTCATCCATCTGAATGGTCTCACCGCACCCATCGATCTTTAGAGTGTTCCAACACACCACAGACCCGACAATAGAACACAAAATGGTCGTATCTGAATCGGATGATGGCGACTGCACTCTAGAGACGAACTCAAACTCCAGATCGAGGAGGAAAAACTTGCTTGAACGTAGAAGAGATAGCATGCTATGATCTTCACCTTAATCTCCATTCCACTCTTAATAGTCGGACTGTTAATATAAAATTCCCTTACGGTAGCGCGGTTGAGAGCAGCAACGCCATTCATGAAAAATTTCAGCGGCAAACTAAAAAATCTTCACTCATACATGAATAGATTGGATTGGTACCGTACTGTTGCAGCCGACATCATGCCATCGTACGTAGCCCTAACAATTGCATACTTCCTAAAGAACCATAGACCGCCATTGAGAATTGAATCCCTCCTTCATCCGTGAATAGAAATATGAGTTGATGTCGTTGTTCGGGAATCATCAATCAATTCCCTAGTTCCTATACTTGTGAGACTGACCCTGTTAAAGCAAAAGGAGACGCTCCAATTTGTTATAACCAAAAGCAGGCGATCATGCTAAACGGAAACCGCTGCAACACCGGCCGAACCAATGGTAGTCTGACCATTCTCCATAATCGTTAGTGATGTTGCCATAGCCGAAACTATATTAACCATGTTTTGAATGAAAACCTAAAAGGGGTGGTAAAAAAGAAAAGACCGATAGAAAAAAAAAAAAAAAAACATGTTAATGTTATATTTTATTTTATTTTTTTGAACTAAAAACAATGTTGTCATTCGTATATTCAAGTAGATGTTACATTGTGATTTGATCCACTACCTTGCATACAGAGGGCAAAGAAGATCATTGAAGCACATATGGGTACGTAGTACACGTACTCATTACACTTTTCCGCTCACTAAAGATATCATAAGTGAGCCCACAAAACATTCTTAGCAATGAAAAGGAAATAACAGAAAAGTTTAGGAAAACATAATTAACTGAAACAAATTAAGCCTCCCGGATCCCATATGCGAAACCCTAGCATACCAGAGTTCATCCATTCGACTCATAAGGGAGCCCACTTCCTGAAGGTTTCAAGGCCATGACAAAGGCCAACACCTTTTGGGTTCCGACCCTGCATTAGGCCTCAGCCCATCACTAGACACCCAACAAGATATATGAGCTTCAAAAAGGGTTTAGGCCCCAAAACTGATATGGGCACCAACCCGAATTAGGTTTGCTACCAGATCTATTTTCCATCTTCCTAGTAGGGATTATCGCCGCCACGGCATACTTCGTCGTCAAGTCACCAGCCCAGCACAATTTTGGTACCCGTCGAGCTGTTAGACCCTGCCATTCTTGCCGGTGCAAGACTTCGAAGCTTGTCAAAACTGGCATTGATTGAAACCGTCGTACATGGCCTTCAAAACATCCCATCACAGCCTTGATCCGTTCCCGTCCTAGTGTTTGACCGCCAACCTTCTCAACCATAAGTTGATCGAAACCAGTCGAAAAACCCATCACCTCGATCTCGTCTACTTTGAGACGTCCTAGCCGTGGTCGAAGATCGGAAACCTGGTGTCCACACATGCCGGTTAGAGCCCACACTCAGATTTGACCAACCTTTCAGATGCAAGGGACCATTTGAGTAGGTTGTAGTCGAGAAGTACACCCATCCTTCAGGGTTGTCGTCGAGGTCCAATTCCCACCTAGGGTTAAGACTAGCATCGATCTCCATGATTGTATCACCGCACAGAGACGGCTGGGTTTTGGGAGCCGCGCAAACGTAGCTCGAAGCATGTAGCAGATGCAATGGTGCCGAAAAAATTTCATCTTGGTGGCGATGCCGAGGTGCGGCTGCCTTTGAGTTTAGGGTTTGGTGGCCGCAGTAGAGAGCGGCGACCTTGGGGAGAAATTCACCGGCTTCTTGGTCTTGTTCTGATCAATATTTTAAAAGGCTAAGGCGTAGTCTAGACAATGTCGGAAGAACTTCAGTAAGGCGTAAGCCTTACGATATATGAATATATATATATATATATATATATATATATATATATATATATTAGTGAAAACAAAAGAATAAATCTATTATATATATTAGTGAAAACAAAAGAATAAATCTATTTGATGGGCTTAATCTCTATCTTTCTTCATTTATGTTTTTATTTTCTTTTTCTATCAAACTTATCTCCCTTGCGGTCTTACTTCAATTATGATCCTAGTACTATATATAGTACACTTATCAGAATCCTACAATTTTTCAACCGTAAGGCATCTGATAATTCTCTAACGTGGTTCTTCTTGAAGAGTAGCAAATTTACACAGAAGAGATCGTCTCCATGGAGTCCACTAGTTTCCACAATCAACCAAAACACCAACATATATCATAATTCCAAGAGCAGCACGTTCCTGTCTATTATTATCGTTAAATTTTCTCTGTCTACAAATGCCCCCACTCCAAGGTGCGTCGTAGCCATGCTGTCGTCACGTGCCAGAGGCGCGACTTGAAGTCCATGCTTTTGCTGTGGATGGTTCTAGGCCAACTTCTTGGGCTCAAATGCGTGTAGGAATTCTAGAATTTGTAAGAATTCCTGACTTTTTTGGGACTCCTTGAGTTTATAAGGATCCATGCATCTGTAGAGACTCCTCAATTTTGTAAGTCTCCTCTTTGACATGGGAAACACCTTGAGCAAATTTATTTTCTTATTTTGATATGGCAGTGCTCTGAACAACCCGAGCAAACTCATTTTCATGCTTTGTTATGACTGGACTCAGAAGCTTCTTCCAAACTGCCTACGTACTCTTATGAAAAAGAGATCAAGTCATGACGTAGTTCAAAGAATTTTTTTTGGGTGCCTTGTGCAGTTTAGGCTCATGTAGGCTAAGAGCATTTTTGTCATTTGCAGTTTATGCTCGTGCGGACAAGGAGCATTTTTGTCATTCGCAGTTTATGCTCGTGCGGATAAGGAGCGTTTATTTGTCATTTGCAGTTTATGCTCGTGCGGACAAGGAGCGTTTATTTGTCATTTGCAGTTTATGCTCGTGCGGACAAGGAGCGTTTATTTGTCATTCGCAGTTTATGCTCGTGCGGACAATGAGCATTTTTGTCATTTGCAGTTTAAGCTCGTGCAGACAAGGAGCATTTTTGTCATTTGCAGTTTAAGCTTGTGCGGACAAGGAGCGTTTTTGTCATTTGCAATTTAAGCTCGTTCAGACAAGGAGCATTTTTGTCATTTGCAGTTTAAGCTCGTGCGGACAAGGAGCGTTTTTGTCATTTGCAGTTTAAGCTCGTGCAGACAAGGAGCATTTTTTTTGGTGCGACCTACATGAGGCTCGGCAGGTTGCATGCCCCCAGCAAAGACAACGATGACACTGCTTTAAGTTGTTCATAGATGAAGGTAGCATGATTTGACTGAGCTACGTCATCTTCAACGTCTAAACATATCTTTCCTTGTTGTGCGAGCTTCATGATGAGGTCTTTCAAAACAAAGCACTTCTCTACCGGATGACCGATGAGACGGTGGTACTTGCAGTATTTTGGATCATTGATGCGATGCATCTCTTCGGACGCTTGCAATCTGGAAATTTGATTACTTCTTCTTCAAGCAAGTTTTCCAACATCTCAGCAACATCAGAATCTGGAAAAGGGTAACTTTTAGCTTCCAAGTCTTTTAGAGTTTTCCTCCTTGCTTGATCTTGAGTTGACTGAAACTTCTTTTGATCATTTGATTTGACTCGTTTCATGACCCTTGCAGGAGCTGTGCTGATTGCTAAAGACTCTTGATTCTCATGATGTCACATTTTCTTTGGCCATGACTAGCCAAACTGAGTTCCATGTCATGAGCTCGAGTAGCAAGTTCTTCAAAGGTTCGAGGCTTGATGCCTTGGAGAATGTATAACAAATCAAAATGCATGCCCTGGATACACATTTCTACTGCAGACGTCTCCGACAAGCGGTCTTTACAATCGAGGCTGAGCGAGCGCCACATGTTGATGAAGTCAATCACTGGTTCGTCTCTCCATTGTTTTGTGTTGGTGAGTTCCATCATGCTCACAGTTCGCCTTGTACTGTAGAAGCGATTTAAGAATTCACGTTCCATTTGTCCCAATTGTCGATGGACTCGGGCTTTAAGTCTGTGTACCACTCAAAGGCATTGCCTTTCAATGAGTGAACGAATTGCTTGACAAGATGGTCACCTTCCGTCCCAGCGTTATTGCAGGTTTCAATGAAATGAGCAACATGTTGCTTTGATGGAACTTTGGCGGCTGGTATCCCAACGGCATCCTTAGTCCATTGATTCTTTTGGTGTAGGGTTTGGAGTAGGTGAGAGAATCACAAGAAGGACCTCCATATTGAGCTCTGATGGAGTTGGTGATGATGTCTTGCAATTGCTGAAAGGACATTGATCCAAGCGAGCCATCATCTTCCTTGTCATCGTTCTTGGAGTTCTCACCTACTTTGTCCTTCTTTTATTCATCTTGACTTTCAAGCCTGCTATAAAGCTCGGCAATTTGCAGGTCCTTTTCTTCCATCGTTTTGGTGAGCTTCTGAACCGCTCTCATCAGATTGACTATTTGCTCTTCAATGGTGGATGCGCCTATCACCATGACTTTCATAGGGATAGGTTGTGATGAATAGCCCGTTGGCTGGCCATACGTGTTGTCTTCATCACCATTTGGACTTCCATCGTATGAAGCCGTGCTTGATTCATCATCCGTGGCAGGTGAGAATGATCGCTCCCTTGACTTATTTGGAGTTTCCTTGTCAAGACCCACCCCGAATTTCACCCTGAAACCCGAGATAAGTCCTGCGGGGACCACCTCCAAGGAAAATTTACCGAAGGACTCGGCAAACCTCCCTTGAAAATGGACAACCCTAACCCGAAAAAAAAATATCTAGAACACCCTCTTAACCAAAATATTAAACTTCACTTTAATGCAAATACTGAATAAAATAATACACAATTATTTTTCCGAAAATATTCAAAGCTACTACAAGAAAGACAACGAAAGCTGATAGAAATCTTAATGGGTTTAAACAAATGACCTACTGGCGAACAGTAGTGGAAATGTGGGTGACTATGCCTCGGCGCCTCCTTCTAGATCCCACCCGAACTCTGCAGACTGGGCGATTAAAAACGAAGGAAAAGCCCAGGGGAAAATATTTAATCACGTCAGGGTGAGTGAACAAAATAATTCCAACAAGCAATAATATTTCCCCAAGAAAAACTATCAATGACACGACTAGTCCTGGCTAGTCTCCAAATCTTAAACAATACAGCCTCTCAGGCTAAATTATATAATTATATCAGTATGTATTCACACCCGTCTACTCCATGTATGCTATCTATGAATAAGCTTGAAGGTAGATAGTCATACCAGGCTAGGACGCTCGCGTCTAACGCGCACGTCACCCCATAGTGGCATTTTTCCTCAGTATGGGGGTGGGACCGGGTGGTATTTATACGTGTATACTCCCTGTACGAATTCTATGAAGGAATCTAAAAACATAGAATGAACTGGGAAAGTAGAAAGTCGTACAGGGTTAGACGCTGGCGTCTAACGCCCACGTCACCTCATAATGGCATTTTTCCTCATTATGAGGGGAGCACGTATTGCTAGCTAGTTTTCTCTCATATACATACTATATTCATAAACGTTAAATAAAGTGAGTAAAATCACTGAAATCCTCAACTCAGGATAAAACCCAACAAAGGACAATATTCAACAATAAAACATTATTTAAAAACAAAGGTCCACTCACAACTTAGGCCTAAGCCTGACGTCGGTCGGAGGTCTCCTCTGCTCGAGCCTCCTCGTGTCCTGTTCCAATACATAAATAATTCCTTAAATAAAATCCCAACGTTCAAAGAAAATAGGCATAAATAAATATGAGCTTCCCGCGCTCAACCATGCCTATCGTCCTAAATCTTAACTTCACTGCCCACCATAACTCTCCATAAATATCGACATCCTCAAAAACACCTTCCAACGTCCTAATCATCAAAAATAATCCAATGGCCGGATTTTAACTTATTAATCCGCCAAAAATACCAAACTTAACAAATTCCAAAACCTATCCAAAACTCCTCCAAAAATTCTAAAACTCATTCCATTAAACTCCTCATAATTTTCTCCACCAAAAACATTTTCTCGGCGGCGGCGCTGGCGGCGGCCGGTGACCAGCTCCGGCGACCTGCAAATGCCACCAAAATTTGACAGCACCTTCCTCTCAACCTCCTCTACAACATTCCTAACTACCACAAACTCCAATTCTAAGCCTAAACACATCAATCGAACACAAACACATAATAAGCCCTAGAATTTCAAATACCGATTTCTCCTTACCTAGCTCGAGATGGAAGGAGCCCTTTGGAGGGATTGAAGCACGGGAGGAGGGCTTCCTTTTGAGCCAAGGCTTGCCGGATATGGCGGCCGGAGGAAGGAGTTCCGGCGAAAAGAAGTTTCCGGCAGTCGGAGCTTTCGGCGTCGATTCCTCCTTCACGGTGGCGCTAGGGAGGCTGCCACCGGTCTAGAAATGTACTTGGGTTGGAGACCGATCGTTTGGGACCGGTGCGGCGGTCTGGCGCGGCCGGACGGCGGCGGTCGGGCGGTCGGAAAATCGGCAGGGAGGAGGAACTCGGGTGCGGGAGAAAAACGGGAGAGAAGAGAGAGAGAGGAAAGGAAAAACTAGTTTGGGCCAAAGCCCATCCGGTCCAACTTAACAACACCCAAACCAAAAATTCAACACCCCCAAAAATAATACCCCAATAAAAATTACCTCTTACTAGCTAAAATTTACCATTTTTACCGTCGTCACATTTTCTTCCTTCGAATAATTCTTTCGAAATATTCGTCCCTCAAAACACCTCTAGGGACTTTAGGACTATAAATTCAATGACGAAGACGGTAAAATTCTTATTACCACAATGCTAGTAATTAAGGTAAAATTTATGAGTCGGGGCGTGACAATTCTCCCCTCCTTATAAAAATTTCGTCCTCGAAATTTACAAACATACTACTCAAAGAGATAGGGATACTGTTGTCTCATTTGCTCCTCTGATTCCCAAGTAGCTTCCTCTACTTGATGGCTTCTCCAAAGCACTTTGACGAGCGGGATTGTCTTGTTCCTAAGCACTTGCTCCTTTCGGTCAAGAATCTGAACCGGCTCCTCTTCATAGGACAAATCCTTCTGCAAACTAATCAGCTGCTCTTCAAGCACATGAGAAGGATCGGCAATATACTTGCGAAGCATGGATACATGAAACACATTATGTATCTTGGACAACTCCGGAGGCAACACCAACCGATAGGCCAGAGAGCCAACTCGCTCTATTATCTCATAAGGCCCAATATACCTCGGACTAAGCTTCCCACGCTTACCGAAACGTACTACCCCTTTCCAAGGAGATAATTTCAGGAACACCCAATCACCCACTTGAAACTCAAGGTCCTTCCTGTGGACATCTACACAACTCTTTTGCCTACTCTGAGCGGCCTTGAGTCTATCTCTAACCACCTAGATCTTCTCATTTGTGTCATGGATAATCTCAGGACCACAAAGCTCTCTTTCTCCGACTTCATTCCAACATAAAGGTGTACGACATTGTTTCCCATACAGTGCCTCAAACGGTGCCATGCCAATACTCGAATGGAAACTGTTGTTGTAAGCAAATTCCATCAAAGATAGGTTCTTATCCCAACTCCCTCTGAACTGCAAAACACATGATCTCAACATATCCTCCAAAGTCTGGATAGTCCTCTCTGATTGTCCATCAGTCTGAGGATGAAAAGCAGTGCTTAAGTGTAGTCGGGTACCTAATGCTGCCTGAAGAGCTCCCCAGAATTTCGAAGCAAATCTAGGATCCCGATCTGACACTATGGATTCAGGTACGCCATGAAGTCTCACGATCTCATTCACATAAAGCTCCGCCAATCTATCCAGTGTATACTTCTTTCCTACCGGCAAGAAGTGTGCAGATTTAGTGAGTCTATCCACAATCACCCAAATTCCGTCATGCCCTTCACGGGTACGAGGTAAACTGAAAACAAAATCCATGGTGATGTGGTCCCACTTCCACACTGGAATCGGCAACGGCTCAAGCAATCCTGAAGGTTTCAGCCTTTCAGCCTTCACCTGCTGGAAAATCAGACATCTACTCACAAAAGCTGCAATTTCCCTCTTCATGTTTGGCCACCAATAAAAATCCTTCAAGGTCCGATACATCTTCGTACTACCCGGATGAGCGGCATAAGCAGAACTATGAGCTTCCTCCAAAATCTCTTTCTTTAACTCTTCATTCCTCTTTGGAACACAAAGCCTATTTTTGAACAACAAGGTTCCATCTCTTCTTACCGAAAAATCAACGGCTGTTCCATTCGCTGCTCTTTCCATCAACTGAACTATGGAATGATCATTATACTGCGCCTCACGCACTTTATCCACCAACACTGGCCTCACATGAAAACTGGCTACCAAGGCACCTACTTCATCCACCGCCAAATCCACCCCTCTAGCTCGCAACTCACAAAGAAGTGGAACTCTAACCATCCTTAGGTGAGATAAAGATATGGTGGGATTTCGACTAAGAGCATCAGCTACCACATTAGCTTTTCCAGGATGATACTCAATAGTGCAGTCGTAGTCACTGATCAACTCCATCCACCTCCTCTGCCTCATATTCAACTCCCGTTGAGTGAACACATACCGAAGACTCTTGTGATCGGTAAAAATCTGACACTTGGGTCCATAAAGATAGTGTCTTCACAACTTGAGAGTAAAAACTACTGCTGCAAGCTCTAGATCATGGGTGGGATAATTCACCTCATGCGGCTTCAGTTGCCTAGAAGCGTAGGCAATCACTCGGTCATGCTGCATCAATACCCCGCCTAGACCTCGTCTAGAAGCATCACAATAAACTACGTACTCCCCACTATCATCCGGAGGCGCCAAAACAGGAGCACTAGTCAAGCGATCCTTTAATTCTTGAAAACTTTGCTCACACTGCTCTGACCATTCAAACTTGACTCCCTTCCTGGTCAACCTTGTTAGTGGAGCTGCAATCTTCGAAAAGTCTTGCACAAATCGCCGATAATAACCTGCTAACCCCAAGAAACTACGAATCTCCGTCACAAAGGCGGGTCTTTTCCAACTGGACACTGCTTCCACTTTCTGGGGATCCACACTAACACCTTCCGCTGAAACTACATGACCCAAGAATCCCACTTTATCCAGCCAAAATTCACACTTGCTGAACTTGGCAAACAACTGAGCATTTCTCAAAGTCCGCAAAATCAATCTTAGATGTTTGGCATGCTCCTTCTCACTTTTCGAGTATACCAAAATATCATCTATGAATACGATCACGAACCGATCAAGATATGGACTAAACACCCTATTCATGAGATCCATGAACACCGCAGGTGCATTAGTAAGTCCAAAAGGCATCACTACAAACTCATAATGACCATACCGTGATCGAAAGGCAGTCTTGGCCACATCACTCTCCCGGATCCGCAGCTGATGATACCCAGATCTCAAATCAATCTTTGAGAAAACAGAAGCACCTCTCAACTGATCAAACAAATCATCAATGCGCGGCAACGGATACTTATTCTTCATTGTGACTTGATTAAGCTTCCTATAATCAATGCATAGTCTCATGGTGCCATCTTTCTTCTTAACAAACAACACCGGGGCACCCCATAGAGACATGCTAGGCCGAATAAAACCCTTGTCCACCAACTCCTGCAATTGATTCTTCAACTCCTTTAATTCCGCTGGAGCCATTCTGTAAGGTGTCTGAGAGATAGGTCTAGTTCCAGGAAGTAACTCAATAGAAAAATCTATCTCCCTTACAGGAGGCAAACTAGGCAACTCCTCGGGAAACACATCCGGAAACTCTTTTACTACATGAATATCCCCTACTTCCAACACTCCTATCCTCGTATCCACAACATGAGCTAGGAATGCCTGTCAGCCTTTATTTAACAATTTCCTGGCGGCCACAGCTGATATCAGGCAGCTCGAAATCACATGTCTTTCCCCCTGAAAAACAACCTCAAATCCATCTGGACTCCGAAATACTACTTCTTTCCGGAAACAATCCACCATAGCTCTATAAGTCTCCAAAAAGTCCATCCCCAAGATCACATCAAACTCCACAATATTTAGAGGAATTAAATCTGCCTTGAAATTAAATCCCTCTACTAGCACTTCACAACCACTAAACACCCAATCTATTCTCATCGCCTCGCCAGAGGGAAGAGATACATGCCATTCGCCTGGAAGAGACGATGATGGCACATTGGCATGGAGAGCGAATCTACTAGACATAAATGAATGCGTAGCTCCAGGGTCAATTAAAGTAAATGCTGGTTGGCCAAAAATTAACAACGTACCAATGATGACATCTGGAGAAGTACAACCCTCCTGCTGGGTCATAGCATGAAGTCTAGCGCGAGTCATGGGACGTCCACGCTGACCACCACTCTGCTGAGAACCACCCCTGGCTGCTGAACCACCACTGGAACCTCTAGTTGAAGACTGACCGACTGGCTGAGTAGGGGCGGTCCTCTGTGCCAACAAAGGACAGTCTCTCCTGAAATGATCAAGACCACCACACTCAAAGCATCCAGATGACTGATGCTGGCCAAAGGAAAAAGTATGACCACCAGATGATCCCCCTTGGGAACTACCACCAGCACTATACTGACCAGTCTGCTGCCTACCCAACTGGCTCCTGAAAGGTCTCCGGTAATGTCGTCTAAATCCACTCCGAGATCCAGAACCTGATCCTCCACTACTGCCACTACCCGCTGAAGATCCAGAAGCGGATGAAGAAGCGGCCTTCTTCGATGGACCCTGGCTGGGACCACCGAAATCTCGGGGCCGTGCACTATAAGTCCTCCTGGTCTCGATGGCCATGGCTGCAGTAACCGCATCGAGAAAGGTCGGGTAAATGACACCGGTCATCTTCTCGGCGTACACTCTGCCAAGTACTCCAATGAACATGTCAATCCTGGTCCTCTCACTCGCGTTGGTCGAAGTAGCCACACGGGGTCGGCGTCTAGGAGGCATAGTACACAGAACTATCACACATACCTAATAACACATAGTATCCAAAGCATAAAATGCTAGTGAATCCGCCGTGGTCGGACCACCACTCTATAGGAACTACGTGCTTCTTAGGCAAATATAATAGTATTATGGAGGCAGGAAATGAAACCTAGAGCTCTAATACCAACTGTCAAGACCCACCCCGAATTTCACCCTGAAACCCGAGGTAAGTCCTGCGGGGACCACCTCCAAGGAAAATTTACCGAAGGACTCGGCAAACCTCCCTTGAAAATGGACAACCCTAACCCGAAAAAAAAATATCTAGAACTCCCTCTTAACCAAAATATTAAACTTCACTTTAATCCAAATACTGAATAAAATAATACACAATTATTTTTCCGAAAATATTCAGAGCTACTAGAAGAAAGACAACGGAAGCTGATAGAAATCCTAATGGGTTTAAACAAATGTCCTACTGGCGAACAGTAGTGGAAATGTGGGTGAATATGCCTCGACGCCTCCTTCTAGACCCCACCCGAACTCTGCAGACTGGGCGATTAAAAACGAAGGAAAAGCCCAGGGGAAAATATTTAATCACGTCAGGGTGAGTGAACAAAATAATTCCAACAAGCAATAATATTTCCCCAAGAAAAACTATCAATGACACGACTAGTCCTGGCTAGTCTCCAAATCTTAAACAATACAGCCTCTCAGGCTAAATTATATAATTATATCAGTATGTATTCACACCCGTCTACTCCATGTATGCTATCTATGAATAAGCTTGAAGGTAGATAGTCATACCAGGCTAGGACGCTCGCGTCTAACGCGCACGTCACCCCATAGTGGCATTTTTCCTCAGTATGGGGGTGGGACCGGGTGGTATTTATACGTGTATACTCCCTGTACGAATTCTATGAAGGAATCTAAAAACATAGAATGAACTGGGAAAGTAGAAAGTCGTACAGGGTTAGACGCTGGCGTCTAACGCCCACGTCACCTCATAATGGCATTTTTCCTCATTATGAGGGGAGCACGTATTGCTAGCTAGTTTTCTCTCATATACATACTATATTCATAAACGTTAAATAAAGTGAGTAAAATCACTGAAATCCTCAACTCAGGATAAAACCCAACAAAGGACAATATTCAACAATAAAACATTATTTAAAAACAAAGGTCCACTCACAACTTAGGCCTAAGCCTGACGTCGGTCGGAGGTCTCCTTTGCTCGAGCCTCCTCGTGTCCTGTTCCAATACATAAATAATTCCTTAAATAAAATCCCAACGTTCAAAGAAAATAGGCATAAATAAATATGAGCTTCCCGCGCTCAACCATGCCTATCGTCCTAAATCTTAACTTCACTGCCCACCATAACTCTCCATAAATATCGACATCCTCAAAAACACCTTCCAACGTCCTAATCATCAAAAATAATCCAATGGCCGGATTTTAACTTATTAATCCGCCAAAAATACCAAACTTAACAAATTCCAAAACCTATCCAAAACTCCTCCAAAAATTCTAAAACTCATTCCATTAAACTCCTCATAATTTTCTCCACCAAAAACATTTTCTCGGCGGCGGCGCTGGCGGCGGCCGGTGACCAGCTCCGGCGACCTGCAAATGCCACCAAAATTTGACAGCACCTTCCTCTCAACCTCCTCTACAACATTCCTAACTACCACAAACTCCAATTCTAAGCCTAAACACATCAATCGAACACAAACACATAATAAGCCCTAGAATTTCAAATACCGATTTCTCCTTACCTAGCTCGAGATGGAAGGAGCCCTTTGGAGGGATTGAAGCACGGGAGGAGGGCTTCCTTTTGAGCCAAGGCTTGCCGGATATGGCGGCCGGAGGAAGGAGTTCCGGCGAAAAGAAGTTTCCGGCAGTCGGAGCTTTCGGCGTCGATTCCTCCTTCACGGTGGCGCTAGGGAGGCTGCCACCGGTCTAGAAATGTACTTGGGTTGGAGACCGATCGTTTGGGACCGGTGCGGCGGTCTGGCGCGGCCGGACGGCGGCGGTCGGGCGGTCGGAAAATCGGCAGGGAGGAGGAACTCGGGTGCGGGAGAAAAACGGGAGAGAAGAGAGAGAGAGGAAAGGAAAAACTGGTTTGGGCCAAAGCCCATCCGGTCCAACTTAACAACACCCAAACCAAAAATTCAACACCCCCAAAAATAATACCCCAATAAAAATTACCTCTTACTAGCTAAAATTTACCATTTTTACCGTCGTCACATTTTCTTCCTTCGAATAATTCTTTCGAAATATTCGTCCCTCAAAACACCTCTAGGGACTTTAGGACTATAAATTCAATGACGAAGACGGTAAAATTCTTATTACCACAATGCTAGTAATTAAGGTAAAATTTATGAGTCGGGGCGTGACAATTCTCCCCTCCTTATAAAAATTTCGTCCTCGAAATTTACAAACATACTACTCAAAGAGATAGGGATACTGTTGTCTCATTTGCTCCTCTGATTCCCAAGTAGCTTCCTCTACTTGATGGCTTCTCCAAAGCACTTTGACGAGCGGGATTGTCTTGTTCCTAAGCACTTGCTCCTTTCGGTCAAGAATCTGAACCGGCTCCTCTTCATAGGACAAATCCTTCTGCAAACTAATCAGCTGCTCTTCAAGCACATGAGAAGGATCGGCAATATACTTGCGAAGCATGGATACATGAAACACATTATGTATCTTGGACAACTCCGGAGGCAACACCAACCGATAGGCCAGAGAGCCAACTCGCTCTATTATCTCATAAGGCCCAATATACCTCGGACTAAGCTTCCCACGCTTACCGAAACGTACTACCCCTTTCCAAGGAGATAATTTCAGGAACACCCAATCACCCACTTGAAACTCAAGGTCCTTCCTGTGGACATCTACACAACTCTTTTGCCTACTCTGAGCGGCCTTGAGTCTATCTCTAACCACCTAGATCTTCTCATTTGTGTCATGGATAATCTCAGGACCACAAAGCTCTCTTTCTCCGACTTCATTCCAACATAAAGGTGTACGACATTGTTTCCCATACAGTGCCTCAAACGGTGCCATGCCAATACTCGAATGGAAACTGTTGTTGTAAGCAAATTCCATCAAAGATAGGTTCTTATCCCAACTCCCTCTGAACTGCAAAACACATGATCTCAACATATCCTCCAAAGTCTGGATAGTCCTCTCTGATTGTCCATCAGTCTGAGGATGAAAAGCAGTGCTTAAGTGTAGTCGGGTACCTAATGCTGCCTGAAGAGCTCCCCAGAATTTCGAAGCAAATCTAGGATCCCGATCTGACACTATGGATTCAGGTACGCCATGAAGTCTCACGATCTCATTCACATAAAGCTCCGCCAATCTATCCAGTGTATACTTCTTTCCTACCGGCAAGAAGTGTGCAGATTTAGTGAGTCTATCCACAATCACCCAAATTCCGTCATGCCCTTCACGGGTACGAGGTAAACTGAAAACAAAATCCATGGTGATGTGGTCCCACTTCCACACTGGAATCGGCAACGGCTCAAGCAATCCTGAAGGTTTCAGCCTTTCAGCCTTCACCTGCTGGAAAATCAGACATCTACTCACAAAAGCTGCAATTTCCCTCTTCATGTTTGGCCACCAATAAAAATCCTTCAAGGTCCGATACATCTTCGTACTACCCGGATGAGCGGCATAAGCAGAACTATGAGCTTCCTCCAAAATCTCTTTCTTTAACTCTTCATTCCTCTTTGGAACACAAAGCCTATTTTTGAACAACAAGGTTCCATCTCTTCTTACCGAAAAATCAACGGCTGTTCCATTCGCTGCTCTTTCCATCAACTGAACTATGGAATGATCATTATACTGCGCCTCACGCACTTTATCCACCAACACTGGCCTCACATGAAAACTGGCTACCAAGGCACCTACTTCATCCACCGCCAAATCCACCCCTCTAGCTCGCAACTCACAAAGAAGTGGAACTCTAACCATCCTTAGGTGAGATAAAGATATGGTGGGATTTCGACTAAGAGCATCAGCTACCACATTAGCTTTTCCAGGATGATACTCAATAGTGCAGTCGTAGTCACTGATCAACTCCATCCACCTCCTCTGCCTCATATTCAACTCCCGTTGAGTGAACACATACCGAAGACTCTTGTGATCGGTAAAAATCTGACACTTGGGTCCATAAAGATAGTGTCTTCACAACTTGAGAGTAAAAACTACTGCTGCAAGCTCTAGATCATGGGTGGGATAATTCACCTCATGCGGCTTCAGTTGCCTAGAAGCGTAGGCAATCACTCGGTCATGCTGCATCAATACCCCGCCTAGACCTCGTCTAGAAGCATCACAATAAACTACGTACTCCCCACTATCATCCGGAGGCGCCAAAACAGGAGCACTAGTCAAGCGATCCTTTAATTCTTGAAAACTTTGCTCACACTGCTCTGACCATTCAAACTTGACTCCCTTCCTGGTCAACCTTGTTAGTGGAGCTGCAATCTTCGAAAAGTCTTGCACAAATCGCCGATAATAACCTGCTAACCCCAAGAAACTACGAATCTCCGTCACAAAGGCGGGTCTTTTCCAACTGGACACTGCTTCCACTTTCTGGGGATCCACACTAACACCTTCCGCTGAAACTACATGACCCAAGAATCCCACTTTATCCAGCCAAAATTCACACTTGCTGAACTTGGCAAACAACTGAGCATTTCTCAAAGTCCGCAAAATCAATCTTAGATGTTTGGCATGCTCCTTCTCACTTTTCGAGTATACCAAAATATCATCTATGAATACGATCACGAACCGATCAAGATATGGACTAAACACCCTATTCATGAGATCCATGAACACCGCAGGTGCATTAGTAAGTCCAAAAGGCATCACTACAAACTCATAATGACCATACCGTGATCGAAAGGCAGTCTTGGCCACATCACTCTCCCGGATCCGCAGCTGATGATACCCAGATCTCAAATCAATCTTTGAGAAAACAGAAGCACCTCTCAACTGATCAAACAAATCATCAATGCGCGGCAACGGATACTTATTCTTCATTGTGACTTGATTAAGCTTCCTATAATCAATGCATAGTCTCATGGTGCCATCTTTCTTCTTAACAAACAACACCGGGGCACCCCATAGAGACATGCTAGGCCGAATAAAACCCTTGTCCACCAACTCCTGCAATTGATTCTTCAACTCCTTTAATTCCGCTGGAGCCATTCTGTAAGGTGTCTGAGAGATAGGTCTAGTTCCAGGAAGTAACTCAATAGAAAAATCTATCTCCCTTACAGGAGGCAAACTAGGCAACTCCTCGGGAAACACATCCGGAAACTCTTTTACTACATGAATATCCCCTACTTCCAACACTCCTATCCTCGTATCCACAACATGAGCTAGGAATGCCTGTCAGCCTTTATTTAACAATTTCCTGGCGGCCACAGCTGATATCAGGCAGCTCGAAATCACATGTCTTTCCCCCTGAAAAACAACCTCAAATCCATCTGGACTCCGAAATACTACTTCTTTCCGGAAATAATCCACCATAGCTCTATAAGTCTCCAAAAAGTCCATCCCCAAGATCACATCAAACTCCACAATATTTAGAGGAATTAAATCTGCCTTGAAATTAAATCCCTCTACTAGCACTTCACAACCACTAAACACCCAATCTATTCTCATCGCCTCGCCAGAGGGAAGAGATACATGCCATTCGCCTGGAAGAGACGATGATGGCACATTGGCATGGAGAGCGAATCTACTAGACATAAATGAATGCGTAGCTCCAGGGTCAATTAAAGTAAATGCTGGTTGGCCAAAAATTAACAACGTACCAATGATGACATCTGGAGAAGTACAACCCTCCTGCTGGGTCATAGCATGAAGTCTAGCGCGAGTCATGGGACGTCCACGCTGACCACCACTCTGCTGAGAACCACCCCTGGCTGCTGAACCACCACTGGAACCTCTAGTTGAAGACTGACCGACTGGCTGAGTAGGGGCGGTCCTCTGTGCCAACAAAGGACAGTCTCTCCTGAAATGATCAAGACCACCACACTCAAAGCATCCAGATGACTGATGCTGGCCAAAGGAAAAAGTATGACCACCAGATGATCCCCCTTGGGAACTACCACCAGCACTATACTGACCAGTCTGCTGCCTACCCAACTGGCTCCTGAAAGGTCTCCGGTAATGTCGTCTAAATCCACTCCGAGATCCAGAACCTGATCCTCCACTACTGCCACTACCCGCTGAAGATCCAGAAGCGGATGAAGAAGCGGCCTTCTTCGATGGACCCTGGCTGGGACCACCGAAATCTCGGGGCCGTGCACTATAAGTCCTCCTGGTCTCGATGGCCATGGCTGCAGTAACCGCATCGAGAAAGGTCGGGTAAATGACACCGGTCATCTTCTCGGCGTACACTCTGCCAAGTACTCCAATGAACATGTCAATCCTGGTCCTCTCACTCGCGTTGGTCGAAGTAGCCACACGGGGTCGGCGTCTAGGAGGCATAGTACACAGAACTATCACACATACCTAATAACACATAGTATCCAAAGCATAAAATGCTAGTGAATCCGCCGTGGTCGGACCACCACTCTATAGGAACTACGTGCTTCTTAGGCAAATATAATAGTATTATGGAGGCAGGAAATGAAACCTAGAGCTCTAATACCAACTGTCAAGACCCACCCCGAATTTCACCCTGAAACCCGAGGTAAGTCCTGCGGGGACCACCTCCAAGGAAAATTTACCGAAGGACTCGGCAAACCTCCCTTGAAAATGGACAACCCTAACCCGAAAAAAAAATATCTAGAACTCCCTCTTAACCAAAATATTAAACTTCACTTTAATCCAAATACTGAATAAAATAATACACAATTATTTTTCCGAAAATATTCAGAGCTACTAGAAGAAAGACAACGGAAGCTGATAGAAATCCTAATGGGTTTAAACAAATGTCCTACTGGCGAACAGTAGTGGAAATGTGGGTGAATATGCCTCGACGCCTCCTTCTAGACCCCACCCGAACTCTGCAGACTGGGCGATTAAAAACGAAGGAAAAGCCCAGGGGAAAATATTTAATCACGTCAGGGTGAGTGAACAAAATAATTCCAACAAGCAATAATATTTCCCCAAGAAAAACTATCAATGACACGACTAGTCCTGGCTAGTCTCCAAATCTTAAACAATACAGCCTCTCAGGCTAAATTATATAATTATATCAGTATGTATTCACACCCGTCTACTCCATGTATGCTATCTATGAATAAGCTTGAAGGTAGATAGTCATACCAGGCTAGGACGCTCGCGTCTAACGCGCACGTCACCCCATAGTGGCATTTTTCCTCAGTATGGGGGTGGGACCGGGTGGTATTTATACGTGTATACTCCCTGTACGAATTCTATGAAGGAATCTAAAAACATAGAATGAACTGGGAAAGTAGAAAGTCGTACAGGGTTAGACGCTGGCGTCTAACGCCCACGTCACCTCATAATGGCATTTTTCCTCATTATGAGGGGAGCACGTATTGCTAGCTAGTTTTCTCTCATATACATACTATATTCATAAACGTTAAATAAAGTGAGTAAAATCACTGAAATCCTCAACTCAGGATAAAACCCAACAAAGGACAATATTCAACAATAAAACATTATTTAAAAACAAAGGTCCACTCACAACTTAGGCCTAAGCCTGACGTCGGTCGGAGGTCTCCTCTGCTCGAGCCTCCTCGTGTCCTGTTCCAATACATAAATAATTCCTTAAATAAAATCCCAACGTTCAAAGAAAATAGGCATAAATAAATATGAGCTTCCCGCGCTCAACCATGCCTATCGTCCTAAATCTTAACTTCACTGCCCACCATAACTCTCCATAAATATCGACATCCTCAAAAACACCTTCCAACGTCCTAATCATCAAAAATAATCCAATGGCCGGATTTTAACTTATTAATCCGCCAAAAATACCAAACTTAACAAATTCCAAAACCTATCCAAAACTCCTCCAAAAATTCTAAAACTCATTCCATTAAACTCCTCATAATTTTCTCCACCAAAAACATTTTCTCGGCGGCGGCCGGCGACCAGCTCCGGCGACCTGCAAATGCCACCAAAATTTGACAGCACCTTCCTCTCAACCTCCTCTACAACATTCCTAACTACCACAAACTCCAATTCTAAGCCTAAACACATCAATCGAACACAAACACATAATAAGCCCTAGAATTTCAAATACCGATTTCTCCTTACCTAGCTCGAGATGGAAGGAGCCCTTTGGAGGGATTGAAGCACGGGAGGAGGGCTTCCTTTTGAGCCAAGGCTTACCGGATATGGCGGCCGGAGGAAGGAGTTCCGGCGAAAAGAAGTTTCCGGCAGTCGGAGCTTTCGGCGTCGATTCCTCCTTCACGGTGGCGCTAGGGAGGCTGCCACCGGTCTAGAAATGTACCTGGGTTGGAGACCGATCGTTTGGGACCTGTGCGGCGGTCTGGCGCGGCTGGACGGCGGCAGTCAGGCGGTCGGAAAATCGGCAGGGAGGAGGAACTCGGGTGCAGGAGAAAAACGGGAGAGAAGAGAGAGAGAGGAAAGGAAAAACTGGTTTGGGCCAAAGCCCATCCGGTCCAACTTAACAACACCCAAACCAAAAATTCAACACCCCCAAAAATAATACCCCAATAAAAATTACCTCTTACTAGCTAAAATTTACCATTTTTACCGTCGTCACATTTTCTTCCTTCGAATAATTCTTTCGAAATATTCGTCCTTCAAAACACCTCTAGGGACTTTAGGACTATAAATTCAATGACAAAGACGGTAAAATTCTTATTACCACAATGCTAGTAATTAAGGTAAAATTTATGAGTCGGGGCGTGACATTCCTTCTCTTCACTTTGCGAGGCACGCTTGTCTTCACTTCGTGAGGCAAGCTTGTCTTCACTTCGCGAGGCACGCTTGTCTTCATTTCGCGAGGCAAGCTTGTCTTCACTTCGCGAGGCACGCTCGTCTTCACTTCGCGAGGCACGCTCGTCTTCACTTCGCGAGGCACGCTCGTCTTCACTTCGCGAGGCAAGCTAGTCTTCACTTTGCGAGGCAAGCTCGTCTTCACTTCGCGAGGCAAGCTTGTCTTCACTTCGCGAGGCAAGCTTGTTCGCGAGGCTTGGAAGGCGAAGCCACGAATGTTGTGGGTTGATTCCTCGCCATGCTACGGGTAACATGACTAGAGGGCTCGCTGTTTGACCTCGCGGTCGTTGGTTTAGATTTCTTTGTCGAGATGGCTTGAGTGCTCTTGGAGGCCATTACTTCGAGCGGATTTGAACTTTCAATCGGAGAAGGAGATGAGAGGCAAAGTTGTCCCACTGGGCGTGCCAATTTTGTAAACACGAAAATATCTGCAACAAATAACAGAACAACACGTGTACAAATAATAATTTAATCAATGCGAATACGGGTTACAATCTTTGTGAACTCCTCTGATTCTATCTCCAACGTCGATTTGATCCAAGGGTGACGAGCACTTAATCTTGAATCGAATTGTTTTGATTTGGACTTCTTGTCGTGTTGACGATTTGTAGAAGTTGATTGACCAAGGGCAGTAGAGGCTTGTTCTTGATCGGACTTAGGCCATGAGCAGTGTCACGTGGTGGTTTGTTCTTTGTCTTGGAGTTGGTGAAGATGTCGGCTATTTGGCAGCTTGATGACTTTTCGGGATTTGATAACTTCTAGACTTGAGGTTGATGAATCGGCTATTTGGCAGCTTGATGATTCTTCAAGGGTTTGACAACTTCTAGACTTGAGGTTGATGAAGAATCGGCTATTTGGCTACTTGATGATTCTTCGGGACTTGACAACTTCTAGACTTGAGGTTGATGAAGAATCGGCTATTTGGCTACTTGATGATTCTTCGGGACTTGACAACTTCTAGGCTTGAGGTTGATGAAGAACCGGCTATTTGGCAGCTTGATGACTCTTCAGGATTTGACAACTTCTAGGCTTGAGGTTGATGAAGAACCGGCTATTTGGCAGCTTGATGACTTTTCGGGATTTGACAACTTCTAGGCTTGAGGTTGATGAAGAACCGGCTATTTGGCAGCTTGATGGTTCTTCAAGGGTTTAGTGAAGAACTGGCTATTTGGCAGCTTGATAGTTCTTCAAGGATTTTGGGGAGGCTTCTGAGCTCTTGAGGGATTTTTCTCTCTCTCTCTCTAGTCCGCTCCTATTGTTTCTGCCCCTGGTCTGCTTCGTCCTTCGCCCCCCCCTTCCTCTTGGTATGAGAGGGGGTATTTATAGTGTTAACATGCCTTTGCTTTTGGCTAGTAATGAAGATTCTGAATCAATAATATTTCCTTAATCGAATCAATGAATCTTGATTGTTTGATTTACTTGCTGATTTTAACATAATCAGATTAATCAAATCTTAAGATTTAGATATGCCCAGATCGCTTTGGATTGAATGTCCTGTTTTGATCAAGATCCTCAGTAAAGGGGCGAGTCATCTCGCAGATATGGAAGGTATCTGGCGAGGCACCTTGATTTCCAAGCCAGCGGTGATTTCTGGTTGCAATTCGCGGACGACTTATCTTGCATGCGAACTCTGTCGTCTAGCTCCTTCGTGAGATTCCCTTACGCGGAGCCATCTCGCCTCGCCTCTGTTTACTTCTACGCGAAGTTCGTTTCGCCTCGCGAAGTTTAGCTCACCTCGCGAAGTCTATTTCCCCTCGCGAAGTCAATTTCACCTCGCGAAGTCTATTTCACCTCGTGAAGTCAAGTTCACCTCGCGGAGTCAATTTCACCTTGCCAAGCCTAGCTCACCTCGCGAAGTCCATTTCGCCTCGCGGAGTCAATTTCACCTCGCGAAGTCAGGCTATCTAGCTCGCCTGACCGCTGGCGAACCATTACAAATTATTTTGGGGATGTCCGATTAATTTAATTTAATTGATTTCTGATCATCAATCGACACTTAATAATTGATTTCAATCGGGATTTGAGGTTTTGTCGTCGGCCAACTATTCCCACGTTGCCATGTGTCATTTCTGACGGCTTTCCAATTTCGTTGACTCACAAGCCACGTATTTACTTGAATTTTTCAACGACTATTATTATTGTTAAATTTTCTATGTCTACACCCTCCCCCTCCACGCCAAGCCTCCACAACCCACCTTCGACATCTCTAACCTCAAAGCCTGACAAAAGAATTATATTAAAATACAGAAACTTAATTTAAATCTAAAACCAACCCTTAAACAAAGAAATTGAGGACAAGAGAATAGTTGAAAGAATCGAGGGCTAAGGGGTTTCAGTTCGATTCAGAAGAAATTGAGGGAGAGCTCGAAGAGACTGAGAAGAGAGCTCTGAGAGAGAGAGAGAGCTCGAAATCGAATCTGGAATTAAGATGTTCAGACGGCCGTGTTTGGTATCAACGATAGGAATGGTATAGGATAATAATCAGATTAGATTGAGATAAGTACAACAATCATATCCTTTATCACATCATACCTCCTCTTCTCAACGTCGTCTTCATCTCCTTCTCGTCCAAGCTCATTATCAAAGCTTCATTATTCATGCCCAACAACCTGACGCAGCTCTCTCCCCCAGGTCATACTCAACTCGACGAAGCTTCATTCTTCAATGGCTACCCCTGTCTCTAGATCTCCATTGAAATTCGGGTCGGGTCAGCGGGAGCCTCGATCTTGACGAGGACGATGGCGAATCTAGGTTTTGAGGCGGTGGAGGCTGCAACTCGGGTCATGGTTAGTTGAGAAAGGGACTGAAATCTAGATTTTAGGCTGAAGGGAGGGAGTGAGAGTCGAGAACCTAAAAAAATAACGAGATTAACTTTAACAGAACAAAAAGACGTTAACAGAGTTAGCAAATGAGGTTAGTGAGCCACCTGACAGAGTTACTGTCATCTAAACGCCACCTAGGCAAAGGTATGAATAGCCCAAGCCATGCAACATTGTTTTGTTTCTTTTTTGTAGTAAAAAATAGAGTGCATTCATTTGAAATCAATCAAAAATGTCAAAGCTGGTATACCCAAAGCTGAGTCGCCGCGAGATCGTGACAATCCTCGTCGAGGCTCAGATCATCGCTATTTCGGATCAGGATCTTCTCCACCCCAACCCCGATCTCATCTCCGACCTCTACACCCGCGTCCTCACCACCTTCTACTTCCTCCCCGAGTCTCTCTCTCTCTCTAACCCCTAATTCGAAAAACCCAAAACCCTAACATGTCGATTGATTGTGGAATTTGATGCAGGGACGATGAGCAAGTCGATTTTGATTCCTTGGAGCTGCTCGAGAATCCGGATGTGCACGACATGTCGTCCCAGAGGGTCAGGCTGTGCAGCACATTGAAGCAGGTGATGGCATTATTGGATTGCCCCAAGAAGTTTACCCTCGCGGATCTCTTAAGACCCGACCCGAATCGGACCGAGTATTTTCTGAGCGCCCTTCTCAATTACCATGTTTATAGGTACTGCATTTGTGTTTGTTTGTTGTTGATATCCACTAGTCACTGCTTTCGAAGCGAAATTTGTGTGATTGGATGAGATGATTTGTTGGTAGCAGTGGTTAATCGAAATTAGTGATGAACCAAAACTAAGAGAGAAAGATTAAAGAAATTTCCTTGTTATTGATTCCTCAATGTAGGGGAAAGTACATAAGAAGTTTGGAGTCGCTTGAGATGCCGCCTTAGTTGCAGGTTTAAATTCGTACTCCGGTACAAGATTGAGCATTAAGAAATGTATTGGTATTGCTTTGTGCCTGATTTTTATAAGTTTCATTTCATACAGTGAGGATTTGGTCTACTTGACAAACGACTGTATGAAATTTTTAGATATTTTTGAATATTTCTCTATTCTTTCTATTCTACTGTAAATCAATAGAGTATTTATCTCTGTTCTTGTCTCTTCGATCCTCATTCCTGAGTAGAACAACATTCCAGAAGTTTAGCTCTGTTGTTGTCTCCTCAATCCTTGTTCATGTTGTCTTACATATTGTTGGTTTATTTTTTTATTCTCAGAGAGACAAGAATAGATCTCGTGGCTAAAGTTGTGGATCAATTAACTCACCTTCAGAATGAGCACATATCATGTGAGGGTCAGGTTTCTCAGGTATATTTTGTACAGAAAGGGTATCTTAAACTAATATTTTCAGTATTTAAGTGTGCATTAACATCGCTGAATGTATGTTTTGCAGTGGAATGCTGAGATTACACACTTCAATGGAACAAAAGAAAAGGAGTTACCTCTTGTTGAGGAGGTAGATTCCAAAGTTAAAGAATTACGCCAAACCATATCAGACCTTAACCTTGAACAAGTGAAACTGAGAACTTCTATTAGGAAGTTAAAAGAGAAGACTGCTGAAATGGATAAAGAGGTTAGATGATTTACTGCTAATACAGTATAGATTTGTGGTAAATAAATAGATAAAAATTTCGTCTCACTTCTAGAAAACTGTTGTAAATGCTGATGGATATCTTCTAGTAGATTTTTGAGAAACAAGCTTAGAAAGATGAATGATGCTTTTAATGAAGATTGCTTGAGAGATGCATTACAAGTGGTCACCCAAATATAGTATTTTTGTATTAACACTAATAGAGTAAAGGAACACATGTCTTTCTCTTCTGCTGTAAATATGTCATGTACTTTGTTCTTTATGTGTTTTGTGGATTTTATCTTTGAGAAATCCTTTGTCTAAGGTTGGGAATGCTTTTCTATTTACTGCAACTTATCTTACAAAGATGTTGTGTCTTTTGTATTGTGTGCACTAGTGTGTGCTATTTACCGAACATACATTCTTCCATCTCCATCCCTTTCCTATTTCTGTTCTGCCTTTAATATGTTGTGTCACGTCTCATTTTCCTGTTCTCTGTGGTTGCAATGTAATTTATATAATTTGGGTTAGAAAAGAATAAAGGGGTCTTTGATGGCCATAATGGAGTGGGAGTGGAGAACCTTTGGAATCAATTTAGATTCCTGTTAGCTTTCTGAGCTTCATTTTTGGTTGAGCTTAAAGACTATACCTTCTCCCCCATTGTTCTAGCTCGAAAGGCTGTGGCTGTTGGAGCTCTCATGTTTTTGACCTAGGGTTTATCTCTCTTAGGCAACTCCTCTTGGGTTATGTTTTGCCCTCCTGTAGCTAGCTCTGAATTTATTATCCTAGGCTATGGATCTGTTTCTGTTTCATTTTTCAATAAAAGGGTGTGTGACCTTGTGTCTTCTCCAACAAAAAGAAAACATATCTAGGCTATGTATGTGTGTGTCTATTTAGACTATGGGTTGGAGATATGGCGTAAATATGCGGATTTGTTATCCAAATATAGTTGTTTTTCTGAAGTTTTTATTTTATTTTATTATTTTTATTTTCTTTATTTTTTTTTATCTTATTATGTTTCTCCAGATATCTGATGCTGATTTTGATCTGCTCAAAAGTGATTCAGAAAGACAAGAGTTACGTTCAAAAATTGTTCATTCACCAGATAAACTGCAGGTACTTTCTCTTCAAGTTGGATATGGTATATAGTATTTTGTTTATTGAATAACACTACATTTTTGTTGACTTGATCTGCACACCAAGTGTTGTACCTAACAGTTTGCAAGTTTAATGCTGTCATGTTTTAGAAACCTAGAAATATATCTTTCACTTTGTACTTAGTACTGAACATGATAGGAAATACATGAACTATTACCATAGTTACTTTTTTTTTTTGCTGGATATTACCATTATACCATTGTAGGTTGATGATGCAGATTTTGGGTTCGGGGCTCATCTTTTTTTTTTTTTTTGGTCTCTTATTTTGCTTTTCCACAAACTTCAAATTTAATTGTAAAAACAAAAGAGATATAATATTTACATATTGAATCAATGCTCTGAAAATGTTGGGGAAGAGTTCTAGTTTCTAAAGGAAAAGATGAGCTATGCAGGGGTCTTAAACTTCTGAGAATTTGCTAGGTGTTTGATTCTGACTTAAGAGACAAGCACTTAACATATGTATCTTTGAATATAACATGAGATTTAAAATATAATCTCTTTTCCATATCTAGTCAGTTCACTAAAAGATGGTTCATTCGAGTGTGACTCTTACCACACATAATTTCTTTTATTGCAATTATCTTTATATGAAAAACTAAAATCAGTTTCTTTCCCTAGAGATGTGATAAAGAATCAAGAAATTTGTATAAAAGAGGAAGTAGGCATTCATACATTATATCCCACTTAAAAATTTGAAAGCCTTGGCATATAATTTACAATGTCCTAGGCATCAATCTCCACCTATACTCAATTTTTGGTTGGTTGCTTTAATTACATAATGATATCAGATCACGTACATGTTATCTCGGTGCTCACATGTGCTTAGCACCAATGAGTCTCCATATGTTTTGCTTGAGTGGCACATGTGACGGGCTTGTGAAGCCGTGCCTTTATGGCTTGGGCCCCTTCCCCTGTATCCAAACTGTTTTGGGTTAGGTGCTCATAATTTCATATGGTTATTCAGTACTGACATTCCAAGTTCCTTCGACAAAATCCAAAATGTCATGATTGGAGTCCCCAATGCCCAAACAGATGCATCCATGGGAAAAAAAAAAAGAGCTTTGGAAGAATCTTATCACCCTGAAAAAGTCATTGACATATTTTATTTATTGTTCTTGTGTAGAAGTTGACCTGTAGTAGATATGAGTACTTAATTATTAATCCTGAAAGTTAATTGTCTGGCATTGCCAATAGTCCTTCTCATGCCCTGTAAAGGTAAATATGTTTGTATGAACTTATGATTACTATTGTGGATACTGGGATGACGTATGGAAAGCTAGAATAGAATTTAATAACATCAATTCTACTGAGATCTGGAGTCCACTCCCTAATATGTGCTTTCAGGCTACTGCAAATGTCTTTCATAAACAATCTGGAGACCTTACCCTATACCTCCTCTTCGGGACATTTCTGAAGTACCAATAGGATTTCCAATTGCTTGATCACATGTTATCCTTGATCTCATTTTATGGGTTAGCCAAACCAGGTCTCTTAAACTTTGTTTCATTAGCTATCTATATAGACAGGATTTATGTTTCATTAAGTTATATGTACAAGTGTCTATCTATAACATCTTAGTTGTTTCATTACCTGCTCACCAGAAGCTCTGTCTTATTAACTAAACCATCACATATTTCCTTGAAGAGAGCTTTAGCAGAGAAGAAATTAATTAAAGAGAAGGCTACGAGTGATGAAATGTTAGCCATGCAATCTTTGAAGGAGAAGACTACTGTTGATGAGGTGTATACCAAGGTAATCTGTTACGATATTCAGTGTTTATTCATGCCTCTGCAAGCTGTTTATTTTATTTTTTTTTATTTATTTATTTTTCTTTTCAAGTGGAGCTAGTTATATAAAATCTATTCTACCTACATATAACTCAAGAGTAGAAGATACTGTCTAGACTTGCATATTCCATACTGTCTTAACTTATAAGTTAGTTGCTGGTAATATACTCGGTTAGATATGACTTGCTGGTAATATACTCGGTTAGATATGACTAATCTCGAGGGCTTTTGACAAAAAACGCCGTATCCTCTCTGCCCTAGTGTATAACACTTTAACTTAATTGGGGGGTTGCCCAAGAGCTTAACTGTCATGTCTTGGCCTAAGAAATCACTCTGTGGCATGATTCAGGGAATTGGAGAATTTCTGATAGCTGGACTGAGAAAAGATGCATGTACGATATCCGCCTACATTTATCCTCAATATCACAAGCAATTGGAGCCGTTGATCACCATACCTATACTGTAGACTCGATTTCTACTTACGTGTATCTTCTCCTAGATTTTTAAACCCTTACATTTGTACATGTTAGTGATGTACTTGTAAATTGAGTTCCAGCTCCTTTCACGGAAAAGAAAAGAAAGAATTACATATTCATCTTGGCATAAATACATCAGATATCCCATGCGTGTCTGTGAAAGAGTCTGCTGGTCTCTATTATGTTTAATTTATCATTTTTTATATGCTTATTCTCAGGCCTCCAAGAAATTGAAAAAGCACTTGGCCCAGATGCGCTCTATACAAGAACAGGTATGCTTTTAGTTATGTAGTTAAAATGTTTAAGTGCTTGTAGTGGTGTTTAAATTAATCTTTCTGCATCTTCTATGCTTAGGATAGACACAGTTCCTGTTTATAATACAGGGTTGTTTATTGATGCGGTGCAAGTGTTCATGGCTTAAATATGCAGTTCATAATAACGCCACTTTTGAATTGTTAAGGTCAATTCTGCTAAATCTACTATCAAAGAACACAGGGCTTTAGAAGAAAAAAAAAGTCATGATGAAGTCCTAAGCAAGGTTCTTCAGGATGAACTATTGAAACAGCAAGCAAAAGGTAATTTTTAATACTCATTTACGCTCGTTTCATATATGATCCTGCCTTCCTGATGATAGATTAAGCTTAGGGTAAATGGGTAGTAGCAATTTGGAGTTTAGAGCTCTCTTTCTCTTTCTGCAGTGAAAGAATTGAATGATTTGAAAAAGAAGTTAGAAAAGGAAAAATATTTCAAGTTTGAGGAGGCTAGTAAAAAACTCAGTAATGTGGAGCTAGAGGTGGAATCTAGGAGCTGTGTTCTGGAAGCAAGGAAGAAGAATGTTGAAGCTGCACGAGCAGAGGTACTACTTTATGATTCTCTATATCTATGTGGTTTTCTGGGGCAATAAAAGTGTTCGGAAAGGCTGTTAAGAACCAGCCCAGGACACTCTGCCTGGTGGCTTATCAGAGCGCCGGGCCTTCAAACCCTAAACCTTGACATATCTATGTGGTCTTCTGTGTGTTTTAGACCATCTGTCTCGATATAAAATATTCAGTGAATTATTTTATTTTCTTTAATTTGTTCGGGTAGAGCAAACAGTAACATTTATGCTCTTGCATTGGTAGGCGAATTCTATAACTGCGAAGATTGCAGCAGTAAGAAAATCTGGGGCAACTGATCAGCAACAATTAGCTCGTCGAAGTGAGGATATCATTAAAGAGGTATGTACTTGGCCAGGATCTAGTATTCTCGCCTTGCTCAACTAGCTTTAAAGTTACTGAATAATAGGTTCTGCTATTTAGTAATTAATGTAAAAGCTTCCCTGATCTTTAACCAGGAATAATTATATGTAAGCTAAATCTGACATATGTGGTTACTGTTACGGTGGTACCCTTTGGAGTTAAAACGATCTTATGATTAGCTTGATCTTTCGAACCTTGGACATTTTGTATAGTTCAAAACAAATTGTTTAAATGTGTGCGCATGAATTGTTGCAGTTCCACCAATACTTGTATTCAATTGGGGTCTTGCTCCAATGTTAATGGAGCATGGAGTAGCTGGATTTATTGGCTGTTTTGACTGCAGAAAGTATCTTCAATCTACGATTCAAAAGCCGAAAGCATCCTTGCTAGATGCAGTCCTCCCCCTTTGGTTATTTTCACCGACTTCGTCATGATGTAAAAATTGTAGCTTCAGTGTAGACTTTAGACAAGTAATGGTATGACGCTGTTAGATATTCAGAGTCTAATTGTTCAGAATGGAAAAAGAGGCTCTTGTTTTGTTCAGATTGCTTCTGATTGGTTTTGAGAACAAGAACAATTTATTGTGAACATGTTTATCCTCTTGGCTTAATTTTTTTTAACATCGACTCAATCAACATGAGACATAATGTATCAAAAAAAAAAAAAAACAACATGAGACATCAATATGTAAGTTTTGATCCTACGACCATTCGTATCCAGCTCCACCTATCTTGCATGGAACTTATACTTGCAAGTTTTCCCATAAGCTGGAGCAGGTGTACATCAACGCTATTTATAATCCAATGCCATCCAATGGCTCCCCACATCTACATAGCCTCGAAGCAACCGGGTACGATGATCAGGCAAGGTCACTGGGACTTATGTCCACAAAAGTCTGCACCCGATATAGGAACGTCATTGCTCAATGTTCTTTCTTCATTTAATTTTTTATTTTTTAGAGGAAGGGATGTCATTGCTTAATCAAGATGGCATTATCTCCAAATTATTCCAAGTGAAGGCACTGCAAGCCTCAAACATTCCAAAAGAAGACCACGGCAGCGCGACGAGATTGAACCATGGCGCTAGGTGCTGAAGGGATGCTGCTTTGTATTCAAAACAAGATATAAAAAGTCATCATTAGTCAAAGACACAGCAGCTTAGAATAGTACATGAAATACTGTCCCGACCAAGATTGGAAAAAACTTCATTCTGTCTTGCTATGCAATTAGACCTCTGTGTCTATCAACCACTTCCTACGTTCGTTTTGGATTCACCCACCACGAGAATAATATGAAGGGTGTGGCTATATCGTATTGAAAGAGCTTGATTCATTTATATAGTTTGAGATATTATGACTCAATTATGTACAATGAAACATTTATGCCCAAGAAAGAATGATACTACTAAGCTAATCAAAGGGCAGCTACTCATCCTGAAAACTGATTTCTCAGCCAATTTACACGTCCACATCTTTACAACAGCCGGATCTATGAATTATGGATGCGCAAGGCATACAATATCTTGTGTAAATTGGTAATTACAACAGAAGCTTGATTCAGAACCATTATCCGTGCCTCAGACTATCCTCATCAGTCATCATAACGTTATCTATTCTACTAGCAAACTCCCTGTCATCTTCATCATCACCATCACTATTTACGTCAACTTCATAATCACTGTCTACAGCGGAACTCGTATACAAAGTATGACATGAGTTCCAATCAGGAGGGAAGGTCTTCTGCAGAGCTTCTGTAAGCTCACCACCAGATCGTTCAATTTTGCGTAAGCACCTTGACCAGTGAACTGCAGTTCCCATATCCACAGTCAAACCAGATTCTATCATCTCCTTGCAGATAGACAGAAGACCAGAATAAATGTAAGCTTCAGCTACAGTAGCCCTTGACAACAGAGATGTCATTAAGCAATGGTACACAGCTTTGTCTGGCTTCAATCCAGCCAACTTCATATCTTTGAAGCATCTCAAAGCCTTCTCGGGTAGAGAAGCACGTGCCCAACCATGTATCAGTGTGGTGTAAGTTTTAATATTTGGCTTCACTCCAAAAGTTTTCATTTCGTCGATTGTTTTCGCAGCTCTCTGAAAGACAAATTCACTTACATTATGATACGGTGGAACTAAATTGACAAAGTAAAACAAGAATGAAGTTATCCAAGTCTATTTATGGTGCTAAAGGACCCCAACTGAAATCAAGTATTATATGCAATAAATAAAATAACTTGGCCTGACAGGATCTAAACACATATGGGAATGCAAATCATCTTACTTTGCTTTATAATGATGCAAGACAGCCCAAAATCCATATTGTAGTACATAATAATTATAAAAAAAAAACGAAAAGACAAAAAAAGCAAACGATGAGAGGGAGCCACATATGGTAACTTAACTTATGACAACGAAGGAATGAGAAAAAAAAAAAAAAAAAAACTTGGGGATTCTATGCCACATTTGGTTGCTGGAAGAGGAGGGGTTAGAATTAAAATTGAAAAAAAAAAAAAAAAAAGCACTTATGGGTCATCCCACCTGCCGAGAAGGTTAAAGGGATAGAGGAGGGACCTCTCTTTTGAGGAATAGGTTGGAGAAAAAGCGCTACCATTGGAAACCATTCCTCATTAACTGAACAATAGGAATATCATCGAAGAAAAAAAAAAAACACAAACAATAGGAATATACCTGCATGTCTCCAGCCTTGCAACAAGCATTTATGAAAGACGTGTAGGAGTGTATATCAGGTTGAACCCCTTCACATTTCATTTGCTGCATCAAGTCAGCAGCCTCCCAAACATCACCTCTTCGAGCCCATCTGCACCAAAAGGAAAAAAAGGAAAAAAAGGAAATCAGTGGACACCAAACAGGTCAAAAAACAGAAATTAGAATCAAAGAACAAGGAAAAGATTATGCTGGGGAAGGTCATATAAAAATCGCATGAATATCTAGAAACCAAATTTCACAATTACAGTGAAAGTGTAATGATTTGAAGTATATCAGTGGACATCAAGATTTAACAAACCATACCCATCAACTAATATGTTGTACACGAAGGTGTTCCTTGGAATTTTTTGAGCACTCATTTCCTTGGTGACAGCTAAAGCACTCTGCATTTTGCCTGCTTTGCAACATGCCTTCAGCAATGCCTCATATGTGAAAACATCAATCTCTAGGCCATCATTCCTCAATTTGGAAAAATACTCGAAAGCTTTCCCAGTATCACCTAAAGATGCATAACCATTCATGATAGTTGTATATGTGTGTTGATTTGGACAAATTCCTGCAAGTGTCATCTCATCCAATATTTCAACAGCCTTATCCATCTGCAAATGAAAAGAGATGATGCATGGGGTTACCACTGGAGTGAAGAGGCATTCTAAGCAAAGTGATATAAAGTACCAGGTTAGAAAAGACAGACAATGTTCTTAAGTAGTGAAATGATATAAAACACTCATGTAACTATAAACACAAAAATAGATTGATTCCACAAAAGGAAACCCTGAAATGATATCATCATACAAATGGTCACCTGATGTTCTTAAATAGTGATCTAGACTTAAAAGGTTTTGATGACTGAACCACAATCTAGGGTGTCCACAACTATGTGATTTCTTTTAGTTCTCATCAAAAGGAATCTCTCTTAAGAAGGACCCTCATCATGTTATACATTATATAGGTCAAGAATATTACCTGCCGCTTCTCCACAAGACCAAGAACTAGAGCATTGAAAGTATGCACAGTTGGAATACATCCACTCATCCTCATCATATCAAAAATCTCTAAGGCTCTTCTCATATCTCCAGCTCTTGCAAAACCATGTATTATTGGCATAAATGTACGTGACGTAGGTCTATGCCTCTCCTTCTGCATTTCTTTGACAGTGCGAACAGCCCGATTCATGTTACCCATTCCACAAAATGCTGTTATAATGTTATTATACAGGACTACATCGGGCTTCAGACCATCCTTCATCAAATCTTCTATAACTGCAAATGCATTAGCCCAGTCTTTTAACTTCAAGAACCCATTAATCAACATGGAGTACGTCTTCATGTTATGTTTTATGCCGGTTGTTTCCATCATTTTACTGACTTCCAACGCTTTGGAAACTTTTCCGACCTGAAAGTGTAGGTATCGCCAAATGATATTGAATGTAGTTAGAGATGTAGCAGGATTTAAAAATAAATATGATTACATCAGAATCTATACTCTCAGCAAGAATCAAGGAATAGAAAACTGGAACCACAGGTAGGGAAATAAACTTCGTTTATTGTGGTCATTAAGAATATTTCGTTAGCTTCTCTTGAGGGTGAGAATGTTTTAACCACTAGTTTGACTGCCTGAAAACATTTTTGTTGTTGGAAACATGTTGATGCCACTATGCCAGTCGAACCCACAAGCCAGCAGATGGATCAGCAGATAAAATGACAGAAGATTTTCAAGTGATTGATTATTACGTCACAAAACGATAGACACGATACTAGAAGGTGGTATTCTGCCTAAACTTACACCAGGTGTTTTTATTTTTGTTGGCAAAGTGGTGTTTAAGTAAACAGAAACCCATAATAATAGCAGAAAAGCATTTACCCAGCATCTATGGAAACTATTAATCATCACTTCTATGTGAAAATGATAAACACTGCATTACCTTAACGTAAAGATTGATCAGACATCCATAACTGATGATAGAAGGTGTGAAGCCGCATTCCTATAGGAATCAGAAAGTGTTAGTGTCTGGAAAATAAGAGAGACAAGTCATTATGTACATTGAACAAATCTCTATTTCGTGTAATACATGGTACTTAATCTTCTCGAAATAGTATGATAATTTTAAGTGCCGTAAAAGCTAACTTTCAAAGTCTGAAATGAAAGAGTTCAAAATTGATAAATTCCTTAGAGGCATATGTGAAGGATAGGCTACTTCCCTGTACACCGTGCATAAGTACTAGTAGTATATGTTATTTAATCATTTCATATACTTGCAACAAAGTGTAACACGTTAAGTTTCCAGGGAGAGAAGATCCTTTCAGTTATTAATCAGCTGGCAATTACATCTTCATTTAGCGCTAATTACTATTTTATAAGTTGAGAGCATAGACATGTTTAATCCCAATTAGTTAACCATAAGTCGAAATGTTTTTGCACTTATATAACCAAGATTTATAAGAAAAAAAATCAAGTTAAAACCACCAATATTTCAAAAAAAACAATATCACGTATTAACTTCAACACAAAAGTATAGCATTGGCATGAGAACTATTTCAGCTAATCTTGTACCTTCAGTCGCTCAAATACAATCAAACATTTATCTTCGTCGCCAACCATTGTGTAACCATCCATCATGGTGTGATATATGTCAATAGGAGCATCTATACCTGCTTCTTCCATTTCCCGTACCAAAGCCTCAGCTCGATCCATATTACATGTTTGACTGTATTTTAACAAAAAGTATATATAAAAAGAAGAGAAATAAACTTGACATACATGCAAAAATTCCTCAATATCAAACTTGGAGCACTACTGCTAGATATTAGATGATAAAGCAACTCGAGATAAGACAACTTCAATGAAGACTTCCTAATTAAGTAACAGTAAGAATTTGTCTATACATAATGACCACCAATTATATAATAATAAGACAGAACACTCACCAATGTGCATAAACAATATTCCCATAAATGATTGCATTTAGAGTTGTATGTCTCTCTTTGGCCTCCTTGAACCAGTCATCTGCAGCTCTTTGAAACGCCATAAGTGATATTAGAGTATGATATACTTCATATAAAGGTAAGAATTACTAGAGAATATCATCAGTCAGCATACAGTAATGAAGTGAAAACCTAAATTGGTAGTATGTAGGAAAGAAACGATGTGACCCAACTGGAGAAGACACTTTGCTTTGATCAATGTCAATGTAGCTGTTCATCTTTCTTATTTGCCCAAATTCAAAATAAATTGTTACAGCTCAGTCATAACTGTAATGACTGTTATAGCCTTTTTCTTAATTATCTGTTTTATACCCAGCCCAGGAATCCTCAAATCCACCAAAACTGCTTTAGACCTGGGGTCAAAACTGAGGCCTCCTGTCGAGCCCTACAATCTTCAGGACGCAGAAAACCGTAGCAAATTGCTCGGTAGATACCATGAGGAGATATCTCAACCCCAGACAATATGGGAACAAGCTTTGTATCCTGACCATTGGTTTATTACTCCAATGTTTAACAACCAGATCGAGCTGGTGCGCTAAAATAGCACATATTCTTTTCCATTCATCGAAGGTATGAAAAGAGGAAAAATAAATAAAAAATTAAGAAATGTATATGTAGAATCCCCAATTTTAAAAAAATAAAAATAAAAATAAAAACAAAAAAAAAAACACCCAAACAAACAAACAAACAGATTAGGACAGGTGTGGGAGAGATTTAAATCGCAGTAGGGATGGCTTCTTGGTCGCTAACCTATGGGCAATTGACATCCCTAGTCATGCTCAACTTAGATAACCACTTATGTTACCAATCTTGATGGAAGTTAGGATTTGGATCAATGAAACATCTGATCAAATGGTTAAGGGGAGGGGTTAAGTGGCACTTTTTATAAGTCAACAGCTCATGAGATCATGGGTAAAAGTTCAGGAAGCATCACTCAAACTGGCCAACCAGAAATGTACTTTATGGACATAATGCAAACTAGTAATGTACGTGGTTACTCACTTGGCATTGCCAACTTTTGCAAATCCCCCAACTATAATACTGTAAGTCACCAAACTCATTTCAACGCCCTCGTCCTTCATTTTCCTAACACAAGATAATGCTTCTTCCATGTCTCTGCCAACTGCATAAGCATGAATCAGGCTGCACGCAGTATAAAAAGCATTAATATCGGAAAGAGTATAGTATAAAGACTATTATTAGTATTATATCTTTGAATATAATTGGACATATTATGATTCACAATTCAGATAATTGAACATCCAATAACCCAATAACTTTTTTGAACATTTTGAATTCCAATAACCTACAGGTTCCAGAAGACAAGTGCTTGACTTTACTTGGATAAGAATCCTTGTAACGTGTTTTTCAAATTTTAAGGTTATGCAACATGAAGTTAGCCCCCCTAATTCCCACCCTCCCATTCATCGAACCAAAAGAAAGAAAGGAAGTTTGTTTCAACATATATAAGGTCATATGCATAAAAATCAGATAAAGAAATGAAGCATTTATACTATTCCAATGTCTCCAAAAGGTCTAGTACACCTCAATACGGCATTGAGTTAACATTAAAGGACGGACAGATATACTGAGTCCTCACCAAAATTACTTAGACTCTATCTTTTTGTGAAAAGAACCAAGTTTTATTGATATGAACGAAATAGCAGGTGACATTGTCTGAATAGATTACAACAAGAAAACCAATGACACATTACTGAACTTAAGTCAACAAATCTCTAATTCACATAAAAAGATGGATACCTATCACATCATTCCATATTGACAGTACCTAGAGTCTGGCAAAGAATCTCTAGCATCACTAACTACCAACTGGAGTCATTTTTTTAGACTTACTGATAATATCAAATGCAGTCTATCAACCATTATCCGTAAACAAGGCTGCAAATTACAGGGTAGAAAATGTGTTTATCCCACAATGGAAATAAGCCATATACACAGACATTATCCCATCTGTGTTATTACCTCGTGTATACATGTGAAGTTGGCTCAATTCCTCTTGCTCTCATGCTCTCAAATGTTTCACGAGCACGATGCATATCCCCTCGCCTAGCATAATACTTGACCATCAGGCCATACTCTCCTCTAGAAGGCTGAAACAAACAAGCACAATAAACACTTATGAGATACTCTACCACACATTACTGAATATCCCGACATAGTTACTCAATAGCTGTGCTCTCATTGTTAGATAGAACATAACAATAATCCACGAAATGTATATGCACTACAACCAACCCTGTGTGTCCTCATTTCTACCTTGTCAATCCTGTCGAAAGTGTTAACCACCGCCTGCCAGTTCTCTGGCGCCGTCTCCATAACCTTTCGCAACGCATTCCGAGAGCTCTGCCTCTCTTTGTGCCACTTAGACCGAGCCCTGAACTCCACACCGCCGTCACCGTCACCCTCCTCGATCCACCGAGCCCTCTCCTCAGCTCTGTCCTTCAATCTGCCGCCATCATCCAACCTAACACTCAGAACCCTCCCGTGAAACTCCACGCCGTCAAACTCCACCGCCTTCATGGCGGACTTGCCCGCATTGGGACCGCCGTATATAACGAATCCGAAGCCGGCGTTTCTCTCGGTGCTGTCGTGGCCCTTGATCAGAATCACGCTCGTGATCGGTCCGAATTGCCGGAAAAAATCCGAGAGCTCGTTTTTCTTGATCCAATTCGGTAAATTCCCGACGAATATCTTCCCTTCTTGCCGGAACTCGACTCTGGGCCGTCCCGGTTTCTTCTTCTTCTTCGGCTCATTGTATTTAACTTCTTCTACTTCTTCTTCTTCGTCGGAGTCGTCTATATCCGGCGGAGGAGGAGGAGGAGAGAGCTTGCTGGTGAGCCAGAGCTTGTTGGTGAGAGAAGTGGTAAGGGGAGGAGTGGGGACATGGGTGGGATTAGAGAGGTTCTTGAACGGGTTAGAGGGGATTTTGGGGATGGGCTTGGTGGGGCGAGGAGGAGGAGAAGGAGAGGTGGTGATGGTTTTGGGGCGACGGAGTTGGTTGGAAGAGGGTTGAGAATTTGGGGGTTTGAGAGAGAAGGTGGTGGTGGCCTTGGGATAGTGGTAGTGATAGCGTGGGGTGGAGACTGAAAACTCCATTATCTGCTTCTGCTGCTGCTTCTGTTTTAGTACCACTGCTCACTCTTTCCCTTTGGACTTTGGAGGCAAAGTGTGTCACATGTATAATTGTACTCCTGTTTTCTTTTAGAATGTTCTTAGGGGTGTAATTCAAACTATTCGAGTGAGGAGAGATCCTCCATTTGAGTGAGATTCCTTTAACAGAAAGATCCTAGTGAGGAGAAATCTGCTCGACCAGAGGAGATTCCTTGAAGAGTACTGAGGCTGAAAAACAACACAAAACAAGAGGGCATGATCATCTCATGTAAATTAGGAAATACTACTCCTTATTTGAGATGCTAATAAAAGAAATATCAATAAATAAGACCATTAATTCTCACTACATAAGTTAACATCAAACTTAAAAACCGAGAACAAAACTTACACACTATGTGCAAGGGTCTTCGTTGGTTCCTTGGATGATCAAGACTATCGTCCATGATATTGCTATTCTAGCAAACTAGTTTGGTACCATCTTCTTCTCTCATATATTCCGAAAACGAACTTTCTAGTTGATGCGTTTGAAGATTTGTGTTATTCTTTGTCCTTTGAGGTATGTTGGTCTAGTTGTTGCTTACTCAAAAGGAGACGCTTATCTCATTGTCGTACAAGCCTGACTAAAAATGTCCCAATCAACCAGCGAAATTGGTTGGATTGGAATCTCAAGGTTCCTACCTTTATACAAAATGGTCAAGGAGATTCTCAAAGGTAACATACCATCCTGCCCCTTGATAATGTTGCTTAGCTCATTGCTATTCCTCTACCAATTTATAATACCCCCGTAGTTCTAATCACTTTAATATAGAGTGCTACATGGATGAGGAAACTTACTCCTCAAACAAAACAAAACAAAACAAAAAATAGTTGGGATGTTTTAGTCTTCTATTAGTCCATATAATTGTTCTTCTTACTGTTAGTGTAAAGTTATATTGTTAAAATGTGCAACATTGTATGACATTGTATCACACCTAGTGGTGGAGCCAGGATGAGAATGTCACATGGGTTTGTAGATACAAAAAAAATTGTTCGACAATGCGAAAAATTTTGATTAATTAATAAAGAACACACATACATATGGAGGACGTAGTAAGTCTTATCCTCAAACACATAAATAAAAACTAACTAAACTTTACTCTATGAGGCCCCATAACTTCCAAATCATTAATCACCGCTTTAGCAAATTCCTTTTTAATGTAAAACAATATGCAATCATCAAGAAAATCATCCTCTATCTTATTTCTAAGTTGATATTCATGGATGAAAAAGCTCTCTCAGTGGTTGTAGTAGAAACAGGAAGAGTCAACACCAAACAAAACAACATATAGTTCATAGGATAGAAGTCTGATTTTCTTCTTTGAACAAGTTTCCGACACAAATCAGACATAGAATCTAAGGTGTGAAATGCTACGTCCTGAATCATATCTTTCTTTATAATATGCACCCTCCAATTTCAAAGTAAAAAGGTCATCTTGCACAAAATCTTGAGGATAAAAGGTCTTAGCAAGGAGTACATTTTGAGTTTTAAACAAGCTGAACTTATCATGAGGATCCAAAGTGGAAGTGAGCATAAGGAGTTCACAAGATCTGTCATTGAACCTCTTATTTAGCTCACTTAATTGAAAGTCAAGTACATCATTCAATACCTCTACACAGATCACGTTCAATGGCAATGACATTGCCATGTGGATCAAACTCATTCCTTTGAAACCCAAGTAAAGGAGACTTTGAAAATGGCTCTTCAGTTACTGCAACAGCAATTGAAGTGCTTACAGAAGCTTGTTAACTTCCACATGATGATAGTTGAACACTCTTTTTACTAAACCATGTACTTATATCTTTTGATCTAAGCATTTTAACATGATCAATTTGTTCATCAGACATTATGTAAGATTCATCAACATATCATCTTCTATTTCTGTCAAACCATAATGGATGTGCCTTACATCAATATCAACTTATCAACATCAAGCTTTAATCTTACAAATATATATATATATATATATATATATATATATATATGTCTGTGAAAGCATGCCCATAGAAACAAACAGCTAGTTAACTGAAAGAGCTTAAGAAGAAGACTCTGCTTACCTAATTATGAAAGTTGATCGAGATCGATGTCTCCTAAATCCCAATCTGAAGCAATGAGTTGCTTAACTTGGTTGTAGAATTGTAGTAGTACCTCTAAGGCTCTAAGTCAGTTTCTCTGCCTTGAATACTACACATTCATGTCGAAAGAACAATCTGTAATACCCCAGATTTTCATATCAATTTTCTTATATTATTTCCAAAATTAATGAAGGATTAATTGTGGGAAATTCTTATTCTTGTGTGCGGAGTTGAAGTTTCGGGAATCAATTTTATTAAGGTGTTTTAACTTTTAAGTGGTCAAAAGTTGACTTTCTTATCCATAAGATATTTTTGAAAACTTCCTTCATGAAAGTTCTAGAGTTTGGCGATACGAGTTTGTAGACACACGACACGTGTGAAACGGATGTCGTATGAAAAAGTTACGGTCAGAGGAATTTAGTTTTTGATTTTGGGAAGTTTATAAATAGAAAGTTGTGGGTTTTATTTTTGGAAACCCTAGAAATTGCAGCTGGTTTCTCTCTCCTCTCTCCCGACCGTCCGCGCTCCTCAACTTTCTCCGGCATGGAACTCGGTCATCCAGCCACCAAATTGGACGCCGCCGGTCCCGTACGGTTCGCACAGACCTCCACTCCATTCCTAGGGCAACGCCGCTCGTTGTCGCGCTGCCTAGATGTCGTGTAATACCCTGGAAATTTAATATTAGTTTCTAATATTATTTGGGAATTTTCAAGTTAGAAGTTAGTGTGTTTTGAGATTCGAAGGAAGAGCGGAAGAGTTCGGTTGCATAATTACCGAAGCGGTATTATGGTTTTGAAGGGTCAAGAGTTGACTTTTTAATTTGTTGGGTTTCTCGAGAAACTTCCTTCACGAAAGTTGTAGAGCACGGTGATACGAGTTTGTAGACACGTGACATGCGTAAAACGGACTTCGTATGGGAAAGTTATGGTTAGCAGAAGTTTGTGCCTTTACGAGATTTTTTGGGTTAAATAAGAAAAGTGTAGAGTTCCTTTTCTTTTTGCGGGAACCCATTCTTCTCTCCCTTTCTTTTCTCTCTCACGATACCTTTAGTATCCAAAATTCCCAGCCGACCCGACCCGGACTTTCCGGCGCTGTCCGACGCCGCTTGACCGCGCCACCGGCCCGAATCGCTTCCTCTCCTCCTTGCCTTCGTCCCTCTCTAGCTGGTTCATGCCGATTCAACCCTGAAGTGGTGACCCGAAGTTAGGAGGTTCGGCTAGGAGACCGGTCGGGATTCTCGCCTCCGAAGGCGGCGACGTGGCTTGGAAATTGTCGGGATAGAAGCCCCTTGGCGTCCTGGTTCGTCTCCGGGTAGTCTTGAAGCTCGACTCACGGAAGAGAGTGGTGGTGGCAGATTCCAACTTTCCGGCGAGTTTTCCAGCGTTTTCCGGCCGATTGGAGTGAAACCTCAGGTATAAAAGATGCTCCCTCTCTGCAATCTACAAGTTTGATGTTTTGAGTTTGCCCAAATTCGGACGTTTTGGGGAGGCGCGTGGGGCCCACTCGCCGCCGACTGTGGTGGCATGTGGCAGCGCGTCCAGCAGGGGTTGGGAGGTTAGGAGTAACTGTTAGCTTGTGCTTGTCGATACGAGCACATTGACATGTCATGAGGTTATGTTTGATCAAGTTTTGCATCCTAGGTTTAAGACTAAGTTGAGAATCGTGAGAGGTTGTTAAGCCTTGGTGTTCGAGCTTTGAAAATCTTGTTAACCTTTTTCAATAGGTTGGTTGAGGGTTCCTATGACCTTGGGAGGTCTCGGAAGAAGGTTGCCCCTTTTTGGGCAAATCTTGGATTTAGGCTTGTTAAGGATGATTTGTTCTTTTATTGAAGTGGTTATTAAAGTTATTATTTGTGTAATTTTAGGTGACTTGTGAAGGGAGGTTGGGAATGGTTCTTGTGTTTTGTTGAAGACACAGCGGGAATTTTGAGGTGAGTAAAATCTTACCAAGGTTCACCTTGTGACCTTTTTTACTTATGGTGGATATGATGATTAGATGATGATGATTATAATGTTGATGATTTTAGTGATGATAATGTTGATGAAAATGTTGGTGATTATGTGATGATGATAATGATCATGGTAATTATATGATGATGATTAGATGATGATCATGGTAATTATATGATGATGATTAAATGATGATTATGGTGATTATATGATGATGATCATGATAATTATATGATGATGATTAAATGATGATTTTAGTGATGATAATGTCGATGAAAATGTTGGTAATTATGTGATGATGATAATGATCATGGTAATTATATGATGATGATTACATGATGATCATGGTAATTATATGATGATGATTAAATGATGATTAGGGTGATTATATGATGATGATGTTTTGATTTAAAAATTATGTTTATCTTTTGTTTGTTTTAAAATATATGAGCTTGAGCCAACGGCTCATGGTAAGTGAAAACAAGTTTTCTTTTAAAAATATAATCTTTCAAATGGACTTTTGTTCATGTTTGTGTCTTAGTGGTGAATGTGTGCATTTGTTATGAATTGGTGCCTTAGTGGTGAATGTGTGCTTTTGTTGTGAATTAGTGCCTTAGTGGTGATAACGTGTCTTAGTTGTGAATGTGTGCATTCGTTGTTGAATGGTGCCTTAGTGGTGATTGTATTACATTAGTTGTTGATGTGGTGCCTTAGTGGTGATTGTATTGCATTAGTTGTGGATGTGGTGCCTTAGTGGTGATTGTATGCATTAGTTGTAGATGTGTGTGCCTTAGTGGTGATTATGTGTATTAGATTAGGAGCCTTCGTGGTGGACCGGGAACCAAGCCTTGGCCGGGTGATTGGTTACGGTCAGTATAGAGTTCTAGTATGTCTATTGGTACTTCATGGGGGATGACTAAGTGTTGACGAACCCATGAGTACGCGTTTGTTTGGTTACTTATGGGGGATGACTAAGTGTTGGCGAACTCATAAGTAAGAGTAGCGAATTAATTGTGTGATGTTCTTATGTGTTGTCATTTAAATTCCTTGCTTTAAGTATCTCCTGAACTATGTTTGTCCGCAAGAGATTCTTTATTCTTAATTGTATGATTTTTAATGGAATTCCTGAACTACGTTTTTTTGCAGGATTTGGTTTATGATTTGAGTGATTGTGATTGGTTGTGTTCCCTTAATTATTTCACTTGAATTCTCTTGTTTTTCGGTGATTCCTGAACTAAGCTGCTAATGCAGGAATTATCAATTTTATCTTTTGTTCATGTGTTTTATTTTTTTGGTAGAAGTATTTAGATATTTTGGGATTTACTCATACGGGTTTTTTAGCTTACCGGGTTTGTTGTTTTACAACATGGTGCACCATTTCCTGGTGTAGGGGTTAGACCTGCATGTGTTGATCAGCAGGGTTGAGGCGGAGACATAGTGGCAGGATTGTAGTTTCTATGCACTTTATGTTATTGTGTTATGACTGTTGTTTTAAGCTCATGTGAGCGACTTAATTATTAATTATTATTAGATTTTTGAAGTTAATGTAATTAAGTAGGTTTAATGTTTAACTCGAATTACGAGTTTGTTGACTTGTACACTTCCAGTATTGTTGTTAGTTTGGAAAATGTTGAGCAGGTTTTGGGATTTTAAAATTTTGAGTTATATCACGCCCAAATTTTTGAAAATTTATCCTTCAAAAATTGGGGTGTGACATGTCGCCACAAGGCGGAGGAGCTTCTGCGGTTTCGCTAGAGTTTCTTCTTTTCCGGCCACCAATCGAGACGTCATCGGTTCCTATGGGTTTGCACTGACCTCCTCTACACAACTGTGCTAGTCTTCAAGGTCGTCGACCAGCGTAGTGGCACAGCTAGACCCGACGCCACTGCCGACGCCTCACCGATCGGAACCGCCACTTGCGGCGGCGACAAGGTGCAGCACTAGATGAGCTTTGCTCCCCTCTTTCGTCTGTGTGTGGCTATGCAAACCAATCAACTCAGTTTTGAGTTTTCGAACCCGGATTTACAGATTTGAAGCCCGAGCTTGTGGTGGTTGTTTGGGGCAGTTCCAGGCTGAATCGAGCTTAGTCTCAAGTACAAATAGTCTTCTTTATGTTGTGATCTACAAGTTTGGTGTTGGGAGTTTTCCCAAATTTTGAAGTTGGTGGTGGCGCGTGAGGCCCACTCACCGCCGCCTGTGGTGGCGCGTGGAAGCACGTCCGGGCAGTGTGAGTGAATTTTGGGTGGCTGTGTTAACTAGTTGTTGTAGTTGTGTGTGCGTTGTTGTGTGATAAGGTTAAGTGTTGATTTGATAGTGCATATTAGGTACTATGTTAATCTTTGAGGTTTGTTAAGTTGTAAACTTTGGAAGTCGAACTTGGAGGCAGCTTGGATAGGTTGTTGAGTGTCCGACGACCTTGGGAGGTCTCGGAGGAAGGATTGCCCTCTTTTGGGCAACCTTTAGGCTAAGGGTTGGTTAAGGGTATTTTGTTTCCTATTGAGTTGTTAATAAGGTTATAATTTGTGCTAATTAGGTGGCTTGTGGAGTTGTTAGTGAGCTTGTTCCTTATATTTTTGGTGAAGATGCAGCGGGAATATATAGGTGAGTAAATCTCACCAAGGTTCACTTTGAGACTAATCATTTATGGTCAATATGATGATAATTATGATGATGATTATGATGATGGTTGTGATGATGATAATGATTATGATGATTATGATGATTATAATTTAAAAATTATGTTTTTGTTAGTTTTAAAATATATGAGCTTGATCGCCAACGGCTCATATGTAAGTTAAAACAAATTTTCCTATTATATGATTATTTTTAAGGTTCATGTGATCATAATGTTTTTGGCTATTGATAGATTATTCTTGTGGGGATATCTATGTTTGTTTGTATAATATATTTGTGGAAGGATATAATTTTTTGATGTGCTCCTTGTGTTGATTGATGATGATTCTACTCTTTTGGTGAAATGTCGTGTAGATATTGGACAGTCAAGCTTTTAATCGGGTGATTAGTTACGGTTATGATGCTATTATTTATTTTGTGATTATTATTGGACAGTCAAACTGGGTTCTAAGCCTTTGGTCGGGTGATTTGTTACGGTTAGAAATAGAGCTCTAGTCCGTCTGTCAGTGTAGGTCATGGGAGGTACCTGAAGGTATCTGGGACCCATGGGTACATAAATTGTTGTTGTAGGTCATGAGAGGTATTTGTTAATATCTGGAACTCATGGGTACATGTGTTTGTTATAGGTTATGAGAGATATCTTATTGGTATCTAGGACTCCTATGTACATGTATATTTGTAAAAGTATTGGTTATGTGGTTTTAACATTGTTCTTAATTGTTGTCTTTTAACTTCCTTGTTTTGAGTATCTCCTGAATTATGTTTAATGCAGGAGATTCTTTAATCTTATTTATGTGAATTCTTAGTGGACTTCCTGAACTATCCTTTTTGCAAGATTCACTTATGATTTTGATTGTTTTGTAAATTGTTGGGTTTTCTTATTTACTCTCTTTTGAAATTTATTGTTTTGAGGCGATTCCTGAACTAAGTTCTAAAGCATGAATTACCGGTTTTATCTTATGTAAAGTTGGGTTGAGTTATTTTTGGGAGTTACTCATACGGGCTTTTTAGCTTACCGGATTTGTTGTTTTACAACCCGGCGCACCAATTCATGATGTAGGGGTTAGACCTGCAGGTGTTGATCAGCAGGGTTGAGGCAAAGACATAGTGGCAGAATTTTAGTTTCTGTGCATTTAATTTTATTCTATTATGACAGTTTGTTTTTAAGCTCATGTGAGCGACTTAATAATTACTAGATTTTTAAAGTTGATGTAATTAAGGAGATATAATGTTTAAATTGGTTGATGAGTTTGTTGACATTTACATTTCCAGTATTTGTTTTTAGTTTGGAAGTTATTGAGTAGGTTTTAGGATATTAAGATTTTAAGATATATCATGCCCAAATTTTTAAAAATTTATCCTTCAAAAATTGGGATGTGACACAATCAAAATTTAGTAATCCTTAATGAATTATATAGTTTGATTCAAAGTTTAGGCAAAGAGCTATACCTGAGGAAGTAGGGATCGTGAACTAGGAATCTGGGATGGGCATTGGGCGATGGCGGCGAGAGCGACGGGCGACGATGGAGAGAGGACGGATGACGACGGCGACGGGAGATGACGGCGCGAGCGACGACCAATCGACGATGGGCAAAGGTTAGTGATTGAGATATCAAAGAGAGAGAACGTAGACATCTTTATATATATATATATATATATATATATATATAGGAGTTGGTTTTTTTTTGGTGGGCTTCACCTTCACCTAGGCTGGCTCCGCCCCTAATCACAGCATAGATCCTCATATGACATTTTGAAATATGTCATCAACAAACAGATAAATTACCCTTAAATGTTTACAGAATTATTACTTTATTTATATTATGTGGGCACAGGATTATACTTGGCACTTGCTATGATACCTTTTACAAAACTTGTCATGTAATTATTTATTTGTTAGAAGGGTGATGTAGTCCCTATCTTTCTCCCCGTCCTACCTCCATTCTCCATCTTTTACTCTTATCCAAAAATCAAGAACCCATCTCTCTTCTGATCATTGTATCAAAAAAAAAAAATCTCTCTTCTTCTGATCAAAAGAAAAAAGACAACAAAAAAGACCAAACTCATCTCTCTCTCCCTCCCTCCGTCCCTCCCCATCCCCACCTCCATTCTCCATTTGCCAATCCAAAACCACATTATTGCTTTCTTCCTCCTCCTTTTCTGCCACCGAGAATCTCAGCTTCGACTTTAATATCAGGCTCGATCCTCACTTTGACGACCCACTTGATTGTCATGTGGGTCTTGATATCAAGAGCTTGAACTTGATCCAGACCTCCGACCCAATTGTTTAATACGTTGACTTGAGAGAACCAAATCGGATTTCGTCCAGAACTTCGACAAAAGGAACACAGACCGAATTAGATTTTGTCCCCGTAGAGAGTATCCTAGTTTTGTTTTTAAGAAGAAATTGATTCCCTTAAAATTTTGTTTCTATTTCGTAGCTTAACTAGGTTTTGTGATACTGGTGGTATTGGGGACGATGGTGGAGGAGATAGGTTGTGAGTTGTTACGGTAATGGTGGAGGAGATGATCGATACGTGTTTGAGAGAAATTTTTGGTGTCTGCAGTAGCATCTGAGTTTTTTCTTGTATCATTCCTGGACAGACGAGTTTGCCCTCAAAAATGTAACGGGAAACATATAGACTAACACATACACTAATGATATGTACTTATGTTAGATTTAAAACCTCTTATGATATTTTCAAAAGTATATTCATGTTAATTATCAATCATTCATACTTCATGTATTGTTCTTAAAATTTACCATGTACTGATGAAACCCAGAATTTAAGAAAGTCTCATTTACATCGTTATTACCTTTTACAAACTGAACAATGAAGCTCCTTGCGAGTGTCTTAAATGACTATCTTTGTTGAGAAATCTCATCAGATGCTATTTTCCATCTCTTGATATAAATTTCCCTTTACATTGGGAATGGCTTATACATGAAGATAAAACCAACTTTTTCAAAGTCGTACAAAGCTGTTCCTCCTGGCACCCAGTCAAAACATTAGGACATAGATCACAAATAAATTCAACCATGTCCTTCATAACTACACATAATTTAAGCTTACCATGCTTAACATGACACCTTCAATCTGTCCATTTTAAGCATTTGTTTAGTCACATGCCACTAGGGCAGTACAATGCCCTCATGTTGCTTATCTGTAAAACACAAAACCAAAATGATGCATGATGAAATGAAACAATATATTGTTATATATATTGTCATATTGGAGAAAGCAAAGAGTGTATTGATCGAATGACGGTGAAAATTTGCATGGTTGTTATAGTAGACAACGAGATAGAAGTTCTCTTAGTATTAATACGACAACCATATAACCATCTTGATAGAGATCAATCAGATTATCTTAAATGATGTCAAAGAATCCGGTGGCGAGGATTTTAGGAAGTCTCCAAATTCAATTGTAATTGAACTTCTAATGTATTTTAGTTTTCAGATGAATAAATTTCCCTAAACATTAATAATTAGTGCTTTCATTTTTGCATTATTATCCTTGTATTTCACGTATAGCATAATATTTTTCGTCATAGAAGTTGGCGTTTGGCAATCATCAAATGCAGCTGCATATATACATAACATTCCAGTCTCAATAACATACAAATAGATATGGTTCTGCAGCTCACCAGATTGATAATTACATCAGGTTGGGTCCAAATTAAGGTTGGATGCTACTACAGTACTATTCTGTAGCTGCTGATTGAAGAATGATGACATGAAAATTAACTTAGCTGCTGTGGCTTTTAGTTTTTTATACAAACAGTCTCATCAGATTGTAGCTTCAAAATATTACTTAAGCTTTGATATAAGCAGGCCTGTTGATAGATAATCTTAATTATCAGTCCTTTTCTTTTACTCATCTCTTGTAAACCTAACAAGAGAGCCTTTAGTGTTTGCCGGCCACAAGAATACATGGTGCAACAAGACATCTCCATCATAGATATAGACGAGTATATATGGTTCTCATAATTTATAGAATGTAGTTAGTTTCGGCGGAGTCGGACACACACAATCAATGGCATCATTTTTATTTATAGCTGCAAAAATTGCTCGACAGTCGCGTTGGTTCTCTGAAGCTAGCGTACGTAGTTAGACATTCTCATTTTTTATGTAAATTTGATAAATACTCTTCATCGCCATTTTTCTAGTACACTGATTTCTATACCTAGCTAGCCATGGCTTCTCTCAACTTTGATCATCACCGCAGTCCAGAGGTTCTGATACAAGATTTTAATTCATATGTGAGGACACTGATACTAAACAGGCCTCGATACTTGAATGCTTTGTCCGGCGAAATGCTCTCCCAGCTGCTTCAACTGTTCCTTGCCTATGAGCATGATGCCAAAGTTAAACTGGTCATTCTCAAAGGTAATGGAAAAGCATTTTCTGTGGGCGGAGACATTATTGAAGTAGCTCGTCTTCTCGATAGTGGTGATTGGAAGCTTGGTCTCAAAGCTACCGCAGAGGTCAGTAAATTAATTTACTTGATAGCAACATATAGTAAACCGCAGCTTTCGATTGCCAATGGCATGGCCATGGGACGAGGAGCTGCTCTTTATGTATCCTCTAGATTCCGTATCGCAACCGAGAATTCGATTTTTTCTATGCCAGAAACAGCTTTGGGAGCGGTTCCTGAAACAGGTGCTTCTTATTTCCTTTCCAGACTTCCTAGATTTTTTGGAGAATATCTTGCCCTAACTGGTGCCCAATTGGACGGTTCTGAAATGCTTGCTTGCGGTATAGCTACTCATTTCGTTCCTGCAGCCAAATTGGTTCTGCTAGAACAAGAGCTACTTGCTTCCACAGGTGCTTTAACCTCAAGTTGTGATGATCTTGTAAGTTATGTGTCATCCATTATAAGCAAGTACTCAATCCAACCAGCTTTGAAAGAGAGAGGGAGTGCTTGGCACAATATGGATGTTATTGAAAAGTGTTTTTCAAAGAGCACGGTAGAAGAAGTTGCGAGTGCCCTAGAGAAGGAGGCTACAGATGATATCGATGATGGTCATGTAAATGGTGGTAATAATCTATGGTTGACGTCCACAATTGAATCGCTTAAGAAGGCGTCGCCTATTAGTTTGAAGATTGCTTTGAGATCTATCAGAGAAGGAAGGTCGCAAGGACTGGGTGAGTGTCTGGTTCGAGAATATAGAATAGCCTGTCGTATTGCAAGGGGAGAAATCAGCACGGATTTCAGAGAGGGTTTGTCAGCTCTACTGGTCGACAGGGATAGGATCAAAAAGTGGGAGCCTTGTAAATTGGAACTCGTATCTGACCAGATGGTTGATCGGTATTTCTCCAAGTTGGAAAATGATGATGAAGAACTGAAAGAACTAGAGCTTCCTGCAAGATCCAACTCTCCTGCCTTTGCCAAGCTCTGATGACCGGCCGGACTGATCATTATGTACGTTATCGTAGTTTTGTATAGCCAAACTCTGTCTCCTGTACATTAATTCGTGTTAAATTGTTAATCGTGTTTGTTTGTGTCATATTAACCCTAGAACATATAGATTTAGAAGATAAACTTATGGTTCAAGAAAAACAATTATTTTACAAGGTCACTTGTGTTTAGTGTGAAAGCCTGAGCCACACTACGAAGAAAATATCGGAAAACAAATGCGTGCCCAAGCCATCACGTTTTGTCAGATGATTCAAATATATGCTCTTAAAAATGAACCTATGCCATCATATACCACTTAAGCTAGCCGACACCTGAAAAGAAAATAAGTGATAATTTAGCCTAAGAACTCTGAGAAAGATCGATGAAATTAAGCTGGAAAATGTGTACGGTCTATGGTTTTTACAGAACATGCATCAATCGAGCACTTTATACAACAATCTGTGAAGATAATCACATGTGAAGCGCGCAGTTGGGTACATGTGGTTAGGCTTGGTCCTGCTCGATCTCCATATACCTTTTACTACTTTTGTCTTCTTGAGCATTGAGTATGATAAGTTTGTATTGCTACTGTAATGCGAGTACTGTCTTGTATTGCATGGAAGCACAATGTGGTCAAGGAATTGAAGCGTGGGTGCCTTAGAGGCAAATGGCTCTGCTTGAAAAAGACCCTAATTAACTTTCTAGAATTTGCCTCTCCAAGGGATTTCAAACATGTAGATTGAACTTCTAATGTATTTTAGTTTTCAGATGAATAAATATATTCCCAAAATATTGATTACTTCTTTCATTTTTGCTAAGATGTCACAAGCATTATTATATATCCTTGTATTTCACGTACCATTACGTACAAGTTGTTGGGATTTGGCAATCATCAAATGCAGCTGCATATATACATAACATTCCAGTCTCAATAACATAGACCTAGCTGTGGCTTTTACACAAACAGTCTCATCAAACTGCAGCCTCAAAATATTATTTAAGCTTTGATATAAGTACTATAATTATCAACCCTTTTCTTTTACTCATCTTAAAGCCTAACGAGAGAGCCTTTAATTTAGTGTTTGCCGACAGAAAACTTTCAATATGGTGCCACATGACATCTCCATTATAGATAAAGATCAATGGGTATATATGGTTCACGTAGCATTACTCTTATACAACGGAGTTAGCTTAGGTGGAGTCAATGGCATTACTCTTATAGACACAGTCAATGGCATCAGTTTTATTTATAAGCTAGCGGCATCAGTTAGCGGCATCAGTTGCTCAACAGTCGCGTCGTTCTCAGAAGATAGCGTAGTTAGACATTTCGCATTTTCTATGTAAATTTGATAAATACTCTTCATCGATCGCCCATTTCTAGCTTGTACACTGATTTCTATAGCTAGCTACCCATACATGGCTTCTCTCAACATTGATCGTCACAGCAATCCAGAGTTTCTGATACAACATTTTAATTCATCTGTGAGGACACTAACACTAAACAGGCCTCGACACTTGAATGCGTTAATTATCCGGCGAAATGCTCTCTCAGCTGCTTCAACTGTTCCTTGCCTACGAGCATGATGCCAAAGTTAAACTGGTCATTCTCAAAGGTAGTGGAAAAGCATTTTCTGTGGGTGGTGACATCGTTGAAATAACTCGCCATCTCTACAAGGGTGATTGGAGGCTTGGTCTCAAAACTACTTTAAAGGCCTATAAATTACTGTACTTGATAGCAACATACAGTAAACCCCAGCTTTCGATTCTCAATGGCATTGCCATGGGACAGGGAGCTCCAATTTTTCTACCCTCTAGATTTCGTATAGCAACGGAGAATTCCATGTTTTCTATGCTGAAAACAGCTTTGGGAGTGGTTCCTGAAACAGGTGCCTCTTATTTCCTTTCAAGACTTCCTGGATTTCTTGGAGAATATCTTGCCCTAACTTGTGCCCGGTTAAACGGTCCTGAAATGCTTGCTTGCGGTCTAGCAACTCATTTTGTTCCCGCAACCAATTTGGCTCTGCTAGAGCAAGAGCTCATTGCTTCCACAGGTGGTTTAACCAATGGAAGAACCTCATTTTATGTTTCATCCATTAAAAAGTACGTATGCAATCCAACCAGCTTTGAAAGAGAGACAGTCTTTGGCACAATATGGATGTCATTAATTCACAAGTGCTTCTCAAAGAGAACAGTTGAAGAAATTGTGAGTGCACTAGAGGAGGAGGAGGCTACATATACTAATGGTCATGTAATTGCTGCTAATCTATGGTTAACGTCCACGATTCAATCTCTTAAGAAGGCGTCGCCCATAAGTTTGAAAATGAGACAACAAATAAAACAAAAAATGTCATCGACTAATATCATCGGAAATTTCTTTTGGTAGGCCACAACAATTGCCGACTCATCTAATTAGCTAGGAGAAGCTCGCCATTCATGTGACTTGGTGAACTTGATTGATGAGTCTCAAACAATTTGGCAGAGGTTACCTTGAGTCTCCTCAGCTAGAAGAGGGATTTAGAGTCATTTCAAAACTACTTTAATCAACTATAAGTCCTGCTTTCCTCAAAATACTGGAGTTTATCAATGAAATTTAATTGTGTGTGACCACAAAAATTTTAATCACTTGGTGAGGATGTGATCATCAATGAGTACATGAAAATAAACGTGCTCAGATTATAGCCTCAAACAGTATGATTCTTTTTCGACTCGTCTTAAAAGCTTTCAAGGAAGAAAATCGAAAGTTTTGGCGATATTTCGCCGAAATTTTCATTTTTTTTTTCACCTAGCGATATATATTTCCCCTCTCAAGCATTTCTCGTCCGAAACTCCTGATATTTCCCGATATTTCTCGATATTTCCCGATATTTCCGAAAAATCCCAATATTTCCGAAAAATCCTGATATTTCCGATATTTCCAACCAATACTAATGAAAATTTTATACCTCATAGGTCTTCTACATGGTTTTAAAACACTTATGTAATTCCATGTGAAATGTATACATAAGGCGTGATGGTTTAGCCTCATTTTGGGTTTCTAGCCATAAAAAAAATATATTGTTTAAAGTAAACTTTTAAGAATTATTAACGGTTCAGTACTAACATTTTCACCTTAACTTAGTACAACTCTCTATAGATCAATGTTTATTCAAGGTTTTCATTTCAAATATAATACATAATATAGAAAACAAACATCTCTTAAAGTTTAGTTTAAAATTTTCTTGTTTTTCTTCAAATTTCCGTCAATTTTCTCATTTTTTTTACTACAATCGATATTTTCCCGAACCGAAATTTCCGTAATCCCCGAAATTTTCTTCCTTGCTTAAAACTTAATAGGATTGCCTTCGACTACTGTTTGGTGGCTATGTCTGCTAGGCCAACAGAAGACGTTTAATTAATTAGCGCCTCATATTTGGAAAGGATAACCTCTCCTTTATGTACACAAACTGATCAAGTATGGTTCATCATAATTGATTGCATGTAGTTAGAAGTTGGGAGAGTTGGTCGCATAAATTTTCTCAATTAACAGCTGCGTATGCATTAGGAACTGTATATATATATAAACCGATTGAAGAAGTTGTTTGATCAATACTCTTCATTGCCCATGGCTTCTCTCAACTCGGATGGTCACCGCAATCCAGAGGTTCTGGTGCAAGATTCTAATCCATCTGTGAAAACAGTGACACTTAACAGGCCTCGACACTTGAATGCTTTGTCCGGCGAAATGCTCTCCCAGCTGCTAAAACTGTTCCTTGCCTATGAGCATGATGCCAAAGTTAAACTGGTCATTCTCAAAGGTAATGGATAAGCATTTTCTGCAGGCGGAGACATTGCTGAAGTGGGGATTGGAGGCTTGGTCTCAAAGCTACCGCAGAGGTCTGTAAATTACTCTACTTGATAGCAACATACAGCAAACCGCAGGTTTCGATTGTCAATGGCATGGTCATGGGACGGGGAGCTGCTATTTATGTATCCTCTAGATTCCGTATAGCAACTGAGAATTCGATTTTTTCTATGCCGGAAACAGCTTTGGGAGGGGTTCCTGAAAACTCTTATTTCCTCTCCAGACTTCCTAGAATCCTTGGAGAATATCTTGCCCTAACTGGTGCCCAATTGGACGGTCCTGAAATGCTTGCTTGCGGTATAGCTACTCATTTTGTTCCTGCAGCTGAATTGGCTATGCTAGAACAAGAGCTACTTGCTTCCATAGGTGCTTTAACCAGAGAAACAACCTCAAGCTGTGGTACGCCTAATTTTAGGAAGAAGTGTACATGAACTTACCTACAGGTTAGGTAGCCAGGGGGAGAGATGGTATCTTCCTATGTCAGAGAAAGTATGCGTGCTGGACCTCCTTGCAGAAACTGGTATGTTAGATTGTTGCCCAATTGACACTCCAAGAGAGCAAAACCACAGAATGCCAGAGTACCCTGATCAGGTTCCAACTGATAAACCTCGCTATCAAAGGTTAGCGGGACGGGACGGGATGGGACGGGACGGGCTTCGTGTTTTTAAGATTTCATCCCATCCTGGCCCTATCCTGGTTGGAACGGGACGAGATGGGACGGGACGGGCCCAATCCCGTCCCGTCACACTATAAAACTATGAAACTCTTTACCCTATCCCGGTTGGGACGGGACGGGCCCAATCCCAGATAAAAAAAGTTAAAAATAAATTTGTAAGTAAAATAAAGAGTTTCATAGTTTTATAGTGTGACGGGACGGGGCGGGATTGGGCCTGTCTCGTCCCATCTCGTCCCGTCCCAACCGGGATAGGGCCCGAGCGGGATGAAATCTTAAAAACAGCCCGTCCCGTCTCATCTCGTCCCGTCCCAACCAGGATAGGGCCCGGGTGGGATGAAATCTTAAAAACGCAAAGCCCGTCCCGTCCCGTCACACTATAAAACTATGAAACTCTTTATTTTACTTACAAATTTATAGTGAAACGGGACGGGACGAGACGAGACGGGATGGGCTTTGCGTTTTTAAGATTTCATCTCACCCGGGCCCTATCTCGGACAGGACGGAACGGCTTTGCGTTTTTAAGATTTCAACCCACCCGGGCCCTATCCCGGTTGGGACGGGACGGGCTGTTTTTAAGATTTCATCCAACCGGGCCCTATCCCGGTTGGGACGGGACGGGCCCAATCCCAGATAAAAAAAGTTAAAAATAAATTTGTAAGTAAAATAAAGAGTTTCATAGTTTTATAGTGTGACGGGACAGGACGGGCTTTGCGTTTTTAAGATTTCATCCCACCCGGGCCCTATCCCGGTTAGGACGGGACTAGATGGGACGGGAAGGACCCAATCCCGTCACACTATAAAACTCTTTGCCCTATCCCGGTTGGGACGGGACAGGCGCAATCCCAGATAAAAAAAGTTGAAAATAAATTTGTACGTAAAATAAAGAGTTTCATATTTTTATAGACGGGACGGGATAGGGCCCGGGTCGTATGAAATCTTAAAAACGCAAAGCCCGTCCAGTCCCGTCCCGTCACACTATAAAACTATGAAACTCTTTATTTTACTTACAAATTTATAGTGAAACTGGACGGGACGGGATGGGCTTTACGTTTTTAAGATTTCATCCCACCTGGGCTCTATCCCGGACGGGACGGGACGGGCTTTGCGTTTTTAAGATTTCATCCCACCCTGGCCTTATCCTGGTTAAGACGGGACGAGATGGGACGGGACGGGATTGGGCCCGTCCCGTCCCGTCACACTATAAAACTATAAAACTCTTTACCCTATCCCGGTTGGGACGGGACGAGATGGGACGGGACGGGCCCAATCACAGATAAAAAAGGTTGAAAATAAATTTGTAAGTAAAATAAAGAGTTTCATAGTTTTATTGTGTGACGTGACGTGACGTGACGTGACGTGACGTGACGTGACGTGGCGTGACGTGACGTGACGGGACGTGACGTGACGGGACGGGACGAGACGTGACGTGACGGGACGTGACGTGACGGGACGGGATTGGGCTCGTCCCGTCCCAACCGGGATAGGGCCCGGGTGGGATGAAATCTTAAAAACGCAAAGCCCGTCCCGTCCCGTCACACTATAAAACTATGAAACTCTTTATTTTACTTACAAATTTATTTTCAACTTTTTTTATCTGGGATTGGGCCCGTCTTGTCTCATCTCGTCCCGTCCCAACCGGGATAGGACCCGGGTGTGATGAAATCTTAAAAACGCAAAGCCCGTCCCGTCTCGTGCCATCCCATCTTTTTTTTCAGATAAAAAAAGTTAAAAATAAATTTGTAAGTAAAATAAAGAGTTTCATAGTTTTGTAGTGTTCGTTACTCTATTAAGTATTAAGAAGTACTTGTAACATATTTACAAGTACAACACGGTGTAATAAAAGAGTTTATACTGCTTACTTTCTCTAAACATGTCATCACTACGGTGCAAGAAGAGAGTCTACAACAATCAACAAATTAAAGTATTAAACATCACTATTATTGAATTGGAGACAACCTATTAACTTAAAGAAATAAAGAGGTAAGATCAAAACACTTAAATAAAAGCTTCAAATCACATATTAATTAATAAAAAATCAATTATTACGGGACGGGCCTAAACATGACTTGAATTATCCATCCCATGTCCCGTCCCGTTGTAAAATGATGGGACGGGACGGGACGGACCTAACGTTTTGAGATTTAAATCCCGTCCCGTCCCGGCAAATTTCGGGACGGGACCGGGACGGGTTCGGGATTACGGGATTTTATGCCCACCCCTACCTAATTTACTTATCACACACTAGACCTGATGTTGCTTATGCAATTAGTGTTGTGAGTCAATTTATGCACAATCCAAATGTAAGACACATGGAGGCTCTAGTGAGAATCTTGAGGTAACATCAACACCTAGATGTTGCTCGGTACATAGATGCAGATTGGGCCGGTTGCATCACTGACAAAAAAAGAAAATCCACATCTAGCTACTTTACATTTGTTGGAGGAAACCTTGTTACCCGGAAGTCCAAGAAACCGAAGGTTGTTGCAAGGTCAAGTGCTGAAGCTGAATATCAAGGTATGGTACATGGAGTGTGTGAAATCCTATGGCTACGTAATCTTCTAAGAGACTTCGGTTTTAAACCAAAGTCCGCTATGCAGCTGTATTGTGACAACAAAGCTGCAAATGAAATCTCTCAGAATTCTACGTTAATAGAAAACCAACCCCCTTCCAAAGTAACGTAAGTACAGTAAAGCTGCTTGGTTTCGGAATCTAGCTTGAGAACCTATAAATTGTAGGCTTTCAGATCATTACTTTCCTTTCATGAAATAAAGAAAATAATGGAATTGCAGTATAAATCTTGCTCATATGTGATTGTAGAAGTTTTAACATGAGACCCTTTCCCCTATCAGTGCTAAAATATAGAGCAATGAACTATTTGTTTGCGTAAGCATAAGAGAACAAACCTGAAATGTATCTCTTAACAATAAATAATACAAGGCATGCTCTTCTTCAACGGGGCATGAGGCTTCGTCTTAAACCATCTATGCGGGTGAGGAACATATCCACGTACTGAAACAAAAAGGTCCAACAATCAAATCTATACTTATCACATCTTAGCAAATTTAATCATGAAAAGCAGTCCAAAAGCTGAAATATAACATGATACCTCATCGAGGGTGGAAAGGTGCACTACAGAGACTTGTAAAACACCTGAACAAAAAACAAAGTTAAATAGGTGGAGAACTGCACAAAAGTGAAGCAGAATGGACACTGAACAATATGATCACTAAAACGAAGTATTCATTTTTCTTTTTTCCAAATTTTGTTTGCTAAAGGGACCAACATTCTTTATATATTCAAATAATTCGTTAACTAAACTCTAATGAGAAGTAAGCAGCATTGCATTAACAGTGCAAAGGATTCAGTGGTCATTTTATACCACAATGTCCCAAAGTCCAATCTTTTGGCATGTATTCAGAATCTGAAATCAAGAATGTTGGTCATCTATTCCTGTAATTGAGAACTAAAACAGAAACCACTTCCCTTCTTCACTAATGCAAACTACAAAGTGATGGCTAGAAACTATTAATATATCAAACTGAGGGTGATAGCTGGAAACTATGTATATGAATTGAAGAATGATAGCTAGAATTAAGAACACATTTAATAGAGAGCACCAAAGAACCCAACAGGGAGTTCAAAAATACATCTAAACAAGAATTCAGTTATGGACAAATAGAAATTGACAAATCTAGTTGATATAGTTGAAAAAAGCAGTATACTAATGTAAGCAAGAATAGTGACATAGCCAGAGTGTCGGTTAGATATTAGCTTCTTTATCTTCTTCTTCTTTTGTCCTTTTTATTTCTATTATTTGGCTTGGGACATATTTATAATGACTAGGCAGCTAGAACAAGTTCAGTATTTGATAGATGCATAATGTGTAAAGAAGCTTGATAATCAAATTAGAAACAAGTTTTCCAACAATTGTTATCATTATAAAAATAAAAGTAATCAAACAGAAGCCCATTAGACAATGCTCTCAGATGCAGTCTCCAAGCCTTTACGGCCCCGGAAGAAACGTTGCTAATTCTGCCAACTGAGTTTCTTCTCTCTAATTACTTAAACAGAATGAATACAAACTGAGGGTAAAAGCAACCTTCAAATAGCGAACTCTGTAATAGCAGCTTGATATCTATTGCACAACATTTCTGCAAAATCCAAAATGTGCACCACTGAGAAAAGTGAGGGCCCTTCAGAGTTGATATCACATAATTGATCAGATCAAGACTCCCCAATAGTCTTTCCACTGAGCTGCACATTAATCACCAAACAGAATTTCAGGCACAATTAACAGCATATATACTTTCGTAGTTTATTTAATTGTGGAGAGTAAATTTACTTTCATTTTTTGGTACTCGACGGTACGAGCAATCCTAATGAATCCCACTTCTATCAGTATCGATATCGAGCTAACAAATTAAATATAGCTTTGTTATCTGTTAACCTATGCATCTTCAAATCCGCAATTCAAGAAAAACATCGTATTTGATTATAACTGTGTAAGTTCAGGAAAGAAAAAGGTAAATCATCAAAGTCTTACTCCTACCTAGAAGCAACGTACCAGAGAAAATCTAAGTTAACGAAAGCTACCTATCAAATCAACTTTCAAGCAAACAATGAGATTTACACTACCTGAAGCTCGCATACATATCTCGAAGTCAGTCTCTGATTGCAGTTTTAAAAGGTTAAACATATGAGATGCATGTCTTGATCAGCAAAGCAAGGAATTTGCTAAAATAAAACCTTGATGATGTTCTGTGTCAATGCTAAATGGCCAGAATAATGAAATGTCTCTTATGAAAGCAAACGTTAATCATGCATTGTCTGTGATTCAATAACAGCTACGGTGTTCTTCATGTTTTACAGTCATCAAGCAAGTGTGAATATACCTAGAATGCAGCATGTACTATGATGTATTTTCAGTTGTCTATCAATTAGTAGATAGTAATCAATAGTATGCTTCAGTATGGAGGGTGATAATGATGGTGGTCCTGTTGACAGTGACCTAATCTGAATATTTCACTCATCCAAACTATTTTATGTTTTAGATATGCTGCATTTTTTTATTACTTGTTAATCAACCTGTACATATGTCTGTGCACAAACACAGTTGATATATTGGCATACTCATCCAATACAAAAATAAGTATATATCACACCTTAAGGCAGCAAACATCTACTACTATCAAACACATTACAGTTGATAACATCATAACAGGGATACGACATACCTCGTTGAGGTGTTCGGCATCCTTCATGTTTTCCAACGTCAAGCGATCAATTAACACTGCATCACCTCCATTGTAAGTCCCTCAGCCTGGATTGTGAGTCGCCAATAAACCGCAAAAAAACTTATCAATATTTTCAATAAAAAAAAAAAATAGCAAAGCTGCGTAGTAATAGAATAGCAGCATACCCATGTTTCTGCGTAACTGAAAGATGCTTAACACCAAATCACAGCATTGATATAAGAAATAATTACAACCACTCCAAATAAAACCTGCAATAAGAACTCTCAGAATCAACACAGAGATTTAGTGCATCGTATACAACTTTCAAGATAAAATCACATGGAATAGCAAATCAATCGGTGAAAATTGAAGCATAAAATTCGCAGTGTATTGAGGTAAACCTAGTAGAGCCTTCAAAGAGAAGAGGTGTATTGGCTACAAAACCCAAAACCCAGTGATACAAATTCAGATAAACCCAGAAGCTAAAATGAATCCGGTCCTGTTTCTACTAAAAATATTTCTACAATATCGATAAACCCAAAACCCAGATAGCAAAGAAAAAAAATACCTGGTTGTGTGATTTGGGATGAGATCGCCACCCTTTCTCTATCGGTCTGCGACTCTGGCACGTGTGGACATAAGACCAAGTTGAAACAAAAACAAGGGGTTATAAATAGGATCAACTTGTTGTGGACAAGAGTCGCCCTTTTGAAGCAGCCACACACTCTCTCCACTCCGCCGCCGCGCCTCTCTTTCTCTCTCAACTCGTCGTCAACAATGGCGTCGACCACCATAGCTCCACCCTCCTCCTTCTCCAAACCCTCTCTTCTCTCCTCCAACAAATCCTCACACCCACTTTCCCGATTTAACCTCATCCCCTACTCCTCTGTCCCCCATTTCCGCCCTCTCCAAATCTCCTCCTCCCTCTCCCCCAAATCCGCCGCCGCCGCCACAGCCACCGCCGCTCCTCCAGACCCATCTATTTTGGTTCCCCGTTTTGCCCCCGACGAGCCCAGAAAAGGCGCCGATGTCCTCGTGGAGGCCCTGGAGCGTCAGGGCGTCACCACCGTCTTCGCCTACCCCGGCGGCGCGTCCATGGAGATCCACCAGGCCCTCACGCGCTCCACCACCATCCGCAACGTCCTCCCCCGCCACGAGCAGGGCGGCGTCTTCGCCGCCGAGGGGTACGCGCGCGCGTCTGGCCTCCCCGGCGTCTGCATTGCCACCTCCGGCCCCGGCGCCACCAATCTCGTCAGCGGCCTCGCCGACGCGCTCATGGACAGCATTCCCATCGTGGCCATCACCGGACAGGTCCCCCGGCGCATGATCGGAACCGACGCCTTTCAGGAGACTCCCATTGTTGAGGTAACCAGATCCATCACCAAGCACAATTACCTTGTTCTTGATGTTGATGACATTCCTAGGATTGTTAAAGAGGCCTTTTTCCTAGCCATGTCGGGTAGACCTGGCCCGGTTTTGATTGATATACCCAAAGATGTGCAGCAACAGCTTGTGGTTCCTGATTGGGACCAACCCATTAGGTTAGCTGGGTATATGTCTAGGTTGCCCCAGAGCCCCAATGAGGTTCATTTGGAGCAGATTGTGAGGTTGGTTTCCGAGTCTAAGAAACCGGTCTTGTATGTTGGTGGAGGGTGTTTGAATTCCAGTGAGGAGTTGAGGCGGTTTGTGGAGCTTACTGGGATCCCGGTTACCAGTACTTTGATGGGTCTCGGGACTTACCCCAGCTCCGATGAGGATGATTTGTCACTGCAGATGCTTGGGATGCATGGGACTGTTTATGCTAACTATGCTGTCGACAAGGCTGACTTGTTGCTGGCTTTTGGTGTGAGGTTTGATGATAGGGTGACCGGGAAGCTGGAGGCATTTGCTAGCCGGGCTAAGATTGTGCACATTGATATTGATTCTGCAGAGATTGGGAAGAACAAGCAGCCTCATGTGTCTGTTTGTGCTGATGTGAAACCGGCGTTGCAAGGGTTGAACAGGATATTGGAGGCAAAATTGGAGAAGCTTAAACTTGATTTTTCAGCTTGGAGGGCGGAGCTGAAAGAGCAGAAGCTGAAGTTTCCGTTGGGTTACAAGACTTTCGAGGAGGCCATCCCTCCTCAGTATGCCATTCAGGTTCTTGATGAGTTAACTGAAGGGAAGGCTATTATAAGCACTGGTGTTGGGCAACATCAGATGTGGGCGGCTCAACACTATAAGTATCTTAGGCCTCGACAGTGGTTGACTTCGGGGGGTTTAGGAGCCATGGGTTTTGGATTGCCAGCTGCTATGGGGGCTGCTGCGGCAAATCCAGATGCTATTGTTGTTGATATAGATGGTGATGGAAGTTTTATGATGAATGTCCAAGAATTGGCAACAATCAAGGTGGAGAATCTTCCGGTCAAAATTCTTCTGTTAAACAATCAGCATTTGGGTATGGTTGTTCAGTGGGAGGATCGCTTCTATAAGGCAAACAGGGCTCACACATACTTGGGCAACCCAGCAAATGAGTCTGAGATTTTCCCGAATATGCTAAAGTTTGCAGAAGCTTGTGGTGTACCAGCTGCCCGTGTGACAAAGAAGCAAGACCTCAAAGCAGCAATCCAGAAAATGTTGGATACGCCTGGACCATACTTGTTGGATGTCATAGTACCCCATCAAGAGCATGTGTTGCCTATGATCCCAAGTGGTGGTGCCTTCAAAGATGTGATAACTGAGGGCGATGGAAGAAGAAATTACTGATTTCCTTTTGCTTTGTTTTCATTTTGTTACTAGTATGTACAATTTGGATTAGTGTTTGTAGGTATGTTGGTACAAGTAATCTATCAATGCGTTCTGTTTAGTAATCAGCGTAGGTGTTGTGCCTGTTGTTTCAGTCGTCCCGATCTAATCTTTTATAAGAATAATGTTCAATAGTTAAGGTTTTGTGCCTGACATATCTTTTGTTCATTTGTGCTGATCTAATCTCTTATAGTTATAAGAATTCTACATACTATAGGGGGTGCGGGATAGAAATGTTCATACTGTTCATCGGTTGGGGAAATGGCAATCTATACTGTTCATTTCAATCAAAACTAGTATTTATCTTGAAATCGAATCGTTTTGGGTAAGAGATCTGAAATTTCAATCCCGCTTCCAAATCAGGTCATAATGTATGTGATTTTGATTTGAAATTATAGCCTCGGCTTATTGTTTGTGATTTTGATCTGTGATGTTATTTGGCATCTGTTTTACCCTCTCCTTCATAAAGCTAAATTTGAATGGAGATATAACTGATGCTGATATTGATATAGGTTGGCTTACCAGCTCACTGCAGGTTATTTTTCTTTGGCTTTGGGTCAAATGGACCTTCCTACATTTCCCTCTTTAAATTCCTTTGCTTTTTCTGGATTTCAAATGTCAAATGATGATTAAATCTTTTCCGCTTATTGATATACCACTGAGTAATTGTGTTGACGTCAAACTCCGCTTACTATCTGATGCCATTTATTTTCCAGTGCTCATCAGAATTTTAGTTTTTTATTTACTATCTTTACAAAAAGTTTTGTGTTTTTAGATGATGAAGGGGGCAAGCGTATGATGTAAAGTCTATCACTTATACTACACACCGAAGTAAATGTGGACAATATCTCCGCTTATTATCTGAAGCTTCCCCTGATTTTGACCCTTGTTTTGGTTTGATTGTTGGTTTTTTTTTGTTCATTGTAAATTTTGTTTGGTATGAGAGATTTGTGGATTTGATAGTACCTGATGATGAGAAAAAGCAGACAGGCGGTCAGAATATGATGCTATGTAGACGTATCTGCAACTTCCAGTTGTGGAATGTCTCTGAGTGTTGTGTTTTTGATCTTTTAGCACTTCAGGTGCATATTCCATTTTTGCTTTTCTTGATTATATTTGATATTAATTTATGGGATTCTTGGTTTTGAATTCTGTGCTGCTGTGATGATTTTGCTCTATTATGTCTGGACATTTGAAATAAACCATGATATTCTATTATATGCACCTTTCTGAGCGGCATAGTCGTATCATTATTTGCACATCCAATAGTTGCTGTCTTTCTGAAATGGAACACTTTTTCTTTTTTTTGAATAAAAATGGAACACATTTATAAGTTGAAATTTGTTGAGATTAAACGCATTTTTATCATTACATATGGCTTTATACCTGCCTTTATACAGTTTGGTCACCTCCCATAAAATCACCGTGTGGCTTGATGTTCATGACATCTCTTTGATGGCAGGGATTGGTTTTTGACAATTTCAACACCAAATGAAAAAACAGAACTTTGTTGGTTTTACTTTTAATATTGAGAATTTGAGGATTTATGATTGACCGACTGCTCCCCATGTTTAGGATTTACTAACAAAATCCAGACAACTGGAAATAGAACAAGAAACCAAGAGATGTTAGAAAACAAAAATTGAGCAATAGAATGGCCGTTGTTATCAATAGCACAGTTGGGATGCTATAAATGTTTAAACATGTTAAATTACGGAAAAATGTGTTGAAATGTGAACTTCTGCCAAATCCACAGCTGTGGAATTAGAAGCAGGAAATTTTTTGCTAACTGTACCTCAAGTTAGGCCATTAAGTTTTGATACTCAACTAGAAGAAGCTTTTCTAATTAATGGTTTATGATAATCACTTTTCAACTATTTAGTTTTGGTCAATATATGTAGATCATTTCTACAAAATTGCATTTATACCGATTATGAAATTTGTGTTTGCCTACTCTGTATGATATTACTATAGAATTATCTGTGATGCTTTTGATACCTCTGCTCCTTTCTAATGGTCCTCAGTGTCATCAGTTGTCTTTTGAAACTGAGCAATTTCTTCTGGTGACAATAAACCCAAAAAATAAAAATAAAAGAATAGATGAAGAAGGGTATTGGAAGTTTATACAAATGTTGGTGTATATGAGTAAATTAATGAGTAAAAAAAAAAAATGAAGAAGGGTTTTGGAAGTTTTTAGCTGTGTAACGTAGTTTGATTCTTTCTGGTATGGAGGTACTCCATGATTAATAACTACGATTACTTTTTCGGCTGTATTGCAAACTCAAAATCAGAGTTGAAAAGAACTTATAGATTCTGCTTTACATGAAATTTTTTGTCTAAGCTTTTGTTTGGTTTACATGTTGGTGGTTTTGACATGTTTTGGTGTTCTGTTGCTGAAACTGATTTTCATTCATGGCAGTTTACATTTTGGCTTAGAGCTTGATCTGACCCAAGCTTTTGTTGTTTTTGAGACTTGTGATCTTGCAAGGATAGCGATGGTGGAGATTGAGAGAGTAAGTTTTGATTCACGTGCCGTGTTCTTTTCGCTTTGATTTTTCAAACCTGAATGGCAAGAATTGTCTATTCTCATCTCCAGCTTCATCGATTGAGTGATCAATCCGTAAACAACGTTTACAGGTTCGATCTTTTGTATTTTATTTTTCTTTTTACTTTTTAGTAGTTTTGATAGAAGGAGGAATCAGTTGATTTCAATCTTCCCTGCATCTTCGACTCTTTGATAACTAGGTTTTCATATCAGCTCCATCATCAGATACCTCATTTCAGGAGCTGCTGGTGAACAGAAAAAGACTAAAGACAAACAAGGGATTCCCTTGGTGAATTGGGTATGTATTTTTTTGCACTTCTGATAGTATTGTACACACACACAAGTCAGTTCCTGGTGAATGTGAGATGATGATTGCATTTTATATTCCTTTCTGAAATGCTCTTATGTTTCTGTTAAGAAGTTTTGGTTATTGCATGAGTTTACTAAGCTGGAGAAAAGTTGAAATTCTAATTATAATCAACGAGTAATGGTGATGATTTAGAGATATCAATCAAAGGGTGGTACTAATTCTACCCATAATATGAGCTGTTAGTTTTTATTAGTAACAGACAAGTACATGGTGGATATCAATTTTAAAAATTCTGTTGTTAAACAGGTTGGATCAGTTATCAAATAGAGATGTTGCTATTTAAAAAATTGATTGTTTTTAAGATACATGGTTGTTCATGAACTAATAATGTTCATCGCTACTAATTGTTTGCAGAATTATGATCCTAATCCATCTGTTGAAAGCCATGGAAAGACATAAAATAATGTTAGAAGGTAATAATATCATCCCTCAATTATATATCAGCTGCACCATTGGATTTTTTCTATTTTTTTTTTTTTTGAATTAAGGGCTGGTGCAGCTGCCCTCAAGCCTTGAGAATTACAGTTAATTAGTGTACAAAAAAGTTCCTCTCTCTCTCTCTCTCTCTCTCTCTCTCTCTCTCTCTCTCTCTCTCTCTCTCTCTCGGTACGACGACACTAGCTACGTATGTACGTTGCATGGTTGCTATAGTTACCTAGCTTGTTGGTTTTATAACGAGTTATAACGAAGTTCCTTTAAGTTTGGTATAGAATATCATGGTTTTTAGTACTTTGTTACCTTTAACCAAGTGTTCTTCTCTCTCTCTCTCTCTCTCTCTCTCTTTAAATACAGGATAGAAAATCGTGTGCTAATAAAATGTGTGAGATCAGAATATGAATTCTCCAAATGTTTTGGGTATTAAATATTGATTACTCAAAATAGTGAGAACAGAATATTCTTATTGAAAGCAGTCTCTGGATATAAATTGTTAGTACATGAACCAAATAGATGATTAAAAGTTGTTGTCATTTTCCTGTACAAAGTTAATACACTAGATTACTTCTTTGCTAACTATCAGTATGTGGGCTCTGAATGGTGTCATGTATGATTGAGAGCTTGGTTATTAAAGTATGTAATTTGGCACATGAGAGTGGTGAAGACCATCAAAACTGCTGCTTTAGAACATCAAGCTTGGAGTGCCTTTCAGCCATGGTAGTTATTTCATCTGGCGTTTTGATACTCTTTCAAACCATTTCTGTGTTTTATTTCAATATTTTTTTAAAATAAATTTCTTCCTTGGCTGTTTCAATTCATTACTGAATATTCATATTGTTTTGTTCATTTTGATGTGGTTAGTGCATGTGCTACTATATATCATTTTTTCACCGATTAGGCGATTATACCTTACACAGTGTTTGTATTGCAGATTCAGAAAGATATAGATATGCATGGATCCATCATTCGGACAGAGGCAATTGAATTTCTGGAGCCAGTCACCAGCTCTCCTTTGGATGATTGTACGTAAGACACTACTATGAAGTTGAGCTTGATTGCATTGTTAATGGGGAATTTTGATTGCAATTGTTGAGTTTTATGAAGAATTAACTCAGTGATGCATAGTGTCCAAGAACTATGACAGTGAACTAAAGAAGGTTTAAGGCTATCCTTCTTTTCTTATCAAGTGTGCTTCTTCTGGCAGTTCTTCAGGTCAGTTAATAATACTGATCACGGTAAATAAAATGTTCAGAACTAAAATGTTGTAAAGTTCTTTGTTAAGGTTGAGGAAGAGTGCAGTTTGGGAAATTTTTTCAGATAGATAATGCCTATTAAATTGTATTTACATGTTTCATGAACTTCTTGGGTGAGTTACAATTTACAAATTGATTGAAGCCCTCCAAAACTGTGTTCCTTGCCAAATAGTAGTTTGGGTTTGTATACTTACCTTCGAGAGAAAGTTTAGATGCGTCAACATATCCCGGTCTTCATGTTCTAATTTTTGCCATTGAGCCTTACCAAAAATAATAACCAAATGAAAGTCTGTTTCCAGGTGCTGATATTCAAAAAGGTTGAAACGTATATAAAGAAGAAAAAGAGAAAGTGCATGAAATTACAGCGATGATGATATTTGGTTGTGTGTGTCATGACCTTCGACTTTGACAAACTTTTGCTTTCTTTTCAGGTCCACATGTCAAAGCTGATCGAAAACATGTTGATAATGAGTGCAAAATGCTTGATCGTTTTGGGTAAGTGTTTAGAAGTTGATGACAGATAAGTTTCTGAAAACCCGTAGTTGCATTGTGTTGTGTCAAAGGTTTATTTTTTCTGTGTTATGTTCTCCATTTTGGTAAGATTGATTAGTTTCCTTCATATTCTGCAGAATTTGGCTGCTAATTTGAGTTTTATGTGCTCACGTCCCACCGTGCAAGATTGGAGTCCCTTAGTCAGTTTATATCTTCCTTGTAGTCATTGGACAAAGAATCCACCGTAAGTCCTTCTCTCTCTCTCTCTCTCTCTCTCTCTCTCTCTCTCTCTCTCTCTCTTACTAAGACTACAGAATGTTCTTGTAAATTATGGCCAATACCAGGTATATAAGCAGTGATTTCAAATCGAGGCTCTCTCTCTCTTACTAAGACTACAGAATGTTCTTGTAAATTATGGCCAATACCAGGTATATAAGCAGTGATTTCAAATCGAGGCTCTCTCTCTCTTACTAAGACTACAGAATGTTCTTGTAAATTATGGCCAATACCAGGTATATAAGCAGTGATTTCAAATCCAGAGGTTAAGCGTACTCTGGCAACTTTACGTAAGGCAGAGTTTGGTTTTTTGGAGTTAGCTCACCCTCGCGGGATCGCGACCCTTTGTCCCGGCCTCTCTCTCTCTCTCTCTCTCTCTCTCTCTCTCTCTCTCTCTCTCTCTCTCTCTCTCTCTCTCTCTCTCTCTCTCTCTCTATTGGGAATTTTGTTTTTCTGTTGATCAACTTTGTTAATGTATTCGTACCAACCCTAGTGGTCGCCGTGAAATTGTCCGACAGATGAGGCTTCTGCAATCTTGACTCCTCTAGAGTAGTAAATGAACTACCACCTCCTAATGCCTGAAGGTATGTTCAGCTTGGAAAAGAAAAAAAAAATCGTTTTATTGCTGATAACTTCAGATTTCTGATATGAGTGTTCAATTCTAAATGGTCAAATGGGTTACAGACATCCTTAGGTAAACCAAGGAATTTCTGTTCAATTTGAAACACATCCAGAAAAAGTGTAGTATATATGATCTATAGTTGATTGTGAATTGTGATTGGTTTGTATATTTTGAGTTCTGTCATCCGTGTATGAAGTTTTTTGTTAGAGTGACTTGGTCATTGGTTTGCGTTTTTCTTTTAACTCATTTTGTTGCAAAGAGCACAAGTTATGCTCATCTATAAACTAAGTTGGGCTTATGATCCACAAAGAGTAAGCAATGAAATGTTCAGGAAAATATAGCAAACAAATTTTGCACACTAAGAAAACAAGTTTGTTTATATCAGGGTTTGGAATGGTGCAAATAAAAAACTCCTCGGGCGACTGAGGTTGTTGACAAGGGACTACTGCAGATATATTCTATGATACATTGCTTTAGAGTTATTTCAACTGTGGAAAATTTGTTTTCTCTGTTAGCAATCAACATCTGTAAATGCTGGGTCAAGACATCCCATGCATGGCCAGTCCAACACTCCAACATATGCATGAAAGTCGAAAGTTGGTGAAAATTCAATTTTCTGGTATTATCGTATAATTTGAAATTAATCAGGCACCAAGTAAATATAACAAAATCATATCTTATTTTCTATGCTCGATCAGTCAGTCAGCTTCCTCGATTCCAAGAAACTCTTACTCTTCGTCTGGTGGTCACATGAAGCAATATACTCGAGAAAATTGGCAAAGTCTGTGTCCCTGTAACGAGTAGGGTTGGCTTCGTCCAAGAGTTTAGGTGAGGGCCGAACGATGGCGTCGAACGGCAGGCTGTGCAATGAAGCAACAGAGATTCGAGACTTGGATGAGTTGACAACAACCCTATGCAGCATGCTCTTGTATCTCCCATTGCTAAATATCTGTCAAAAGCGTACAGTTTGTGCATCAGATAGAGTAAAGTAATTTGCTGTCAATCACATACGTACATACGTAATATTAGACCTAATTAACTATCTATAGCTACCTCAAGATGATCACCGACGTTGACGATGAATGAATTCGGAAGTGGTTCGACGGTCACCCATTTTCCTTGGTGCTGTATTTGAAGACCTTCAACTTGATCTTGAAGGAGAAGAGTGAGGATGCCATAATCAGAATGCGGTGGCATGCCTAGGGTTAAATCAGGTTCGGGGCATGCAGGATAGCAATTCACCACAATCAGTTGGCTTCCATCTTCAAATTCCTCTAATAAACTACTGTTCCTGGTGTCTATTTTCTCTGTACTTGAACTTTTTGTGGTTTCCATCAATCCAAGGCTCTCCAGGACAGCCTCCATCAGCATTAGATACAAAAAATTGGTGCTCTTTGAGTAGTTCACTACTGTTTCCCTATGCATATTGACGGAGTACGTTGTTAATCTCTAATTAGAATGCAATAGCAAATTAGCAATGAATTAATGAACCACTCGAATTAAGAAGCAGACGTATGCCTCGTTTTAGAATTGAGATGGAGAGGTTACCTTAGGTCTACAGGAGAGGATGGCCAAAAAGGAACAGTGTCTGATAAAGGGTTGCAACTAAGCTTGAGAAAGTCTCTCCAGCAGAACACTGCATCATTGTTTTGGTTAAAGCTTGTTCCATACCTTGCCGGGGAAGCAATATCCTTTGACATGTACTTTGATCTCTCTTCGAAGGGAAGGTCAAAGAACCTTTTACTTACATCAGTCATTGTGAAAATAACTTCATCTTTGATACCATGGTTTATCAACTGCATCAATCAAAAAAATGATTAATATCTTAGTACGTAACTATGTATAATCTCCTAAAACACATGCTCATGATCAAAGTTAAATACAAAACAATAATGGATGTATACTTGTTGTTATCATGGTCGACAAAGTAATTCAAGTGCATGTATATATGGACTGAAAGATGAACCTGAAAAATTCCAAATTCTTCGCAAGCTTTTGCGAGGGAGTTCAATGCCTGAGATCTGCTGCTGGAGTCTTGTAACTGAGCGAAATCAATAACCGGTAACTTGAGAATCGTCGTCTCTCCTCCCATGGCTGAATTGGGTCGTTCCTCCTTGGGCAGTATGTACTTTGTTGGCACTCTAGTCAGTCCTCTTTCCCACAAGTGTCTCACTCCTTTCTGCAGGTATTGATCATGGGTTTCTGTTGTTTTATTTTCTCTGTAGTCGGTGTCAGCAACAGCACCATTTGAACCCATTTCAGGTAACAAAGTACTAAAAACCACGATATTCTCTACCAAGCGTAAAGGAACTTCGTTATAACTCGTTATAAAACCAACAAGCTAGGTAACTATAGCAACCATGCAACGTCCGGGATTGTAGAAGGAATGGGAGGTCTAGGTACTATACTGATCCCATATATATACATGTGTAATTTCATGCATAATTTCATTTCCCAGCTGGGCTAAGACACCTTGACCGTACACCTTGTCAAAGCTTTGAGGCGGTGGTGCATGACTGCTAATGATCGATGTGGAACGAACGAACCCTAGACTTACAAGCATATAATTGAGCAAGTCAACAGCTCTGGCCTTTTCTGGGTCAATGTTTCCCTTCCATGAATATCTTTTCTGGGTCAATGTTTCCCTTCCATGAATATATAGGCTTTGCTCTATATTCATCAGCTCCCTCCCCCTGAGGTAATTTAGAATTTCTTCAAGGTTGAGAACTATAATGACGCCACGATAAATATTATGGTTCGGGTGTGTATTTTCTAGCTGATCGATGTCAATTTTTGATAACAATTGATCGATCATGATGACTGACAAAGCTAGCTTTGTTCACTTTTAAAATGATTACCATTTACAAATTTGAATTTCAGAAACAACTATTTGTGTCACCTTCCACTAAAATTTGGTATAGTGAACCCAACAATGGGTAGATAATTAAAATTTACAACTCTTTTGGTTAAAAAAATTAATAATAATAATAATAAAACCATAAATTGCGACGGTCTTCTTGGCTAATATATTTTGTGATTTATTTACTGAAGTTTCGTTTGAATGATGCATACGTACCCATGCCCTAGCTAGCAACAAATAGAACGCTTTTGACTCTGTGAGCGGCGGCGACGGCGGCAATACACCGATATCTAGACATTCTGGAGTCTTGAGTCTTAAATAGTTAAATTTGCATGCATGAAATTTAATGGTTCATACGTTCTTCATGCATGTGAAAAATCTTCTCTGATTTGTGTTGATCATTTCAATTCTCATCGATCACAATAGCTAGCTAGCCACCGGTACGTACTTCTTTGTTTAACGTGGAATAACGACCAACAACGTACTTTTATTTTCTTCTATATATACGTACGTGGCTGTTTCTCTTTGAATACTACTAGAAGTATATATCATTCAAAACTAGCTACCTCCAGAGTTTCTAATATTTCTACAGTGTTAAGTACGTTGTTACTTGTTTCCTTAGGAATAACGTGATTCTAGATTTAACCTTTTAATTCATGAAGACATGTCAGTAAATTGTATCTTAATTAAATACTCATTTATATATATATATATATGCTTTCTCTGCTACACACATCCGCATTTATGATCTTATGGTGCGGATTTCCACTTTAGACTCACTTTTTAATCGAATTTTCACATCTCCATTGTCTAGTTTTTAGATACTAATGTATAGATCATCTCTGTAAAATTTCAGTCAATTTAGTTATCATTAAGGCACTCAAACTTAATTAAACCAATAGATGAACATAATTTTGTCGAACTTGAACCGTTCATGTTTATAACAGCAAAACGCAGTCTTGAGTGCCTTAATGATAACTAAATTGACAGAAATTTTATATAGATGATCTATACATTAGTATGTAAAGACTAGACGGTGGAGATGTGAAAATTCGATTGAAAAGTGAGTCTAAAGTGGAAATCCGCACCGTAAGAATAAATACGGACGTGTGTAGCAGAGAAAGCTTGTGTGTGTGTGTGTGTGTATGTATATATATATATATATATATATATATATATATATATATATATACAGGCCTTTTCAGATACGGACTTTCTTATTTATTCAAAAGTTACGGATTTCCTTAATTGACATACTTTTCGATCATATTTTCTCATCTCAACCATTCATCTTTTAGGTATATATGAGTAGATCATCTCTACAAAATTTTAGCCAAATTGATAATCATTAAGGTATTCAAAATTGTGAATTACACGAACGGTTCCTGTTGAACAGATTTAATTCCTTCGTTGTAATCATATAGTTTCGATACCTTAACGATTATCAATTTGTAGAGATAATCTACTCATATATATCTACAATGTGAATGGTTAAGATGAGAAAATATGATCTAAAAGTGGGTCAATTAAGAAAATCCGTACCTTTTGAATAAATAAGGATATTTGGACCTGATAATATACCAGCTGAAAGAGTAGCTTGCTTCGTTGTGGGGAGTAGCCAACAAATGAAACCTAGCTAACCCGTTTGGATTTGCCGATGAAGAAGATCCACATGCACAAAACGGCAATGTCTGCGTCTCCAAAAGAAGGGAGCCCGAAGTATGAGATAGTCAGGGTTGATGAGGAGAGAGGTAGCAGCATCGCTTTCCTTCATGGTGGCCGGAGCGAGTGCAGTCATGATGAGTCGTTTAGGAAACTCCAGAAAAGCCACAGGGCTACATGATAGAAGACCTCGATCATCGATCGGTGCTCAAGCTCCGCGGTCGTTCGCTAGCTCTTATGTTCATATTTACTCTATCTACGATGGCTAGCAAACTTGGTTCATGCAAGCACAAATATGACGGGCAGAAGTCATCCACACCGCGCTCGATCTATCACTGATCAGATCAATGCAATACTGTACGTGCCAATCCAGCCCTAGAAGATCGTATAATAACTTATCTAACAGTAGTCAGATTCTAGAAATCGGGCACCCCCTTCAAATTTAATCGGCATCTCAATTATCTAGAAAGGCTAGTTTACGTCACATTGCGATATATATGGTTAGGGCACTACAGAAAGAGTAGTCATTAGTTACACTCAAATCATGAAAATGTATGAATTCATAGCATTGCGAGCGTTGTCAATGATTCTTGCACGCGCATTGAATTTTCTATCAGGCTGTGTGTGTATTTGGAGATGTGAGTCTCACATTCCGTGGGCTGCTGCTCTCTTATCCCATCCACTGATTCTTCGTGATTTATAGATTAAATGCAACTCGTCAATTTATAACATCATATATTCGGATATTTAGTTTCACTTGTTCCATCAATTTTCAATCATGGTAGTCATATTCATGGTGAATCAGGTAGAATATCTTGAAAGAATGAGCTATCGAGTCTTGTGTATATGTAATGGATTCCTACAAGAACATCATAATAAGATTAGCAAATCAATCTAAGAGGGATGCCAGTATGTGTGAACAGGCACAAGAGGCCCTTTGCCTGCAGTCCGCGCCGGATTTCATCCTTATTCCTTGATTTGGAGTTTGGAGAAGCCAGCCGTGTTCCCGAAATGCCTGCTGCTAGCTGTTGTCTTCCTACCATTGCATAGGGGCCGTTCCCCTACAAGGTCGAAGGTCGAACAAAATTAAACTCATAAACCCTCAATCAAATCAGTAGATTATGAATTTTGTCGAGTGCAACCCAGAACACACATCAGAGTGGGAGGATATATTTCTATCTGACAACGAAATCTACGATTTCCATTCTCTCCGATCCCTCTTCTAACACAACTGTTAATTGTTGATTCGTTGATGAAATATATCCCAACACACTGGAATCAATTGATCAAGAATTTAAACAATTTCAAGTCCTTGCAGACTAGGGGTGGGTGGAATAAGAAACCACTAGAAAATTGGTAATTTGTCGAAAATTGATGATCGACGTTGCTGTTTGTTTTCCAATATTCCTATTTTATTTATTTATTTTTTATTTAGAATCTGTTATATTATTGATTTTTTAACTATTCGTCTGCGTGGTATCTGTTACACATAAAGACCATTTTGCCCACGTCGCAATCCCATGCGGGTGCAATCGTACGTGGCATGTGGTGTTTGTTACCCAAAAAGACTACTTTACCCCGTCCTAATCAGCATGCGGGTGCAACATAGGTGCCACATGAGGGCCATATGTCCTCTTTACTTCAATGAAATTTACAAAAATGTCCTCATCGAGACAAAATTCTGGAAAAAAAACACGCACATTATTGCTTTGTATAGCTCCAAAAACGAAAATAGTGTCCTCTTCGAAAGGAAGTCGACAAGGTGAAGTCGAGCATGGCGTGTATAATAGGCATTTGGCAACACCAAGTTGTAACTAAGAGACAACATCAACATGCATGGATCAACCATATATTCAACAGTACAGAACACAGACACACACAGAAACTAGCAGCAACTCTGATCTTCTCGATCCTTGCTTGCTATAAGTAGCAGTGGTTTGTGTCCTTTTATATATCTTTCCCTAAATCCCCTCCTTATTTATTATCTGCTGCTATAAGACACCATAGATGAACCAGCATATTTCTTGGCCCCCAGTAGTTTTCTAAACCCAGTTTTTGTTTTTCTTTGTTATCATTTATTATTCCTTTCTTCAATGTTCTTTGGCCATATGTAGTATCAATATCATGAAGACAGAACCAGCCTGAAAGTCCAACACAATTCTTTTATTTTCTGCCAAACACAAGATACATATCGGTCATCTCAGCAAGCAGTCTTAATTTGTGCCCAGTATTTCTTCTTCTTTTTTGAAAAGCCCCAGTATTTCTTCTTCTTAATTTTTCTTCTTGTCGTTTGTTAACTTTGCACTAAAGTTTTTGACGAGGGACTAAATTTATATGTAATTAAGTAATTCTTTTAAATAGCAAGAGTTTAAATTTCTCAAAATTTGTCCAAGTTTAAAAATGGAGGACGACGGTGCACTATTTTTCCCACCATTCTCACAAAGATGCCCACAAATTAACGATAGGATATTAGTCATTCAACTAATTAGTATAGCGTGAAAATTATGTCGAAGGAGAATGAGAATATATAGATAGTGGAATGTGAAAACAAGGGTTTGGTAATATGAACTTGTCACTAACGAAAAGCAAAAAATATCCAAAGAGTATCCAATGCTCAAGTCAAGATAAGAATAAGTACAACTCAAAATCAATGGTATTTCTCTCTTCAAGTGTTGATGATGTATCAAGTACCTCCACCACTCGCCCCCTTGTCCCTAGACCCTAGATTCCTTCTCTTTTTTTTTATAATATTTATAAATTTCGATAATTCATTTTTTTCGAATATAACAGGACACAGTCCCCGTTCACACAGTCACTAACGAATGATTATGTTTCTCCTTGAAAGTCTTGACCACATAACTACTTCCATATGACATACGGTTAACTTTGCATCGCACCCTGTTCGAGTTTTCTCGCGGTCTCATTCCTCAATTTCGTTGTTATTTCTCCATCTCTCGTCAGTTTCCCCCTCTTTAAAACAAACATATTGTTTTCAATATACTATTCCATTCCTCTTTGTCTCCTTACATTTTCTGATACTAAATTCAATCTTGCGTGCATAAGCATTGTAGAAGTTATACGTAGCATCCAATGACTCAAATTTCTGTCCAACTTTTGGTTTCATATCTTCTTCAACATGAGGGATATATGCTATCTGAGTTTCTGTTGGGGAAAACTGCAATTCCTCTGAAATAGTTTCCATAATGTTCACACCTCTGAAAATAGTTATAGATTTAATACCATCAATTGTAAACAATGATAATTATCAAACAGTAACAAGAACATATGATTCTAACTTTGCTGGAATCAAGATATCATATATTATAAAAATAAAGAGAGTTAACAAGAACATGTGATTCTCATTAATTGGCTTATAATATCAATTATATAAAGAAAGAAAGAAAGAGAGAAGAACAACCCAGTACTATTATAGGTGGATTGATAACTTATTACGTATAATCCAAAACCCTAAACCTTACTTATGTACTTGTATTCACTATTGGAAAAAAAAAACACTTAGGAGACGAAATTATTTCGTCTCCTAAGTGACAGATTTCGTCTCCTAAGTACTTAGGAGACGGAACGTCCGTCGGCTAAGATCCGTTGCCTAAGTGTGGTGAGGTAGACACTTAAGCAACGAAACCTAAAATTCTGTCTCTTAAGTGGTTCTTAGGAGATGAAATACTTTCTTCTCCTAAGCATTTAGGCGACGGATTTTATTTTATAATAAAAAAAAATATTATCCACTTAGGAGATGGAATTGTTGAATTCCGTCGCTAAAGGCTGAAAAAAAATTAAAAATAAAAACGCCACCATAGGTTTTTTATCCACTCACTCCGACTGCCCCAAATACCACCACCACACTAATTTGCCCCAAATATGCCGCCACCACCACCACCACCACCATACCAATCTGCCCCAAATATACCACCAGCATCACCACCGTACCAAATAACCACCATGCCACCACCATCATACCAATCACATCCTAACCAAAATTAAAATCAAAATCAAATTAAACAAAAACACATAAATCTATCACCAAAGCTAAACCAGAAAAATTGAAGAACTTACCTTGATTTCTTACCCCTTTGAAATTCCGAGGGACGGTGGTGGGTCGACGGGAAGGCTTGGTAGAGAGAGAAAGGTGGCGGCAGCAGCAACGGCGTCTGCGGTGGCGGAGATCGGACCCAGATCTGAGGCTCGATGCGTCAGTGTGGTTGAGGGTGGAGGGGAGGGGAGAGGAAAACGAAGGAGAGGTATGAAGGTGAGAATAGGTAGATCGAGGTGGAGACAAGGGAGAGACAGGAGGCTGAGGCTGGTGCAGGAGAAGGGGACGAGGAGCTTGCTGGCGGCGAGGACGGGTGAGTCAGGTTGGGTAGAGAGGGGGAGGTTGTTGGCTCCGAGGAGGGTGCGGAGGTGGGTGATGTTGAAGAGGGTCTTGACGGCGTTGAGAGTGGTGGCGTTTGTGGGGACGAAATCGATGAGCGCGTGGCAGTTGGAGGTGGGGGTGGTGCAGTTGAAGGTGGCGGCGGAGGAAGCAGCGGTGAGAATGGAGAGAGAGGCCAGCATAAGAGTGATGGTCTGGAGGGAGAGAGAGAGAGAGAGAGAGAGAGAGAGAGAGAGAGAGAGAGAGAGAGAGAGAGAGAAACCTCAGGGACGTAGGGAACTCTAGGAAAAGATAGGTTTCCTTCTATTGATAAGGTTGGTAATCATGAAGAAGATAAGTGAGAGAATTGATATGTTTTGAAAAAATTTGGTTTGAATTTTCATGAAATTTTACGCGGGAACATGGGCGCTCAAATTTTTAGAACTTAAGCGACAGAATGATTTATTTCCGTCGCCTAAGTGATTCATAATTTTTTTTTTTAAAAAAAACATTTTGTCACCTAAGTTCTACTTAGGCTACGGAATGTTGTTTCGTCTCCTAAGTGATTCATATAAATTTTTTAATTTTTATTTTTTCAAAATGCCGTCGTCGAAATCAAAATATTTTGTCTCCTAAGAACAACTTAGGAGAGGGAAACTATTCCGTCTCCTAAGTAGAAAATTTCATCGCTTAAGTACCACTTAAGAGACGAAATTTTTAATTCCGTCGCCTAAGTGCTATTTTCCAGTAGTGATTCTAATAGATCATCGAGATTCTCAAACAAATTAGTCCCTACTATTTGCCTTAAAAACAACATGTCGAGCTCCTACTCGAAACAATGAAAGTAGAAAATAGTGGGTAAACCCTAATTTTATTTTTGTGCAGCTCGACAAGGGTCTGAGACACCTCTGTTAGGATCAAACTTAGAGAAAAAAAAAACTAACCTATTAGAGACGCTTTTAGGATCGCCTTCTCCGCTCTTCATCGCCGAAACCCAAGATTTTCTTCCTCTGGGTTTTCAGCAAACTTTAAGATTTTGGGACTGAGAGGAGAAGAAGAGACGACGGAGGAGAGAGATATGACGTCTAGGTGTCTTCTTTTCCATTCCAATTGACTTAATTGCCATTTGAAAATGATTAAAAAAAATACAAACCAATAATTTTAGTTTAATTTAGCCTCATTATTTCTTAACCATTGGATTTAAATGAGCCTAATCTAATGGTAGTTGAGCAAATGTTTCATGGTCAGCTAGTCAGCTAGTGACCTTGTGATCGGGACTGTAACAAGACATGTATAATTTTTTTTAAACTAGCTGAAAGATCTTTTATTTAACAAGAGAAAACATCATGATTGATTACAACGCTAACAGTAGAGGGGAAAACATGACCCCGTAATATATACATCAATTTGAGTAAACCAAAAATACAACGAAAAACAATGAAAATGTTTGCATTAATTTAAGCATTTGAGGGATGTAATTAAGCATTTGATGAAGCACCGGATCCAACTGCCACGATTTCAAAAGGTTAACGTATCGAGTACTGATAACGTTTTGTCACAGACCTTGCTTAAGTAATAAAAAAAACAAAATCACCACAGGTGGTCGAGTTGGTAAGAGATTAGGTGTGGAACCCTCATACCCAGGTTCGAATCTCAGCCGACGTTAATTAGAGTTAAATCCCAATTTATTCTTGGTGGCCAGGGGGGAGGGAAGCGTTCTGATTAGTCTCTGAGTCTGGAAAAAAAAAATCAAATATTAAAACCAAATGAATCCCAAAAAGAAATCAAATCTGTCAGCTAAACAAGATATGTATGATTGCATTAAGTGTAATTGTATCTTATAATATTACTATGGAACTGTCAAAGGTATATCCGGTTCCAAATTCTGTAAAATTAATTTCTCAATTTCCCATATCCACGAAATAACATGTTCAAGTGCAAAAGTCTACTACCTCATCAGGTCCCAAGAAGCAAGATTCCTGTTAGCTATTTTCCCAAAACTAAAAAACATGAAAAATAAAGAAGATTCCCCTTGGCCTTTCACATGATGCAAAGTCCAAAATGGGTAGTCTTGAAGAGGCCCTTTTCTTTCCCTTTTCCATGATTTTATCTTTTTCAAGTTCTTCTTATATATAGCAGTTTGATTCTCTTTTCCTTCGGTTTTTAACCTTTTTCCCGTATGTCTGAGACTTTTGCTTCCTTTCGGTTTCAAAGGAAACAATACCATATGCGAGAGATTACTGCAGAGACACCACGTAAAGCAAGGTTCTAAGTTATGGCTTTACCAACAAGTTTTTTATGGACGGTAGAGATCTAGAGAACGTTCCATACTCTAGCCTCTTGTTAAAGATTTATTCTTATTAAGGGTCTTCTTCCACAATTGTATATACATGCAAAATATGTAACACTTAAAGACGTATTATTTATATTTGGAATCGTGTGTGTGTGTTTATATATATATATATATATATATATATATATATATATATATATATATATGGAGAAATTCGATCGAAAAGTGGTGCAAAAATGGAAATCCGCACCAAAACCATTGGTGCGGACCTTCGCATATATATATATATATATATATATATATATATATATATATATGCGAAGGTCCGCACCAATGGTTTTGGTGCGGATTTCCATTTTTGCACCACTTTTCGATCGAATTTCTCCATATCCACCGTCTAGTATCTAGATAATATTGTGTAGATCATCTCTGCAAAATTTCAGCCAATTTGGTAATCGTTAAGGCCCTCAAAATTGCGTTTTTCTGTTTTAAACATGAACGGTTCATGTTTGACAAAATTCAGTCCGTCAATTTGTTTAACGATTACCAAATTGGCTGAAATTTTGCAAAGATGATATACATAATATTATCTAGATACTAGACGGTGAAGATGAGGAAATTCGATCAAAAAGTGGTGTAAAAATGGAAATCCGCACCAAAACCATTGGTGCGGACCTCCGCACCTGAGAAAGGCTGTATATATATATATATATATATATATATATATATATATATATATATACACACACACACATATGCATTGCTAATTAGTACTAAGGTTTAGTTTCTAATTAAGTAGACAGGCCGGTGTGTATCGATGTCTTTGAAAAATAACAATCTTCGTTATTGATTGACGGTATGCTAGCTTAGTTAGTACCAAGTAACTTGTACATTGAAACATTTTGCCTAGTTATATCGACATTCAGTTAATCCCCATAATTCTCATAATTTTTGTTCTGGTTGATTTTTAGAGACATCGCTCTTCAGTTTGTTAGTCAATATATGTATCAAAAAAAAATACAAATTAAAAACAAAAGATAAACCTCGAATCAACACATTTCACCATTAATTATCGAATATAAATTTAATTAATTTATCCATCCAATAATTTGCAATGTGATATTTTAAAAATAGAAACATGTTAAGTATATTTTAAAAATAGAAACATGTTAAGTTACATCCACGAAAATATAAAAAAAAAATCTATTAGTTGTCGAATATGTAGAACTATGATAAAAATGACCAATTTAATTATACCTGTAAAACCATCAATGTTGTTGAGAAATTGAAGCTATATATGAAAAATCCGCATTCAAAATTTCGGCTCCTATAATATAAATAATGAGATCTTTTTTAAATAAAATGGCTGGTGTGGCTGTCTTCAAGCATTCATTGATGAAACTGTCGAATACAATGAGGGACGTAAAGCCTTAACCTCTAATTACAATAAGCATCTAGAAGAAATCCCGATATAATATTGAGGAACTGTACGAAGTACATGTATCCTAACAAGCATCAACTAGTAAAGAGTACTGCTCTAATGACGATCAACTATATTTGATTTGTCATAGCGGTGACATAATGAAAAAATCACTAGATACGTAACACAATAACATATCTTAATGTCCAATAACGCAGCTTTCCTACTATGTTGTTATCAGAGAGTAATCTCGACGACACTTAGTTTCATCTTGTCACTAGGAGGTTGTGACCACTTGATTAAGCAAAATGTACGCCGCCTACCTAAGACAACTAGGGCACATAAAGTGCATAGACCGGCACAAGGCCTTCGTTTCCTACCATATAAAGAAACCATATAAAGAAAGGGTAACAATAAGATCTAAAAAAAAAATGCTCAAATGCATAGAATGTCACGCCCCGGTTCTTAAGTTATTTTACGGTTATTTACTTTGGTAATATTTTGGTTTTTTACCGTTTTAAGTAACCGTTTACTATTTAAGACTCCAAAGTTGACTTTTTCTTCCGTATGGAATTTGGGAAAACTTTCTTCATGAAAGTCGTAGAGGATGTTATTACGAGTTCGTAGACATGCTACGCGTTAAAATCGGAGTTAGCATGTAAAAGTTATCCTTAAAAATATAAGTTTTATTGGGGTATTATTTTGGGGTGTTGAATTTTGGATTGGGTATAAGTGGTGTTGGACCGGGTAGGCTTTGGCCCATTTCAGTTTTTCCCTCTCCTTTCTCTCTCCTCCCTCCCGTTTTTCTTTCCCCCGGTTTCCTCCTCCCTGCCGAATCTTCCGACCGCCGGTCCGCCGCCGTCCGGCCACCACCGACCGCCAGACCGGTCCCGTTCGGACCCCCGACATCTCCTCTTCATTTCTGGGTAGGTGGCCGATCCCCTAACGCCGCCGTGAATTAGCAGCCGAGCCCGAAAGCCACGGTTGCCGTGGTTGCACCTTCGCCGGAGCTCCGTCCTCCGGCCACCATAGGTCGTGATTTTTGGCTCAACTTGTAGCCCTCATCTAGGTGAGTAATCCCTCAAAAGGATTCGGCTAAATTCGATTTCGTTAGGGTGGTTTGTATAATTGAAAGTTTTAGGGATTTATGGATGTTTTGATTCGATTACCATAGTTAGGCTTGGAATTGGTGTTTGTGCTAGTTAAGAAAGTTGTAGAGGAGATTGAGAGGAAGATTCTGTTAAAATTTGGTAGCATTTGCAGGTTGCCGGAGTTGGTCGCCGGCCGCCGCTGTTTTGGGAAATTTTGTGGTTTTTGATCTAGAATATTAAGGGGATATTATTGATGTGAATTTAGGAATTTTTGGAGGATTTTTGGTTAGGTTTTGGAATTTGTAAAGTTTGGTATTTTTGGCGGATTAATAAGTTAAAATCCGGCCATTGGATTATTTTTACGATTAGGACATTGGAAGGTGATTTTTGAGGATGTCGGTATTTATGGAGATTTTTGGTTGGCAGTGAAGTTAAGATTTAGGACGATAGGCATGGTTGAGCACGAGAAGCTCATATTTAATTATGCCTATTTTCTTTAAACGTTGGGATTTTATTTAAGGAATTATTTATGTTTTGGAACAGGACGCGAGGAGGCTCGAGCAGAGGAGACCTCCGACTGACTTCAGGCTTAGGCCTAACTTGTGAGTGGACTTTTGTTTTAAATAATGTGCATGCAGTTGTTTATTTGGTTAGACCATTTGACGTCATTTTTATTTGACGATTTTACTCATTGTGATGAGTTACCGAAAATGGGATTTTCGGTAAATTATAATATATTTTTAAGGAGAGTATGTATATAAATGCTAGCTAGCGATATGTGTCTGTCCACCTTAATGACATAATATATAACTGCATTATGGTGTGACGTGAGCGTTGGACGCAAGCGTAGTAGCCTTATATGAGTGTTTAATTCATATAAGGGGTCTGGGCACATATTTATACACCCGTCTGTCCACCTTAATGACATAGTGTATCACCGCATTAAGGCGTGACGTGAGCGTTGGACGCGAGCGTAGTAGCCCTATATAGATTATTATTAATTTATATAGGGAGTCTGGGCGAGTGTAAATATATACATGTATATATTTTAGCCTGAGAAGCTGTATTTTGATATATATATATATTTTAGCCTGAGAGGCTGTATTTGGATATATATATAGTTTTGAGCAGTAGAGGCTCGATATTTATAACGATAAGAGAATTATCGTTTAAGACATGCATTCGTTTTCTTGGAAATTAAATTGGGAAAACATAAATATTCTTTTTATTTATTTTTGTCCACTCACTCTAATTATTGCGAATGTTTTTTCCCCTGGGCTCTTCGTTTTTAAAATGCCCAGTCTGCAGAGTTCGAGTTAGAACGAGTAGGAGACGACGAGGCATAATTACCCATTTCTCAGCCACCATTCACCAGTAGGTTACCTGTTTAACCTACTAGAGTATTTTTCCTACTCCTCTAGTGTATAGTAGCTCTGAATACTCTTTGGGATTTATTGTAATGTTTCTGGTGGTGTGCTTAGACTTTTATTGTATTTTTGAATATACGAAGTTTGTAATTATTTACTCACTTTCGTATAATTGTGGGTTGATTTGGAGGATGCTCAAATTTATTTAAAAAAGTAACACTTTAGTTTTCTAGGTTAGGGTTGTCCATTTTCAAGGGAGGTTTGCTTTTTAGTAAATTTTCCTTGGAGGTGGTCCCCGCAGGACTTACCTCGGATTTCGGGGTGAAATTCGGGATGGGTCCTGACATAGAAAATAGGATCTTAAGACTGAAAGAAAGAAAGAAAAAAAAAAAAAAAAGAAAAAAAAAAGGGACACATACATAGCAGGCAATTGGGATGTAATATTATCGAAAAAGAGTGAAAAAGAGTGAGAATGAAGAAGAAATGGATGCTAGTGCTGGATCATCATCTAAGCAGAGAGAAATGATTGCACCTGACTCATAAGTCCTCTCCTGCAGTTTAGCTCAAGTCCCGATGGTGATCCTCCTTGTCTTCCTAGCTATATATATGACAGTGACCCTGCCTAAACCTGTGTAATTCGTACCCAGGATTGGACAGTCACACTTTTTTAACAACCAGACTACACTAGACTGTAAAAAGTAGCATGCACAGCGGCAGTCTTTTCTTTCCAACCAACTATCCAACCTCCCTCCTCCTCTATCTCCTCCTTTAACCCCTAAAGTACGTACTGTTCTTCCTCCTCCATCGTTACACACACGTTATCCTCTCTGCTCCTCTCACTCATTATAGTATTCTCCCTTCCCCCACTAAAGCGCGCATGCCCTTTATTCTTCTGTAACAGAGGAACAGATCGAGCTCAGAGAGAGACAGAGAGAGCTAAGGGCTTGTGTGATCTGCATCGTGATTCTTTCATGCCAATTATGCATGGGGTACTAAATTAAGAAATGGGTTGTCTGACTGGCTTTTAGGACACGTAAAATTGAAGCCAACCCCGAGTTGTAATTGTATAGTATTAGAATATGCTATATGTCTACGTACCAAGATCAAGATGGCGTCTGTCTGAGTGATGAGGCCCGCCTGGAGACACGAAACCTTTTTGAGGATTTCAGGTCCCGAGAGATCGATATACATATATAATTGGCACATGGGGAATCCCATCCTTGCATGGCCCAGAAGTTAATATCAATCAATCAACACCAATTAACTGATCTTTAGTTTTTTATTTTCAGTTTCTGTCTTTCTGATCCCAATACCTAATCTCTGAGTTCAACTGATAATTTAATTCCTTGTCCCTTCTCTTTAGGAAAGTAAATAATCATTTAGCTAGCTAGCTCCCCATATCGTAAATTTAAATTTGATTGAAATAGCTAGTTAGCTAGCTAGGTTTGGCATGCCTTCGGTTCTATTGTTTTAGCTAATCAAGCCTAGCTAGGGTTTAGTACAGAACATGGTGTGACTTGATGATAATGAAGCTACTAGGCGGCCTAACTAGTTTGATTGAGAGGCACAGGCGGAGCTACATATGGACCAAACGATGCTATGGCGTCTTTTAAAATTTAAATTTTATATGTATTTGGCATTTGAAATCTAGTTGAATTGGAGAAATTTGTTAACGATGACACCCTTTTATTAATGATGTCACCCCTCATTTCTAGTCTCTGGCTCCGCCAGTGTTGAGAGGGATCATCAGAATGGGACACGTATATATGCCACTATTCTATAAAAACCATAACGTTTTTGTGAGTTTTCTATGAGGAGCGACCGAGCGACTAAATTCTTTTCGTTTTCTATCGATTGATTAAGTGCATGTGTGTGGGTACTAGACTATCTTCTATATTTGCTTAACTCAAATGCCTCATCAGTCTAATTTAGCTGATCGAGATGTACGTTTCGGGGTGGAGTTTGGGCCAGTCTCTTGTTTTTGGAACAAAAGAATCTAGGGATTCAAAATGTAGAATATCGACTTGTATTAGTTTCCAAAGATATATTAGGAATGTTAGGATTTTACCTATGGATTGATGACCACATGCAGTTTGATCTTAGGACAGCTTAAGAGGATGTTGGTCTTTTGAGATTTCATTGGAAAGGGAAGAAGAAGAAGCTTAGGACCAGTAAGTCTTGATACATCAACCTCCTAAAGAGCGAGAACGGCCGCAAGCAAAGCTCCCATCCTGTCCGGCGGCGAGCCTTTTCGCCGTCGTCGGACGGGTGCTAATCAACTCCACTGTGGGTCTGACATCGACGAGGCTCTTCGGTAGTTTCGAGGAGTCGCAAATGGCAAGGTAGGAGAAGAGGGAGAGGGAGACTAGTTCGATGGCTAGATTTCGGGAATTTCCTCTCTTGTTGGTCGACGAAGTGGACTATGGATGAGATCGTGGAAGCAGCTGGGAGGGTGTTGTGGTGTCGCCGGCGGGTCTGATCTATCGTCATGGTTTTTTGTCCGGATCTAGGGCAGAGCTTCTAGATCCGAGATGGGGCAAATCTGTGGTGGTGGTGAGGACTAGACATGGGGTGGTGCGGCCATGGAGGTGGAAGATGGGTGGTGGTCTGTTGAAGCAGGAGCAGCGGAGCAGGTGGTGGTGGTGGCTGTCGGTGATGGTGGAGATGGTTTGAGCTGGGTCGGGCTGGAGGCTGGGTCTCTCTCTTGCTGGGTTAAGTCTTGGGCTCTATTTGGGCCCAATTATTTAGGTCCACTCTAGGCTTGGGTCTTGGGCCTGGACTTCTTTTTCCTTTTGTTTCTATTTTCTAGTTTTCTAAGCCCATTGTTTTGGGCATCTAAGGTTTTAAATTAGTGTTTACTAGTTTATTTTCAATAATTTTCTTATGTAGGTTCCTAGGAACCCTAGATAGGATTTGTCAGCCTGCAAATTACGAATGTTTCCTTACATCTAGATAGTGAAAACTTCTGATGCACCACAATTGAGCGCCTTTGCAACAAAAGTTTTCATGCAAAATTATCTCTATGTAGGGGTAAGATTATAGTTTGCTACGCTCATCTTTGATGAGCGGAATTGTTTCAATGTAATGGTATGTGAACCACCTTTGGGGTCTGTATCGGTGTCATTCAGGCTTACAACTATTAATACAACGGGTTTTAAACCCACCTTTGTTTCAAAAAAATGGAGTTTGATCTTCATTTGGTGGCCATGGATACGTACGTACTTCATTTGCTTATTTTGTATGGATCGGAGTCGGCAGAGTGATGGTGATGCGCAATAGCTTGCCGAAGGGTCATTTTCGAAGGGACTTATAGGTGGGTACCTAGTAGCATTTTGGGTGAGCTAGCTAATTAATAATCGTCTTGATACAAAATCGGTTTGGGACTTAATTAGGTCAGCTATAGGATTACCCATGCTTTATGGGAGCTAGCTTACGGTTTAACTTAAACTAATCACGTTTCTTTCTTTAGTTACAGCTCTCTGGTCATACATCAAACCAGAAAGAGGAAAATGTCATTATTGTGTGCCTACCATGAGGGTCGAAGTTTTACTTCTATTGATTCATGCACCAGAGACATGTCTTTGTAGGAATATTTATTTTTCTTGTATGTGTAGGTTAAATATTATGTATAGGTGTAGGAAATATTTTCCTATTAGCACTACAATTATATCTCTATATAAACCTCTTGTATGGAGAAGAATATACATTGAAGCATACAAAACCATATTGAATCATTATTTTCTACTTGACATCAGAGCTTGTCAGGTTCGATCCTCTTTTAAATTTACACCCAAAACACCACAAATCGCTGCGTACCAAAAACCCCACAAATCACTATAAAAATACACAAATTCCCAAATCTCAAAACCAAACCTGAATCCCGAATCACACCACAAACAAATTGTTGCATACATCAAAATCATAATTGCTGTATCCTTGAATCTAAAAAACCAAACTTCCAAAATGGCACACCAAATCAACTACCATACCATCACACCATGCCGGTCTCCATGCAAACCAAATTCATATGCGAACTCAAAATGTCCGTTATGTGGAGTATTAGGTCATAGCAAGCAACGTTTCTTTGAAACAATTGGGTACCCGGATTGGTGGGATTTCACCCTGAAACCCCGAAAGAATCAAGCAAAAGTTGTCATAACCACTACAGAGGAAGACCAACCATTTAATGCCTCCAATGTCTCACAGTTAGGTATGAGTGGTAAGGTATCTATGAATAGGTCTTGGATTATTGATACAAGAGCATCTGATCACATGTATAATGATCCTAGCCTCTTGAAAAAATTAAAACCCTCCTCTCAAAATATTGTTTCTACCGTTGATGGTACTCCAACTCCGGTCACCGGAGAAAGCTCTATTGTCCTATCAAACACATTAACCTTTAATTTTCTATTAGTCGTCCCTTCATTGTCATACAATCTTCTCTCAGTTGGCCAAATCATTCAAGAATTATCATGTATTGTCACATTTTATCCGTCTTTATGTGTATTTCAGGACATTCTGACATGGCGATTTTGGGTTATGGAGTGAGAAAAGGGAAATTGTACTACCTAGATCTGACAGAGACATGAGAGAAACATATGCAGTCTTTGGGTCAAGCTAATAAGGTCAATAGAGCTGAGAGTGCTAAGAAAGATATGTGGCTTTGGCACCACAGGTTGGGTCATCTAAACTTCGGTTATCTTAAGAAGCTGCAACTGTAATTATTTTCGGGTGTCGACTATTCAGATTCTCATTGCGACATATGTGAAGTGGCCAAGAGCCACAGTATTTCATATTCACCAAGCCTAAATAAAAGTCATGTTCCATTTATGAAGATTCACTCTGACGTGTGGGGTCTTGTAGAAATTCCTTCTCTCTCTAGCGCTCGGTATTTTGTGACATTTATTGATGATTGTACTCATACGACTTGGGTGTCTCTATTGAAGAACAAGAGCGATGTTTATTCTAGATTCAATGAATTTCACAAGATGGTATCCACACAGTATCAACAGGTGGTTCGAGTTTTCTAGTCTGACAATGGCGGAGAATATATTAATGGTCCTATGCAAGAGTTTATGCAGTTACATAGAATTCGACTTCAGACTTCAAATACTTATACTCCTCAGCAAAATGGATTGGCAGAGAGGAAAAATCGGCAGTTGCTTGAAGTTGTTCGTGCATCTTTGTTTGACATGAATATACTTGTAGAATATTGGGGAGAAGCTGTGACATCTGCTGCCTACCTTATTAATTGTACCCCTTCTCGGGTTATTGAATGTCAAAACCCTATTCTCGGGTTATTGAATGTCAAAACCCTATTCTCGGGTTATTGAATGTCAAAACCCTATACAACAGCTTTAGAAACTTATCTCGATTCCTTCGTTGCCTAACTTGGAGCCTCGTGTATTTGGATGTACAGTGTATGTTCATATTCCAAAACAACAACGAAGTAAGCTTGATCCCCCTGCAAGGAAGTGTATTTTTGTGGGTTATAAAGATTTTCATAAGGGATATAGATGTTATGATCCTCTTACAGACACCATGCATGTATCCCTTGATGTTTCTTTTCATGAATCTAAGCCTTACTACTCAAGGGGGGTATCAGAGTCTTCCTATCAGGGGGAGAGAACGTATGGAGGGAATTCCTGAAATTTATTTGAATTCGAAGAATTTGAAAAATTAAAAGCATTGGAGTCGAGATTTAGAGTCGGAGAAACCACAAACAACGAAGAGACGCAAGAGAAGAACAAAGAGACAGAAGCTGCTGACGCTGACACTAGCCCACGTGCTGACGCAGGTGCAGGCTCACGTGATGCCTAGCCGAGCCAGACGAGCCGCGTCAGAGGAGAGACACAGGCGCCATGTGTCGTGCAACTGGAGGAGGACGACGTCACATGTGTTGGACCACATCTAGAAGGCACTCTGAACTCACAACGTATCGTGCAACCACTAGTTGACACACCTTGTGCTGCAGATGGTGTCGGTAGAAACGAAACAAAGTCTTTACAGGGGGACCCTCACGACAAACCTATCAATTTAACTGCTGAGCCTTCAGATGTTGTCCCTGTAATTCCGAATTCTTCTGGGTCAGATAGTTTCCCTTTCTCTACACCATCAACCCAAGAATTTGTTGCGAATGTCCCTGCTTAGGTACCTTTAAATTCAAACAAGTTATATGGGGTAGATAATATTGTAACTAAGAAATCACAGAGGGTTACCAAGGGTATTCCAAAGAAACAATATGAACCAGACACCAAAGTCAAAGCTAAATATCTTATAGCTAATTACATGTCTAACCATAGGTTGGCTGGGTCACATGCTCTTGTCATTAATCAATTATCCAGTGTTTCTATTCCTAGTACTGTACATGATGCAATGACGGATCCCAAGTGGACTCAAGCGATGAACGAAGAACTAGCGGCATTACAGAAAAACTCGACTTGGGATATTGTGCCTAAACCAGCTGGGAAGAAGACCGTTGGATTTCGTTGGGTATTCATCATAAAGTTGAAAGCAGATGGGAGCATTGACAGGTATAAAGCACGGTTGGTTGCCAAGGGATACACCCAGCGGTATGGCATTGATTATGAAGAAACGTTTACGTCTGTAGCAAAGATCAACACTATTTGAATCTTGATTTCACTTGCAGCAACTAAAGATTGGCCTCTACGATAGTTTGATGTGAAGAATGCTTTCCTCAATGGAAACATGGAAGAATAGGTGTATATGGACATGCCCCCAGGAGCCAAATGTAGACCTTGCGATGTCGGAAAGGTTTGTAAGTTGAAGAAGTCTATGTATGGTTTGAAGCAGTCTCCTAGAGCTTGGTTTGGAAGATTCTCCAAATCAATGAAGACATTTGGTTATAGACAAAGCAACTCATATTACACTTTGTTCATCAAGCGTAATCAGGGTAAGATCACCGCCTTGATTGTGTATGTTGATGATATGATTGTTACAGGAGATGACCTAAAGGAGATGCAGGCTCTACAAAAGTATCTTTCAAAGGAGTTTGAGATGAAGGACAGTTGAAGTATTTTCTCGGAATTGAAGTTGCAAGGTCAAAGAATGGGATTTCTTTATCCCAGCGAAAGTATGTACTTGACTTGTTAGCTAAAACCGGAATGCTTAACTGCAAGCCTGTTGAGATACCAATTGAGATGAATCACAACCTTGCCATCTTTCCAAATCAAGTTCCAACTGATAAACGAAGGTACCAACGTCTAGTAGGGAGACTTATTTATCTTTCTCATACTAGACCTGATATTGCTTATGTTGTGAGTGTGGTTAGTCAATTTATGCATTGTCCCAGCAAAGAACATATGGATGCAGTGTATCGTATTCTGAAGTATCTTAAGATGACACCTGGAAAAAGGCTTGTTGTTTGAAAAGAAGGGTGAATTGGAAGTTGTAGGGTATACAGATGCTGATTGGGCTGGTGATAAGACTGACAGACGGTCTACATCTAGGTATTTTACATATATTGGAGGAAACCTTGTGACTTGACGTAATAAGAAATAAAAAGTCGTTGCAAGATCAAGTGCTGAAGCAGAGTTTCGAGGTATGTCACATGGAGTTTGTGAGATGCTATAGATTCGTAATGTATTGAAAGAATTGGGTTTTAAACTCAAGAAACCCATGGACTTGCATTGTGATAGCATGTCTGCAATTGAAATTGCTCATAATCCTGTTCAACATGACCAGACCAAACATGTGGAGGTAGATCGACATTTTATCAAAGAAAACTTGGACAAGAAAATAATATGTTTCTCTTTCGTGTATACAGAAGACCATTAGCAGATGTTCTTACGAAAGAAGTGTGAAGAAAAGTGTTTGACAACTCGATTGGCAAGTTGGGCATGATTGATATCTATGCACCAACTTGAGGGGGAGTGTAGAAATATTTACTTTCCTTGTATGTGTAGGTTAAATATTATGTATAGGTGTAGAAAATATTTCCATATTAGCACTACAATTGTATCTCTATATAAACCTCCTATATGGAGAAGAATATACATTGAAGCATACAAAATCATATTGAATCATTATTTTCTACTGTCTTAGCAGTTCCTCAGCAGTGTCACCCCAGTGTGTGGTACAGATTTCTTTTTTATTATATGTCACTTCAGTCTTGTATCATATACTTGTGCCTACTAATCATATTAATTACTAGAATTTTAGTTTTGATCCTCATTTGTTACAGAATCCTAAGCTCTAGTTTATGTAATACTTTGACCATGTTCGATAATTAAATTAATTATTCATTCCCATCCCCTTAAGAAGAATTCAGAATTTATTCAAAAAGAGAAACAAATTAGAATAAGATCTCGTATAATTTGTGGAATGGAAAGTTTGGGAAGAGAAACAAATTTTTGTTACTGGACATTGTCTAAGGGAGCTCTACGAATCAATTGCTAACGAGGGCTCAGCAGAACAAGTTTAGGCTCTAGCGTGACGAGCTGCTGACTCACGTGCTATTCAGCATGAGCTGGCTCAGGTGATTTTTGAGACCAATTCACTTCGTATGGTTCAACCAACCAAGCATAGCGTCATTTCTCATACTTCCCTTCAAGGACGTGTCTATGATAACTTTACCTTTAAACTCTTGTTCATGATTATCGTCAAGCCAATTTTGTAACTCACTTTTTAGCTAATTATGCACGCTGTAATTCTCAGAACGACATAATGTCATTTGGGATTCTATTCCGTCTTGCTTTATTTTGGATATACTTGAAAAAGAGTTTACGTTGTCAGCTAGCTTTAAATATATATATATATATATATATATATATATATATATATATATATATATATATATATATATATATAGCATTGAAATCAATATATCTAACGGAGCCTAGATCATCGTAACAACGTACGTAAATCATAAGCAAATAGCACCTATGAACAATTACGATGGCCTCTCTAGCTAATACCGTTGATGTTCCTGGAATTTGTCTGAACTTGGGTGGAAATCCAAGGTATTCCGTCGGCCATCATGACAAAGGCCTCAAATAGGATCATGGGATAGACTATTGATCCAGAAACTTGTTCAGAAATACTGTAATGAAAGGAACATAAGAGTTTGTTGCTAGGTACGTATTTGACCATATAGGATAGTTCAGTTCCTATAGAACCTGTCACTAAAATACCCCTAGAGAGGGATAGGGCTAAACGAAGTGAAAAGGGTGTTACAAGTTGATCAAACTGCAAACCGCCGTGGGGTGGCTAAGGTTTGGATTTCCCTTTTCATTAACGAACTTGTGTGACTTCAACATTCTATTAGGGTTTCGCTTGTTGATGTTATTCAAGTATAGTTCAAGTATGATCGGCTTCATGTATGACCGTTGCATGAAGCCGATTATATAATTATAAAAGTTAATAATTACACCGAAGAAAATAAACGTAAAACTCATGTTCGCTAATTATTCACTCAAATGGTATGTGAACTTACAAAACTATAGTATAGATAATGGGTGGGACTGAGTCTCCCAATAAGCTGTGTCCTTAAACGTCTATTCAAAAATAAAAAAAGCTTTAATTAGTTCTGTTAAACCATGTAATATGGTACGATAAATAGTTCGTGAGATTTCGAAAATATTGTAATAGTACAACAAATAATTGATGAGCAGTGCTTAGTGCTTACAATGATAAGACGATCATTAATATATGTTGGGGCCTTTGGAGAAAGCATACATAATTGTGGCCCTTGAATCATTTGGGTAAAGGTATGAGGTTAACATTTTTCTACTCTAAGGTAAACAATATAAGCGTTTAGGGTTATCTCAAATCAAGTCCTAAAAATGGTAACCCCCGTAGGTTCACATTTAAGTAATCAAGTCATATTTAACAAGTGTAAGCGCAAGTAGAGCATACGTTAACATATTATAGAATTTGATTATTTGAGTCAAGTATTTGAATACCAAAAAATGAGACTTTTTTTGGAAGAAAAATGGCAACTCTTTGAAAAACGATAATATTCATAACTGAGTGATGTGGAAACAACATTAAAATTTAAAATACAAAAATTAGTATGGGATATAAGGCATCCAAATTACAACTTATCAATGATACGTCTGACGCGATATCGCATCTAAATTTTTTTTTATATGTCTGTTGTGTTATATTAACAAGTAACGAATAGTATGACTGAACATGCATGCATATTTCATGTAAATCAAATAGTGTACAATCTTCAATCTATAAATATTACGGGATTTATGACCGACCAAACATACTCGACCTAAACGTAAATCCGGCCCCTACACAAAATATAAGACAATCTTCCACCAAAATTAACCAACAAATGGTGTGAACCAAATTTGGTTCGCATTGTTTGATGGTTAGTATTTGGTTCGCATTGTTTGATGGTTAGTATTTGGTTCGAAACGTTTGTTGGTGAATTTTGGTGCAAAAAGCTTAGGAACCAGAATTAGAAACATAAGATATACCCAAGGGAAGACTTGAAACAAGGCTAAAATAGAAACCGACACCAAGCTTGAGACCCACAGCTCAAGCCGAAACCCCCTAGCACAACGTAACTACCATCCACGATTAAGCTGACTAGCCAACCTTGCCGTAACTCGCCTACTCCACTGTGTTGCACAGCTCGAACTTCCCATCAAAAATTAAGATGTTCATAGTGGATCCGACTTAAAACATATATATATATATATATATATATCTCCAATGAGGATCTAATAATGAGGACCAAATGAAGAATTTCAAATGAACGGTTGGATGAGTGTTTTAAACTTTAATTGATATCTCCAAATCCAATGTGCATACATCCAACCGTTCATTTGAAAGGTTACTTATACTTAGTCCTCATTATATCTCGAAATCCAATGTGCATACATCCAACCGTTCATTTGAAATGTCATTTAATCTCCATTATAAGGTCATCAGTGGAACCTCTACCTGAATTGAAATGTAGCAAGTCCAAAACCTCAACATCATAAAACTTGCTTCATTAGGACCAGAGCAAACCAATGAAGCAAGGCAACATATCCGACCCATGATTCCGGCCCAAGTCTGCAGTCGCCACTAGCAACCATCTCACCACCAGCAAAATCGTCGTGCCGCCGACCCCGTTGTCGGATCCCAACCTAAGCCGGAACTCCGTCGCCGACCCCGCCACATCGCAACCCACCACCTTCAAACCCCATAACCATGAGACTCCTCCCTCTCCCTCAGTAACACACACCAACATAGATCCCCGATTCGACGGCAGTGGGAAGTCGGCGGGCTCCAAATGGAAATCACCCCAAAAACCTACGCCAAAAAAATAGATCTCATCATTAATGCCGGTTGCAAGATCTAGCCTAGTCACCCTTGCTTGTGCCGCCGCCTCCTTGCTCAGAAACCATGAAAGCTTGAAACCCCTCATCAACCTTTCTCAGATCAGACTTACTCCGTGAATGAAATCAAATAGGATACCTCGTCTGGTGCACTCCCGAGACCAGCGAGGCCAAAGGCCATTATAGATCCGGTCGCTGCTGAACGAGTGTTTTGGCAGAAGTGGAGGCTTAGGGTTTTTGGAGGCCTAATTGAGATGCTGGCCATAATATGTGAGTATATCAACCTATGTTTAATTATTGTGAAATGATGTTAAAACTAACAATAAGCGATAAATTAAAAATCAATTGACAATGTGTGGCGGATATCCTTTGATGACACATTGGAAAATGTCTTTGCCTTGATATTTTTTCTACGGAGGCAGACAAGTTAAGAATTGGAAAATGTCTTTGCCTTGATTTTTTCTACGGAGGCAAACAAGTTAAGAATTGAATCAATCAGACTAGATGGAAAAAAAAAATGAGATTGAAAAAGTTACGGCGGTTTAGAATCTGTGTTAAAATTTGATTTATTCTCATATTTTTACTAGTTAGCTGGGAGAAAATCATCGTTGCAATAAATGATGTCCTCGATCGTAAGAATACAAATTAAGTTGCAATTGGTTCTGATTTGTGGAACTAATCCAATTAATTCGTGGATTCTGTAAAAATGAGGATCGAAATTTACCGCAGTTCCAGTAAAATCCATGTGATGAAACGATTTATCCTCGTTATTCGTTATTTTGTCTATATATAGCTAGCTCTCTTGTGCTTATCTTTATAGATCAGCTGTGAAAGCAGACAAACCAAATAGCACATTCAAGACACACAAGTCTATGACATCCCATATTGCATCATTCTTGGGATTATCAAATACTACAAACCTCTCTCTCTCTCAAGTCTCAAACAGGGCGTACACTAATTATTTCAGAAAAGAAAGAAAGAAAGAAAAAAAGTGAATCATGTTTATGGATCACAAAGCCGTGTCGTTCACTCAACTCAACGCAGAAAATGTCAAAAAAAAAGACAGATCAAACCAACAACCGCTAAAATACGAGCACGGAAAAGAAACCATCAAACTCAGAGCTCGCTTAGCCTTTACTTAATTCTCATAATCACTTGATCGATCACACCCACCTCTCATCTACCCTAACAAAGCCTATCCCCCCCCCCCTCTCTCTCTCTCTCTCCTCGCAGATCATGCTTTTCAAATATATATTAAATCTCCTACTTTATCACACAGTCTCTATCGATCTCTCAACAGGAAGAAGATGATAGAATTTGAAACCAGAACTAATAGTCAAAGTCCACAAACGAATGTGATCCACAGACCAATCCTGTGTAGAAAGAAACTCGATCAAAGTGGTTGAATAATATATATTCGTAGAGATCGATATATCATGCATTCTGGGATCGATTCAGATCAATATCGTCCGGAGAATTCAATGGACCAGTGAATCCAGAACACCGTGTAATACAAATTTATAACACGGATCGAACTCAGCTAGCCCTCTGAATTTGAACAATACAAGGAAGCTAGATCACATATGTATATAAAAACTCGTGTAATAACAACGATATGGAAGAAATGAAAGAACCGTGTAATTGGGTTTTTTTATTTACATGGGCAGCTCCTCTTGTTGAACAAACCAGTTGATCCGAAAAAGGCCTCGACTTCGTCGCGATTGACGACCTCGAAGAATTGCAGCTCGGTGAGCTTCCTCTTGCAGGAGCCGGCAGCTCTTCTGGGCTTTCTGGGTGCCGGCGGGCAGGTGACGACTGCCGGGATTTTGCTGGCTTCCGACTTGGGGGTGCGGCAGCACTCGTCTTCGAGGACGGCGTCGTTTGTGGTGATGGAGTCTTGTGGTTGTGGTTGTTGAGGTTTGGGGGTTTGGATTTTGATGGAGGGCAGTGATCGCATGAGAGATGGAAGGTCTTGGCACAAGTCTAGACCCGTGGTGGCCATGGTGATCGATAATCGATATGTATGTATGGTTGTGTGTCTGTGATATGTTTGTAGAAGAAATATGAGATATGGAATTATGGATATGGGAGAGAGATATGGCAATGGAAGATGGAAGATGGAAGATGGAAGATGGAGATGGAGATGATGGCTGCAGAGATCGATATATGATATCGATGTGGTGTGTGTGGAATATTATGGAGGTGTCGATAGTGTTATATATAATCTGCGGTAAAGGCTCTAAATTCTCTCCTCACGGCAGGCAACGTGTCAAAGAGTGGGAAGGCGTGCATCGGAAGGTAATAGAGCTTAGAGAGAGAGTATGTGGCCATTGCTGCTGCTTCTTTATTCTATCTTCTTCTCTTTGGAAAATGACCTGTACTACGTTTCCTCTTCTGCGTCAATTCTACCATTCATTACTAGTTACACCCAACCAAATATGGCAAACTCCCCATTCCCTCTCTCTCTCTCTCTCAACAAATATCAAATTACTTCATCATCTTAATTTCCCATATGTATCACATACATTTGTATAGCATATGAATATTACCTTAAACAAGTAAAATACCTAAGATGTTGGTAATTAATTAAGGGAGTTGTATGTTACTAATATCGATCACGTAGCTAGATACGTCTCATCTTGCCCTTTCATAACGATTCAATTGCAAAAATTACCGTGACTCCGTAATTCAAGAATCTCGTGTAATTAAGAAGATGAATATAGGGTGTTTTTTGCTAGTAGGACAAGCGTATGTCCGAAGTCTAAACTGAACTCCCCATCTTAGTGATATATATGGTATTTCTTACTTGATTTCACAAAAGATCGACTTACCATTGAAGTTAGAAGTTAAAAGTGAAAAACATTAATTATATGCCCGGCCAGAACTTTCTACTTGTTGTAACTGGAAGATGATGAGTTGGGAGGATGTCGATTTAAGCCATAAAAAGGAATAAAGAGGGCAACAGATGAAGTAGCTGGCGAGCCAGCTAGATTAGAAAGGGGAATCATGAATTAGTTTTAGCTTTTATAAGCATTGGTGTAATGTCAATATCTTTCATTTCCCTCTTTAAGGGTAGGGACCTGCGATTTGGTGTTCCTTCCCATATGTGTTTATGACCATTATGGCAACGTTTTACTACCCTCCTAATTATGAATTGTAAGTTACGTACCTGAGCCAAGCACGGTAATTTTTCTAAGTGGGTAGAAAAATTAATTCGTTTAAATAAGAAATTAAAGAGGGAAAAGAAAGTAAATAATTTGCTTTTCTAATTATGGGATCATGGTTAACGTAAATCTTACGTTGGATACGAAAGGTGGTAAACTCTCTCTTCCACGCGCTGTTGATGAGCGTGTATCTACGCCCTCCCAAAGGTGTCCCCATGCTGATAGTTGATGACTCCTTTGTCCCATTAGCCGCCGTCAATGTATTCACCAAAAAAAAGAAGAATATTTCTCAATTTCCTATTATGAATATCCCAAATAAAATTTGAAATATAGAATATTAGATCTAGATCACATATATACCCATCATAGCTTTGTTTAAAACCATAACATTTTCAAACTCTGATAATTCTTTATTAATTAATTTGTCGATATACACACGGAGTTTTTTATTTTACTTTTTGTGGTTCATTGTAGCTAGTTTTATTAGAATATTTATTTTTGATCAAGAAGTTTTCAATTTTTAGTTTTATTTTATTTTTAAGAGAAGAGAACTTCTCGGAGTTTTTCATTCTTAACCATTTCTTATATATTTTGGGGGGATGTAAACTGCAAGTGAATAAAGGGTTGGCCATCTTGGTGCATAATTGTGATTTCTTTTTGTAAATTGCGAGGAAAATCATAAGAATGAAAGGTAAACTTCATTAATTGGAAATGAAATTAACCGGGGTACTGGTTTTCCTCTCAATTATTTGGATTCTTTTTCTCCATCGGTCTTTTTCTCAGAGTTTGGGACCATATAGAATAGATCACACAAAACATAATTTCCATCAGGTAATTGCCATATATATATATATATATATAAAATGCGAGACCCTGAAATTTGGTGGCAACTAGTAAAGTTCCATAATACAGTTTGGTGAAGCAAAAATACATATGTAATTCTTTCAGGTTCTTCATGCAGTACGTTTTCCTCTCATTCAAGTTGTGAAGTAGTAACTTATTACTACCAAATGAAGCGTTTTCACCCACCCACCCACCGACTAGGGCACGGTAAATCTTCTCATCATAGGGCAGAGTAAATAATAAGTTAATTTGGTGATCTCGGCCAATAATAGTGGTGCATGTTCTTGACACCCACGAAACATGCGCGTAGAGACAAACAAAATAGCTAAGGGAAACACCAAATCTTTCCCCTCACATTGTCTCTTACTAGTCTATCAAATCCCGCATAGGATACCCTTCTTCTCTTCTTTAGAGCCATGCACTGCATGTAGGAGCCTTCAAGAGAGACGCTTATCCTCCCATATCATATCTACCTTCCGCAATTAAAATATAATTCCCCCTCCAAAATTAAAAACGATATTCGAGACCGGATTACGATTACAACCAAATACCAAAACCAACCCCGTTATCACCATTGAATCTTTCCACGTGAACTGTCTCCCCCGGCCTCCCTGGCTGGCTCGATCATGCATGCTCCTCCCTCCCTCCCTGCTGCCTCCTCTGCTTGGTTTTCACCGTCAATCATTCAGCCGCTTATACGAACCTGATTCATATTCCGCCATGTTCTCCCCTCTTGTTTCTTTAGGGTTTCCATCGACCTTATTCATTGTCCCTTTGCTCTTTACGCCATTATAATATTTCACAAAACAAACTCCCTCCGCCGACGACTCGAGTCGAGCCGAACCGAGCCTAGCTCACTCCTCCGCCACCGTCAATGGCCTTGGACAACCGGGGGTTCGATCGTCTTGTTAGCCAGCTAGTACTTGTGTACAATTAAGTAACCCTGCATGCAGACAGTGTTGTTAATTTTATCGTTTTCAATACTACTGTGATGTATATATCTGTCGGTACTATCGATCTCACCCCTAGGTCTGGGTAACAGAAGTAATCAGAGCTTATATATATAAACTGATCGATATTATTCCTTTCAAGTTAAGTTATGTAAATAAGGATTATGAGGCTAAACCAGAGACAGGGTACAACATTCCAAATCTTGCCTCGATCGTCTCTATTCGATCTCCACTTTATTCCCCTTAACAAATGAGTTTACTGTTTCTCTTCCATCCTTTTCGATATTCTATACATCTCTTCACGCACGTACAGTACAGATAAAAAAGAAAAAAAGAGAAAAAGAAACGCAGATGATGATAAACCCGGATGAGATAGATCGAGGAAGGCAGACATGGACTAACAGTTCATAACTAATTACCAGCAATACTGTATTAGCTAGGGCTTCTCTGATTTTCTATGTTACGTTCTCTTTTAAATTAGTACTCTAGTGATAATGGAAGTCAAGTCAAGAAAGTGATGAGAGCACCCGAAATTGGACTAGTTTAATGTCTTTTGACTTGATTCGATCTATAAGTCGGATGGATTTTTTCATATCTTGCATATACACATGCTTAATTATGCATTTGCAGATCATACATATATACACCATCATATCATGGGGACAGCCACATCCATCATGCATACACCACATCCATCATGCATATACCATAAATATATACACATCATGCTTGCATGAACATCGCATATATAGATGCTTATTTTTATTCATGTATTTAATTGAACATTTGAAAAGACAACATGCAGTTGGAATTGCCCAAAATTGTTGGGAAAATACTATTTCTGAAGATTCTATGTTCTATTTTTCTTTTTCTTGGTGGATATAAAGATTGGTTGTTGTACTATATATAAAGAGGAGTTGTATCGTTTCTTGTCTTAGAGTTTATACCCGGAGCTCGAGCGCAGCAGCTTTCCCAGCTAGCTTTGCTTCTCCGACCTTTTCTCCTGAATGGAGAATGTGTGAGAAATCGTTTCGGTGTAAACTGTAAACGCCCCCTTTTCTCTTTCGTTTGCCATCTGTGTTCGGCTCTATATCTTTGCTTATCCATATGAATTCTTTATCAGACCAATGATTCGATCTTCTGCTTGTCGCTTTGGCTTTTATGTATGCAGATTGATTGATCACTGGTATCACTACTAGCTAGCAATTTCTCCATGGCACTCATTGATTATAGCATCAGTAACCAAAACCAATCGCAAAAGCATCACTTCTTGCAACCTGCATTGTTTTCAGGTGGACTACCACCTGCCCAACTGTGCAACTAAACGGGGTTTTAACTTTCAAAAAACAAAAAAAAACGGGGTTTTAAGGTCAAACCGTTATCTTGTGTTGACCAGATGTTATTAATTAGTTCAAACGAAGTAGATCAGCTAAAAAATATCTGCTCAAGCCTCATAGGCATTTATAAATCAGTGATCGAGTTCGTTCTGTTTCGATCAGGCAAAGAAAACGAAGGAAGATCTGAAGGAGGTGACCAGTACCAAGGTTTACTTCCATGTTGAAATTTCTGGGTGTCTGCCGGTATGGGTTTGCTTAATTAGATATGTTACTCTTATTCAATGTTATTTAGCAGGTTCTCTGCTAGTGTAATCTCAATATTGATTTTGGAATGTTACAACCTCAAATATTATGCTGGAAGTATAATAAAATCAAGAATTTAAATAAATGAGAACAATCTAATATGTGGATTATTGCTTTCGAGTTCACATATAGATGAGGAACTGCAACTTGAGACAAATTTCCTTTGAGTATTAAATTCAAGTTTGGTTTTAACAAAGAAGACATGATTTTGTTAAGCTGATCATTTGGCAAATTAAGAAGACCTGATTTGGAAGGAGGGTCCGAGCACTTCGCGCATGCGGACTACAACAATATCGAGCATTAGTGACTGATAGAGTGGTCACAAAAACTAACCATTTTGGTCACTGATTGTGTTTAGTGACCAAAAAAGGTCACTATAGGTCCGTCACTAATTCTCAATAGTGAGCACTTACAATACTTGGTCACTAAAATCAAAACTTTTAATGACCACTAAAATCTGGACACTGATAGTGTTAGCATTAATTAGTGACCCACGGAATTGATCACTAAATGGATAAAATTTGGTCACTGAAAGACATTATTGGTCACTAAACCTCAATCATATACACATTAGTTACCACATCGACAGGCCACTAAAACATTGATCATTGAAAAAAAAATATAAACCTGCAGATAAAAGCCTTTTTAGGCCTTCTATTTATCTATCTCAGATACAACTGAACATATGTAAATTATAATAATGAATACTCACAAGCTTGTGAAATACAAAAAAGAGCCTTGAACAATAAATGCATGTACACATCAGAAATCCAGAAAATGTAAGAACAAAATGTAACTATGTTGCCTAGGCATAACTTAATGAACAACCAAGAACAAAATGTAAGAATCCAATCGTCTTGCCTCATGCTCGATGTAATTAACAAGTGTGCCTCAAACATACAACTTAAAAGCATCTGTCATGAAAATATACTTATTTTGTTACCTAGATGAATCAAAAGTACACTGCTGTTTGGAGATATATGAACTTCCAACTCAAGGAAATGGTTCATTGAAAATTCACTTCAACGTATATCAATGTTTACATGAAAAGTAGAATTAGGCAGTCATCTCAAGCAAGTTGAAAACTCTGTTGAAATTAAAAGAGGTTATGATTACTGCTATTTTACACTCAAGCTTGAGCTCTTCTTATTGATCAAACTAGTTCATCAATCAAGTTTTCCATACATAATTCATATGATGATATAAAATTTATGTAATTCAAAGTGTAAAATTAGAACAGTACTAGGAGGAAGTACATACCTGTTGTTAGTCCATCTTCAACTATAGAGCTGCTTAATATCTTATATTGCTCATAGAAAGACTCCACCTGCCAGATTCAAAAGAACAATCAAATCTATATACCTAGACTAGTATATATAGAAATGCTAATCTCAGCTGTAAATTAATTCATTTAACGTCATTTCCAATTCCTGGTTGGATACTACTGAGTACTGACATCTTCAGGAGTCCCACATATGACCAAATAAGTTTATAATATTGAAGATACATCCCATACAACAAGACCAAAGGGGGGAAAAATGTAGTAATCTTGATCAGCAAAGTTTGCCCAGGATAAGAAAATATAGTAAAACTAAGACACAGAACCGATATCAAATGTGTACTGGTACTTATCAAGTCCACTTAAATCCAATGAATTCAACTATTAAGCACACTATCAATCCCTATTATGATACCAAAACAAAGAAACAAGTATTTATACTTTTCTCAAAGAGAAAAAACATACCCATGAATATAACCAAAAAAAATTATATAAAAAAGTAAAGCTCAGATTCATGTTTTGGTGGATACCTTAGATTCCAATGATTATGAACATCATTCAGCATACTGTGAGTTAAACCATACATTTGGAAAATACAGCTTACCAAGTGTAAGCAATTAGATTGAGCCAAGTCTAGAAGACAACCACATCGAGAGGTCTTCCAACCAGCAATATGTAATTTAAGGTATGCTTGACCCTGAATTTGAAAAAAGAAGAAGGAATAAATGCCTCAAAATACAGAAATTCCAGATGACCAAGTTACCATCAGAAAATCATATCCCACCCATTGCTCTTTTTCAATAAGTTAAGAAATAGATGTACACATCATAAGTGACATTTCTCTTTATCTTATAAAACCATTTGATCAGGAATAACAATGAGTTAATTTAAGCATCCATGACCACAATGAGGTAAACCAATCCACTCAAGGCCTGAAATATACTCATGCACTTAAATGAAGTCAGCACTAACTGATTAGCAATGTTATAAATATCTGATTCAGCATGTTTGAATCATTGTACGTTGACAGCAGACATTTCTAGAAAGGCTAGACCAGAATAAGATGATGTATGGAGGTAGTCCTTGTTATCTAAGCTAGGACTTGTTAACTTTATACGAGCAACCACCAATACTATTGGGAAAATAATATAATGGAAGTAACAACTCAAAACCACACAAAGGATAAATATGCAAAGATGTAAAAGATAGAGGAAAGGGAACACCGGATATAACGTGGTTCGGCGATGTGCCTACGTCCACGGAGCAGCAATAACAAGAACTTCCACTATGAAATAATAGGTACACGAGATACACAACTTCAAGAACAGTACTTGAAGGAAACCCTCTCTCACACTTGTTTTGCTATCAACTGCTCTACACTCTCAACTTGGAGTGGACACTCTTCTCTACTTGGAAGATGAATGTTTCTCTCTTGGAAGAAATGCTTGAGATGGATGAGATGCTTGGAATGAGCAAATGACTCTCCTTTTATAGGCTAAGGAGGAACCATCTAGACCTCTCATTAGTGCTCTCCCAATAAATGGTACTTCATGAATCTTCATGTAACTCATGCCTTGACTATAACTCCAAAACCATCCATGTAACCTTGTGTAACTCATGTAACCTTTGTGTAACTCATGTAACTTATGTAACTCATGAAACCTTTCATATTATTTTCATTACTATTTTATTTATTTTGGTCTGGATATTATAACAATCTCCCCCTCTAGACCAACCCAGGGACATACGCGGCAAGACTTCTACTTGAAGTCCATCCTAGCGGACTTGCTGCAATACTCCAACTTCTGTTGTGGCACAACCTTAGTCAACATATCTGAAGTATTCTTGTTGGTGTGAATTTTCCTCAACTGCAAAAGCTTCTTTGACACTATATCTCGTATCCAATGATAACGTAGATCAATGTGCTTAGTGTGAGGGTGATAAACTGAATTTTTACTCAAGTGAATTGCACTCTGACAATCACAATGCACCATATACCTTTCTTGCTTCACACCCAACTCCTAAATAAACTTTTATAGCCATATCATTTCCTTGCCTGCTTCATTTGCCGCTATGTACTAGGACTCAGTGGTGGATAAGGCAACACACTTCTGTAACTTAGACTGCCATGATACAGCTCCCCCACAAAATGTAAATAAGTACCCAGAAGTGGACTTTCTGTTATCAAGGTCCCCAGCTAAATCTGTATCTGTGAAACCCTCCAAAACGGGTTCGGATCCACCAAAAGACAAGCACAACTTTGAGGTGCCCCTCAAATATTTGAGTATCCACTTAACAGCTTCTCAATGCTCTCTGCCAGGGTTAGATAAATATCTACTAACAACTCCAACTGCATAAGCAATATCTGGACGAGTACATACCATGGCATACATAAGACTAGCAACAGCTGATGAGTAAGGGATACCTGCCATCTTGTCTTTCTCCTCTTGTGTAGTTGGGCATAATAATCTGCTTAACTTGAAGTGATTACCTAGAGGTGAGCCCATTGACTTGGCTTCTTTCATGTTGAACCTTTCAAGCACCCGTTCAACATACCTCTCATGTGACAACCATAATTTATTTGCCTTCTTGTCACGGGTAATCTCCATGCCCAAAATTTGCTTAGCTGGACCTAAGTCTTTCATATCAAAAGACTTTGATAAATCTGCCTTCAACTTGTGGATCATAGAAACGTCTTGCCCCACTATCAACATATCATCAACATAAAGCAACAAAATTATAAATTTACCTCCAGTGAACCGTTGAATGTACACACATGGGTCTGCATCAGTTCTTTTGTATCCATGACCCACCATGAATGAGTCAAACTTCTTGTACCATTGTCTTGGCGCTTGCTTCAGCCCATACAAACTTTTCTTTAGCTTGCAAACCATGTGCTCCTTGACCTCGACCTCAAAACCTTCCGGTTGCTCCATGTATATTTCTTCCTCCAAATCACCATGTAGGAATGACGTTTTTACATCTAACTGCTCCACCTCAAGATCCATGCTAGCTGTCATGCCCAAAATAACTTTGATAGATGTCATTTTGACAACTGGTGAGAAGATCTCATCAAAATCTACTCCTTCTTTCTGCCCGAAACCTTTGACAACCAAGCGAGCCTTGAACTTTGTCAATTGTTCATTCTCGTCCCTCTTTAACTTAATCACCCATTTGTTTTTTAGTGCTTTTCTGCCTTTAGGAAGCTCCACCAACTCGTAGGTGCCATTTTTCAACAAGGACTCCATCTCAAACTTCATAGCTAATATCCACTTGTCGCCGTCTGCATGAGTCTTCGCCTCCTCAAAGCATTCAGGCTCTCCATCACCAGTCAACAGAATGTATTTGGAATATGGATTATCTCCATTACTAGTGAGCAAAATATATTGAGAAGAAGGATACTTGGTACTTGGCTTTAGCCCCCTATGAGATCTTCGAACTGGTGCTTGGGCATTTTCTTGTTGCTGCTCTTGATTAGGCTCTTCCTGATTAGGCTCCCAATGATCATGATCGTCCTGAACCTGATTCTCTTGGTCATCATTTGCAGCACCTGCAGCTTCTGGTTCTGCCGTATTAGGAACGTCTTCATTAACCATTTCTTGAGGTTTGTTAGAATCTTCTTGGAGCGGAGACGAGTCATAAGTGAGACGCTTTGCATTTTCTAGTATGTTCTTGTCAAAATTTGAAACAGTCTGATCCTCATGGAACACCACATCTCTGCTTTTGAATAACTTCTTGGTTATTGGATTCCACAACCGGTAGCCCATCTCTTCATTACCGTACCCAAGAAAGATGCACGGCACGACCTTGTCATCGAGCTTCGATCTTTTCTCCTTTGGAACATGTGCAAATGCTTTGCACCCAAATACCTTCAAGTGAGAATATGAAGCGCTTCTACCGGTCCACACACTCTCTGGAGTCTCCAAGCCCAACGGTACATATGGTATTCGGTTGATGAGGTAACATGCGGTTGTCACTGCTGCGCCCCAAAACTCTTTCGCCAGGTTAGCTGTCTTTAGCATGCTTCTCACTTTCTCCAAGATGGTGCTGTTCATCCTCTCTGTTACACCATTATGTTGTGGGGTGCCAGGAACTGTCTTTATGTGTCTAATGCCATGCTTCGAACAATAACCTCTAAACTCGTTCGAAGTGTACTCTCCACCATTATCATTGCGGAGACACTTGAGGGTTCGTCCCGTCTCCCTCTCAACCATGGCATGGAACTCCTTGAAGGTTTGGAACACCTGGTCTTTTTATTTCAACATATACACCCAAACCTTTCGTGAATCATCATCAATAAAAGTGATAAAATATTTGCTATGACCTAGTGAATCAACTTCCATAGGACCACATACATCCGAGTGTACTAGATCTAAAACATTCTCTTTCTTTGTAAATATATTAGCAAAACTAACCTTATATTGCTTACCAAATAAACAATGATCACAAGATTCAAGTGAGGTACCTTTGGGAAAGGGAATAAGAGACTTTTTTGCTAGAACTTGCAATCCCTTCTCACTTACGTGGCCTAACCGCTTGTGCCATAGACTTGGAGAAGAGTCATCCATGACATTCAACTCCCCTTTGCATATCTTGCCATATATCTTGTAAAGGGTGCAACACAACTTCCCTATAGCCACCACTAGTGATCCTCTGGTAAGCCTCCACTTTTGATCTCCTCCGTGATGATGAAAACCTTCTCGATCAAGCACGCCGGTTGACATCAAATTGAGACGTAGGCCCAGAACATGTCGAACATCTTTCAACATCAACTTGTTGCCCAAATCGGTCTCAAAGCATACATCTCCAATTCCTGCAATCTTGGAGTAGCCTTCATTGCCCATCTTTACAATCTCAAATTTACCACCTTTGTATGTCGAGAAAAACTCCTTATTTGGAGTGGCATGGAAAGAGGCTCCAGAATCAACGACCCATGCAACACTAGGAGTATCGTCAGCATATAGGCATTCTTCTTCAAGACAAATGAACTCATACACATCATTGCACACAGTAGCGGTTGTGTTCTTTGTGTCATCCTTCGGTTGATACTGTGCGCACGAGCAGCCGTCGAAAGTCAGAAGCAAGGTTCTAAAAGTCGGCGCCTAAGCGCTGGGAAGAGCAAGGCCGTTTCGATTATGGCCTAATCGGAGCTTTTGGGCAGAAGGAAGAAAATCGGCTGCCTAGACGGCTTCGACGGCGCCTGGGCAGACTGGGCGGTGCCTAGGCGGCTCTGATTACGACCACCTTATTTTTTTAATCTCCACAATTCAAAATCAACCTACACATCGTCTCTACTATCTCTATTTCTCTTCGATACGACCGCCGCATCGTCGCCTCTCCTCTCTCCGACACGGCTTGGTAAAGATCTGGGTTTCTAAAGAAAATAATGGAGAAGAAGGATTCCAGATCTGAGTTTCGAAAGAAAAGAATAGAGAAAAAGGATTCCATATCTGGGTTTCTAAAGAAGTGAAAAGAGAAGGATCATGCGAACCTGTAGACGATGAGAGAAAACTATGGTGATGCTGCAGATTAGAAGAAAGAGATTTGAAGAATATTGCCAACCCAAATTGCATAACTCAACAACATGGTGGTTTGTCTTTTCCGTTTCTTATTCTTAGAAAAAATGAGGTCTAGAAGTGGGAGTTCCCTAGACGTAGAGTCAAGTTTGACCAAAGGTATTCTTAGTCTCTTAAATATGTGATGGATAAGAGGAAAATAAATTGTTAGACCCACATATAAGTATTTTTAAACATTATATCACCTTTGATATATTTATTTATATAATTATTTGTTATTAAAAATAAAAAAAATAAAAAAATACAAATCTGATTAATCCCCGATTAATCTTTTGGGCGTTGTCCGCCCAACTAGCGCCCAGCGTTTTTTAAAACCTTGGTCAGAAGAGACCTCGTCGAGACGCCATTCCCTGTCACAACACATGGCTCTGGTCGTCTCCACCATCGCCACCAACCTCCATGCAGTTCTCGGACAGAGCTCCAGAGTATCGTGGATGTCTTGGTCCAGCCATGCTTGACGGTGACGGACAATCCCAGCCGTCCCCATTGTGGTATATACCGCCGCAACGGCAACTCCCCAAATTCAGATTCAAATCCTTTCAGGCGTGCCCGAGATGGACGGATCTGACAAACCTTCGTCGTCATCCCCGCCCAAAGAGGCAGTCAAATCTCCTTCGTCCTCCATAGCGAGCTGCCATGGAAAGGAGAGAAAAAGGTCGTCGCCGGCAAAGCAAGCTCCATCTTGTTGGGCAACACGATTTGAGATGTGCCTAGGTATCGCCTCCGAGGTTGGCGCCGAATAGAGGCTCCATTGTTGGAGGACGAAAGTGCAGAGATGCCATGAACGACGCTCTCCCAACCCTAGCAGAGCGCTAGGCATGCTATTTTTCGTGTTATGAGAGTGATTATGAGGTAGCTAATATGGCTAATTATTAAACCAAATATATGCTCATAACTGTATGCTCTCAACTATCCTCTCGGGAATGCAGACTAACAAGGTTAGAGAGGAGACCGGACGGATCTGGTCATTTCCAATCCGACGCTCAAGTCAGACTTCATAGCACATAGTATGAGGAGTAAAGTGAATGAGTTAGTTATCCAAAACATCATGACCTAATTAATTTAGTTCAAAGATGACCAATTTAAAGCAATGGGGATATTTTTCCAAGTTGTGTCTAAGACCATGTATGTTTAGACTTTAGACAGAAAATAATAGGTACATATAAGTATTTAAGTTTTGTGGCAGGTAGAACATCATTGTTTGCAGAAGATTGGGTTGCGTTCTGTAACGTTTTACAAAACCATAAAATCAGACTTCGTATTTTTAGAATCTAAAATATACATAAATTAGGGTTGGGCATAAAAAAAAAAACCGAAATCCCGATCTCGTCCCGAAAATTGACGAGATGGGACGAGATTTAAATCTAAAAACACCGAACTCGTCCTGTCCCGTTATATGAAACACATGATGGGCCGCGGGACTGATAATTTAAGTCTTGTAGGCCCGTCCCGTGTATAATTCGACATAATATCCCGTTGCTGAACATGTTGCTACACCCATGTATAAGTCTCATCCCATGTTTGCAGAACATGTCAATTTCAATTGATCACTACTCACTAGTTTCAGGGTGCAAGAGCTAATTCACATATTATATACAAATCGGAAAATTCTGCCTTGCAGCGCTGCATCTGCATGCTATGCAGCTTGCTTTCGAGACCAAAAATTTCAAAACAGAACACCCACCCCCACCTGCAAATCACGTGCGCACAACTCCTATTGGATGATGTATGACATACTTACAACACTGCACAATAGACATTCCCATACAAATCAAGCAGAACATGTCAATTTTAATTGGTCACTACTCACTAATTTCAGGGTGGAGAGCTAATTCACATATTATATACAAGTCAAGCCAACACGGGCTCCTCCATAAGTCCATAACTTAACTCTTAGCATAATCTTTTGCATTATCTATGATCACATCAGGTGCAAAATGGCACTTTGGTTGGTACGTCAAGGAAGTAACTTTTCATCTTAATGACCTGGCATTGAAGCAGGAGGTTCGGAGAGGTATTGAGAGCTTCTAAGTTCTCAAATTCTGCTGAACTTTCCTCTTCATCTTCTGTAGATAATCTCTCCCCCAGTATTGCATTAATTTCATCTTGGTAAGCATTAGTTTACTCAGTATCATCTTATAGCTTTTGAACATCCTCAAGCTTGATCTCACTTTGTATAGCTTTAATTGCATTATTACCAGCCTTCAAACTCTCAAACACAACTTTCTGCTTGCTTGATAGTTCAATATCTTGCAATTGTTGCTCAATAGGCTAGTTTGCCTTTTGCTTCTTTATGCAGCTGAAACTCTGGAGCTGGTTATGTTTTTGTCTAATATAACCAATTTCAAGCAAAGTGGATACTTGTCCTTAGCGTGTCCAAGACCTTGATTGTTGGACAACAGAGAAAAAGTACATTACAGTAATCTAGTTTCTTGGAAGGTGGAGCAACATGGTGCAGAAGATTAGTAGTGCTTTGAAGATAAAATGTAATATCAATGACTTTGATACTGTTAGTAAATTTATGTCTTTTCTTAAGATCACTTTGTCCAATCTAATACTTCTTTGAAGTGTAGACATCACATAAGAATCAAGCGTGGCATTATTGAGTCTGATTGCACTTGCTCGAAGAGCAAAAACAATAAGCTGTAGGCTGACTACATTTTAGATGACGAAGCATGATCATCTGTAACAAACAATGCATTTTGGGATAGAGATCAACATGTACAGGTGCTGTGTTGCTTTATTTCAGAATTGTTGTGTAGACTTCGGACTTGACTGCACTGCCAACAGAAAGAGAGTTTTTTTTTGTGGTTCTTGGCATGGCGCTTCTTACACTAGAGTACTGGACCATTTGAATCAGATTCATGGCTTCGATACTGAGACCTTTGTTTTTTTTTTTTTTTTTTTCTGTTCTTTGGGTAATTAGTGATCTACAGATTGCAGCCTCGCTTCCCAGTACCGGGTCTTTTATTTCGGTATGAAAACTTTGGTTTTTTTCACTGCTATAGATGATAGTTTACTGATTGAAATGAGCATTCTGAAAACTCCAATCACATTACTTTGAGCATTACCAGAAGAAGAAAAAAAATTACCAAGTTGTGAACACTAATTAATCATACCATTGAAAGATTCAAGTCCCACTGAACAAATTTCCTCTAAAATATGAATCTCGAGTTAACTTGGCAAACTTGAAAACAATGTAATACACCTTGGAATAGTTCCACTAGGTAACGTTTGCTGGTCTTGAAGCTCTTCCTTTGGTCACTTGCATATGGGAACTTCAATCATATGTCAGATGTAGGTGATAGAAGGTATAGCTATGTTGATCTTATAATGGTACAAGTACCATAAGGTTTACATAGTAGAATATGTCTTCTGCACCAACTTTAGTTATAATCGATATGTTGAATAAATCTCACCCTTGAATCCTCCCCCGCAATACTGATAAAAGAAGAAAGGATCTGGTTTCCCTCCTAACTTAGCTAGGCCCCCCTAACCACTGTACTGTATGCACCTAGATGATAAGCTCTTACGGGTGTTAACTCTAAAGGATCTGGTTTTCATTGCTTTTCAGCCACTTATTCTCAAAAATAAGCATAAGCCAGCTTTTCTGAAAAGCCCAGCTGCACCGATCACAGCCGATATTATGGTAACATGCTGTCATTAAGATTTGGGTAACTAAAATGTGGTATTTCTTGGCAAGTTATGGGAATTAAGCGACTCAGTTGTACAAGAAAATATGAGGTTAGCCATGCAAGTATGGAAAAGAAGATAATGATGATCTAATAAAACTGAAATCACAAATAAACCTGGCAGGTACATAAATTGTTCACTCAGCAATAGAAGTACACTCAAACCTCATTCCGACCAAAACTTCACAAAGGCGTCTATATACTCTTTAAGTACAGCCCAGAAAGGTTTGCCTTCCCGTTTTTCAGACTTTTTAGGCCCCCTTTGCCACGATTCGCTGTCCAAAGAAACCATTCATATACATATTAGGATCCTAGACAACGCTCTTAAATCACTAGATTCTGTATCAGAACTAGCACCGAAATTGCTTATAAGGATTGACAGGATATACTTACAGATTAATCCTGTCTAAAGTGGGGTTGTTTCCTTTTTGCAAGCCTACAGTAGAGTGCACAACGACTTCATCTTCATTCACAAACACCTCTTTGGTTTGTGGCAGGCCGTTGAGAACGCTGGTACCAATACCATTAAGATTTTTTGTATCTGGAGCTTTTCTTGTCTGCAAATATAAATTGACAATACTTTGAATCTGAGGTTTTTACTCCTACATGCTCTGAACATGATTAACTGAGTTCTACACACTATGGTTACAATGGAGAGGACAAGATGCCTAATGATCCATCCACAGTACTATCTAGTATCTACAACATAGACCAACAACATCACTAGTATTACTCTGATCGAAAAAAGATTATGGTTATATGATGGTAAAAATAGATAGCTCTAAACACACCAGCCATGCAGTCCAAGATATCCATTAACTGTATAGGGATCACCTTGCTTCATATTATACTTTAGTTGTGAGAGGTTTCGGAGGAAAGGATGTGGTTCTGGGAAGATGTGCTATAAATGGGCTGTTTCTGGGTTGTGTGGATTGTAACAAGAGGATCTTGATATTGCTGAGGTGAGATGGTGGATCACATATGGGAGGCGGTCTGTTTTTCGGATTTTTTGTGGGAATCTACTTCAGCAGGGTTCAGGAATTTCTCTTTTATTACTATCCACTAACTTTTGTTGTTTAGTTTTCTGATGTGCTATTTGATGTGTCTATACATTTATTTGAATGGTGGACTAGAAAAGAATGCACAAAACTGAGAATATATAACCCTGACCCGTCTAAGTACAATTGGTATTTGAGAGCAAACAATGAAAGTTCCAGAATTTCAAAATGAAAAATACCTTAGCTCCAGCAGTCCCTTCAATTTGTTCAAAGCTCTCAGATATCGGAACGTCATTTCCGGGTGCTTTGACCTTAGGGTCTGTGCTTCCATTTTCATATATAACATTTCCTTCAACGGTTGAGCAATTTGAGCTCTCCAGGGACAGATCACTGACAATTTCTAATGCTTCCTCATTCACCGAGGTGGATTTGTTTCCAACCAAGGAGCTTTTCATTGCTACTTTATCATCGACCAAGCTCTTCATGGAACGTATTGTATCCGATGGCAAACTATCAACACCAGTGGCCGACCCCATCCCCTTGGTTCCTTTATCCTCAGCAGACAAAATAAAATTTCTTACTTCTACCTTTCCATCCAAGCTCTCAGTAGTCCTAGTAACAGGTGGTAAGGGGAATGTCTCAACTATTACATCTGCTTCTATGGAGGTCACTCTAGACCTAGATGTTCCCCAAACTTCCTCAACATTCTTCTCTACTTCCAAAGGCTCACTTACTTTATCCTCCGCACATGTCAGTTCCTCAGTTTGTTTGTATTTCTGATCAACCTGACTACCATTGTCAAACATCTGATATTCTGGACCAATACAATTCCCATCAGAAACTACAGATTCTTCACCTACCTTATTCTCTGTTTCCACTGATACATTTACTTGCAACTCTGTATCCTCCGTTTCTTTGCCATTCACTTCTACTGCAGTGCCATGCACGGCTCGGCCATGGCTGAAAATCTGATGCTTAAGAGTAAACAAATGCCCATCAGAAGCCAAAACCATTTCTTGCACTGTACCTCGTTGTTGATTGTTGGCAAACTGAGAATCATTTGATCCTTCTGACAAAGCATCTTGAGGTTCTGCAGCAATCGAACCAAGTGGATTATGTTCCAAGAACTGATCAATGGTCTGATCCTCAGCAATGACCTTAGCAGGACCCAGCACTCTATTTTCTTGGATTACATCTCGGACAATTTCTCGTACTGTATAGAAAGACCCACCAACTTCCTTGTGGGTCAGATTAAGCGATGGAAAACTCCCATTGTGTAGATTCTGATACCTGTAAGCAACATCAAAACATAGGAGTCATTTTTTACATAAGACTTGAAGCCAAATAATCCCTCCAACTTCTTTGTGTTTTTTTTTTTTTCTTTTCGCCATATGTCGACAGCGACAATCTTACTATATCTGCCTAACCAAAATGGCCATGCTAAACGCAGTAAAAGTACAGTACACTACAAATATTATTTCTAAACAACAAAAGTGTAAAATATCAGCTTCGGTTAATCGAACTGAAATTAGAAAGTGAAGGAAAATAAATGTCTTTATAGAGTGCTGAAACAGGAAATTACTTTCGTTACATAAAATGAAAGATCAAAGCACCATATGACGTTCCATTTGGTGGACAGCTAAACACTAAGAAGCAATACCTTTAGAGTAAAGCCTAGATATAATAATATAGCTATATATGGTTCTCGATCATCTTATGTATTTCAGAAGTGCCAAACCATCCAGCCATAACATGACCAAATCATAATTTAATTAACATATTAAGAAGTCCCATGCAGAAATTTGTTTAAAACAGGGAAGATCTAGAAAGCAAAACACTGTAAAAGTAAACTAGAAATAAAAAATCCATACACAAAAGTATCCTGCCCATGAACACGATAATTTTTCATTTTGAATATAAAATAACAGTTACAGTACAATTCTTTTGAAAGTAAGTTAACAATACTAACAACTCTGAAAAAAAAATGAATAAATAAATATATGATGTTCTTACTTTTTAATGAAGGCTACAACCATTTCTTTCCTCTCCTCCTTTGAACGCCGAATTCGGGACTTCCTTCCTTCAGATTCATTGTTTTTAGCTAGGGCAAACGTTTGCCCAACCCAGCCACCCTTTATAGCATGCATTGCATTCAAAAAGCTTGCCACCTTTATGAAAATGAAACCTACAAATAAGAGAATCCCGGTCAAATTGTTTTTCAGAAATTCCACAGTAAGCAAAAACATAGAAGAGAAGTCACAATCAATAATACATGGGAGAAATGACACAAACATATTCAGAAACTCTATGGGTAGTTTGGGACGTGAAATGATGTCCACATAATTATCAGAGCAGAAACTGCACCAATATTTAAATCACAATCACAATCAGCATCCAACATTTCGACATTCAAAAGGTCCTATCATCACTAATATCTGTTGCAATCTTAGTAATACTCTGAACTTAAGTGATCTCCAGTGCTGGTTAGAACATTAAAATCAATGCGAGCTACACGAACTCAATAAGTAAGGATAGATCAGTGAAGCTAATACTAAACATAAACCGCAAACCAAAATGAAAAATTCAATATAGGCATCCCCAATCCTATATCGCAAAAAATAGAGCGTCACAACTCTCCACAACAATCGCCACGGCCCATGACTTAATCTACCTTCTTTTCGTCATTTCTCAGAGTATACCACCTTAAACTACTAAGCACAGGAAGATTATATGAATTTGAATAGTGCTTCAGAGATTTCAAAAATAAAATATTAAAAATAAAAAATTTCTTAATCCAAATTAAAAATGTATATGCTTTGAAATTTTGCTAATGCAGACTCTCACAACCCAGAGAATGAAACCGGTGACATAAAAAATAAAAAAAAAACAGAACAATTCGCAACAAAAGGTTTATGGGTACAAGGGTTCCAAATTTGAACAATCGTAAACATCTAAAGAGTCAAAATCTAGGAGCAACCCACATAACAATATAGCGAAAATTCGACAACCAAGAAGTGGGTTTCAGAGAAATGAAGAATCTAAAGCTACCAATAAGAGTGTATAGGCTGAAACAAACAAGGGTTTCATACAGAGGCACAAGAAACGATAGAAGAAAGAATGAAGCTTGAGAAGGATTACCTGAAGAGACTCAAGAGAGAGTGAGGATTTTGGGTTCTGGGGTTTTGGAAAACCCTACTGCTGCTGCTACTAGACACTCGCACTGAGAGTGAGAGAGGCGACCCAAATGAACTATGTACTAGGGAAATGAACCTGTCGTTTGTTTTCGTTCGTCTCAGACTTGTTTTAGACTACGGTCGTTCTGTTTTGTATTACCTGTCAAATTTGCCTCACGTCTACGCTGTAAATTACATTGTATCATAGTGTCCCGTCCCACCGTAATTTCCTTTTCGAGAGAGTCAAATTTCGTTGCAGACACCAAGTTGGTTCCGCATGCTATGCCCCTTGTTACACAAAATGCTCTTCGTTTTGACTCCTTATTTTGTGGCTGTAATCGTGGTTTTAGTTGTAGTTCTTTATCAAACTGAAGTTGAATCACAAATTTCATGGCACATTGCTTTCCTAATAGTTGTTTCTCCCTAAATGCCATTGTGCTGGTGCTGGGTCGACTGTGTATCAAAGTTGTAATATCTTTTTTATACTGGAAATGCTTGCCGTTAGTTCTCGTTATTGAATTGAAATAAAAACCGAATTGAAATTAAACCCGGCACAATCTTTTCAGTTGAACATTTCACCACCACATCTACCAACATGTTTTTTCCTCTATCAATTTAGCTCTCCAGTGCCACACTTCTTCTGGATTCCGCATTGTTGTTTGTTTCCACGGCAAAAAAAATGGTATACCAGTACTCAAATTAGAACCATATGATCGTTACAAAGTATGGCCTAAGGAGGACCCTATTACCAAATCATAAATTCAATGTAAAGGAAAACGGCTTCTGCACGAGAAAATGAAGAGAACTGTTAAATTTTTCTGTAGTCCACATCCAACTAGTAGGACCAAAGTAATTTGTCATCCCAAACTTGACCTTGTGACCTCATATGCCAAGAAACAAGCCGCATTAGCTGGAATACTTCTACACATAGCTGGTCCAAATCCCTTATAGAGGCCTTTGGCTCCTTCTGAGGCCAGGATCTTTCTAAATGCATCAACTGAACCAGAGAACTTTGGGTTTTTGTAATCATCTACCTGAAGTACACTCTTGACAACATCAGTAGGATACACAGTGGCCCAGAACGCTGCTCCAGCCAAACCTCCAGCCGCCATTAAAGAGCCTCTTCCCAGCCCAGAAGTATCCTGACCTCCAGCAAGCAACTGCTTGATTGCTTCATAGACACCAAACATTGCAGCATTTCCAGGTATTTCACGTGCCATTGTGGGAACCAAGCCCTTGAAGAGACCCCTTGCACCCCCTTCTGATTTAAGTACTTGCTTTGCCACATCCATTGGCCCTCCATACTTCACTGCAACAGCAACAGCACCAGCACCAGTCTCCGCCATTGCACTCTGCGCTTGCAATCTGTTCTACCATAGAAACCCAAACAGCTGATGTATAAGAAGCGTTTTCATTTTCTTATCAAAAGTTAAAATTATGAATGCTATCAATGAAAAGAATGAATCTGTTTATGTATTGGAAATTCAAAAGACTGAAGGAAAGCAACGATTAAAGGTAGAAAGAATGGTGGATAATTAAAACTTTCAAAGACCAAAACTATAATTATATTACTTTAGATTATCCCTTGTACCTTTTCAGAGTGGAATAAATTGGGAATGGGAATACAGAGGCATGAGTAGGAGACTTTTGCGGCAAAACTCATTATCGGGTCATAATTCTTCATTTTTTTAAAAGAAAAGAACCATAACACTGACCTGCACTTGATCAACTCAGTGGGGCATGCTAGGAAGGACACAGCTAATCCAGCCCCAGCCCCAGCAATGACCTGTTGACCAACAGTAAGGGGCACACCAGGTTCAGATCTCAATAGAGTCTCCATTTGCCCTCTTACTGTGAAGAGGACAGCATTGAAGACTGCAACAGTCGCAAGCGGAGCTCCCATGCCTTTGTAGAGACCCCTTGGGCCTTCAGCAGCTAATGTCTGCCTGACAGCATCCATAGCACCTGAGAACTTAGGAGGTTGTCCAGGGACTGGAGCAGGCTGGCTTTGGAGTTTAACCTTGATGGTATCAAATGGATGCCCGACTACTAATTGCGCTACCCCACCTACGGTTCCAGAGGCTAGATCTTTCGCTACATCCCCCATCTGCAAATCAAAGTAAAAAGTGAATACACTTGCTCCTGGGAAATTGAATTCAATATAAAAGGAACTTGGATATTAAAATCATCGGAATTTAGTGTTAGCGAACATTACAAACTGGCCTGACAAAGACAGTATTTTGTAGATAATGTCATGCAAATGAGTGGGCGTGAAAGTGCTAGAACTAAGAGTTGGTTTCTCTTGTTACTTTTTCTAACTAAACTAACTCCTCAAAAGTAAACTTGATCTCGGAAAGAGAAAGTATGAAATTAAATTTTATATATATATATATATATATATATATATATATATATATACACACAGAAACGTTCCAAAGCGGACGTCCGCACTCGGCTTAAAGTGCGGACGTCCCTACGTTCGCCACCGGACGGCGCCGACAACGGCACGCCTCCACCCCAGCGGACTCCAACAGCATCCCCGACCACTTTCCCTCCCCGGCGAGTCTGCCGAATTCCAGTTTTCAGGCGAGATCGATCTAGTTTGAAGTTTTGGGTGATCTCGCCGGAAAACTGGAATTCGCGGACTCGCCAGGGAGGGAAAGTGGTCGGGGACGCTGCTGGAGTCCGCTGGGGTGGAGGCACGCCGACGTCCAGTGGCAAACGGAGGGACGTCCACACTTTAAGCCGAGTGCTGACGTCCGCACCAGAACGGGCCTATATATATATATATATGGAACCCATCCTATTCTTCTTCAAAACAACTCATCATATGTATTAAAAGAATTTCACGTAACCCTGCTAGCATTTCATCCAATGAACATCTTTTTATGTCCACCAGGTAAATGATAAGATTCAGTTCAACACTACATAATAATTCTAAAGGCAGACCAACCACAAGCTCCTCTCCATCACAATAAGGTTTCCTATCACTCTAATAATAATTTCAAACATTCTGGAACGTGACAATTGAATGATGTGAAGAAAAGAAAGAAGACGATTTACTCACCCAAGCTTCTGAAAACAACATATATCTTCTCCTTGGAAACACTATCAGCAATCACCAAAACTATATCTCTATATCCTATTTGTGAAATGAAAGAACTTATGCCATCTTGATCAATTAGATTGGATGGAGGTGGTAAAAAGGTTTCTCTCTTTTCCTTTTTTTTCTTTTCCCACTTGAATGCAACAAAAAGAAAATGAACACAAAAACAGAAACAGCAGTGGACAGAAATGCACATGAAATGAAAAATATGGGAACTTAAGACACAAAAGATCATAAGTGAGAAAAACAAGCAAAGCTAAGAAATTAGCAAACCTACTAGAGCATTAAACACTTTTTTCTAGACATATTAAAGGTCCCACATCAAACACTTGATCACAATCAGAATCAGCATCCAACATTTCAACATTCAAAAGGGCCCAAATATCTGTTGCAAAATCTTACTAGTAAGTAATATTTGTACCAAGCAGTAGGAATATACTCTGAACTTAAGTATTATCCAGTGCTGGTTAGAAGTAAAAAAACTAAAAATTAAAATCAATGCGAGTTACACGAACTCAATAAGGATAGATCAGTGAAACTGGTATTAAACTTCAAACAAAAAAACATCAATGAAAACAACATTATAGGCGTCCCCACTCCTATGCTGCAAAGATGAGCATCACGACTCTCCACAACAATTCACCATGGCTCATAAATTGGTTACACCTTCATTTTGTCATATCTCATACAGTATACTAACTTATTCTATTAAGCAGAGGAAGAATATGAGCTTGACTGGTACTTCTGAGATTCATAAAATAAAAGTTTCAAAATCCAAGGTATTTTCATTTTCCACATTTCCGAAGTAGACTCCCAGGCAAAATCGAAGAAGTGGGCAAACCAAAAAAAAGGCAAAAAGCAGGACAATTAGTAACAGAACATATAGATAAACCCCAATCATGCACACACGACTGACACAAGTCTAGTGAGTGTTTCTGGGGTTTATGGTACAAGGGATCGAAAGTTTAACAATTCGAAAAACAGCTACAGAAACAAAATCTATGATCAACCCACAAATCTAAATAACGAGAATCCAACAAACCAAGAAGTGGATTTCAGAGAAATGAATAATCTAGAGGTGCCAGTAAGATTGAGTGTTTAGGCTGAAACAAATAATGATTCTCTACAGAGGCACAAGGGCTGGAAATGAAAGAAAGATTGAAAGTTGAGAAAGATTTACAGGAAGAAAGAGTGAGGATTTTGGATTCTGGGGCCACACTGCTGCTACTACTACACACTCACACTGAGATATTAGGAACCACTGGAAAAAGATAATCAGCACACAAATTTCCTATGCAAACATTTGGTGGCCAGACCAAGACAAACAAGCAGAAACCCAATGCATTTCTGTTTGCAGGACAGAAACATACAACTTTTGTGCACAACGCTTAAAACCGCTCAACTTGATGTCCTGGTCGACATTCTCAACTAGCGAGCAGTTATGCATTCAAAAAGAACAAGCACCAAAAATCTGACAATAATTTCATTCAGCGGTGATTGCTGTGATACAGAAGATGAAAGGGTTGTGCTTTTACCCTTTATATTGATAAAATCTTTTTGAACCTTAATTCTCTGGGACACACGCCAATGAAAACAGAATCATTGTACTTTTCCGTCACTGAAGAATACGACTTTAATCCATGTTCCAATCATTAACATACTTTAATCTATGTTCCAATCATTAACATACTTTAATCCACCAACTCTTTCCGCATTTCCTTTAATCCGATTGTCAATAACACGAAAGAGCAACCAAAGGCATTTAACAGAATCAACAAAGTAAGAAACCAAAAGCAAGAATCTTACTGGAAAAATTTGTGATGACACCCGAAAAGAAAAGGTCTTTGGAAGTATCAAGAGTCCAAGATGGTCCAATCTGCAAGAACCCAATAAGCATTAGATCCATCACCCAGAATTCATGACATCTAAACCCAGAAACACAAAAGCAAGCCAAACAAAAGGCGGGTAAGATTACCCAACACACAAAACAATGAGAGGAAATCAATGGAAAGAAAATAACCAGTCGATATTGGACAAGATGGGAATGAATCTTTGGAGATTCAGAACCACATGGGATTGATTGATGAATAAAACAAAGACACTCACCAACTCTATTGAGGAGTGAAGAGGAAGACAGGTGTGGCTGACAGAGAGAGAGAGAAAGAGTGGATTCTGATGAGGAGGGAGTGTGGTTGGCAACAATGATACGAAGGAAAAGCCAATCACAGCCACTCCTCACTGACTTGGGTTCCAATTGAGTTGGGAACACTTGGGGACGTACATTTTTAAACTAGACGGGTGTGTCTGTATGTGCTGCGTCTCTCAAGGAAGGGACGCCTACATATGGATATAATTGCGTTTTCGTCCTTTTAGTTTGTTCCATATTTGTGATCTGGGTTACTATGTTCTTGTGCTTTGCAACTAGATCCTTTTGTTCACCAATTTTTGGAACTTCATCGACATTTTCGTCCTTATAAGAAGATGAAAAAGCGGTTGCATTTCTCATGCACAAGATCAATTTCAACATTTTGCTACCCATAACTGAGATACATTTGGTTTGAAATTAGCTTTGGACTGTAAACATTGTAAACACAAGGGTGAAAAACTGAAAATTTCCCTTTACTAAAAATCATGGGACCGAGAATAGTATAATGGTATTTGCTGATATAGGGTTAGGAACTAACTAGTTGGACCAAATCCTACGATGCGTATGGGTGAGACCTTTTTAAAAAATTTTAGTAATTTTATTTTATTTTTCAAATGAAAGACTAGTCCAGGATGTCCTCGAGTCTTGTTTAATTAATGAAACCCTTAAATATAAGGAGGACACTGAGTATAAACTCTTGATTACAATAAGTATCTAGACTATATCTTGACATAATATGAGGACTCTCCATATTTGATAAGTATTCTAACAAGCATGAGTTAACAAAGAGTACTGCTCTATTGACAACTTTATTTACTTTGACACATCGGTGACATACTAAAAAGATTATTAAATATGTAACAAGTTTACATATTATAGTGTCCAATAATTCAGCTTTCCAGTTATGTTTCCGCCGGAAGATACAACGACACTTAGCTTCACCTTACCACTAGGAAAAAACAACTATTTGACACAGTAAGAAACTCGCCACCTACCTAGAGTAGACAAGGCACATGGGTGCACACACCAAGACATAACCCAATTAGCTATACAGAAAACTAATATAGATGCTTATTACTCGCGTAGAGCTTAAATATATTATACATAATAAGTAAATTAAAAGAATAACTAAATTATAAAAAAAAAAAAAGACAAAGATGAGCCGCAACCCAATCTTCATCCAAAGTGACCCCACATGAAGTGCCCAAGGCCAACGGATCAAACCGAAAAGAGGGCTTTATGTCCGTAACATAAGGCCCAAGTCCATAGTTGCATCATGTCGTCTTAACAACCGCTTCCCTGTCAGCGAGAGCGACGCAACCGACCGTCTCCACCCATAACCCACCAGCATCTAAAAATCCCTACTCCATATCCAAACCAATTATTCAGTCACCATCATTATCCAACATGACCAGCCTCTGATCTTGAGCCTAGCCTACCGACCTTTGACCGCCACCAAACACTGCTCCAATCCGGCACCACTCGATCTACAACTTCAAACTAAGGACACTCCTATCAACCAAACTACTCGTCCAACCACATCTACCGTGCGTCGGCTAGGCAAGAGATTGTCGTCGATGCCAACAGGCAACTGGACAGGATCTAGTACTGATATATGCGACCACGAGCGAGAGAGTTTTTTCCTTGATTTCACGCAGCTAGATTTTTTTTTGTTTTTCGATAAAGGGACACCAATTCATTAATAACCTGAAAGTAGGAATGCAACAAGAACACAATCTACCTACATTGTACGCTACGAGAAAAATTAAATCATTCAAAACTACCTAGAGAAACTTAAGGAACCTAAAAGCAAACCCAAATAACTTCTATATTGTGAACCATATTTGTGCTGCACAAAAAGTTCAACATGTTAGGTTGGACGAGCCACCCTAAATTATTTTAAAGAGCCCATTTCCACCCTACACAGAGGGAGCCGCCTCGGGCTCAAGGGCATGCTAGTCCAAAGTAACCACTAAAGCCCAGGCCTTAGAATAAGACACAAAATCTATATTAGGCCCAAAATCACATACAAGGCCTAGCCATCGGGAGACATCCAAACCCAATTCCTTAGGGAACATACCGAGAGCGGCACCACACCTTCCAAGCTTCGGTAGTGCCACCTTCTCTGATGTCGAACCGGACCTTCTTGCCTCCATTATAGCCAGATCCCAATGTCAGGATCAGGTCAGAACAACTTGATTCAGTGAGGAACCGAATAGGCTTAGCCTTGACAAACCCTAAAATCCAGATAGATCCGCCAAGCCCGACCTCCAGAACCTCGGCGCCGCCTATCCGACTGCTAGGCAACCTAATTTGCCGTCAGCAGCCAGATTCTTGAGAAATTTTTAAATGATGGAATTTAGAGACAAGTCAATTAGAATTTCATTAATTACAATATTAATAATATTTGAAAAATACATAGAGCGATGTAAAAACATCAGAAGAAAGCAAGAAAACATAACAAGACGCACAAACGCATCTATAATGAAAAAACAATAAAAGATAATCAGATGCACAAACACATCGATCTATAATAAGAAGTAACCAAGACGTAAGTGGATGTCGTATGACATTGTTTGACTGCATATGACATGATAGCAGTATAAATGTGAGAGTAACCGTAATCGTAACCGATGATACGACCACCTGGGAGAGGTCGTTAAATCAGCAGGAGTTCGAAAGTAACCGAGGGTGTAAATAACTCGAAAATTAACAAACGAACTCTTAAGAACTAGAACAAATTCCATATCAATTAGAGCAGCTAACGCGGATCCAAGATCCAGATTTGAAGACGACTCGGGTCCCATATACGGATGCAGATTTGGTTCGAAACCAATGATAAGTCTACCAAAGTAGACTGGCCCAGAACCCAAGCCCAAAGGAAGCTGATTTGGGCACCCAAGCCAATGTGAGCCCTAGCAGCAACCCAACCACGGAAATTTGGCACCCAAGGATAGGACTGAGCATCTTCGGTTCATATTGGTTTTAGGATGAAACTAAAACCAATCTAAATTATTCGGTTTAAGGTTTTTTTCCAACCGAAACCGGATTTTAAAACCTTTGACCCAAATATTCAGCCCATCTGAATTTTCAGATCGGTTCATGTCGGTTTCGGTTTTGATCCATATTTGAAAAACTTTTGGCTCATCTAGTATCTCACTGTAAAGTTGAACTTCAAGTTTTTGACTTGAGTAACATGTGATTTTTTTTATAAATGTAAAGTACAACAAGCAATCTAATACACTCCCAATCTTTTCTACACTAACAGATTTTTCCAATAAATGAGTTAAATGAGAAATTGTCTTTTATATAGAGAGATTAAATGTAAGTAGAGATGGAATCAACTAATAATAATAACGTTTCAGGTATATAAATTATATATATATATACGCACACACATTATATAATTCGGGTCGGTTCGGTTATTTTTGGTTTGTTTAAAAGCTTGAATCGGATCCAATCCAATTTAAACCGGTTCGGATCGGTTCACTACTTCTTTTGACCCAAATGTTTCGGTTCGGTTATCCGATTCGGTTTTTCGGTTAAGTTCGGTCGGTTTTTTGCACACATTCGGTTAAATGCCCGGCCCTACCAAAGGAGACTGCAGCCGCTGGACGACGATGAGGTCTCCCACGGCGACGTCGCCCTTGACTCTCATCGACACTAGTTCACCCTCGTTGTCCATATTGTCTCGACAAGGTTAAGAGAAACCTCCAACCTGTGCTATGAGCCCAATTATCACATGACCATCATTAAATTTTCCTACCATCGCTTCGCCGTCGGCCATAGGTGAAGTTTCTAACGTAACCATCCTCTGATTTGGTAAGGGGAGAGACCAAAATCAGATCTTAATGACCCACGTTCCAAATCTATGATCTCTAATAACTTCAGTCGTGCCCGAGATGGCTGGATCCGGTGAGCCTGCGACGTCGTCCCCACCCAACGAGGCAGCGCATCCTCCTTCCTCTTCTATAGCGAGCCACGAAGAAAAATAAATAGATCGGTCGTCGCCGGCGTGGAAGCAAGCTTCGGCTTATTGGGCAACACGAATCGAATCGTGCACCTAGGTATCGACCCCGAGTGCGGCGCCGAAAGAAAATTCCATCGGTGAAGATTGGAGGTGTAGAGAGGCCATGAACGACACTCTCCCAACCCTAGCAGAGCGCTAGGCATTTTTTTTATAATAACGAAGGACTTTACAAAAGCATATGTTATCAAGAAGTTAGAATTTGTAATCATGGACTAATATTTCGGTGATTACGGAAATTTGGACTCTCCAAAATATGAAAATTTCTACGGAAATTTCGGGGAAATATCGATTGCAGTAAAAAAATGAGAAAATTGACAGAAATTTGAAGAAAAACAAGAAAATTTTAAACCAAACTTTAAGAGATGTTTTTTTTCTATATTATGTACTATATTTGAAAAGAAAACCTTGAATAAACATTGATCTACAGGGAGTAAGTTAAGGTGAAAATGTTAGTGCTGAACCGTTAATAATTCTTAAAAGTTTACTTTAAACATCTTTTTTTTTTTTTTTTTTTGTGATGGCTGGAAACCCAAAGGGAGGTTAGGTCATCACGCCTTATATACATATAATACATTTCACATAACATGAGTACTTTAAAACCACGTAGAAGACCTATGAGGTACAAAATTTTCACTATCTTTATCGTCTCTCTGTGTAAAGCATTCAGTGTATTGTAAAGAATAGTCATTAAACGATACCTCACCTTTGTAGTTTTGCATGTATTGACTTACATGCCAATCATATGGGTCAAGGGGGGCTGATTGTGGGTTTCCATACTGGAAGTTATAGTAGGGATTGAGCATCGTTTGACCTTGGTCATAACCATAATATTGGAAGATTGTCCTTCTGACTGTGACCATGAATTATCACTTGATTGCACCCCCATAAAGCATGGTATATACTAGATAAGACATTGCCAGATTTTGACCATAAGGGTATGGTCCATCATTGCTTCCTCCCACACCAAATGAGTCAATAGTGGGAGATAAAGAATCATCTTTATGCCTTCATATGCTTCCTTCGCCTCTTTCTCTTAGTGTATAATTTTTTCCTATAGCACCGATGCCGAGTCCTGCTCTACTACTTCCATGATCTTCATCTTATGTTTGCATCTTATCTTCATCTTATGTTGCATGTGTGAAGTGCAGTTCACAAGTGAATGGGCTCATTTGATCAACTTAATTTCCACTGTAACCTTGAACTCCATGATCACCTCCAGCACCGCCGTAACTTCCACTATCATCACCTATGATGCTTGATGAGCCTCCTGATCTGGTACTACTAGAGATCTCGTTTATCCTGGAAGGAACATGTGAGCCACGAGACTCTCCATGAGAGGAAATTACAATATTAGCTCGTGTTGTCACGCCCCAATTTTCGAATGGAATTTTCAAAAATTTTGGCATGATCTAACTTAAAATATTAACATCCCAACCTGTTCCAACAACAACATAACACAACAACAACAACAACAACAAAACTCAATTACAGAATAGAAATTTCCACAAGATCTATCCCTGAATTAAGATTACACTTTCTTGTTTACATAAAGTGCAAAACAAGGACATGAGAGCAATCTCATGACTCAAATACTGTCTATTCAAAACTACACTATACAAAGTCTGATAAAAGAAAAGAGAACCCTGCCACTATGCCTCCTTCTCACCACTGTCGATCCTCACCTGCAGGTCTAACCCCTACATCAAGGAATGGTGCACCGGGATTGTAGAATAACAAACCTCGTAAGCTAAAAAGCCCGTATGAGTAAACTCAAAAGTAAACTCCATATTTATCACATCCAACAATTTAACACATCCAACATACCCCAAATGAATTTTGATCAATAAATAAAAACCACACATTAACAAGAAATGTACTCATGAGTCCCAGATATTTAGTAAATACCCCTCATGACCTACAACAACAATATGTGTACTCATGGGTCCCAGATACCATCAAGTATCTCCCATGACCTACACCGACAGACGGACTAGAGCTCTAATTCCTAACCGTAACCAATCACCCGGCCAAAGGCTTGGAACCCGGTTTGACTGTCCAATACCAATAAAATAAAATAATAAATAGTGTCTTAACCGTAACCAATCACCTATTTAAAGGCTTGGAACCCGGTTAGGCTATTTATTCAACAGTCATCATATCACAACATCATTATCAACATCACAAGATTTACATCATAAAATTATATCCTTCACAAGGATATAATTATATGAACAAAATAAATTAAACCAATAAAATAACTACTCCCAATTTAATAAAATTATGATCATATGCGCCTTAGAAAAACACATAGGAAAACTTGTTTTATCTTACCTATGAGCCGTTGACGATCAAGCTCATATATTTTTAAAAACTAATGATAGCAAAATATTAAATCACATCCTAATCATTATCCTCAAATGACCATAATAAATCTTGGTTCAAAAGTGAACCTTGGTGAGGTTTACTCACCTAAAATAATCTTGTTGCTTTCTTCCGCAACACAAGAGCCAAGGAACCCAACAACTCACAAATCACCTAAAAATATACAATTCAAAACCCTTAGTAAAAACACCACAAGGATTTAAAATACCCTTAACTTAAAGGTTGCCCAAAGAAGGGCAATCCTTCCTCCAAGACCTCCCAAGGTCATCAGACTCTCAACAACAATACTACCACTCTCCAAGATCCAAAATTTCCAAGTTTCCGACCTAACAAACACCTAGAAACAACTTAGCACCTACAATGCAAAACCTAATCAAAACTCAATCTTCACACACCAACAACACACTAACAACACCCTAGGAACTACAAGGGCTAGCTAACGCAGCAGTCATGGTCTCTACCCCGCTCGGACGTGCTCCCACGTGCCGCCACAGGCGGCGGCGAGTGAGCCTCAAACGCCACCACCAACCTCAAAATCTACAAAAACTCCCAACAACAACCTTAAAGAGTATAGTAAAAGGAACACTTTTTATACCTGAGGCTAAGCTCGGTTCAGCCTTGAACTGCTCCCGATAGTCACCGCAAACTCTGCCCCTAAATCTGCAAGCTAGCACTCCAATCTCAAACTTGGATCACAAGAGGTGCATAAACAACTCTAGAGGAAGGGAGAGGACGAGACTCACCCAACTTTGGCCTACACAAGCCGTCGGAACTACAAAAATCCGGCAAGATCTCCACAGCTCCTCCGCCTGGCGGCGGCGTCTAGGCAGCGAGGCGGTGGGTGGTGCTGCCCTAGGAAGGAAGAGAAGGTCAGTGTGCACCGAACAAGACCGGCGGCGGTCGAAACAACAGCCGGACAACTGACCTAAGCTTCAACGAATCGCGTGAAGCTTCTCCGGCCTGGAGGCTTGTCTCCGGCCTGCGACGCCGTAGGTGGAAGAGGGTGGCCGAGCGAGTCGAACTGGACCAACGGCGACCTACCCGGCGGCGAGATGGTGGGCTTCCGATCGGCAAGAAATCCGGCGTCCGTGAGGCGTCGGGTGCTCGGGGTAGGAGAGAGAGAGAGAGCTATACGGATTTAGTGAAGAAATAGGTTTCCCCAGATTAAAAATCCCCAACTTTCCTATTATACACTTTCCAAACCCGGCAAATAACTTCCTCTGACCACAACTTCTTCATCCGACGTCCGTTTCACGCGTGTCGTATGTCTACGAACTTGTATTGACGAGCTCTACAACTTTCGTGAAGCAAGTTTTCGAAGATAACTTACAGAAAGTAAAGTCAACTTTTTGGTCTTTTAACGTCAAAGCACCTTGAAATAAATTCCAAACTTTTTGGTGAAACCTCTTCCCCATTTTTATTAATTAATGAGAACCAATGGGATTGGTTCATCATTTTTATTTGTAAATATTTATGGAGAATCTTCCATGAATGGCATGCAAAATATTTTTCTAATGAAAATTATGGGAGAACATAGATTTGATTTCATTGCTCCTTATTTTTGTTATTTATTTTTGTCCACTCACTCTAACGTTTTAAATGCTTCTCCCCTAGGCCTTTCGTTTTTAAATGCCCAGTCTGCAGAGTTCGGTTCGGCCAGGATAGGAGGCGTGTCATAAATCCCTACCTCATTCAGTTTTCCCATATAGGTTACTAGTTTAACCTATTATGTTTTTTTTCTCATTTTCCTAGTAGATGCTCTGATAATTATGGGATGTTTTAAGTGTGTTAAGAGCTGATGAAAAATATATTCTAGCCTAAGAGGCTGTATTTTATTAAGTTTTGGAGACTAGCCGGAGCTAGTCAGACACTTGCCAGTTTTTGAGCTGTCGCATGCAGCATAATTTCTATGGAAATTAAATTGGGGAAACATAAATATTTTCATTAAATTCATTTTGTCCACTCACTCTAACGTTTTCAAATGTTTTCCCCTAGGCTCTTCGTTTTTAAAATGCCCAGTCTGCAGAGTACGGGTCGGTACTAGTAAGAGGAGACGAGGCATGATCACCCATCTTTCAGCCACTTTTCACTAGTAGGTTACCTGCTTAACCTACTAGGGTAGTTTCCTGTTTCCGTTGTCTTTAGTAGCTCTGAATACTCTTGGGATTACTGTATAATATTTTAATGGAGTGTGTTAAGATTTATGCTATATTATTTGGATTATTTTTATGGGTAATTCATGGATTCTCCGGTTTAGGGTTGTCCATTTTCAAGGGAGGTTTGCCGAGTCCTTCGGTAAATTTTCCTTGGAGGTGGACCCCGCAGGACTTACCTCGGGTTTCAAGGTGAAATTCGAGATGGGTCTTGACAGGAACCAATCCATGTCGTGCTTCTATCACGGCAAGCTTTCTCATAGTCGATTGTCCCTCATCCTATAACCTCATTTTGGGTCGCGACATCATCTAGGGACTGCAATACTTTATTGCAGGTCACATGCTACTCATGAAAGTGCCTACCCCGGAAGGCATACTCACAATCCAAGAGGATAGGGCAGCCATTGAACATTGTCACCTTAATGCCATTCAACAGGGCCGTGGCGCCTATGAGATGTTGCCACTTAGCCCCTCGGAACTCATTGATGATCCCCGGGACGACCCTGAAGGGAAAGAAAAGAAGCAAGTCCCGAGACCTAACCCGGTAGAAGAAACAGAATGGGTCTCTTTGTCACCCAATGCTCCCGAGAGGAAAGTCCGCATCGGCACGAACCTTGACCCGGAACTCCGCCAGAAACTCATTACCTTCCTCTAGGATAAACAAGCAGTCTTAGCTTGGTCCTATGTCGACATGCCAGGCATCTCCCCTGATATCATCACACACAAACTTAACATCCTTAAAGACTATCCCTCTGTCAAGCAAAAAAGTCGTGCCTTTAACCCGAAAAAATATCGAGCTATCCAAGCCGAGGTCCAGCGGCTAAACGAGATCAAATTCATCTGAGAGGTTTCCTACCCAACATGGGTTTCCAATGTAGTCATGGTCCCCAAGCCAAATGGAAAGTGGCGAATGTGTGTTAATTACACCAACCTCAACAAAGCTTTTCCCATGGATAGCTTTCCCTTGCCACGGATAGACCAATTGGTTGACTCCACAGCTGGTTACAAAATGCTCAACTTTTTGGACGCCTACTCAGTGTATAATCAAATCAAAATGCATCACACAAACTAGGAGCACACTACTTTTGTCACAGATAAGGGACTGTACTGTTACGGGTTCATGCCTTTTGGACTCAAGAACGCAAGGGCAACCTATCAAAAGCTAGTCAATGCCATGTTTGAGGAAGAAATTGGGGAGCTCATGGAGGTATATGTGGATGGCATGCTGGTCAAGAGTGTGACAAATGATGATCATATCACTAACCTAGACAAAGTTTTCACTAAACTCCTAGCTCATGGGATGCGCCTTAACCCACAAAAGTGTATTTTGGCTGTTGGCGGAGGAAAATTTTTGCGTTTCATGGTCAGTGAAAGAGGGATTGAAGCTAACCCAGAAAAGATACAATACATACTCGATATGATTGTTCTGAGTACCCGGAACAAGGTCCAGTGCCTCACGGTACGGTTGGTCGCTCTGGTTCGATTCATCTCCCGCCTCACAGACAAGTGCAACCCATTCTTCCAATTGTTGAAAACCCATTATAAAGAAGCTGTCGCATGAGGCCCGGAACATGTTGACGCCTTCAATAACATCAAAGCTTACCTTGCAGCAGTTCCTCTCCTATCAAAGCCTGTTTCGGGAGAAGTATTATACCTATACTTGGCTGTTTCTGCTACAGCCATCAATGCTGCTCTCACACGTCATGAGCACGACAATGAGCTCCCAGTATATTACTGTGCCAGAGGATTTGCAGATCCCGAGACCCGCTACCCTGACATCGAGAAGCTGGCTCTAGCCCTCATCACTGCAGCAAGTAAGCTCCGGCAATATTTCCAAGCTCACACAATTCATGTCCTTACCAATCACCCCTTGTGGCAAATACTCCGAAAAGCTGAAGCTTCAGGACGCATGGTAAAATGGGCAATCGGGCTGGGTGAATTTGACATACATTTCAAACCAAGAACAACAATAAAATGACAGGCAGCTGTAGATTTCATTGCTGAGTTCATCCCTCTGGATCACGGCAATCCAAACCCAGAAGCCCCCCGACCCCCCCCCCCCCCCCCCCCGGAACACTATATGGGAACTCCATGTTGATGGATCCTCAAACAACAGGCTAAGTGGGGCAGGAATAATCATCACAGACCCAGAGAGACATTCATATGAGTATGCTATCCGGTTTGAGTTCAAAGCATCCAACAACATAGCGGAATACGAGGCCCTGATAGCAGGCATCCAACTCTGTCGAGAACTCGGAGCCCTGCATATTCACATATTCAGTGACTCTCAGCTTATAGTCAATCAAGTGGCAGGAGGCTTCAAGGCCAACTAGAATAACTTGGGATCCTAAAAAGTCTAGCAGGCGCCCTCCTGCAACACTTCACATCTTACAAACTCACACAAATCCCAAGAGCCAAGAATTCCAAGGCAGATGCCCTCGTGAGACTCGCCACAGCCCCTCCCGAGTCCATGCCACCAGATGTGCACATAGAAATCTTGGACAACCCTAGTATCTCGAAAGCTTATTCAGAAATCTTTGCCCTCGAGATAACTAGCCAGCCCTCATGGATGGGCTCATATGTTGACTTCCTCTCTAATGGAATCCTGCCTCAAGACAAAAGAGAAGCACGGCGGTTACACCACAAGGCTTCACTCTACCTACTCAAAGACAGCAAACTATACCGTCGTGGTCAGTCATGTCCCATCTTGAAGTGATTGCCCACAGAGGAAGGGCACAAGGTGTTGAAGTCACTTCATAGCGGCGTCTATGGAAACCATGCGGGAGCTCGGAACCTCATGTTCAAGGAACTTATAGCTGGGTATTATTGGCCAACATTAGAGCAGGATGCAAAGGCAGTTGTCCAAGCATGCCTCCAATGTCACAAATTTGCCAATTTTGCTTATCACCCACCAGTGCCACTGTCTGTTATCATCTCCCCAGTCCCTTTCAGCCAGTTGGGACTCGATTTTGTGGGGCAGTTACCCACAGCCCCAGGACAACTCAAATTCACAATAGTCATTGTAGACTACAACACGAAGTGGATAGAAGCATAACCCCTTGCCACAATCACAACTGAAAAGGTGATAAACTTCCTATGGCGTAACCTATACTGCCGGTTTGGGGTACCACAAGCCATCATCACAGATAACGGGACACAATTTGACAACGACACCTTTAGAGAATTCTTGTCCGAACAAGGAACCACAATCTTCTATGCCTCCCCAGCACACCCTCAAACAAATGGCCAGGTGGAAGCCATAAACAAGCTTATTAAGCAAAACTTGAAGAAACGCCTGGAGGACGCCAAAAGGTTGTGGACTGCCAAGCTCCCGAAAGTCCTCTGGACACTTCGTAGCACCCCAACAACAGCCACAGGTGAATCTCCATACCTCTTGACCTATGGCACTGAGGCAGTGATTCCTGTAGAAATAGAGGTCCCGAGTGAACGTGTCACGGCATACGATCCCGAGAGAAACGCCACGGGACTACGCCTTAACATGGACCTCCTGGAAGAGCGCCGGGACAGAGCACACCACAGGAATGTCAACAACAAGCAGAAAATTGCTCAACACTACAACAAGAAATTTGTCCCCCACCCCCTGAAGGTAGGTGATTGGGTCATGAAGGAAGTCATTCCCCATCCCATTGGACTCGAGGCAAAGTGGGAAGGCCCACTAGAGATAGTTAATGCCCTGGGACCAGCTACATTCTATCTCCGAGACGGCTAAGTACTACCCCACCCCTGGAATGCTTGACACCTCCACCTCTACCCCATTTAATATATCAGTCCCGCAACTCGGCACAGTAGCTAGCACTTCATCATTTTGTGTACTTCAGCCCGCTAGCGGCTCTAATCAAATGTGCACCTTGCCCATTAGCGGCCTATCCTAAATGAAGATGCTATATTTTCTTTTCAAAATTTTCTAACATACCATATCAAGTACATGGAACAAAACAAAGCAGAGATGAACCACAAACAAACACATTCATTTAAAATGACAAAGCAAAATACCAAATACCAAATACCAGCCTAGACTCCCAGGCAATTCATAAAACTACAAATGGTTCAAATGGCTAACCACGCCACCAACATTGTTTCACAAGCAAACAAAAAATGAAAACTAACAAAACAACAAATTACAAAGTCAAAATCATCATTTCTCCCCGGAAGACGCGCCGCAAGATTTGTTCACACTCCCGCCACTCCATGAGCCGTTGTCACGTCCGCCACTTTGGCTACGTTTACCGACACCCTTTGGCTATGTTCGAATCGCTCATGAGATGCAGGGGGAGGCCTCACAGACACATTAGGGCGTACAAGCAAGCTCACTTGTTGCACTTCACTGACAGGGGACTTGCTGGCAGACTGAGCAGGGCGAGGGTCTGCAGACTGAGCTTGTGAAGATTATGGATGCTGGGGAGCAGAATGAGAACATGTATTTGCATATGTAGGTTGTAACATTGTTATATGTTCTCTTTTATATGGATGTTATTTCCTTGAATCTATTATTTTGTTCATCAAATTACATTCTCATGATTCTACATTTGCCATCATAATTTGTCATCGTCCCAAATAAGAAAATCGTGAGGTTACCGAATTAAAAGGCGATTTGTCGCTGGAGCTCCGGCGGATCGGCCGATTGACAGAAAGTTATAACCGGATGATGATCTGGTTCTTAATTGTGAAAATAAGAGGTTGGAAAAAAAACAATAGTGATGAGTCGACAATGGTGCTCAAACAGAGAGGGAGAGGAAGAAGAAACTAAAAAAGTGAAGGGACATGAGGATATTATATGGAAGTAAGTAAATCTAAAATAACCATCATAATATAAGTGTAATTTAATATTTGAAAACTACAAGAACTTTGACAAATTTGTTTAAAATGTCGATGACAGATGTCGGCTAACTACTTAACCACTTTTATGTGTGGTTCCACTCACATGTCTTTCTCTCTCTCTCTCTCTCTCTCTCTCTCTCTTAAATAGTCAGTTACGACTTTCATAAATTTAGGTAAAACGAAGGCCAGAAAAAACCATTACATATAACTGGACCCACCCCGGATTTTACCCTGAAATCCAAAGTAAACACTGCAGGGTCCACCTCAAGAGAGATTATACCAAAAATTTCGGCATAACTTCCATTGAAAATGAACAACCCTACCTGTCAAAATTCAAACATACACTTCTATAATCAAAACAAACCATAACACCTGGAGCCACCCTGCTCTCAGCTTTATATCAACACCCAAAGCACAACATGCCTTAGTTAATTAACAACAATCTCAAAGATCATCAGAGCAATTCTAACAAGGAAGGAAAACATAGATAAGAGAGCCAGCGAAAGTTGTGTTATTGACTATGTCTTAACTCCGTGTACGTCCGACCTCTTCTAAACTAACCTGCAATCTGGGCATTTGAAAGCGAAGAGCCCAGGGGAAAGTATTTGAAAAACATTAGCGTGAGTGGACAAAAAATAATCGACTAACTAATCGCAAAATAAGTGACCAAAACTTTATTACTTTCCCACTTTCCAATAATCAAGAAATACGTTGCATGCAAGTGTGGATAAAACCTTCATAAAGAAAATCTCATGAAAACGGACTAGACCCGCTAGTCAAAACAACAACAAAGAATCATAAAGACCTTCGTAAAATGGAATATCAAAAAACATGGACTAGCCCCGCTAGTCAAGATAACAACAATAAATAAGAAGCATATACAACCATACTAGTGAGCCTCCCAGGCTCAGGTGCCTCTCAGGCAAAAGTACTCATATACTCCTTACACCTTCACGTCATGATAACGGAGAGGGTGCAGGGCTTGCGTGATGCCGCCGGCAACATCACATCACTACTAGGGCGGAAAGGGCTTGCGTGACTCCGCTTGGAATGTGGTAGCCACATCGCCTTGAAAGACGGAACAACATGCTAGCATGAATATCATAAACAATCCAACAAGTATGGCATAAGAAAAGAAGATATAAATTCAGGTTTTTTAAAACAATTTTCAAAATAAAAATAAGAAAATGAGATTCTAATTTTCAGTTTTAAAAATGTATTCGGTAGTTTATTATGAACAATTGTAGTGTATGATTATTAAGTTGAGTAGGCAACAAGTAGCACATATCAAATAAACAAGGATCTGGTTCAAGGGACACTATATTATACATAAATTTTTACACTATTTTTGAGCTATTAGATTTAAAAACGTTTGATGATCAAGATTTATTGTTTGAATGACATCAATACTTCATTAAGTGACGTGGAAATTAACATGACATTACAAATAATTAAACCTAATAATTGAATTAAGCAAAAAAGAAAAATTATATTTCATATAAGAATGACATACTAAATGATCAAAAACAAGAAAAAAGGAAAAAGAAGAATGAAGAACAGATGAACAAACACAAACCCTAAGGTCCTTATATCCTGAAGGAAATCTGAAGTCGTGACTTAATTTGTTGGCGTTGGTTCTTCACGATTTCAAATCTCAATTAATAAGAATTGCTAACATAATCTCTCTAAATATCATCTTGCATTTAACAATTAAGATGCATCTCTTCAATCCTCATTTTTGAGTTCCAGTAATTGGGATTTCATAGAAGAACTCTTAGAAGAACTCTTGATGCCATATACCTTTGACTGGCAACGTCCATCCATTATTGATTGGTTTCAAACACCAACCCTCGACTTTTATCGAAGGAGATATCAAACTTCAGGATGTCAAACGTGTAGCAAAATTTTGGCGGCCTCTATCCTTGCTCTGTTTTGCTCTTCTTCTTCTTTTTATTTTTATTTTTTATGTTTAATCTTTCTTTTGATCGTAGGCTTTAGTGTTCTTGTAATATTTTGTTTTTTGTTTTTTGTTTTTTTATGTATAAAGTTTAATACAATTATAATTATCTATTAGAAATATGTGATGCCATGTTAATTTTCACGTCACGAAGTGTTGACATCATTCGAATAATAAATCCTGACCATCAAACGTTTTTAAATTTAATGGCTCAAAAGTAGTGTAAAAATTTGTGTATAATATAATGTCAATAGGGAGATAAGGAAGAAGATAATGAAATTGAGACATAAGATTTGAAGCCAAAAATTATTTAAGAACAAGTCGGGAAAAAAAAAAAAAAAAAAACTTTTGGAGCTCACACGTGTGCATCTCTGATCCGCGGCTCGGAGCAGTCTAAAGACCGACCCGAACTCGACCCGACGAAACCTTGTCAGCTTCTCCTAAAACAGTTGCTTACATTTGAATGGCTGGGAGAAACCCACAAGCAGCACTAACAAAACAAGAGACCACAACTCATCTGGCTTTGCAAACTTCAGAGTTCCAGGTACGAAATGCACTACCCATCTTCTCCATCATTCCTCTTGTTTCTGGTTTAGTTAAAAAGATGAAAACTTTACTGCCAATTAGCTAAACCCACAACGCCGTAAACTTTATCAACAAAAAAGATGCAAGCTTTAATCGCTTGGCCCTCTAGAGCTGAAACCTGGATAGTGCCCCAGTTGGGTTGTTGTAAGCTTAGTACTTGCAGAAGAAGAAGGAAAAAGATGCGGGGTCTTGCTTTTCCTGTTTGCCATGGTACAACTAGAGCAGTTCTGAAATTTGGTTTTGGATTTGGGAGTCTTGCTACCAGTTGTGAGCTCAACAAAGAAAACACATTTGTGTCGGCGTGGGCTTTGGAGGAGCAAGATATTGGGGATGAGGTTAGTGTAGAGAATTCGACATCGGGAAATGGGTTGTTGGGGGAATGTGGGAGCAGGGAAGTTGGTATGGAGAGGAGTGACGAGGTAGATGGGAGAAGTGGAGGAGGGGGAGGGAATTGGGAGGAGAAGAGTGAGGTTGTTGATGTGCGTGCTCTGGCGTCGCGGTTACAGTTTGCTAAAACAGCAGATGATGTGGAAGAGGTTCTGAAGGAGATGGGTGATTTGCCCCTTCAAGTGTTCTCCTCCATGATCAGGGGTTTTGGAAGGGACAAGCTGATGGATTCCGCGTTTGCTGTTGTTGAATGGCTTAAGAGGAGGAGTGAAGAAACTAATGGTATGGTTGCGCCAAACTTGTTTATTTTTAATAGTCTTTTGGGTGCAGTGAAGCAATGTAAACAGTTTGGAGAGATGGATAAAGTTCTGGCTGATATGACGCAGGAAGGGGTGGAACCGAATATTGTAACTTACAATACTATAATGGCAATTTATGTAGAACAAGGACTGAGTACTAAAGCCCTTGATGTCCTTGAGGAGATTCAGAAGAAGGGCATGATTGCATCTCCAGTCACCTATTCTACGGCATTACAGGCTTATCAAAGAATGCAAGATGGAATTGGAGCCTTAGAGTTCTTTGTCGAGTTCAGAGAAAAGTATCGTAATGGTGATATATGTAATGTTTCAGAAGAAGACTGGGAAAGTGAGTTTCTAAAGCTTGAGAGCTTCACAAAACGTGTTTGCTACCAAGTAATGCGGCGGTGGCTTGTGATGGATGATGATTTAAGCTTCAATGTGTTAAAACTTCTAGTAAATATGGATAATGCTGGGATTCCACTTGGTCGGGCAGAACATGAGCGCCTTTTGTGGGCTTGTACCCGTGACGACCATTATAATGTGGCAAAAGAATTGTATTGTAGGATAAGAGAAAGGCATTCTGAAATAAGTTTATCCGTCTGTAATCACGTGATTTGGGTGATGGGGAAGGCTAAGAAATGGTGGGCAGCTTTGGAAATTTATGAGGATATGTTGGACAAGGGGCCAAAGCCAAATAATATGTCATATGAATTGGTAGTATCTCACTTTAATGTTCTTCTGACTGCTGCTAGAAAAAAGGGAATTTGGAGATGGGGTGTTAGGTTGCTCAATAAAATGGAAGAGAAAGGTCTTAAACCAAGAAGTAAGGAATGGAATGCAGTTCTTGTTGCCTGTTCCAAAGCTGCCGAAACTTCTGCTGCTGTCAAGATTTTTAGAAGAATGGTGGAACAAGGTCAAAAACCCACAATCCTTTCTTACGGTGCCTTGCTCAGTGCCCTTGAAAAGGGGAAACTCTATGATGAGGCTCGACAGGTGTGGGAACATATGATCAAGGTTGGTGTAAAACCCAACCTGTATGCCTACACAATCATGGCCTCAGTTTTCAGTGGACACGGAAAATTTAATTTGGTAGAGACCATCCTTCAAGAGATGGTTTTATCAGGGATTGAACCAACAGTAGTCACATACAATGCAATCATTAGTGGCTGTGCACGAAATGATTCAAGCAGTGCTGATGCATATGACTGGTTTGATCGGATGAAAGCTAACAATATTCCTCCTAACAATGTTACTTATGAAATGATGATTGAGGCTCTTGCTAAGGAAGGTAAACCGAGGCTTGCATACGAGTTATATTTGAGGGCTCAAAATCAGGGCATTCACCTCTCTTCAAAGGCTTATGATATTTTAGTTCAATCCTCAGTAGATTTTGGAGATAGTTTTGATCTAAACCTCTTAGGGCCTCGTCCACCTCCGCATGCAAAGGAGAATTTGGAAAGTAGATAATCTTCTACCTAAATCTTTTGAAGAACTCTGAGATGTCAAGCATTGATACTTGATAGCTAGAGAGAGAGAGAGAGAGAGAGAGAGAGAGAGAGAGAGAGAGAGAGAGAGAGAGAGAGAGAGAGAGAGAGAGAGAGAGAGGAAGGAAAGATATGCCCTTGACAAATCATTGTGGAATTACTTACCGGACTCTCTGTTCATCCATCTGAATTTACACCCCGATATGTAGATTTATTGATATGTAAGTAACAGTTTACCTCACTTTTTAAATTTCAGATCTATTTACTTTCTTTTGTTCGTTATCTGTTGTACATGACTTTTTTGGCTTCAGTAACCAGATCATTTCTCATAAGTTTTGGGCTGCTTGGAATATCTCCCAAACTTATTCTTTTGTGGAAGTAATCCATTATTTTTTGAGATTCTGAACTAAACTCATCCGTTGAGCATATTTATATACTTCTCCTGCCAAAATAAGGATCAAAACATAAGAGATGAAGATAAAAAAGAACTAAATGTTTTTATCTCTAATTGAGGAATTGGCATACTTGCCGATGTTGAGTACCCATTTTATTTTGGCTCAGATGGTAGGCAGCTTGTTGAGAAATTGTAACAAGAAGAAACTAATGTAGATTAACAGTTTTTTTCATTCCAGAAATTGAATGAAATATATATTGCTGTTTGTTCTCCGACTCTCCTGCCCTGCATCTGTAGTTCTAAATATCTGAGTTCTTAGAGTGTTTTATATATCAAGGAATAGTACTTTGTAAGGTTCATACACCATAAGTTGGATAGCTTTATCCAAATTGTAACCTTACTGATTTTCAATTATTACTGGTGAATGGATTATACCTACTGCAGGTGGAGCTGAACTTTAGGCCAACCTGAAAGTATATATATTTCCGGCCACTGGGAACTTGCGTTTGGAAGAAGGCATTTAGGTAAGTTCTTGAACTCTTTTATCAGTTATTCGGCAACATAGTGGGTTGTTAATTATTATTTGTTAAAACATATGCTAGATACGAACCGATATGGGTGAAAGGATGTGCAAGTAGTAAAACAGACCCTAAATTTATCCATTAAATAGATTAGTTATCATGTGCTTGTTGTATAATGCTTATTGTGTCGGAGTATATTTTCTTCAGCGGTGCAAATTTCCTTTGATTTCATAAGGAATGATAATGTTTAATTCCCTAGTCTCAGCTTGAGAAAAAACAATAATTTCTTGCCGAAGAAAAAGGTTTGCAAGGTTAAAATGTACAAACGTAAGAATGGTTAGCAACTTATCAGAGTTGAGAACCTGTAGTTCTGATTGTCTGATTGTATTACGTAAGAGAGTCTCAAAGTCTGCCTCATTAACTCTGACAATCACCTTGGTTTGTCCTTAGATTTATGATGTTACCCAATCAGACAATCAGAACCACTTAGACTCTCTTTTATTATTCTAAGTGAGAGTAAAAGAAAATAAATCTACGAATTGACATTAACCTTCGACAGAAAATAAATTATTCTCTTTTATTTTTGTTTGTTGCTTAGACTCTCTCTCGTGTTCTCTTATCTATGCAGTCCCAGTCATGGGTTCGGTTGTAAAGCCATTGTACTGTCAATACTGAATGGTAGTATTAGGCCAAATATCAGTGACAACTTTACATGTACGAATTTATAAGGATAGTACTCTTCAAAGATATTTTTAAAGCCAGGTCATGTCTGCTGGTTTTATTTTATTTTATTTTTATTTATTATTATTATTATTATTTTTTATGTTTAAGCCTTTTTTATTTGTACTCAGAGGTTCTCTCAGCTGGCAAATCAAAAGAAATATGTGTAGTTCAATTCTAATTTTCTCGAGATAATATCTAGGAGATCTAGAGGTAGATAATCATCCTAGTGAGCAAATTTATTTATATTAATGTTATCTTTAACATATTTGCAGAAAATAGTGATATATGCAAATTCAATACTAAGTTTAAATATGTGGAATATGAAAATGAACTCCCATCAATCAAGTAATAATATCTAAATTTCATGAGTTCCAGGTAAATTATGAGTGTGCTAATCGATTGTTTGGTTATTGAGTTGCAGTATTTAGTGCTCTGCAGGCTGAAGTTTACATTGTTGGTGGATCATAAATCACAAATGGACATTAGGAAGTGAAGAAAATAATTCTACATGAGCATTAGACAAACTCAATATGATAGTCATTTCATGTCTGTAACTGAGAGAGTAGTGAATGTGTTAGTAATTACTTTCTTGTTGTGTTAATTTATATTCAAACTTAATTCTTTAGTAAGAGGTTCAGGTAGTAAGAACATCTTTCGCGTGAAGTTCAGATATATCATCTTAGAATTCTATACTTTAGCTTCAGTTTCGCCGAAATACTTTGCAGCTCAACATTGGTAGAGGGAATGTTGGAACACAGATGTAGGAATAGATGCAAATTCAGAACTACCAACTATGGTCAGGCTTGAGGCTCCTTGAGCAAAGATAAAACTGTCAGGCCCATGGTTTGTTCCCAGGTGGTCTGGGGTTTAACGGATTCTCTAGTTTTTAGCTAGACTCCTAAAGCAGCGTTGCAAAATGAAACGCTGACTTCAAATGTGTGAATATCAGATGAACCTCCACTACTCAAGTTGGAGAATTGTGTAAATTGGCATCATCTGAGATTTTGAAGTAATGATGTGCAAATTTACTCAGTAGAATGTCCTGTAGCAATTGATTGTGCATATTTTGTTCTCTATTTGATATTCTTACGTTGTTGTGGATCATATAGGGTAAGTTGACCAGGATTGTGTAGGGAATATGTATAAATCCTGTTTCAATCTATCTAATAATGCATTTTTTTTTTCAGATTTTGTAACACTCACATATTCACTGAACAGTTGCTGCACTTTCTCCCATACAATATTTAGCACATTTGTTTTGGTTTTTGTTTTTCATTTTTTCTTTCTTTGCTTTAGCACATGATTTGACTATAACATGTTGACATCATTCAAGGAACATATTCATATATGAAACGGGCTTCACATTTGCAAGATATATCAGAACCTCCACCACTGAAAGGTGGAATTATTTGCATATTGTCTTAAGGTAGCTATGAGCATATTTATAGATTAGGGAATGTGTCACTTCTGTAGCAACTGATTTATCATTGAGTTATAGCATTTAGCTATCTAGGCTTACTTTCATATTGTTTTAGTTGATCATAGAAATGATTTCGATAGTCTAGGTATGCTCTGACTACAAGGTTTTTGGTATCTACCCCATCATCAAACAAAACCTTAGTGATAATATTGATAGAAAGTGCATTAAAGAGAGTTGACTGGAAAGCTCAAAATCAATAATCTTGAAAACGTGATTTAGTTCAGCTGCAACAGCAGAGTGGGAGAGAGAGAGAAGGAAAACCCCTTGTGATTGCTTCCAAAGGCTTCACATCGGTCATCGATTTTACCTTCACGAGTTTCAGACTCTGGTTAGAGTGGTTCCCATTCATTATTCTTACAGCATCAAAGTACCTGCAACCTTTTTTTATTTTGGATTTCATTACGGGGGTTGTAGGGATTCTGTGGCAGTTTTAGCTTCAAGCTTCAGAAGCTTACATTTGTGAACAACCTGTTTTGGTTTTGTGATTCTTCTCATTTAGGTTGTGCTGATGTGATGTCTAATTGAGCTTTGTTGTTAGCGACTATATATGAGTTGGATGTTTCTCCTGAACTGCTGTATATATTGGTGTTAAGAAAATTGTGTTTTTCATCAAAACAAATCTGCACTCTTCAGATTGTGGCACATGAGTGGAGCCGTGGAGGTACGCAGTAAACTAGTTGGATGTTTCTCCTCACTGGTGCTTATGTGTGAAAACGATGGGGGTAAATGCCATCACATCATCCAGTATATATTGTGGTGGGGGTATTTTAAGAAGGCCTAATGCGAGCTGGGTTCCTTTTTTTATTTTTTATTTATTTATAAAGTGCTTGCATAGAATACAATGCTGGGTGGGGAAAGAAAGCTAAACCTCTATGGGGTTGATTGTTACTAGCTGTTAGTGGTGGGGTATTTGGTTGGAACAAAATAAAAGACTTTTGAAGACTGTAAATGGGCAGTAGTGAAGGTGGTTTTAGAAAGAATCAAATTCAGCTTCACTCTTTGGACATTGGTTTCTGTAGATTTGAGGATTTTAGCTGTTATCTGTTTAGATTTTCTTATATGGGTGGTTCCTAGCTTCTCTTTCCTAAGAGTGGAAAGAAGGTGTATTGATCTATACTAGTAATCTAGTATTAATATTGGAGTTTGATTTTGTGTTTAGGTTTCTGTAGATAGTAATGGAGTTTCAATTTGCAGTGTAGAATACATTTTATGCTCCCTGTGAAGTAGATTTAATGCTACAATATTATTAGTGACAGTGTCTATCAAATGATGTGGACCTTAATGTGCAAGTTAAGCCACACCCTTACTGAGTTTTTTTTTTTTTTTTTTTTTTTCAAAAGGACCATACTTGAGTTTTTGAAAATGTTCGTCTAGCATGGCAAGAACTCAACAGGAAAATAGAATATGTTGGGAGCAGGGAGGAGTTTCTGGTCTCTTACATATCCAAGTATGAGCTCTTATGGTCATGTCTTTGTGTCTTGATGTCTTTTTATGTCAGTTGGGTGGTGACGACTAAGGGAGTATCATCTTAGTAGGACTACATTATTCCACATTATGTTGTAGGCTTTTTTTTTTTTCTTTTTTTTTTTTTTTTTTCTAATTCTGAAGCTTCTACTATTGAATCTATTCATCTATCTGATGCTTGAGAAGATGACAAGCTAGCCCTCATGACAAACAAGGAATCTAAATATCATAGACATGGATAAAATGCTCCCTTCGATGTTCTCTTCTCATTGTTCCTATCAGGCTAATCCCTGGTCCATGATTTAGAAGCTTGATACAATTTCTAAAGTAGTTTAGAGGACATGTGTGGATGCATTACCAATAATGGTTAACTTGAATCAGAGAGAGATGGTTTATACTCTATGTGAGCCGTGTAATGTTTTTTTTCTGAATTAATCTACTGAACATATTATCATGTCCTTGGAGCAGAGGTTTTGCTTGCCTTTCACGTACATGTAAAGTTTATTTAGCAGCAGTTCATCATTTTGATGAATTTTTGTTAAATATTTCTCTCAAGATGGAACATCTAAAGCTGGGAAGGTTGAGTGTTCTTGCTAGCTTTCTTTTACTTTCGGGTCCATATGTAGCAAAGTCTGGTACTATTAGTCTATTAAGTTGAATATTAATGAGGCTTCAGTGGTAGAATTGGCTGTGTTCCTCGTGATTCTACAGGAAAGGTGATTGATGGTTTTCTGTCGAAGGTTAATGTCAATTCTGTAATCCACAGTTCCACACTGAAACTTCTGCAATGCCGGAAGGTTTGACTTGGAGTGGGTCTTTGGGATTCCAGAACATTGTCATGGAGACATACTTAGAACAAACTTTCCTATGCTGTTTCTGACCCTTGTCCACACACTGCTGGGAAATTTGCCCTCTGGTTCGTGTCTCATCATGAAAGTCTTAGTAAGCACAAATTGGCTGGTCTCCTAAGTGTTAGAATAATGGTCTGCTGATTGGCCTTTTTGGTTGCTTCATCTCCTATTCTATGTTCTGATGCAACAGTAACAACACCCTTTACTCCCTCTTCCACCACAACTCCCTGTATTCCTCTTTCAGCTGCAACAATCCCTAATGTTCCCGCAATTGTGGTATTAGTACTATTTCAAGCACTCGCCCCCTGTTGATTGTGCTGGACAGCAAGATGATCGTCTTTGGATGAGGACATCGTGCATGCTCACCCTAATACTGCAACTCTTGTCTCGCCTTGCTGCTCGTGTCAAGGGAAAAAGTATCGATGCTACACCAAAGCTGATTAGTCCAAGATTGTTCATGCCAAGGATTAATCTTGGTTGTGCGAGTGTTCAAGGTCTCAATGACCCTTCAAAGCAACTCGAGTGTTGAATCTTGTTTCTATTCATCACCTCCATTACGGCCAATTTATAGAGCTTTTTGTCCAAAACTAAGACTATTGTTGGAGCTCTAACTGCCTAAGGTAAGTTTAAGTTTTACACAAACTTCTGTCCACCAATCCTAGCAAATGCACAGCGTTTATTATGTTGCAAAGAAGAAACTAGCAATAGGAGTAGTTCAGTGTACGTTCATAATATAAGAGATTTACATGCAAAAAAAGCTTAGAACATAGAGTCGATTTTCTTATTATTCCACCCCACAAAAGTTGACGGCCACATTAATCAGATTTTGGTATCCTACCTTGGAACTAGTCTTGCCCGGAAGAGGCAGACACAGAGAAGATGGAATACGTGAAACTCCAAGGTTACATCCTCCAGGTACCTGAATTGTAAAAGAAGCGAGGCAAAGCACCATGGTTAGTGGTTATTTTATGTTATACCAGTCCAGACCACAGTTTAATCGACATATGCGCAATGGGGATAGATCCAACACATTGGGGTATTCCAAGGTCGTGGTTCATCGATTATAGAGGGTCTGGGAAGAGAACATGTCCAGGCATAACATTTGCAACTACAGCTGTGGAACTTGCATTGGCTCAACTGCCATATCACCTCCACTGGAAGCCCCACAATGAGACCAAACTTGAACAACACAGAATCAGCCAGATGGCTGCTCTCATTGTATTTTGCATAGGAGCTTTATAACCCAAAAATTCATCTTCAGAAGATTGCAACCCAAAACATAAATAAGAACCACAAGTGTTAGGAAAGACAAAACTTGCAAATGAGGCGTTTGTTGACAACTCTACAAAAATAGATCCAGAAAGAAAGAAAGCAATACAGAGAAGGTTGGAACCCCAACATTCAAAGAAAACTTACACCCAGAAAGTAACCTTGGCGAAGCTATTCAACATAAAATGTACCTAGATCTTAGGCTCTATGCTGCAGCATCAAAGCAATACAACTTCAGAACCGGCTATAATCATAGAATCATTGAAACCCCTGATTAAGAAACCTGCAGAGGCCCCTTTTCATTCTTCGGATTCCTGCAATACCAGATCTAATCCCCCATCAAGTAAACCAAAAATACTTGGAAGAAGAGCAAACAATGTAAAGAAAATGCTTGTTACCACTTCAGGCTGGCCACTGTGTTATTTTACCTCTATGTATAGTTCCAACATACATCAGTCCAGTATATATATATACATTCAAGAGGAAACACAGTCTGTGTTACACAAAAGGATGTCACTGGACTCGATCATTACCAAAATTTATTAATAGACAAGGTTCCTATGTCTTTACCAATAGATAAACGACCGTGATTTAAATGTCAAACTGAAAAGAGAAAGATCCTAGGCATGTAAGACTAAAGTTGGCTTGTAATTTCTCTGATGAATATACCTTTATCGCTGAGACCTCATAGACCTGAGGTCCCAAATGAAGGAAGAAAAGAAAATCTTGGATTCTGCAGTTCCATGATTCAAACCTAGAAAACAAGAACTGCTTTATTTTAATCAAAATTTTCTATGAACATTGTCAAAAGAATACATATGAACCACTAGTGAAAAAAGAATTCCGTCGAATGTTTGGTCCTCTGCACTCCTCAATAACATGGTACCGATGTACCATCTTTGCAACTTCAAATGAGAAGTAAAATCCTTCGTATGCTGGTCAGCGCAACTGCTTGAAAGCTACTTTGTCTTTCATCAGCTTCTATGAGTCTATCTATTCAGTCAGTGAAAATACCTACAAAAATTCATCTATTCACGAACCATTCTGTCGCTGTCAGAAAGAATGGAGCTTAGCCTCAGTGCTCAAGAATCTTTTCCCACTCCCCAAGTTGAGAAATGACAAGATCAGTAGATGTCTGGTAACTGGAGTGAGTTGAAAATGGAATTAGAGTATTAGAATCGCATGCTAGACTTCTATCCCCCAAGTGTCTTCTGCCTGTATCCATTCTTCAATCTTTCAAGTAATTTCTCTTTCGTTTTCCTTTTCTTGTCCATCTTTAGCCTATATCTTTCTTCCCTCTCCCTTTCATAAATTCCTTGCCAATGCACTTCCCCAGTTAATGGCCACAACCACATCTCCCTCGGATGGTCACCATCATCTGCTGCTTCTGCTAAATCTTCATCCATGCTCTTCAGTAATGTACTATTGAAATATTTTGCCCACAAGAATCCTTTGCGTTGCTCAACAGGATGCTGCTCTTCCAGTGAACCAGAGAGTGGATCTATGTAAACCATCTTTTGTGCACTATGATAGGCCCAGACATTGACAAGAAGTTCTAATACCCGACAATAACAATGCCTTTTCTGTTCATAAATTTAAAAAAAAAATATATGAGGAATGTTCAAACTTCTAATTTCATCCAAAAGATACATACGAAAAGACCTACATAATATACCTCAGGTTCTGACGAACCCAACAGGCAGATACTTCTGTTGGTAGAGTTGGTGTGCAATGCATCAACAGATTCAACAAACATCCTGCAGTTCAAATTCACAATTTCAGTTCTTTATTTGCAAGTTCCTTTTTTTGTCAAAATCTGTGACTAAAAAAAGATAATGCTCTCAAAATTACCGAGAAAACATCACAAACTCAAGGAAGGAGCGAGTTGGCATCACCCAGCTATGCAAGGCAGACCAGTGACCACCATCCTCTGGCATGGGAGGAAGAGCTTCAGCACTAGATGGCAAGACATACATCTGACGAAATGCATCTTCAAAAACTTTTCTGCAAGCATTTTGGGTGGAAGTAAGTTACAAGAACATCTCTTTTCATAAATAAATAGAACAATAAGAGTAACCCATCCCGTATAATAATTTAACGGCGAAAACATCAAACTCTAAAAGCCTACATATCAGTGGTGGGGTTCTATGTATGCACGTTTCGCACTAGCATTTACTTTATTGAAAAGGAACAGCTATTTATCGAGACAAAAAGCAAAGAACAAGGAGTCTGCTGAACAAAAAAAAAAAAAAAAAAAAAGGCTTAGGAGATCATCTTTTAAAGCTAAAAACTAAATTTAGAGGGTTTATACTACAGCTGCTTCCCACTTATAAGAATAATGGAAGTAAGAATATAATCCTTAAATTCCTTAGAAGTAGAAGCCCACAAAGATGCCCGGATCTTGACTCTCTCCCACAGGTATTCCCTCTCCACCCCACTATAGGTTTTAAATAATCTTTTATTTCTTTCCATCCAAACCACCCAAACTACAGCTAGCACCCCACAACCCCAAAGAACTCTGGCTTTCTTCCCTTTACCAAAAGCTGATAGATATTCTTTAAACAAGACATTCCTCTCTGATGGAGTTGTCCAGTCCACCTTTGCCTCCCTAAATAAATTCTTCCATAAGAAGTTAGCGACTTCACAATGCACAAAGACAAAATGCACCAATGAGGGGAAAAACAACAACCTGGTCTTCTCCTTTGAATAACACCACATGTGTTCATCCTCCCATGTGCCACAAGCCATCCCAAAATCTTCACCTTAGTAGGGGTCTTGGAGTTCCAGAAAACTTTGCAGGCACAAAGATTGGATCTAAACCACCACTATTTAAGAAGCTATGAAAAGATTTGCATGAGAATTTCCCAGTAGGCTCAAGCTTCCATCTCCTTTCATCTGGTTTGGATTCAACTAATCAGACGCTTTCTAGCTTAGCCACAACGAGGAGAACTCCTCAATCTCTACCAAAGAATTGGTGTATCTCAATAGTCTGAACAACCTTGGAAAGTAGAAGATCAAGGGTTGATCCTCTAACAAAGAATCTTCCCAGAACCTCGACCTTTTGCCATTGCCTACAACTAGTTTATGACAAAGGGAGAATGTACCTAATCCAGCTGAAATATGTTTCCAATGACTTCGACTTACCCCCCCCCCCCCCCCCCCCTCAAAACTGGCTATGAGTTAATATGTTTGTTTTGGATAATGCAGGAAAACAAAGACCTATATATTATGAATGGGTAACCCCTTTTTTTTTTTTTTTGGTAACACCTACTGAGCAATTGGCAGAAATAGTTTTCATCCAAGATCAGCTAGCATCAGAACAAAACTTTCCAAAAATTTAGGGTGCTGAAATAAGCACCCTTTTTTTTTTTTTTTCGTTAATTTAGTTTTGAAGGGGTTGTGGATTGAAGGATGTGCCAATTCACTCCCCAGATTTAATTGCAAAATAAAATTAACGCAGCTGGAACCACTCTTCCATGAATATTGCACTACTGGCGTTAGAGGACAGTTAAGAGGGCGTGCAATCATGTTAGTTAACGAGCCTTGACAATAAAGACAAGTATAACATCTTCCCCTCAGTTAACTAAGAAAACAAAAATACATTTTGAATCATGTTTCATATAGTATACCTGCAATGCCCCTCGTTCAAGATGTCACATGCAGACCAAAAAGTGAGTGCATCTTTGCTTCCTGTCACCCCACCATTCATGTTCAAGCGTGACCAGAAGTATATTACATCTCCTTTCGTGTTGTCTTGAATTACTTCGTCCAAAACTTTTTCAGCTTTCTTCGACAAAGATACCTGCTTTACGAAAACCATGATGAATAAGATGGAAAACTACAGAACAATGAATACTTGCATGCATGCTTTCATTGATACGATGGGAACACAAAGTAACAGATGCAATGTATACAACATCGATAAAATTACACTTGCGGATTGTGGGGTGGCCTCTCACGAGACTGGTCAAATAGTTTGAGATTAAAATTCCCATCAACAATTAGAAATACCTTCTGACCAGCAGCACGCCAAGATTGAAACCCAATCCAAGGTCGTTTATGAACATTGTCCACCTTGTTTGCGATAGCGAACATTCCTCCAATCTCACAGAGAACATTACGATAGTACGTTTCATTCAATACCGGAAGCCGGCCAACGGCATCCACATCATCTGATTTTGATCTTCGCGCTTTTGTAGACTTACAGAAACATATGACAGATTAAAATAAGAAAACACAGTCAGATACAAAGTATTATTTGGAGTTCAAAAGAGAAGCAGAGTATTTGAAAAGAATGAAATTTGGAACAAAAGTAACAGGAACTCACAAGACTTAGCCCACGGTACAACGAACCATGGTGCAAGAATGGCCAGGTCCCAGATCCAATGTATATCTCATAAATGCACACTGGCTGGCCCGTCCTCTCAAGTTCTCCTTCATCCCTCTCATTTGCTTCAAACCTAAGCTTTTCAGCTTTTCGGGCATTACGATATATGTCATCCCATTGACCAGGATCGCGCTCCATTCTTTCTGCTAGCTACAAGTAGGCAAAGATTTACTAGTCATACATTCACGCGTAAAAGCATAAAACTAGACTGACACAAGGAACAAGTTGTGTAATGTCAGGAAATACTATACCTCCTCCATTTCTACCCTCTCATATTCTTCAGAAAGTTCAATTTCCCTCAAGATGTCCCAGTCTAGTTGAGTTGGAATATCATGTGCGAAAATCTCAGTTCCATTCTTGGAGATTTTTGTTGAGTAAGAAAATCCAGAAAACTCTTCTTCAAGAGTATGAACAACAGAAGAGTTTTCAAGAGATGCCTGATTCTCATTAATGTTTAGCATATTGCCAGTACCAGAATCTATTTCACTCCCAAACAAATTCCACTCCCATGTGCCCTGTTGAAGCTGGGATAACGGACCAGGCAGCAAAGCATCTGATGGAAACTTTAGTACACTCTCCAGAAGCCTTGCATAACCAGTTATGGATTCTGATGCCAGCAGGTTCATGGCAATCAGTCTTCCAGAGGAAGCAACTGTTCGAGCAAATTTAGAAAGTTTCTTGTTTGAAATCATAAGTGAGAATGCCTTCAGTAAAGCATCAGGATCATGTCTTTGAAAAAGTATCATGTGAACTCCATCAACTACCTATAATTTCATAAATGTAAAGGACAATGAAACAGATACCCACATAGTAATAAACCATCCAGACATAAAAAATTTGAACTTACATATTTCTTCAAGACAGGATAATCAGGTGCAATAACTGGGATTCCAAAAGTCATGGCACGAATGAGCAATGGAGGAAACCCTTGTTCATCTTGTGAAGAACCATAAAGAACAATATCCGCCATTGATAACACACTATTGACGTCACCATTCAAACCGTAATGCCTCAAAGAACCTTGATGAAGTCCTAGACGTGAAGCAACTTCCTGCACAAGAGAACAAGATATAAGATGTGCCACATACTTCATCCTCTGAACTAATGCCAGTGCTAAAGACATATCAGAAGATTGACCAGAATTAAAAAAAAGGACTTCGCTTTGAGTAACATGACCAGGCTGTGAGTCTGTTTTTACATTTTACAAAATAATAATAATAAATAATTAAACAACAACAACAACAACAAAAATATTTGAGTACCATAGGCAAGAAAGATCTTTTGTTAGGAAATGGGAGACACTTAAATCTTAGATCTGATGCAACAAGCTCAGAATGTCACAACTATAAAGACAAACATGTCTCGGTAGGCATGATTACCTGGAAAGCATCATCATATCCATTGGATGAATTACCACATAAAAAAACAAATTTATACAACCCTTCTGCGTCTTTCCTTGCATATTCCATCAATAATGGTCCTATAGAATGCATAGCTAATGCATAGTCCCATGAAAGCTCATTGAAGAAAAAAGAACTTCCAACTACTACAACCAACAAATCATCTTCACTGAAACCGTTGTTCTTCCTCAATTGATTCTTGGAGTGGGTTTTACTGTAGTGGGCTGCAGCCCAAACATCAACTGGAGATCCAGGAATGACAAAATAGTTTCCAGTGTCAAGAACACTGTATAGCATCTGATGCAGAAGAAAAAGCCGATCATAAGAATCATTACAAAATTGGCAATCAAGTTGCAGAATCATAGAATAGATTTTGTAAATAAAAACTTAAAAAAAAAAAACTGGTGGCGGATTTACCGGCAAAGTGAAATCTGGAAACACCACAACATTTGCTCTGCTAAAAACACTTTTCCAATGAGAAACAAGATGCTTCCGGCTCGTTTCCTCATACAATGGAAGACGCTTAGCAAGTGTATCTTCTTGAATTATCCATATAAGTGGTACTGAACAAAAAGGCTCCTGCATAAGGCTGCATGAATCTAAAACTTACTAGTCATCGCATGTCCAACTTAAGCAAATTTATATATGCAACTCCTTATGTGCATCTACGTTTGAGAACGTTTTTTTTTTTTTTTTTTGTGAATAGAAAGTATGATATGCTTGATTTGTGTGGGAAGCTGTCATGAAGAAACAAGAAGATATATATATATATATACACACACGGAGCCGTTCGAGAGCGGACGTCCGCACTCGGCTTAAAGTGCAGACGTCCCTCCGTTCGCCACCGGCGAGGGCGCGCCTCCACCCCAGCGGCGTCCCCGACCACTTTCCATCCCCGGCGAGTCCGCCGAATTCCAGTTTTCCGGCCAGATCGACTTTGTTTGAGGTTTTGGGTTATCTGACCGGAAAACTGGAATTCGGCGGACTCGCCGGCGAGGGAAAGTGGTCGGGGACGCTGCTGGAGTCCGCTGGGGTGGAGGCGCGCCCTCGCCGTACGGAGGGACGTCCGCACTTTAAGCCGAGTGCGGACGTCCGCTCTCGAACGGTGCTGTATATATATATACAGGCCCGTTCGAGAGCAGACGTCCGCACTCGGCTTAAAGTGCGGACATCCGTCCGGCGTCGACGGCACGCCTCCACCCGAGCGGACACCAGAGGCATCCCCGATCACTTTCTCTTGCCGGCGGACTCGCCGAATACCAGTTTGCAACCGAGATCGATCTTGTCTGAAGTTTTGGGTGGAGGTTGCTGCCCAGACCTTCAAATCGATCTCGCCGGCAAGAGAAAGTGATCGGGGGATGCCTCTGGTGTCCGCTCGGGTGGAGGCGCGCCGTCGGAGCCGTCCGGTGGAGAACGGAGGGACGTATATATATATATATAGGAAGGTTCCAAAGCGGACATCCGCACTCGGCTTAAAGTGCGGACGTCCCTCCGTTCACCTTCGTCCGGCGCCAACGACGGCGCGCCTCCACCCCAGAGGACTCCAACAGCGTCCCCGACCACTTTCCCTCCCCGGCGAGATCGACTTTATTTGAAGTTTTGGGTAATCTCGCTGGAAAACTGGAAAAGAACGGACTCGCCGGGGAGGGAAGGTGGTCGGGGACGCTGCTCGAGTCCGCTGGGGTGGAGGCGCGCCGTCGTCGGCGCCGGACGGAGGAGAACGGAGGGACGTCCGCACTTTAAGCCGAGTGCGGACGTCCGCACCAGAACGGCCCTGTGTATATATATATATATATATATATATAATGGAACAAGTTAAAAGCTGTATAGAACTATTTATATTGTCACCCAGAAAGATTTACATAGAACCAAAATTAGCTTCAAGGACTAAAATAGCACTCTAATTACTTAATCCAAATCATCTCTTAGTAACCATAATGTTCTATCCCTAAATATATTTCTACTAATGAGGTTCTGCTCATGATAAGAAGTACATTTTCTACATGATTATGAAAAGAAATATACTACAACATTTTATACCACTTAAAAATGAAAAATACAATATCTACTCAATTTTCCAGCTTCAAGTTTCATATTAAACCCAACTACAGAAATAAAACCTACTGAACCTTTATTTCCGAAAGGGATCTCAACTTTACACACTTACAATTAACTGAAGTTGGGATCTAACAATAAATTCCAAATGTTAAAATGACGGAATATTGGATTTTTTTTTTTACAAAATGTAAATGCGGATATTGGCTATGTGTTCCGTCAAAGAAAGCAAAAGTCACCAAAGTAGTTAATGAAACAGAAATCCTTGCACTTATTAAAAAAACCATGTAATACAGCCGGCTACAAGAAGAATGTCAAAGAAACCCACCTTGAAATGCATTCTTTTGCTTCAAGGGAGTCAACAATAACACCTTCGAAGCTGTAGAAATGAAATTTGTCAGATATATCAGTAAGAAAATCACAATAGATACGGGAAAGTTAAAAGTTACCGACAGAAAACCAGTACTTAAACTGCATTAGTAAACAAAACTGAAACACTAATACCCAGCCAAATAAAAAACGCTAAACAGCCCTAATTTAGAGATGCGAACATACATTGACCAATCAATAAGGCTGTATTTCTGCGGAGCTAAGATGGATATTGGGCCACCATGTGCCTCCCACATTTTACGTGCTTTACCATTCGCCATGGAAAAAACCTGTCATATAACATTGAAAGATCACATAATTAGCAATTTTGAACAGTTACATTTATTAGCTGAACTTAACAAAAGAATTGTAGATCAATTTGCAGTTCAGCTTATTTTACCAACATGAAAATGCTACTCTACTACCAATGATTAGGAAACAATTATAAATTTCCCAATGATATACAAGAGTCATCTTGCTTCAAACCTATCCATACCCCCCATAATAGAACCTTCTACTTCAATTCCACAAGCTTCCCTAAATATGACTTAATTAAAACAGAACTGCATCGATTTGTAGTTCAAATTCATCAATTAACATGAAAACTGCTATTAGAAAGGAATACGATAATGAAACTAGCCACTAAGAATTCTCTTGTTTCGTACCATCCCTGCCGCTCAGAAAAACAAATTCTACTTTATTTCCACAAACTTCCTTCATTAATGACTTTATTTAACAACAGAACTGTCCATCAATTTGCAGTTCAACTTCTTTTATCAATATGAAAATATGTTACTACCAATGAATAAGATATAGAATACCAGCCACTGCCTTGGATAGTACTAAATGCATGGCTCCAGAATCACCAAGAAAAGATCAAGAACCATGAACAACTTTTTTCTTTGGCCATTGTTGGGGCATTCATTTATTTCTGATATATATACCTTTTTTATTCATCAGCATTGATATGCGGCTGATTTGCAACTTCAAACTGATATTAAGCTAGATATTCCATAAATGTTTCTAGCTATTTTCAGTGTACAGCTTGTTCACTACATAACTGTATTATTAGTTTCGTTCGGAAAAGAAAAAAGGACGTAGAGAGTAACTCACCTTCAACCTATAACCCAATATCTTGATGTTCTTCATCACAGTAATCAACATCAAGGAATGTGGATCCTTCTTCATGTTTCCCAAGATCTGACATCAACAAATGTAGGCATAACCATTACAAAAAGCAACTAAGTGCACATACATGAAAAGTTAACCATCTGTGGCTAGCATTGTATCTAAAGGTACTGAGGCACCTAAACCTCCATCTAAAGACTAAGGAGGTAACAATAATATTTAACTATGAAAGGTTGTTATGAATTACTTCTAATAGAGTAAACATAATGAGCTCAATATCTGAATTGAAGTGTCTAACAGATTCAGTCCTACTTATCAAAACCTGGATGTCTATCCAAGTCAATTAGATCATAAGCAAAACAAGAAAGACCTAAGTATTACTTCATGTCAAGACCAATAACAATTTAGTGGAGAAGACATCCAGAAAACCTTGCAGGCTGCAGATATCATTTTTAGAAACCGAACATGCATAGAAACACATAGCTAAAGACTACATAAATACCCAAGAAATGTGGATGTCCTTGTAAAACCCACAAGCTTAGGTTTTCCACTCTACTAAGCATGTTGACGAGAAATCATAATCCTGGGGGCAAGTCAATCATATCCACGTCAGCAAAGAATGTCTACTAAATTGACATTTTGTGCACCCTCCCTTGAAATTTGAAGCAATGAGCATTCAAACTTCTAAGAAAAAACATGACCACATAACAACTTATTTACCACCGTTATACTTCCTCTATCCATGCAGAAGAAACTCTCATAATGTACTGTCAACCATCTTTTTAACCAATATTTCTCGACTCACCGTATCACAAAGATTCCTTCCTCTTAGGCCTTTGATTAAGACTAGTCATCCTTTGCTTACAATCATTTACATTGTTCCAAACATACCATATTGTTCCATAATTCTGTTTCTAAACTGTAGAAGTCATAAGCCCCCCACGAGCCGAAAACAAGCAAATAAAATGTTGAACCATAGAAAGAAAAAAGAAGACCAAGTTCGGTATCTATCTATCTCATAAGCCATAATTCAGTATCTATCTCATTTCTTCTCTTTCTATTTTTTTTAGAAACCAAATCTCTGCCGTTTACAGAAAAAAAAAAAAAAAAAAAGAAAAAAAAGACTTTGTTTTGGATAGAAATGAGTTACTAATATAAGAGACACATTGTCAAATTCAGAAAAGCAAAAGCAGGAAGCCAGTAACACTCACAAGAGCTAGCCGCGGCGGCCGGACACCGACCCTGGGCACCTTCCGAGCCTGATCGAGCCCACCGGCCAGGCCAAACCTCCCAGGCACAAACCTCAACGTGCTCCCAAACTTCAAACCTTCCCTCAACAACCGCCCTCGCTCACTCCCTTGCCTGAACACTAAAGTCATCGAGCTCTGCAACACCATTGTCGCCACCGCAAACGCGAAGATGACGAAGATGAGGACGGAGTAGAACACCGACTTTCCTTTGAAGAATCCCTTGCGGTAGAACCGGTGATGCGGTCGGTGGCGCGACGGAGGGCCGCGATCCGGCAAGCCGCGGGCGCGGTGGTGGGGGTGGGGGCTAGGGTTAGGGTTGCGTTTGAAGGGGAAGCGATCGCGAATCGAGTGGAGGCCGGGATCGTTAGCGGCGGCAGCGCCATTGTCGTCGAGGATGGGCGGAGGAGTGGAGGAGTTGCGGCCCATAGGAATCTGACCGTGCTGCTTGGTTTAGATGGCCGGAAAGGGAGTGAAAGTGAAGGTGACGGAGAGAGGTGGCATATGAACAGAGTGAGGTTTTTCTCTGTTTCGCTTTTTTGTTGGAGCAACTGAAATTTGAAGGATTTTATTTTACAGCACAAAAAGGGTAAAACAAACAAACGCGTTTTCAACTCAATTATGGAAAACTGCCTTAAAAAAACTCAATTATGGAAAATATTAAAAACTTAAACAAAGTGACTACTAGGGGCCTATTTCTTTTTTTCTTTTTTTGTGAGAGGAACTCGGGGCCTAGTGAACACATTACTTTAGGGTACCCCTCTTTCTTTTTTATACGAACTTTGGGGTATTTTTTTGAATAAATCATGATAATAGAAAAGTAGACATTCTCAATCGAAGCAATATGTACTCTCGTACGATAAATAAATCAGACCATTATTAAAAGTAGACTGTGTTAAAAAAAAAATTATAGACCGGCTCATATTACGTTGTAGACCAATGTGTTATCTTATTTCGTCTGCTCATGTCATATGCTTAGACTAAACTAGTGACAACAGATATGTAGCCTTTCTAGAGATTGAAACCCATAAACTGTTCGGCTCTAGACAATAGAAGGCACACAATAAAAACAAGGTTGCAACTGAATATGAGTAGAACGGAATGGAGAACGAAATCAACAAATCAAACAAACACCATGAAACAAGGGAACTGAAACAAAATCATGAGAAAACAAAATTCACCAAACTAGGCGAAAGAGGAGAAGATTCAACATGTGTGAGTGATTTTCTGAAGGGATCGATAAAGAGACAGAGTCTCGATGAGATTGAATGATCAACATATAGAGAGAGAGAGAGGGAGAGCCGTTGAGCTATAATGATCGAGAGAGAGACAGTCGTCTAGGGTTTTCGAAAGTTGTTCCATCAACGAGGTTGCCTCCGTCAGAGTACCGTGTGTGAGCGTTAACATCACTAATTGTGTAAAGTTAACATGACTATCTACTTCTTTTTTAAGTTGTTGTCCCATGTGGACCAATAAGACAATGTCACCTTCCGAGATATGCATATCCCAAGGTATATGGAAGACTTTCCAAAAATAAAAGGATAAATAAAACAATTAACAAATAAATTGTTATTTAAAAAAATGATGCCACGATTGTTTCTCTTTCATCATTTCCTCTATAACAATCATTTCCTCAGAAAAAGAGGAAAATAAAGCTATTACATATCAAAGCATCTATGGAGATATAATTGTATCAATTCTCTCTATTTAAGATAATTTTTGAATTAATACCGTCTTATGAATGAAGAAAAATAATTTATCTATCTAAACAACAGGTACACAAGCTTTGGCTTTAGATTTGAATGAATGGTTGAAGCAAGGTTAGATGTTGACAAATGATATAAAATTGGCATGTGTTTATATATTTTCTCTGGGAAATTTGGACAGTGACAAATGCAAGAATTTGGGATGCATGACAAGGTCATGCCTGCATGTGACGTTGTTTCTGCACTTAATGGAAAACTGTTTAATTATACTTTACACCATATAGCTGTTTGTTATTCATTCCAGATTGAAGGATCCAATATGGAAACCTCGTTCAGGAGTGGGTTGATATAAATTTTGTTTTTGCCACAAATTGTGGAGGTATAGGATCCATCATCAGGATTCTTTAACTTTGGGGAATGCAACCAAGCTGAGCGTCATTTCCCGTACTTCATTTATATGTTGCGTGTATGACAACTTTACCTTGCCTTTGGTTTCCATGAGATATTTGAATAATATGCATATATGTATATGACGGGTGGTATGAATCGGCATCTCTAACAATTGGTCTAAAACATTACGACCCAAACTTAAATGCAAATTTTAAGCCAACCAAACTTATAAAAATTTATATAGATTTTGCATCTTCAACCTATGGAGTAAAAACTCAAACCTATTTTAATCTTTATATCATTGTTTAATCATAAATAGAATGAAAACCCAAACATATTTTAATTATTAAGTATTTTATATTAATAACTATGACACTGACTCATACATACTCACTGATAAATTATAGATTTTGGTTCTATTTGGTTAAGTCAAAATAGTACGGATTTTAGGTAAATTCTCATATTTTAGCTCAACATGAATAATGGCTTAAAATGAAATTTTACAAAACCTAAACCTATTATAGGTTTTAGACCAAGGGTTGAAGATGCTCTTACTATGAACTTAAGATGGTAGTAAATTTATGAAAGAGCTTCATGTAAATATTTGCTGATGCTCTAAATCAAGAGATTGTGTTCGCATCTGGAAAAGGTCCATACCAAGAAGAAAGGAAACAGAGAGCCAAAGACATAAGGAAGAGATACATAAAGAGGCAGGGAGTTTTTCTAATTATCAAAACAAGGGTAGTAGTGGAAATCAGAGGCAAAAATGCCCTGACAGGTATTTCATTTATTATACTGGATTTATTGATTATCCACTATATACCAGGACTATTTCAAACATGATACATGTAGTGATTCGGACCAAAACTAAAATTACGTCTATTGACTCGTATAAGAATATATAAGTTTTACTATTGCTCCTTTACATGCAGAGGCCTTGGTATTGTTCTTCCGTAAATCATTCATCAGTGGGACAAGCTTCAAGGAACTGTCTGATTTTAAGTCTTTCGTCTGTCGTTAGATCAGGATCATCACCCGTCAACCTCTTCCTTATGATGGCATTAGGACTGTTAGCATCATCTTCAACAATCTGCACAACCAAAGTTAATGAGAGGAACAACAGTTCCTGCATGTACATGCAAACGATATCTAAACGAAAGAGGTCAATATGCTCTACAGACCGCAAACAAAGCCAAGATCACCAGTCAAAACTGAAACTTGCCTCAACATAATTGTTGACATGACCGTCCTTGTTTGCAGAGGTGAAGAGCTCATTTTTATTGATTCTCCATTCACCATCAATAACATACTTATATTCGTATCGTCCTTCCTGTAAAGATTGTTTAACGCACAAACTGATCATTAAGACTGAATAATTCTATCTGTGAATTAATCCATTTTTAAGCCAGCAGACCATGTTTGAACGCAATCTAATCCATTTCTAAGTCAGCACGCTAATCTATAGATAAAACATCTATCAAAAGTTATCAAACATCGATCCATTTTATAGTTCTGACATAACTTTGCCATATATAAGGAACATTTGAATCGAGACGAATACTTACTGGTAATTCCCTTTTAAGAATCCATGAACCCAGCTTGTCATCAAACTCCAAAGGTATCCTCTGTAAAAGCATCACAAGACAAAATCAGTTATTGAAAGAAAACAAACTTAAATGAGTGTATCACCAAATATCAACTATAAAATTTAAATTATCTAGACCAGAAAACACTCTACTTTTCATTCGTGTCCTATGAAACGGAATCTAATAGTTGTTGACGGACAGGAGGAAACTTCTGAAAGCTAGACAGGTATCAATTTCTTTAGTAGCAGATGCAGTATGACCAATAAGATGCTGGAACTTCACTGGATAAGTGAACTCAACATTTATGAAAGCTAACGAGCTAAGGGGTGGGGGGGGGGGAGCCTAGGGAACCTTGGTTTTTATTTCTCATTTCAAAGAGGCTTCTCTTCCTCCTCAAACCAACCCAGACAAATCATGAAGAAAAATAATGTTTTGAGGAAATCAAGGTCATAGTTGTTGTTGTAGTTGTAATAGACATAGATGGTAGTGTTGAATAGACTTTCAACATTGAAGGTAGGCAGTAAAAGCAACTTTGAAAGTGGAATGTAAAGATCCTTACCTGTCCCCATCCAATATCAAGTCCAGATATTTCAACTGTAGAGCAATTATGACCACGCCATGTTAACGTGACTGCCTTTTTTTTCATGCCTGTAAGCTTCAAATGAGAAGATAAGTGATAAATGAGTCTTTAATTCTAAATAAAACAAAAGACTGCATTATATCAGCTGCCAAAATTTAATCTTTATGTTAAATAAGATATATTGTCAAACCAGGAAGTTACTCTAATTTAATCTTTGTAGTTATCATCGGCCAATATTTACAGGTTAATAGTCAAGTGTAAAGTGATCTTTAATTAAAAAGTTCTAGAAGGAACTTTTAACATATTAAGTGTAAGTTAATATTCCTACAACATAACATACAAAACCTTTTGGATGGACCAACTACTTTTCTTTTTTTTCTTTTTTTACCAACTACCTATCTGAGGGTGAGAGAGAATTCTGGTACAAAGGGAAAACCGCAACCAATTTGTCACAAACAGAAAGAATTTAGACAAACAGCTAGTAATAAAGACCCCCTAAGCAGGGATTTATCATTTATGACAAATAATAATAAGAAAGGTAAAAGGACTCACAATATCAGCAGTTGCATTTTTTATAGCATCCAGTTTGGGGAAGCATGAACGTTTGCTCTGCAATTAAAAAATAGTGAGACACTTCAGTATTTACTCAAAGGATCCGTAAATACTTACGCACTAGTCACTACAGTGACCTACTTTCTCATTACTCAAACTAGCTATCATATAACCAGCAACGACTTCCCTGAACTTTTTTCTTCAAAAAATAAATAGTAATGTCATATGACAGAATACAAATCATAATTGGTTTTTAATCTGACATGGAAGGTACGCCTGTCATAGTTTCAAGAACCATGGTTAACTATAGCTTCCTTTTTATCTATCTTCTGAATAATTTAAAATCCTCATTCTCATTACATAAAAGGTCCAAGGCATAATGCAGAGCATAGTCCAGCAGGACTATAATGTATTTGGTAGAGAATGTATAAGGGAAGAAATAGATCAATTAGGAAGTTACCAGCAGTAAATTGACTGCATCATCAAGTTTGTATCCCTGTACCCAGAACATGTAAGCCAACTGCCATCATAAAAGCATATCAGAGCAGTGATAATAGGAGACAAACAGCATAGCCACATAGACAAATAACAAAGTATACAAAATAAAACTGCAACGCAGCTGGAATATACACAATTTAATCTGAAATATTTGTGAGAACGCATTAAACAGTTCCCAGTCTTCTCTTAAAATCAGATTGTCTTGTTATATATATGCATGTCTGTACTTTTATTGTTTCAAGTATGTTTTTCATCAAACTTTCATGTTGACAACCTTTCCAAGTGAAACCATATTTTTCCTTTGGAAAATAATTGAATGACATGCGCAAGAAGTCAATTCTTCTTTTTATAAAGTACATCACAAAGCCATGACAAAAAAACAAAGAAATAGTAAATATAAGAGGAGAAGCTGAACCACTTTGATGCAAACACATGCCCATTCGTTTATTTCAACACCAATAGACAATCATCTCAATTTTATTTATTGGTAACCGCATAGTTGTTCTCCAGGTCCCTTGGTACCCTGATGGATTATGCTATATAACTTCACCATGTAGTTCAGGCATTGACTGGCAAAATAATGAATTAACCCAAAAAGTGCAAGGGTACAGAGAAATATTTACACTTCAACAAGAAAGCACCCACTGTCTAGCCATTTCCCATTGGAATAGGTATAGTATATAAATTCCATATATTCCCCAAAAAAGAGCTAAATATATGGTGCCAAAGCAATACGAGTGTAGGACAAGTAGTATTTCTTTTTTTTTTTATTTATTTCTTTTTTAAGGACAAGTAGTCTTATTGATTCATCATAATAAAAGAATCTGATTGGAAGCTACCAGTGTTCTGCATTTAACCACAAATACCCTCCATGTTTTCCCCATGTGATATGAGCAACATGAGAAACTATAAAGACAAAGCAGCACATGACCAATCTTATTGGTACATCCCAATAAAGGAACATTGTTGGAAACTACGAAAGGAAAACGAGCAAGTATAAAGACACAGCAGTGCAGGACTAGCAGTCTCAATGGTTCATCAGAACAGTAAATGCACACACAAGTTTGTTTATATATATATATATATATATATATATATATATATATATATATGGAGGATATACATACATACATATATATACATATATCCTATATTTTTTTATCACAAATATTAGTGCAACCTAAGAAGGGTACTGAGCATAATAAATAACAAGCAGGGATGGGGAGAGCTTCCATGAAATTGGTGAGCTTCATTAGTTCCCTAGGGTATTTACACTGGGAAGAATAATAATGATTTCAAATACAATGGTAACGGGCATACCGCAGTAGCAGGAGCTCTTCCAAGTCCAGCAGTGCAATGTATATAACTGACACCTCCATTTCGGTTTATGGCCTTATATAATTTACTAACAACAGCGGGAAGCTGGAGACGTAGATCATGTGAATCAAAGTCCCTGCAGAATCAAAAGTTAACTTGATGTTATAGTGAAGCAACAATAAGTGAATGTACCACGTGATGTGATGCACACCAGGATATCAAACATTAAGTTAACTATTGCTTTTACTTTTCAGTAATAAGAAACAAAGAATCACCCTTCCATGTCAGGAACATATTCTATATAAACAAACAAGAGAAGAAAAAACACACCTACAATTTTTCACATAACTAACCTTATTTCAGCACGCAAGTGTTCAATGTCATCAAATTCTTTAGCATACTCTTGAACGGCACCAATGTCAACCCCAAAGTATCTGGAATAACTAGTTAAGGAATTTATAACTTTATGGTGTTTTCTCTTTCTAAAACTATCACAATGGTCATAATTGATCAGCATTTGACACATATTACGTGATGCCTAATCAAGTGAACCACAACAAGAAAACTGGATTCTACTCACAGCTTCCATATGTCAAATTGAATTGTTTAAGAAAATTAAACTACTCTGGATACTCCAAATCAGAATTTTGTTGCAAGCAGAAAATAGTCTTCACTCCAATGCTGCGAAGCTTGTCAACATCTTTAGGAGTCTGTTGATAAGTAAACAGAAAATATCAGACTAGGAAACTTTTAGAAATACTGAATTTGTTGAATTTGTTCATATGGCTGGCTTTAAAACAAGGATCACCTGAAGGCATGACCCCACAATCACATCTGGACGTATGAAGTTGTAGTTCATACCCAGCTCATGCCTATAGGTCAAGACTGCATTAAAATATTATACACAAAATGATTAGCTGCAATCACAAAAGTAAAGTGATGATTAAAATGATTTAGTTGCAAGAATAGGTCAAGACTGCATTAAAATACTATACACAAAATGATTAGCTGCAATCACAAAAGTAAAGTGATGATTAAAATGATTTAGTTGCAAGAAACCACAGAGAGAGCATGCAGTTATAGCTCACTCAAATTCACACCACAAAGTATATAATTCTAAATATTAAAGAATTTGCACCTTCATATCCAGATTACCAAAATACTAGAATCTTACACTTTAATATGAGGTTTTCTGAGTATATTGAGCCAGCAAATACAAATCACAAGAATGATTAACTTACCAGCACCCATGGCTTCTGTCATGGTATTACTATATATCTCAGATTTTTCCTCTTTCACTTCAGCACCACTTGTCTCAGCACTGGGCGTAGAACCAGGAATTGCCTATAAGCACATACATTAAAAAACTTAGATGACTAATACAAAAATATAATGAAATCATGCATTCTGCTCATATTAACTAGTAAATAAAACCGCCCCTTAAGAATCATATGAAAGAGAAAGAGAGAGAAAGATTGTGTCCATAAACACAATAAATTTTTCAGAATAGGTCTTTAGTTATGGTAAAATGTAATATAAGTTTCAAAATGCACAGGATCATACAATGCCATACCTAGAAGTTACAAGTTGCAGTAACAGGATCTTGGATATGTGAATCACACATCCATTAGGGTAATCATGTCTTATATAAATATGGAAGACACTGAATCCGTTCCCTACTTGTCTTATATCATGATAAGCTAGAAATTGCCATAGGCTGTTCATTTCAAACTCTCTTCCGAGAGACATCAAATTTCAAGTGGGGAAAATGATACACTCAGGTAACCTCCACTACTCAAGTCCAAAATTATAAAGATATAGAGACATATCAAGTATCAACACACCTACATATATATATCCACACACATTCCAAAATAGAAACTGCAAAAATCATGCACTTTCCAATTACAGAGTTATTGGCGGAAAAAAAAGGCAAAACTGGGCAAGTAGGATTAGAAATGAGAGAAGTGAATATCATATAATACAGAAAACAGCCTCTTAGATACAAATTACTATTAACTATTAACTTCAGTATGAAATCCAGAAATCAGAAAAAAAAAAAAAAAAAAAAAAAGGCTTATGAGATCCATAAATTTGGGTATAACGAAATGAAGCAAAGATTGCATCGAAAAGGTCATCGAAACTGTTAGTTAGTCTACCTTGAGCGCCATGCTTCTGGGTAGATCAGTGTTACTGCTCATCATTCCCTGCATTAATGAAGCAAACAACAATTTCATGAAAAACTTCTCATATATATATATACATATAATGCAAAGTGAAAAATGAGAGAAGGTACCAGACAAGTGTTGGCGGAAGGCTTGCGGGGATTGCAGACGAAACCCCGGAGCGGCAAAACAGAGGAGCTGAGAAATGGAGAGAAGCTCAGAGTTAATCAAAGCAGTAAAAAAGAAAGCTTTCAGAATGTGTGAGATTGATTCAAGCGCGGTTACCCTGGAAGATTCTGGAGACAGTTCATGTCTGATCGATCAGAGAAAAAAGAAGAAGAAAGAAGAAGATATTTGTTTGTGATTTGTGAGAGTGAGAGAGAGAGAGCCCAGTGTGATATTTTGATGGCTTCTTCAAGTTTTATATAGACCGTTGGTTGTTCCGGATCGCCTTTTTTTTCTTTTTTTCTTTTTTTTTTGGATACATGGGGATCGCCTTTTCGGAGATTCTCCAAAATGCCATTTTCCTCTTTCTATTTTATTCACCGTAGGAAAATATCCTACATTTTATAATATATTTATTTATTTTGGTTACAAACGTGACCACAAAAGTCCAAACAAACACAGAAGCTCAAATTCGTCCAAAAAAAAAAAAACACAGAAGCTCAAATGTAGAGAGGAGAGTCTCACTAGTTACAGCAAGATCATCAATAAAAGAGTGCACACTATCATATGTTAGCTCTAAACCCAGAAAATTCATACCAATGATAAATGATATGAACTTGTCAACATTTCTTCTTAAAGCTTCTTCTGTTCCCCTCTTATTTTTCCATCATAATTAAGTTTTTGCTGATTCCATATCAACCCTGACCCAAGGCACGACAAATTTCCTTCGTTTCTTTGCCGAGTGTGATTTTCCCATCATACTTGGTCAGTTGGTTGTTTAATAATTTAGACTACCTTCAACATACATAGAAGAAGCATTGAGAGAACAAGTCTAGTTGCCCAAATTAGTATCCATGTTTAGCTAAGCCTTACAGGCTTACAGCTTCAGCTTGCAACAGTGAATAAGTGAATAACATATCTAGCTGCAGCTTGTTTATAATCAACTAGTACTAATCGTCCTCCTGTTGTTAAACATTGTGCTCGAAATACAAATATATTCGGTAGGTGGAATTGCAAATGTGTCCTATTGATCATCTATGATTTCAGAATTGCAAAATGCAATGCAGAATTAGTTTGAATTTTGTTTATAAGGAAACAAGCTAATAAGCTTGTCTTTTGTTAGAGCCAACACCTACAAAGAAAAAAAAATATACAATTGCAGGAACAGATTCGGGTGAGCTGCGCAAGGTATATTACAGTTCATAGTAGGTTAACACCCAACTAGTCCGGCCACAACAATATTTGATCAAATCCCATTGATGTCTCAAGTAATATCAGTTCCATACTAGAGCAGAAGATGAACTCTAACAAAACCTTCAATGCTTTCGAGTAAAAAGAATCATATCCTTGTAAGGCAACCAATGATAAGTAATAAGAAAATCCTTGTAAGGCAACCTATGTTACAAAATGATAAGTAATAACCAAAACATTCTATGATAGATTTACCCCTAACACTTCACCTTAGATATCACCTTCACAGCATCAGAGACGGCATGAACAATCATTTTTTTAACCTCTAACTTGTCCTCGCTTGCCCTATGATCTGGAGGGAGAGTGCGAAACTCCTCTGTCAACCGAAAGCATTGGCCAACGGTTTCAGGGGAGACAAAATCCACTGCAACTTTAATGCAAGACTTTAAGTTTCTCACCTGATGTGGACAGCCTGCCGGAATGAACACCGCATCACCAAGTTTCTGGATAAATGTCCATGGCTCAATCCCATATTCAGCCTTAAGATTTCTTTTGTGCTCCACAGTCAGATAAATAGTCTGATCGTGTATGGGATGAACCACCTGCTTCAATGGCCTACACTGGATATGCCTGAATTCCCTACAATGCTTCTTTATGTATTGCTCCAGCTTTGGAACATCCTGTACACGGAAAATGTCCCACAGAGCACCCCCTTCACCTGCATCATCAATGTCTTTGTTGCAAGTGAGCCTCTTTGGGCCAAAGTTTCCGAAAATCTCCTTTTGATCTTGCTCCATGTGCTTTCTTTTCAACTCTTGTATAGCAGCAAGCTGTTTAGGCTTAAGGGTCACTTCAGTAGCATGGGTCAGAATGTTCACTGCATCAGACATATCACAGTGAAGCTTTGTCACTGAATCTCCGCGTCCAAGTTCCTGAGCAACTCCATACGCAATGTATGTCTTTGGCCCCAAGTCAGGTTTGACAGCACTTTTGGGCAAGTGGCAAGTAAGGTTTAGGGTACTACTTGATGGATGAGTGTATTCCTTGAAAGGCAAGCAACAGACAAACTCCTTGCCATGGCGAGGAAGACGTTTATCAAATTCAGTGGAGGGAGGCCAATCTTTAAGTTTTAGGATCTGAGGGCAGTCTTTTCTGTTAAATATGCCTTCAGAATATCCGGTAAAAAATTTGTGCATATTAACACCAATGAAAGACCAATCCGAGCAATCAATGGCCTGCACTTCTAACTCCTTCTCATGCTTGGTATTATTGACTTGACGAAAAGCCCTCCACATGACCAAGGGTTCCCAACTCAACCCTGAACCATTTTCAAGCGCATTGCTCACAATAATAGGCTCACACCTCATCCAATGCCTCTGAAAATGCACAAAATCCTCCGGTTGAATGCAATCAGCCCTTGGACAGAACAAATAGTTGTCCTTCGAATCACCTCTACAAGCTGCTTTTCTACACTTCACATCATCCACAGGATTTATACACGAACAATTTTCTTCACAAGTTTCACTACTTGCATATGAATTTTTATAGTTCTCATTAATATTTTCAGCTTTGTCTACCAACTCCATGACTTTATTTACAGGGAACAAACATCTAAGTTCCAAGTGATACTTACCACAACCCTCCATGTGCTCTGGGGGGCAACGAATCCTTCCGTCTTTATCTGCTTTCCATTCAAACTTAGTCTTTGTAAATGTAGACCTCAGCCTCCTAGTTCCCACACCATTCTTTCCCTCACCATCAGAACACTCAAACCCCAGTTTCTGAACCATTTCCTCCCCACGGATCTCCCGGCAACACTTAAGACACAGATCATATTGGCATCCAGGACAGCTTCTATGAAAGTCGAAAATCGAAGTCTTGCAGTTGTTGCAATACATCCTCTCACCAACACGGCAATCAGACTTTTCGATTTCCAACCCTTCAAACTCCACCAACCCTTGCTTCTCAGCCTCAAACTTCATCTCCCTCACCTGCCCATCATTAATCCTCTTCAAATAAGGAAGCAACCGATTCACCAAATACTTACACTGCACCACTCTCTCATCTTCCCCAATCTCCAAGTCTCGATTCTTGGAGCATCTCAGAGGCACATCCAAACGCAGGCACGCCTTGCAGTTACAATTCCCAAGGCAAACAGGACAAGCCTCTGCGAAATCCTCCTCGGATGAATTGGGGTACCATTTCTTTATGCAAGGAATACAATACCGCTTCCTATCTCCCCTTCTTGAACAACCTCCACAACGAACAACTCTCCCAGTATCATTTCTCTGACACTGATGACACATTGTGGACACATCTGCTTTGCTCCATCTTCTACTCTTTACTAAACCATCTTCATTACCATTTTCTTCAAACCTCTCACTTTTCATGCCCTTTTTACCACATCTCTTCTTCTTCTTCAACAAACCGTCTTCAATCCCATCAAAACCTCCATTTTCTTGAGACTTTTCTTTCCCGTTTTGCCCTTTAAGTTGATCACCAATGCTCAAATCTTTCTCCTCCTTTATCTGACGCACCTGCTTCAGAGCCACAGTGGAATCTTGGTCCCCATTTCCCAAAATACCCTCGCCGCCGTTCTCTTGCCTCCGGCGCTTTCTGTAATAAACCCGAGAGAAAAATTCGTCTCTGCAGATCCGCGCCATCGCAAATCAAGAAAAGGGTGAAAAGGATTGCGAAAATTTTGAAATTCTAAAGTGGCGCCAGGAAATTGTGATGGTGGATTTGATCTAATTTGGTAGGGGAACATGAACAACAGATGAAGCCCTAACACTGATCGCTGCTTTATATCACACTCGACACACTGCCTTAGTTTTCCACTTTTCCTCGCTCTACCTCTCTCTCTCTTTTTTTTTTTTTTTTTTTTTTTTTTTTTTTTTTTTTTTTTTTGGAAAAGGCTTTTTGATTTCTTTTCCTAAGAAGGTAGAATCCTTCTTTCTTTCTTTTTTTTTTTTTTTTTTTTTGGGATAAACGAGGACTAAAGGCCCAAACAAGGAATTAGGAATCTGTTACAATCCTAAATTTAACAGAATCACACAAGTCATCAAGAGCAGCTTCAACAACTTGTGGAGGAGGTTGCTGGAAGTATTGCATCCCAAATTCAGAACCAAAGTTGGACTTGGAGAGAATATCAGTTACCATATTAATCTCTCTATAACAATGTGAAATTTCACAAATTGAGATATTGTTCTTCAAAAACTTGCATCTGTTAAGAACACTATATATGGGATGTAGCTCCTGCACACCCTTGTTCATCATGTTCATAAGAACCTCCGAATCAAACTCAATAAGCAGAGACTTACAATGGAGAGAACCAGCAAGCTTCAACCCCAGCAAAAGACCCCAACTCTCAGCTTCAATAACAAAACATTTGCCTAGACTAGCAGTGAAACCAGAAACCCAATTGCCATTGTGATCTCTCAAAACACCACCAGCTTCAATACAACCATTCTGACTTCTAACACCATCAACATTTAGTTTCATCCATCCCATAGGAGGTTTAGTCCATCTTAAACTGATAGGGACTTTTTCAACATTTTGAGACTGAGAAGCATCAGCATTTTTCCATTCAATCACACTATTTAGAATGATAGCAGTAGGATCAAAAGGGTACGTGAACTTCTGATCAAAAATTTTCTTGCACCTCCATTTCCAAATATATCAGCAGGTAAAAATAAAAACATTAACCCATTTAAGATCACCATAACCAACAATTGTACTGTGAGTATTAGCATGCAACCAGCCATTCCAGTCCAAAAACCAAGTTCTGGAAATTGAATTGAAGAAAACAATTTTGTCCCAAATACCTCTAGCCATTTTGCAATCCCTGAGCAAATGAAGGAGAGTTTCAGGATAATTAGGACAACAAGGACAACTAGAGTCAGTTGTAAGATGTTATTTAGACCTCTCCTCATTAGATAAAAGTTTCCCATGGCAAACAAGCCAAAAGAAAGTCTTCAATTTGGGAGGAATGGGAAGCTTCCAAATATACTGCCAAGGGAAAGGAACAAGATTTTCCATCTTCATGAGACATAAATAAGCAGATTTTATAAAGAATTTTCCATTAGAAATAGCTCCCCAAATAACCTTATCATCACCTGCACCATCAAAACCAACAGGAATTCTAACAATCTCAAAAATAATATCATCATCCAACACAGAATGCAAGAAATTCAAGTTCCAACCATCACCATTCCAACATTGGTTCACAGTTAGGCAAGGATCTCTAATAATCGAGTCTGTCACTTTCAAACAAAGAGAACCAGATCCTAACCAATTATCATTCCAAAAATGAATGCAACTACCATCCCCAATCCTCCAATAAAGACCTTGAGACAACAACTTAACCCCATGGACCACTCCTCTCCAAGTAGCAGAGCAACTAGAAGGGCATGAGTAATCACTAGAGAACAAGGATTGAGACTTCCCATACTTTTTAAACAAAACATCACACCAGAGGCCCTTGTCATTTTGAAACATTCTCCAGCTGATTTTGGCCAACATAGCTTGGTTCATGTGAATAGCTTTATTCAATCCCAAACCACCATTAGCATTAGGTTTACAAATCCTATCCCAATTAATAAGATGGACTTTCTTCTTCTTCTCATCACAATCAACCCAAAGAAAATCCCTTGAAAGCTTAGCTGTTTGCATAGCATATATAGGAATAGTTGAAGTAACAGCTTGGACCAAACTGAGTCTACCAGTAAAATTTAGAGTCTTACTTTTCCAGCCAGCTAAATTACTTTGAACTTTCTCCACAATAGGTCTATGAGTCTGCTTAGTCACAGTGGAATGAATAAGAGACATTCCAAGATATTTATCCAAATTTTCAATAAGAGAAGACCCACAAATCCTACTAATTTTCCTAGCCATCTTCTTGCTAGTATTAGGAGAACAATAAACCATGGATTTCTGGAAACTAACCTCATGGCCAGAGAGATTACAAAAGACATCTAAGCATTACTTTAGAATTCTGGCTTGAGCACAATTAGCTTTTGCGAAGAGAATTAAATCATCTGTAAAAAATAGATGAGAAATTGGAGGACCAGATCCAGATGCTTTAACTGGTTTCCACTTACCCATATCAATAATGTCAGGACCCATCCCGAATTTCATCTTGAAACCCGAGGTAAGTCATGCGGGGACCACCTCCAAGGAAAATTTACCGATAAGCAAACCTCCTTTGAAAATGGACAACCCTAACCTAGAAAACTAAAGTGTTACTTTCTTAAAAATTATTGAGCATCCTCCAAAACAACTCACAATTATACGAAAGTGAGAATATAAATACAAACTTCGTATATTCTAAAATACAACAAAAGTCTAAACACACCACCAGAAACATTATACGATAAATCTCAAAGAGTATTCATAGCTACTATACACTAGAGGAGCAGGAAAATACTCTAGTAGGTTAAACAGGTAACCTACTGGTGAAATGTGGCTGAGAAATGGGTAATTATGCCTCGTCGTCTCCTACTCGTACTAACTCGAACTCTGCAGACTTGACATTTTAAAACGAAGAGCCCAAGGGAAAAATATTCGCAATAATTAGAGTGAGTGGACAAAAATAAATAAAGAAAATAATTATTAACATTTATGTTTTCCCAATTTAATTTCCAAGAAAACGAATGCATGTCTTAAACGATAATTCTCTTATCGTTATAAATATCGAGCCTCTACTGCTCAAAACTATATATATCAAAATACAGCCTCTCAGGCTAAAATATATATATGTAGGGCTACTACGCTCGCGTCCAACGCTCACATCACGCCTTAATGCGGTGATACACTACGCCATTAAGGTGGACAGACAAGTGTATAAATATGTGCCCATACCCCTTATATGAATTAAACACTCATATAAGGCTACTACGCTTGCGTCCAACTCTCACGTCACACCATGATGCAGTTATATACTATGTCATTAAGGTGGACAGACACATATCGCTAGCTAGCATTTATATACATACTCTCCTTGAAAATATATTATAATTTACCGAAAATCCCATTTTCGGTAACTCACCACAATGAGTAAAATCGTCAAATAAAAATGACGTTAAATGGTCCAACCAAATAAACAATTGCATGCACATTATTTAAACCAAAAGTCCACTCACAAGTTAGGCCTAAGCCTGAAGTCGGTCTGAAGCCTCTTCTGCTCGAGCTTCCTCACGTCCTGATCCAAGAACATAATTAAATCCTCAACTATATACCAACGCTTAATTAAAAATAGGCAAAATTAAATGTGGGATTATCTAATCTCATTCTTACTAAACTTTGCAAATCTTAAAATTGATATCGTCCAAACTTACCACAAATAGCGGCGGCCTTAAATCCACCTTATACGACCGAAACAATCATAATCTAACGGCCGGATTCTATCCAAATTAATGGCTAAAATACCAAACTTCGAAAAATCCCAAACCTATCCAAAATTCCTCCAAAAATTCCTAAATTCACATCATTAACATCTCCTTAATATTCCACATCAAAAACTACAAAATTTCCCAAAACAGCGGCGCCGCCGCCGGCAACCTGCAATAGCTACCAAATTTTAACAGCATCTTCCTCTCAATCTCCTCTACAACTTTCTTAACTAGCACAAACACCAATTCCAAGCCTAACTATGTCAATCGAACGAAAACACCTAAAAAGCCATAGAATTTCAAACACCGATTTCTCTTTACCTAGCTCAAGAGGGAGCGAATTCTTTGGAGGGATTGCTGCACGGGAGGAGGGCTTCCTTTTGAGCCTAGCAGCTCCGGCTATGGCGGCTGGAGGAGAGAGTTCCCGCGACGGGAAGTTCCGGTCAGTCGGAACTCCCAGGCTCGGTTGCGGCTTCTCGACGGCGCTAGGGGGGCTGCCACCGGTCTAGAATGGAAGCTTGGTCGGAGGTCGACAGTTTGGGACTGGTGCGGCGGCGAACGATGGCCGGACGGCGGCCGGAAAGTTTCCGGGCGGAGGGAGAAGAAAATCGGGAGGGAGGAGAGAGAATCGGGAGGGAGGACAAATGTTTTTGGGCCTTTGACCAAAAACAAGGCCCGGTCCAACTTAATAAACATAACCCAACTCCAAAATTTAACACCCCAAAATAATACCCCAATAAAACTTACATTTTTAATTGATAACTTTTCCATGCTAACTCCGATTTTAACGCATAGCATGTCTACGAACTCGTAACAACATCCTCTATGACTTTCATGAAGAAAGTTTTCCCAAATTCCATACGAAAGAAAAAGTCAACTTTGGAGTCTTAAATAGTAAACGGTTACTTAAAACGGTAAAAAACCAAAATAATATCAAAGTAAATAACCGTAAAATAACTTAAGAACCGGGGCGTGACAAATAACACAATGAATCAAATGTGAAAGCTTCTCCATGCAAAGAAAAAAAAGATACGGAGATAATAGATCACCCTGCCTTATGCCTCTACTAGCAGAAAAAGAATGAGAGAGTTCACCATTAATACAAACCTAGAAACTCGTAGTTGAAACACAACTCATAATAAGTTTAATAAGATTTCCACGGATATGAGCTTCAGTGAGTATAGTTTCAATAAAACTCCAATGAAGCCTATCATAAGCTTTTGATAAGTCAATTTTCCAGGCCAAGAAACCATTAGCCCTCTTGGAATGCTGAAACTTATGAAGAACCTCTTGAGCAACAATAATATTATCAGAGATTTGTCTCTCAGGAATAAAACTAGCTTGGTTAGGTCCAATGAGTTTAGAGAGATCGATAAGGGCGTAATCTAGCCACAACCACTTTGGAAATAGCTTTATAAAGAGTAGAGCACAAGCTAATTGGTCTAAATAAAGCCATATCTTGGGGGCTAGCAATTTTAGGAACAAGGGTGTAAGAGTATGATTAAGACCATCTGGGATGACTCCAGAAGAGAAGGGATTAGAAACTAACTTAAAAACTTCAGAAGCTAATAAATTCCAGTGCTTATGAAAAAATAAAGCAAGAAAGCCATCCACACCAAGAGCTTTAAGACCACCAATACTAAAAATAGCTTCTTAAACTTCATCAAAAGACACATCTTTACTCATCCAATCAATAGCATTAGAATCCAAACAGGGAAATAGATGAGGAATAGAGAAGTGATTATTCTCATAAGGAATACAGGTGAAGAGAGATTGAAAAAAAAGAAGCAGCAATGTTTTTCATACCTTCCATTTCAGTACACAGCTTACCATGCTGATCAAGAAGTCCTTCGACTTTATTCCTTCTTCTTCTCACCAAAGTAGAAAGATGAAAAAACTTGGTATTGCGATCCCCATTTTGTAATCAAGAAACTCTGGATTTCTGCTGCCAAAACAAAGCTTCTTGGTCTCTCAACTGTTCATATTTCTTAATAAGATCCTCCTCGAGATTAATAAGAAAGCGGTTGTTCTTCTTACAAAGACTTTTCTGAATAATTTCCTCTTTCTTCTAAAGATATTCCCCACCACTTTAGCATTTCATTCTTGAAGATTAGAAGACAATTTATTGATCTTACATAACACATCACCATCATAACTCTGCCAATTCTGTTGCACAAAACCAAGGTAAGTTTCTTCCTGCAACCACAAAGCTTGAAACCTAAAAGGTCTATCCATAAGATGCCACATTAGAAAATAAATGTAACAAAAGAGGACAATGATCAGATTTCAAACGTGGAAGGTGTTGTAAAAAAGCATCCAGGAAAGTAAGTCTCCAAGCATCAGTGCAAAATCCCCTATCCAGTCTCTCTCTAACTGAATTATTAGTCCAAGTAAATTCAGGCCCTTGAAAACCAATATCAATCATACCAAAACTATCAACCCAGGTTCTCAAACCACCAAACTTACCAGCCAAGGAACCACCATTTTTATCAGCACTACAATAAAGCTCGTTATAATCTCTAATAATTAACCATGGCAGCTGAACAGTAGAGGCAAAAGAGGATAAGTACTTCCAAATAGAGCTTCTCACAGACTGAGAAGGGCTAGCATACAAGGCAGTAAGAAGCCAATCCTGATTATTCACCATCACCTTAACAGTAACAGATTGAGAATTACTATCAACAAATGAAACATAAACTTTATTTTTGTCATAAAGAACCCAAATACCACCAGAGAAACCTCTAGCTTCCTCCACTTCAGCATCAGGGAAACCAATCTTCTTAACAAACCTTTTAGCCTTAGCAAAGGGAACATGAGGCTCACAAACAATAAGGATATCCATTTTATGTTATTTAGTCAGATCAGATATAGATGATCTAAACTTCTTGCCTCTAGCACCCCTCACATTCCAACAAATGACCTTAAACATCGAGACGCAGAGGGAGAAATGGGAATAACCCAATTAAGCATTAATCATACCTTCCCCATCATGAGAAGGTAGAATGTCATCAGAAGTTACCATGCTATTAGAAGCAAAAGTCTTGTCAACAAAATCAGAAGTAGCTATAGACTCATAGCAATACCTGTACTCTATGCTTTTAACCCTTCCTCAGGAGGAGAATGTCCAAAGGCTGCAGAAATTCCACTACCAAAAGAAATACCCTCAATGTTTCCAAACGAGAGCTTTTTGGAAACTTGAGACTGATTCTTTGTAGTAGAGGAACTTACACCTTTGGATTTTCTTTGATAATGAGAAGCAGTTTTAGGGCCACTGCCACTACCAGTGTTGGAAACATCCTTCATTGGGGCTCTAGCAGGAAGTTTGGAATGCATAGTTAGAGCAGCTTTCTCCTTGACAAAGGTTTTAGAAAGGTCAGACCCATAAGATGGTTGTTTACTAGGGGATGTAGTCTTCTCCATGTTGGAAGTAGAGTTATTGAAACTCTTGTTCTTACCAAAACTAGCAGCACTCTTCATTTTATCATCAAAATTCTGCCAAAGTTACATAATGGGAGGAGACACCCCCTTAGATCCAACATGAGTAATATGTTCAGCCTTACCAGATTCATTACCACCTTCTTCATTCAAAACATCAAACCTTTAACCACTAGGAGCAGGTTTTCTCCCTCCTACATTCCCTCCAGCTTTCCTCTTATTTTTATAACTCATCAGCATCCAAGGACCCATATCCTCCTTAATCACATCTTTCAGAACTTCAGCAGTCCCTTTTGACTATGTCTGGATATCCTGCACCACCTGAGTATCAAGCATAACATTATCCACATTCACATCACTCACAGAATTCACCCTATTCTCGTTATTCGCAACATCAGTAGTAACATGGACAGATGGACATTTGTCCTTAACATGACCAAAACATCCACACTCAAAGCAAATTAAGGATATACCTTCATAAACCACATTGTAAGCTACATCATCAACTTCACAAAAGGTTTCAAAGGTTTACTTAAATCGACCTCAATGCAGATACAAGCAAATTTTCCTCTAGATTGGCCAAGAGTCAACTGATCAACCTTCACTACTTCCCCAATGATTTTCCCAATCTTAGCCAAGGTATATTTCTTAAAATATTTAACAGGTAAGCCAACAATTCGAACCTAGAGAGCCATCTTACCAATACTTTCATCAGGATCAAAAATCCGGCCTCCACTTCCTAACACTCAGAGTTTGCCCAGCCAAAATCCATGGACCATCACAAAGAGTAGTGTTCATGTCCTCCTCTAGATTGAATTTGACAATGAAAAAGTCATTCGGCAAATCAATCAATTGCCATCCACCCTTTACCTGCCATTGCCTACATAGCCCTCTCAACATGAAGTCAAAAGAATTAGTAGAACTGGGTCTGCCCAAAAGCTTAACAATTACAGCACATCTCCAATCGAAATCCAGTTTATTATGAACCTTAGAAGAGAAAGAAACATTATGTCCATGCTTACCCGGAGAATAGACACAGTCATCTTCAGTAAATTCAAACTCCTCTGTCATGGTTTGATGGAATCGATCAACAAGATTGATGAAGGAATTCGCATAGCTCATCGGAGTAGGAAGTAGAGAAGGGTTGGGTTGAACACTAGAATCCATATCTTCAAGTTGAAGAGCCCTCAAATCAGGAAGACTGTCACCAGCATTCTTCATTTGCTTTCGATTCGTTGTCGTCACATCAGAGCCTCCACCACTTCCTGATGGAAGGGCAGAGAAAACGAACGCCGGCGTCGCCACCATCCTCTAGTGCACCCAAAAAGAAGAGCAGAGAGGCGGACGAGGCAAGCCCAATCAGGATCGGAATTAGGAAACGGCGAGAAATCTCAGAGAAAAAAGGAAGGCGCGTGAGGGCGCGTTCAGATAGCTTATGTATAGGTACTGGAATCCTTAGGTTTCTAGGGAGGTTAGCCTATGAGTCACCTAAGCTTTGAAGCAGGTGAAGACACGTGGCAAAGCTCAGATCTAATGACTTGAAATTTCTTTCTCACTCCAATCTTATTTTCTTTGTTCCTTTTCTTAATGCATCTCCAATAATTTCTTAATATTCTTGATTTTCTCAATTTTGAAAGAGATTTTGATTGTTTTGCTGAAATAGACGTTCTAAAACTTTCTCTAAAATAATGTGATAAGTGAGAAAACCAAACTCCCCATATTTGTAGCAAACTCTAAATTTTAGATAAGGATTCAAGGAATAATTATGAAAAAGAAAATTGCTTAAACTCTAACTTTTGCTTCCCTACAAGGAAGTTGTTGGATATGCTCTTATGTACTCGTTCTGAAAACAGTATATAAATTAGACAGTTGTTATACCACTTATGCCCTGTTTGGTTAGCAGGAAAATAAAAATGGGAAATTGATTTACTTTCCTTTCCAAACAGATATGGAATGAAATATGTTTTGGTATTTCTATGTGGGTGTTTAGTACATATTGGAAATCAAATGATGGAATCAAGTATATTAATTCCTATTGTAATGTTTGGTAAGTCATTATAATAAAATACAAAGTTATATTTTTCAATAATGTCTCTTTATAATTTCCAAATATGTACAACATTTAAATTTATTAGAGGATAATTCATGTAATTGTGGCTTTGACAGTGTGAGTGAAATTGGAATACCACCCTTGATTAAGTTAATTGAATTCAGGTTTTATGAGGGAATCAATTTCCAGTCAGATCTTTTTTTGTAATGAAAAACCAAATTAATTCATTTCTCATACCATGGTTTCATGCCGACCAAAAACTTGTAATGAATGAGAACCGTTACAATCTTGTGAAATCATCTGTGATCTTCCGATCAACAATAATAGATCGAACTCATCAACTAAGGCAGCTGCCATGCTCACTTAGTTGTTTTGAAGCTGTTTAATCGAGGATTTGATCAATCCAACTTAGCTGTTGGACGGTTGCATGGCTTCCCTGCAAACCAGTCGTTGTCCTGCGTAGCTCGCCTCCCCTACGAGCTGCTTTATTCAAGTTTTCAGGTTGTTGGCGCCCAACATCTCAACTCCACACTTGGAACTTCTCAACAAAAAAGGTTAAAGGCCATGAATGAGAAGAATACAGAAGAGACTGCTGCGGCTGCCACTTTCAAATACAAGCTAAAGCAGGTGGAGGTATACAAAGTTAAAATGACATTACTGGCATCACTCTGTATCTCTACCCAACCAACACTTCACTAAAGCAAGAGCAGACAAATTGGCAACCCAAGAGTTACAATATTCCCCTCTTATCAGTCCTTTCTCATCTCTCACACCAGCATCGATACTAAGCCTTCATGGCTTCATATACTTTAGCAGCAGAAGCCAGAAGCCAAAAAGTGCTCTAGAGGCACCATATAGATTGCCAGTCAGCAAATAAAGCAAAGACTAAACAAATTCATGATACCATTGGTGCATTAAAAACAGACGGGGTGTAGGCACTGGGCAGACCAAAATCTATATGTAGGAGGTTGCCAATCAGAATTAATCACCTAAGTTCCGAAGATAGAGGCACCCATACAGAGACCCAGAAGTGAATCCTCTGCCATAGTGATCCAAGTCTATTCCTCCACAATATCAAACATCCTCAATTCGTCATTAAATGACAACATTCATAACTGGAACAAGAAAAGAAAAGACAAATCAGCTACATTTTCCTTCAAGATGACTATAATACGAACCGAGTACTTTTAAAAAAAAATTTAAAAAATACAAACCGAGTTCAGTGAAGACTGCAGCTAGAAGTATTAGGAGTGAAGTATAAAAAAATAAAATAAAGCTGATGAACCTGGGTAGTTAGAGAAAATTGGCATTTAAAGAAGCATAAAAAAACTCTCAATAAACATCAGACACTGGATATGCAAACAATATGATTCCTGATCACAAACAAAACTTCTTATATCAATTCATGAGTTGCAATGCAATTCTGATTATATTCAACCTATCAGTATAACAAACCAAAATTGAATCTAATTCTATTAAGTATTGGACAGGATCCTGTTTAAATATTAATGTTGATCAATTATATTTCTAAACACAAGAAGTTATGTTTGTAGTTAAAAACTTCACTAGTTGGAAATTCTTTTTTGTTTTTTTGTTTTTTTATAGAATAGTTAGAAATTCAGGATAGCGTTTCAATGGAACATAAGTCTAGAGTTGCTATGCAGGCATACCTTGTTACTACAATGTCAAACCTCTACTTTCTTAATTTCAACCAGAAATATCCCTCATCTTAGCTTTCCCTTCAATATAAAAAAGCGGACAAATTGTATATAAAGCGGACACTTGAAAACCCAGAAAAAAAATCGCAAAAGAAATCTGACCAAGCACACACACACAGAGACAGAGAGACAGAGAGCCTTGAACCTTGGCACTAAAATAAGATATCACACAAAACAGAAAATATGCTGCAGATATGTATCCAGAAAATCACATCGAAGACCAAATAGACACACACACACACACACACTTGAACCTTGGCACTAAAATAAGATATCACACAAAACAGAAAATATGCCGCAGATATGTATCCAGAAAATCACATCGAAGACCAAATGGGCATATAGTTACAGTTCTCTTATAAAAAAAATCAAAGCAGTGGTTCAAATAGTAACCGAGCGGGGTGGTTTGGCTTCATTTTGAGCTCAATCGAAGACCACAGTTTACTTCTCACAGTATCATAAAAAAAAATATAAAAAAATCCATGATAAACCTTATTCAGAATCCAATTGGTTGATAGCACTTGTAAAATGTTAAAAGCTAGTGGACAACAGGAGTGTTTAGAGCCAGAAAAACCCTATTTAGATCCCAAATGAGACTTTCGGGCCGCAATAACTTGGTAACAACAAACAGCTACTACATAGACTAGTATTTGACATACTCATATCACACGTGTACAGTGGTATTAAGCATTCTATTTGGCACCACATTTCCCCCCATTCGTTAGAAGTAGGTAGGCAGAAATCCTGGAAACAATGTAAGTACTAAACCAAAAGGGTCAAAATATAGCATAACTAAATAGACTGGATAGTCTATTGCATACTTAAAAAGTTAAAAGTCATTGCTGATCAATTAATTGAAAAGTTTGTCTGAAGATAAAAACAGAAAATGATAATTAAATCCTGTACTGTTTTTATTTTTATTTACCAGAACACAACTTTCGTTTAAGATATTAAAAAAAAAAAACGGATACAGCAACAGTTGACAGGAGCACCACACAACTCGATATCCAAAACATACAGAATAAAATATGCTCACTCCAAAATGAATACACAGGAGTTTGACTGAATAAAGACTTGTACCTAATTCTGAAGAGAGAGACACCCCATACAGACACCCAGACCCAAAATAAGACATAGTACATACAAAACTAGCCACCTACACAACAAAGAAGCTCACCGCAAAAATCTATATATAGGGGGATGCCATTCTGAATAAACGAAAAAAAAGTATGTTTAACACCTAAGTTTCAAATTATAGAGACGCCCATACAGATACCCAGAAGTGAATCCTCTCCTACAGTAATCCCTCTCTGTCCACGTTATAAAATCTCGTGATTAAATAACAACATTCTTAATTGCAACAAAGAAAAGGACAAATCATCTATAAAAGATTTCTTCCCGAGGTGACAATAATACAAATGCAGTTTGGTTAAGACTGCCGCTAGTATCATGAGGAGAAAAAAAAAATCCAGCTGCTGAACCTAAGAAGAGAATAAAAGCATACAAATTTGGCATTCAAAGAAGCATCTAAAATGTCCCAAAACACATGAGAGGAGAAACCGGGTATGGAAATAAGATGACTAAAGATAACAGAAGCAAAACTTTCTTAATTCTCATCATCAATCCTACACATCAAAAACAAAAATAGATCTGGTTTTATTAACTCTTGGTCAAGATCCTTTTTTTATTGATTTTGATCAATGATTATTTTAATTCCAAAAACTAGAAGTCATGTTTTGTAGTTCACAACATTTATTAGTTGGAAATTAGGACTATGCCTTTCAGTGAAACGTATGTCTAATGCAGCAGTGTAGTCTCTTACTCCAATGGACGTCCATTTATTAACTTCAACCACACATATATCTCCATCTTGGCTACAGTGAAGCACATGCTTCACAATCACACACCATCATGCTAAACATCATCTACAAGATAACTACCATACTCATATACTTCCAATAATATCAAGTGCCTTCACCCTTTTGGTAACATAAATGGCAAGGTTTTTTTTATGAGAAACGCATGGAGAAAGTATAGAATGGGAAAGAGGATTCAGAAGCACTATATTTGGGAATAAGAGAAAAATGTAAAGACAGATACAGTAAGAGGGAGCCTTCGTAACTGTTCTAGTACTTTTCCACAGACAAACTCTTTGCAAGATGTCAGAACTGCAAGATAATAGAGATATAACTACCTTATTAACAACTCACTCATCTTAATGACTTGAAGAGTGTCTCCATCAGAACTCCTTATTTTTGGTTAATTTTCAAGAAAATCAATGAAAAATAAAGCTTGTTTTTATGTTGTCGCCCCAACCATAGGGAGCAATAAAATGACAATGACCCCATTAAAGGTAGAGGGCAGCTAAAATGACACATCTCTCTCTCTCTCTCTCTCTCTCTAACCAATAATCAAGTTTCAAAAGAAATCCATGACCATTATCATACAACTGGTATAAAACAATCAAACGATGCTAAAGAAATTGAAGACCTAAACCATACCTCAAGATAGTAGATGGCAGTAAAACTGAACTGAGATGTATAAGGATGACAGTGAGGGTGCCCCGAGAGGGGCTAAATTGTTGGAGGGTGAGAGGGTGTTGGCCACATGGGTTCTTTCTTCAGCTCAGATTTAGTAATGGAGTGGGTATTACATCGGATTAATTTAGGAATGGTATTTCCAGTATAGTGAATAGAACAGCCAAACAACAAGAGTGAGCCATTCCACTTCCAACTTGATTCTGTCCAAACAACATCTCTGAATGCTTATTAGTTATAAGCAAGATTCCGAGGCCAATAAAAAGAGAGAAACAGATCCAATCTACATGCTAAATCCCCAGCAATCGTTTAGTCACTATTGCCGTCAAGCCACATATGTACCTGCCTTTGGATGAGATAAAACCAAGATTGGGTGATTACATATTGTGAACAAAGTACCTATGTCACAGATATTCACTCAAATTAACAACTGGAACCAATCTCATAATCATTAGCAACTAGTTAAGATTATGGAGCAGCGGAACAAACTTGAACCTTGAAAAAGATGGAGTACAAGGGAAAGAAGATTTACACTTGCACATATATTGATATCACGTCTTAGAAAAAATTAAACTCGAAAATTCAAAAAGAGTTGGCATTTGCTTTCCTCATTCTATATAGAAACTTAGTCGAAGAAGGTAGGATCTAGGATTCAGGAAAAAGAAACAGAAAAAACAAATCTAAAATGAATGAAAATCAAACTCATTGTCCCAACAGGATGGAAAGATAACAAATCTACTTCATAATGGAATTGAGGAACTACATACAAATCAACATCAGTTTGCCCAATACATTTTTTATTGTTAAATTTGAATATTTTGATAAGATTTCTAATATTGTAATCTTGACACGAATAAGTCGGTCAATAAAAATATAAATAAAGAACCACCATTCAAACATGGTCAATAAAAGTAAGTAACTAGATCATCATACATATTTATCAAGCTCAGCTTCAATTTGTTTTAAAGTATGCTATCAAATAAATAAACAGTGGATAGCAGAAGAAAAGAAAATCAGAAAGCAGCAGAGATGAAAACCCAAACCTACCTTAATATAGATGAGATGGTCTCATTGCTGAGATAGATAACTCGAGTAAACCACCGGTTGCTGCCAGAGATTGGCACCGCTGGAGGGTGAGTCTGAGGAAAGAATTTTATCCAGCTTTTGATGTAATCAGTTGTCATAACTTGATTGTCTATAATCCATCTTAACATGTAATGACATCATCTAGATTTGTTTAAAACAGTCCAACCCCATGCTTTAGCTCCGACAAACAAGCCTTACAAGTACTGCTTCAGGTGCATAGTTATTCATAAGCTTTTTGCTCTTAATGGAATGCCAGTCTCCAGAAAACTCAGGCGCCCCCACTGTACTCCTCTGCTGAAATTCCCATGTCACGTTAATTCTGCCTGTTGAAGTTTGAAGATCTCCCAAGTCGGAATTTATGTAATTACAAACTCCTCATGTAAATTCATATAATTGCTTGGTACACATCCAATCTTTTTCATTTGTTGATGTAAACCGTATAGTGCATAGTATATAAGTTGAGATTGACAATGAGACTTATCACCAACCACAAAAACATGCACCATATTTCCAACTTCTATCCAACTGCAACCAGGCTGCTTCTTCAACCCCTTTTCTTTCATTTTAATCCTCATCTTTGCAGCTTCTCTCCAATTCCCAGATCTAGCAAAAAAGTTCCACAACAACGAGTAACTGCCTGCATCATCTGGGCCCTCATTTAAAAGCTTTTCTGCAGCTAGCTTACCGGTATCCATGTTATGATGATCAATACATCCAGCAAGAAGAGCCCCCCAATTAGATGCTGATTGGTTGGTCCCGAGCTTCTTGAGAATGTCAAAAGCCTCCTTGAGCCTCCCTGCTCGACCACAAAGATCAACTAAGCACGTGTAGTGATCTTCCCTCACTCGTATTGAACCATCTTTAAGAAGCTCATCAAAAAGATTTAAACCCTCCTCCACCAAACCAGCATGGCTGCATGCAGAAAGAAGGCCCACATAAGTAACATCATCAGGTTTGAACCCTAATTGCCGCATTTCATTATACAAGTTAATTGCCTCAGTACCGCATCCATGATGTGCATAGGCTGCAATCATTCCATTCCAAGAGATATAATCCCTATGGATTGTCGATCCATCTTCAAACATCTTCCTAGCAGAGACTAACTCCCCGCATTTTGAATACATATTTATGAGTGCAGACACCAAATGTACACATTCCTGATACACTGTTTTAATTATCATCTGATGTATTTGACGTCCCTCGCAAAGACCAGCTAGGTTACTACAAGCACTCAAGATGCTCACAAAAGTTCCCTGATTAGGTCTCACCCCATTATCTACCACCATTTTCGAAAAGATCATCAATGCCTCTTCATTTCTCCCATCTTGTACATACCCTGTGATCATTGTAGTCCACGATATGACATTCTTCTGCGGCATTTGAATATACAACTCCCACGCCCGCTCCAAATCCCCATTCTGAATAAACCCTGTAACCATCGTATTCCACGAAGGCATGTCCCTCTCCGGCATCCTCTCAAACAACTCCAGAGCCTCCTCCAGCCTCCCATTCTGGGCATACCCCGTGACCATCGCATTCCACGACACCACATTCCTCCTCGGCATCCTATCAAAAACCTCTCTAGCCTCCTCAACCCTCCCATTTCTCGACAGCCCCGCCACCATTGTGGTCCACGAAATAACATCCCTTTCCGGCATCAAACCAAACAGCCTCCTGGCCTCCTCGATCCTCCCACATTGCGCCAGAGCCGTCAAAACCGTGTTCCACGACACCACATTCCTCTCCGGCATCCTCTCAAACAACTCCAACGCCTCATCCACGCGCCGGCTCCTCGCGTAACCGTCGATCATAGTATTCCACGACACCACATTCCTCAGCGGCATTTGATAGAACAACATCTCAGCCTCCTTAAGCCTTCTTAGCCTAATGTACCCGCCGACCAACGCCGTCCACGTGATCACATTCTTCACGGCGTCGGCTCTATCGAAGAGGCTCCGGGCCTCGTCCAGCATCCCGGACTTGACGTACGCCGTGATCACCGTCGTCCACGTCACCACGTCTCTCTCAGGCATTTCGTCGAACGCCTGGCGGGCTTCTCGGATTCTGCCGTCTCGGCTGAGCTTGGTGATTAGCCAATTGGATTTGGCCACGTCGGAGCTGGCGCTGTGGTCTCTGTGCGGCGTTGTGATTCTGGGCGAGGCTTTCTGGGTCATGGAGTGGTACGGAAGTCTGGGAGTGCGGAGAGCTTGAGCAACACGCAAGAGTGGTGACCTGGCTCGGTTGATGACATGTGGCATAGTGTTATTCGTTGGGATGAGCTATGAGCTAGAGACACGACGGTCTTCCTTGGCCGCCGTCCGTCGTGAATGCCTGAATGGTGATTAAAATCGGTGTGACTGGACAAGAATGCCGAGCTTCCTCTTTTTAACGGCTCTTGTTTTTGTGTTTCACGATTTCGTCACTAATTTCTTTTAGTAGAGATTACTCAAATAATTAATTTAAGAACGAATTTTTCGTCACTGGTAATTTTAGTTTACTAACTTCCTCAAATAACAGATTAGTACACAAAGTAACAAACTCGCTATCGTTTTCGTACACGCCGTTAACATCTCCATTTAGTCGTCAAATGAACATACACGCCGTTAACATCTCCATTTAGTCGTCAAATGAACGAGGGTAAAATGGTATTTTGGTAACCCTATCCTTACTTGATACTTAAGTCTCTACTGAGATAAGATGCAGTCAAAACCCGTCTTCACTTTCAGACTCGAAACGCTTCACTATTGTCTTCACCTTTGCTGTATAAAAAACGATCGCATAGAATAAGCTCATAGTAAGTAGAGAAAATGGATCTATGCAATTGATAAAACCATATTCGAGATTTGAATTTTTAGTTTTCGAAAGAATGGCCAACTAGCGGAGATAGTTTAGGTTTGATGGAGATCCACCCATATATGGAGGTATCAAGTATCGAAAACATGCTTCCTTTACTTTCTTTGGACTTGAGAGTGAGACTAATGATCTGAGAGAGATTTTGGCTTTGGGGTAGTCAGCAATTAGATGAGTAATTAATTAGGAAAGTAGCTTTGCATAAGTTTGAAAGGGCATAATTCAGTTCTTACAGATCTAATTATGTCAACTATTTACACTGAATTTTTAAAACTTGTGGGTGTCTATCATTTGGAGCCAAATCATACTTCGCAGAATGTGATCATATAAAAATGAGGATAGCATTTGATATGGATCACTGCTAATTTAGAGTTGAACGAAAAATACAATGAGCTTGTTTCCTTGAATCATAGACATTTTTTTATTTGGTTTATAGGGTGTGAATGAAAATGTTGAGCCACTTGTGCAAGAAGCTAATGTTGAGCGAGCCTCATGTACCTGATCTGTAGCAGCCGACAAATGAAGTCCCAGTGCTACCCCAAGAATCAAACTTTCAAGCTTCAAACTTGAACAATGTCCATGGCAATACTGACAACCTCAATGTTAATATGAACCTGAATGTCAATTTCTCAGTCAATGTTGAATCTCAAGATGAGTGAGGCCATTGGACTTTCTCAAGACAATGAATTTGTAGCCGTATAGAATGAAGGTGAGAAAATCCAGACAAGACTGATTTGCCCCTCAGAATAAAGCACATAACAGATCACTTAACGGAGATGTTAACGGCGTGTACAAAAACGATGTCGAGTTTGTTACTTCATGTACTAATGTGTTATTTCAGAAAGTTAAAAAACCAAAATTATCAGTGACGAAAAGTTCGTGTACCGTTCTTAAAATTTTCTCATTTACATATGATGATATCTTTCATAGAATTCAGAGCAGACTTTCTGGTTGGAAAAGTAAGGTTTTGAGCATGGTTGGTAGGCTCACTTTGGTGCAATCTGTCAATTCTTCCATACCTATTTATGCCATGCAAACTGTTAAGCTCCCAATTAGTCTCTCTGACAAAATTGATAGAGTGAATAGAAACTTCTGTGGGGAGATACTTCTGTGCATTTGGTAAATTGGGATACTGTGTGCCTTCCTAAGTGCCTTGGTGGTTTGGGAATTAAGAAAACTTCTGATATAAAGCAAGTTATGCTCTCTAAAACTAGTTAGAGATTACTTTAGGGAGATAATGGTTTATGGGCCTCTATTTTTAATAGAAAATATCTCAAAAACTGTTGTATAAGTGCTAATAGTCTTACTGCTCCTTCAGTCTGCTCCAGCACTTGGAGAATCATCATGCATGGTGCAAACCTAATGAGGAAAAATATCAAATGGAGGATTGGGGATGGTTCCAAAATTAAGTTCTGGTGTGATCTTTGGGTTATGGTCAAGGCCTTGTTTCATTTCTCTTTACCAAATGTGATCATTAATGTGAATGCTACTGTATGTGATTTTTGGGATGCCTCTGGTTGGAATATATCTCTCCTACAGCCTGTTTTACCTGAGCAGGTGGTTAGGAATATTATTAATGTTCCCTTTGGATTTGATGTTGGTGGTTGTGACAAAATTATTTGGAAGGCTACTTTTAATGGTAGATTTTCTGTTAAATCTGCTTATAACTCTTTGTTTGATTTCTCTGAAACTTCAAACCCTTTATGGAATAATATATGGAAGATCAGCTGCCCTCCTAAGTTGAAGACTTTTTTGTTGACAGTTATTCACTGAAAAATTCTTACCAATGTGCAAAGAACCAGAAGAGGCCTCACAACTATTGTTTCTTGTCCTATTTGTAGTAGTGCTGATGAGACTCTCTTACACCTCTTCAGAGACTGTCCAAAATCTAAATGTATTTGGAGTTCCATTCTTAGTCCTGGTTCCATCTCCAACTCCTTTACTCATGATTGGAACAGCTGGGTTGCTGCTCAGCTCCACTGCCACACTCCTATTAAAAATAATATCAAATGGTGCAAACTCTTTGTCTTTGTGTGTTGGTTTATTTGGAAGTGGAGAAACAAGGTGATCTTTGATCCTACCTTTGTTTTTCCTGCTAATCCTGGTAAGATAATTTGAGATTATGCTGGCTAATGTCAACTCAATGTTCAGTTACACTATGTATTCTTGGTGTAAGCCTCCTGTGAACTACTTTAAGCTAAACATTGATGGTACCAGTTCTTCTTCTTCTGAAAAAATTGGAGCTGGTGGAGTGTGATTATCTTGGAAGTTGGGTGGAAGGGTTTCAAATTAACCTTGGTGTTGGAGAGATTCTTGATGCTGAGGCTTGGGGCTTATTTTTTGGTCTTAAGATGATGTCTAAACACCCAATTGTTAACTTGGACATAGAATCTGATTCGGCAGTCTTGGTCCAGCTTATACTAAAGTCTGATAATAGTACTCATCCTTTGGGTTCCCTGCTTGAACTTATTTACATTCTTATAGTTGGGGTTATATACCCAGAAATTGTAATAAAGTTGCACACTGTGCAACAAGAGTGGCCTTAACTCTGCCATATCCTACCTATTGGTGGATGATGGAACCGGAGTGGCTATCACCCATTTTAGTTGCTGAAGCAAGTAGCTAAGTTTGGTCGGAGTGTGGTACTCTTCCTGCTGTTGAGGTGGGTTTAATGAGGCCAATGTACTCCTCGTTGTAGTTCTTTGATATGATTGAATGAATGAATTACACTTTCTGATAAAAAAAAGAAGTTAACTTTTACTTATATTTATCAATAATTTTTTACCTAAACTATTGGAGATGCTTTAAGAGAAATGTTAGTCGTAGAACCGTAAATTCACCTTCTTATTTAGAGAATTTATATCCACTTTAATCATATTACGAATCTATTTGAGGTAACTGACGTCCAAAATCATGGTCACTTTTAACCACGTAATATGAGGTAACTTGAATGTCAGCCTATGAGAAGCATGTCACGATTGGATCCCACCATGGCCGCTTATGCTTGATAACATAGTAAACTAGAGTAGCCTTACTAGTTGAGGAACTAGCCTTGCTAAGTGAGGTATGTACAAGTCCTTGAAATCCACATGTTCTTGAGCTTCTTATGGACGTGTAACAATACGAGGTGTATGATACATAATGATATACATATACGAACGGTACCGAGTATGATCGGTCATGACTTATGACAATGAGTTCGAGAATGCACATTGTTGTAAGAACATTCTAAAGATGAGAACATACGATGCATAAATGCACGACGTGCCGAAAACTTTCCGTTATTTTTAGTTTTTGGCTTTTTGCCCTTCTCTTCCACGTCTAAACACTTACATGAGCTTATCAGTAATCAAGAATTCCTCATAGTTGAACGAAGAAGTTTACAAATAACAAAAACACCATTTCCGAAATAAATATGTTATCCTACATCTCTCTCAATACTAGAAATAGCAAGCAGTGTTCCACAAGAGGTTAGTCTGTGTTCAGTGGCTGATATTACATTGTATGGCCGTTAGACACAAGAGTATAAAAATTCTCACATGTCTACAGGACCCCAAATGTTCCTATCGTCTGAAGGTTGTGAATCTTTTATAAATGCCCCAAATTCAGGTCTTGCTGGTTGATTTTTTCCAAGAGGGAAGTTCCAAAAATTATCAGACTTCTCAAAGAAGATATAAAATGCAATGGCGGAAGCCAAAAACAGCCCTAAAAGCAACAAATAGATCTGCCACTCTGCAAATTTCAAACGAGTAATCAAGTTTGCCATACAGTTAGTGCATAAACAGATTAATACACAAACACAAAAATACAGAGGATGAGAGATAAACCTTTCCAATCTGCAGGAACATTTAACTTGGTCACCACAGCTCCCCATTCACTAGAGGTGGTCAGCACAACCCTGGAAGCAAATCAACACTTGAGTAGGAAAAAAACCAAAAGGGAAAGTAGTTGTGTACCTATATAGATTATAGACTACAAAGGCCTATATCATAGTATCATAGTTCAATTTTATTGATGATCAGATAATGTAATTACCTGAAGAAATGTTCAACTTTTTTTTTAGCACAAAAGATACATGAGTGAATGGCTCCCATAATTCACTATTGTTGTTTCACTCAATTGAATAACAATTGAAAAAAACAATCTGAACACAAAGTAACTTAGAATTGCAGTGCAGAAAATAAAAGGAGAAATTTAACATGTTAAAAACTCCTTCCTGGGAAGACACTTCATAAAATGCTGCTCACTGTAGACGGCTGGAAGCATTAGAAAGGCGAGAAAAAGATGCTACTGATCACAAAGTAACTTAGAATTGCAGTGCAGAAAATAAAAGGAGAAATTTAACATGTTAAAAACTCCTTCCTGGGAAGACACTTCATAAAATGCTGCTCACTGTAGACGGCTCGAAGCATTAGAAAGGCGAGAAAAAGATGCTACTGATCCAACAGATATTCAACAAGATGAATACCTAGAAGTTTGATTTTAAAAACAATGACTTTTGTTGCACTCATTTTCCCCAACATAAGTAAACTGGGAATTAAATCCAGAAAAATTTCTAACAACATAAGTACTCTTATAACACATCATGAATTTATGAGTTCTGATGGAGAAAAAAATAAATTCACATTTACTTGCAAAATAAAGTTGGATCCTATTCTATTTAAGGACTGATGTTGATCATTCATAGTAATTCTGAAGACAAATGAATATGATTGTAATTGAAAGAACTTTATTAGTCAGAAATTGGAAGGTAAAACCTTTCAGTGGGACAGAAGTCTAGAGTGGCAATGCAAGTTCCAAGGTGTAGCCTTTTACTCCAGTGGCAAATCTCCATTTTCTTAACTTCAACAACACATATATCTCCATCTTTGCTTCCCCTAAAATTAGCATATTAGCCAGAAAAAATGGAGGTTCAAAGAAGCTAATAAAAGTGGACATAATAAAACGGCCAAACTGAGATAAAAAAAGAAAATGTTACTATGCAACCTCCAAAAATGGAGTACCACATGTTTATGAATCCTCATGAACACTATCTATGAGGTGCCTTTAGTCCTCGCTTAACCAAAGAAACAGACGATTTATGGAGTTCTGTGAGCTTAAATATAACAACACAACAACAGAATGAACAGTCGGAAACCATGACCTCTCTTGTGTGTAATTTTGCTTACAGTAAATACATGCATCTGTGCAAGCACGCACATCTGCTTGTGTTTTAATGCACATGTAACATGAACTAATCTTCCACGTAAGTACCAGCAATGTTTTCAAATTGAAGCTACTGTGAGCTTAAATATAACAACACAACAACAGAATGAACAGTCGGAAACCATGACCTCTCTTGTGTGTAATTTTGCTTACAGTAAATACATGCATCTGTGCAAGCACGCACATCTGCTTGTGTTTTAATGCACATGTAACATGAACTAATCTTCCACGTAAGTACCAGCAATGTTTTCAAATTGAAGCTACAGCAGAAGAATGTGTATAAAGCTCGTAGTGTAAATCACCACATCATATTCAAATTCAGTACTTACAGAGCAAGATATTTTCCATCCTTGCTGACAGACATAACAGCAGCAGACTTTTTAAGTAGCCTTTTATGTCCAATTTTCTTCCATGTACTTATGTCCCAAACTGAAGTTAAAGCTTTATCACCTGTTTGATTGAAGAAATACTTTTAGTATAGTCTGAGAAGCAATAATATGGTAGCTTAGGTCATTTACTTAAGAGAGGCTCACATACCTTTTTGAACTGTGCAAAATAGAAAGGGTTTTGTCCCATCCTTAGAAAAGCGACAAAGTTCAATCTTTTCATCCTGCATTAATCAGACACATTATATGATACTAAAATAGAAGAAGAAAAAAAAAATATATATTTCCAGAAGTTGCGTAAATATGACTTACTGAGTTGCGAGTCAAAGTAGTCACAGGAACACCATCTTCCGTCTTCCATATTCTTGCTGAGCCATCAGTAGATGTTGAAGCTAAGAACTCTGAGTCTAAGCTAGATATATACACAGGCAAGCAAAATGTTTAACATCCAGACTAAAGACAAAGGTAAATCTACGTAAAAGTCTAAAAGTTATATGTTCATTCAACGAAACAAGTAAATAGAGAATATTAAATGAAAAATTCAAAAACCAATAACAACCAAGACTGAAATGGTTCAAAGTAAAGTTTAGACAACCCTTGATCAGAGGAGAATTACAGAATGAAAAAATAATACTCGTCCTATTATACATTAACAATTTAAAATTAATTAATATGAATAACTTTTTAAGAACCAAAAAATTACGCCAACCAAGCCAAACGTAAATAAACATCTCAATAGTCTTTGCATTGTAATTTTGAACATAATGATACAGGGTAAGGGTGAGCCAAGGGAAAACCTAAACTAGCACATTGGATCAGTAAATCAAGATTAGAGACAAGGGTAAGTACGCGAGATTTTTCTGTAAAATTTCAAACAACAAGAAGAGTGGGGAAAAAAAAAACTATGCACTCTATTCATACTACATTTAGTAAAGAGTGAATGGTTCACAAATAACTTCTAGACTTTCTTTGATAAGTGGAAGAGTTGCATCAAACAAAAGACAACCAATCTTCTCCCTTGTAACTCATAAACATTGAAAATAATTAAGTACGCCAATCAAACCAAATGTCAATATCATCTGAATATAGGTTCTTTGAAAACATTATTTTCCTGTATTTCAGGGTACACAATGCGCTCTACCACGATACCAAAAGATACAAGCTGGGTGCTCACCTGAAATCCATATCGCGGACAGACTTATGCGCTTTGGGTTCATCTAAAATCATAGAAAGGCTTGGGAACTCCAAAATTCTCAGATGCCCATCCTATGGTTAATTAAAACATGTCAATAAATGTTTTAAAAAAATGTATCAAAAACACAACACCAAGCCAAATAACAAACAGGCAGCATCAAAGATTGTTGCTTACCAAACCGCCGGTAGACAACTTAGATCCGTCAACACTAAAAGCCAGACACTTCTGTGGACCGATTCCTTGCAAAGGAGCTGATTCTCTTGCCAACAGCTTGACATTTGAGTCTTGCCCATGTAAATCAAACAATCTGTAAAAAAAAATCATTCATGACATTTTAAAGGAAGTATTGACCACTAAGAACTTAAGGCAAGATAGTAGATGTGGTAGGACTTGAGCAGTACAGTATCTAAAACAAATATGAGACTAGATAGTCAAGCAATGCAGAAGAGAAACGGTAAAAATCGAGCAAATGAACAATGAATCATAGCGAGATGAGAAAAAAAAAAAAATCGCTAGATATATTGATAGAAAAGTAACGAACTAACGATCCATCGGAAAAAGGGAAAGGAAAAACATCTTTGACCAGAAAGCAGAGATGGTAGACCAAAATATGTTATCTGCTAAACCTCCTGTTTCAACAAACAGATACTGAACTCGAAAGTAAAATAAGGTACCACATCAAATGAGTAAATATGCCACGGATATGTACACCGAAAATCATATCCAACAAATGATAATCACCATAAAACTATAAACCAGATACATTTCGTGTAAAGGTTGTCTCTTGTTAACTAATGAACCAACAAGAAACACATGACCACAACAGAAAAGCCGTTAAATTTCGAAACTCACTTGCAGCCACCATTGGAGGTGGAGCAAACGATGTCGTCTCCACTCGGGTGCACCGCAATCGAAACAGGCTCACCGTCCACCGCTTCAAACACATACGTGGCCTAACCAAAATACACACACAAAAAAGTCAAAACCCCAACCAACAAAAAGAGTCAACCAGAAGAATGAGAAGCAGAAGACAAACCAGAGGAGAGGAAGAGAGAGAGGTGGTGTTTGGGTCGTACGAGAAAACGGTCAGAACTGAACAAGTGGATTGTTTAGTCCCGAACACAACCCAGTTAACATTCTCGGGTCGCCGGATCCACGACCCGCACGTGACAGTTCCCTGCTGCTCCGACCCGCCGCCGTCCATTCAGAATTTCAAGCCGAGAAAATGAAAATCGAAAACCACAAAAAAGCTGATACAAAATTCGACGCTTCCTTTTTCGGGGATTGGAGTTTAACTAATATAACAGTATATAACGAAACGACCGGGAAAGCCAACTTGATCTTTGTTGTTGTGGGTCCCGCAACCCTAGTGCTTGCTGGCGGTGTGGTTTATGAGACGACGTCGTCCTCGTCAACTCTTAAGCGGAATATTCGCTGCTGGATATTCTTCTGCAACGCGTTGTTATTGTTTGGGCTTTTGACCCGAATGGCCCGTTACATGATTCGGGTTGCCCCATAGGCCCAAATTTTCTCTCTTGGTCTAAACCCTACCGTTTCTGGAGAAAACAGTTTGGTGTGTCTGAGGGTTTTGTGTGTGTTCTTCTTTGCTTTGGTGTGTCTGCAGTGATAAAGGTAATTACTTTTATTCTCTCGGTATCATTTGCCCTAGAACTTGTTAGTTGGCATTGGTTTTGGTTATGGTTGTTCAATTCGGATAGTCGGACCCAGTTCACTTTTTGATTCTCAGTTGCTCGGATTCTGCTGTTCATTAGATTGGGTGTGAAATGAAACGGAAAAGGAATTGTTTTTCTTCTTTTTAAGTACTAGTGTTTGTGTGCTGCCCATTTTGTTTGCTTGAGTTTAAGAACAATAGTTGAATGCTGCAGTTTGATTGCATTACGGAGCGGCGGAGTAAGGAAGATGGGTGTGCATCAAGGCCATGGTGCCATTGTGCCTCCGATAGAACAGGTCAGTCTGTGTTCTTAGTAATGGAGATTAAAACAATTATATATTGTCTAGTAGTCCCTTGAAGTTTGGAACTAAGTAGAATTTTTCTTGCCGTGCAGAAGCTCAATGATGAGATGGATATAAGGAAGAACAAGTATCTTAGAGGTGGAGAAGCTAATCTTGAGGTATGACACTGTGAACGTGGGATTCAGGAGTGAATCAAGCTTTATTACTTGATTATTTTGAATTTTGAATTCATCTTAATTTCATGTTTGCAGGCTTTGAAAGATAAAAAGTTGAAGGGTCAACTAGCTGTTAGAGAAGATTTACATCTCAGAACTGCACAAGCTGCGGCTAAGGCTGAGAAGGTGAGTTTTGAGTGTGTCAATCTGTCATCAACTTATAAAAATGGTGTCTTGGAATCACTCATTCTTGACAGTACATTGGATTTTGTAATAATAGTGTATAGGTCTTAATACTGTTTATTGGCTTGGGGATTATACCTTTTTCCAAATTTACTGGAGTTAATTGAAAATCAAAGAATCTTCCATGTGATAACAATAGATTTAATATTTTTTTTTGGTGATCTATTGTAGTACCTTCTGCCAAGTGAAGAAGGTTATTTGGAGCCTGAAGGCTTAGAGAAGACATGGAGGATCAAACAGGACGCAATAGCCCCTGCAGTAGATATCTTAAGTGCAAGGAATCAATACGATATTGTTGTACCAGGTTGAAATCTCAACTTTCGTTATAAATTTGTACACATTTAGTAACTATACAGTCCATCGAAACTGACTCAAGAAAAGTATATTACAATTGCTAATTATTGTACTGCTCATTAACTGAGTGGCTACTGACTAGTGTTACATCTGAAACCCTAAACTGTAGCTAATTTGCCTATCAAAGCTAGTCAAGCATATCAAGAGAATGAAGATCTAAACTCTAACCTTAGAAACATTTATTAATAAGCATAGTATTCAAAATGCTAACTAGTTCCAAGGGCTCCTCGTTGTATGTAGATCTTACCAAGAGAATGAAGCATCTTGATAAATATTACTTTGAGAGGCCATCTTCAATATAGATTTTTTCTTTTTCTTTTTGCAGACCTTCCTTTTTTCCAGTATGGGTTTCCTCAGCAAAAATTAAAAAAAAATTAAAAAAAAAAATAAGTAAAAGAAAAGAACCATCCAAATCAGAAACTATTTGTCATCTTATCGCCATCATCCTCATAGTATTTGTAATATCATGAAAAACAAATTTATCATGGAATTAAATTGCATGGTGGCCAGAAAGAGGGAGGTTGGTCAAACACTTTTTCAGAACGGACATGATACGGACTGGTTCTTAAAGTTACTATCAGAGTAACTGCGCTATTGGAGTCTGTTTGACCTCTCCCAAATTTTAATGCACTGGTGCAGGTTAATAACATTTTGTCTCTTAAAGACAATGTGCTAATGATGGCGCTTCACATACGGAGTCTTTTTAACTTGCTTGAACTAATTCGAAGTAGGCCAAAAATAGTATTGTTTTTATGTGTTAGGTAATTTTTTTATACAGATACTACCCTTTCTAATCTTTTTTGTGTGCCATGATTGTTATGGTGGTCCTTACTTCATATACACATTATTTTTTTCATTATCCTTGCTCAGTTTGGTTTGTAGAACTCCTAAGCCATCCGAACTTTTTTTTTATTGTTATCATGAAATTTCGGTTTCATTCTTCTATTCACAGTGCAATGTAGGACACTTAGGGTTACAATGCATGAGGTCTTAGAAAAGTGAAGTGTAGGGTTATAATCTGTGGGGAGAATGGTCGTTGTGGTTATAGAACTAGTTGTTCCTCTAGCGATCAGACACTTGGTTTGCTCCCAAGTGATCTGGGGTTCGACCCTCTCCCATGGTATCCACCTAGCGTTTGCTAGTGTTTCCAGTTTCCCAAATGTTGTGGGGTCAGGCGGGAAGCCTAGGGATTAGTCCGGTCAAAGATCCAGATGCCGTAGTATCCAAAAAAAAAGACTGGGAAATCTGGAAAATCACACCCGAAGGGTTCTCAGAATCACACCAAGACTTCTAACACCAGAAGGTCTTGGAACAGTTGATTGCCCTTGTTAATACCTTCTAGGATATCAATGACTACATGAAAATGCATTATGAAATCTAAAACAGAATTAAACTCTATATTATATGATTTATATCAAACAACTTGGATATCTATCACTGATCTGAACTCATCTGCAGATCTCGGTCCGTACAGGCTGGATTTCACGCCAAGCGGTCGATACATGACGGTCGGTGGACACAAGGGCCATCTAGCTATTGTAGACATGAAGCAAATGAGCCTGATCAAAGAATTTCAGGTATTCTAGGATACTGAAAAGTGCTATCTCTTTGCTCTGATGCTGGTTTTTTCTGTGCTTCAGCGCTTCTGTGCTTCTGCAACCCTGTTCACATGTGCTATACTTTATATGCGAAGTTTAATTATACTAATGATGACATGTAGAGAAAGAGAACTAATGAATCATAAATGTTTTTCAAAACTTGGAACCATTTACTTTATAAGTTTATATTGTCCATCAGTTTTCTGGGTGAGTAAGTTGGGAAGGCATAATGCAAGTAAAAGCTGCGTAAAATTTGGTTTTCCACCTTTTGTTTTCTAAAGTTTTTGTCGAATTAGACTTTCGTTATGCAAACCTCTTGCTTTCTAAGGTTTCTGTGTAAGACTTTGTTTATGCAAATCTTGAGCCAATATTGTTTACAGTTAAATTCATAGTTCAGTGTGATTGTAGCTTTCCACTGTCCAAATGTGATAGGGGTCTTTTTGGTTTTACATGGGTGAACATGACAGTAATCAATGCTTTTCGAATGTGCAGTTGGGTCATTAGTAGGAAACCTGTTTTCCATTTTTTAATTATGTAAAGGAAAATTGGATGGTTTTATTTGTACTTCAACATTTGGGTGGAATATGGACTGATTAGCACATTGCTTATTTTCTTCTCAGGTTAGGGAGACGGTTCGCGATGTGGTATTCTTGCATGATGAGACGATGTTTGCTGCAGCCCAGAAAAAGTATAAAACTGTTTGCTGTAATTATTAATTGGCCTCAGTTTGATATATTTAAAAGTTAGTTCTTTTTTTAGTTGGTAGCCTTTCGAATCCACATGGTTGAGTGCTTTGGTCTGTCGCTCAAAACTCTTCTGTCATTACCAATTCACCATTGTCCTCCGGAAAAAAAAAAGAGTTTAGGATCCTAATTTTTTTGTTTTAAATAGTATATCATGTTGGTTAACTGTCCGCTTTTTGGTTATCTGCAGGCTTCTTTTTTGTTTCTTTATTTTTCTTTCGTTACGCATGATGATAAGAATATGTGGCCACAACTTACAACTTAGTTGATCTGAGCACTCTTGTTTTGTCTCCTGCTATAGTTTATCTTTTTTTAATAGTTTCAGCACCTCATTTTGTATTTGTTATCATACTTTATAATCATGTATATTTTTAGTATAGCTAACCATTATGGTTTACTACAGGTACCCATATATTTATAATCGGGATGGAACTGAACTTCACTGCTTAAAGGTTGGCATACTGAACCTACTAGATTGTCTATAAGATAACTATATCGTAAACGGCTCATAGTCCTGCATGCATTCTAAAGGCTTTATACAACTATTGCTGGCATGTTAATAATTACTCAGTAAGTCATTATAAGGGTTTCAGTGTCTTCTGTACTTATGTGTTTGATACTGTCTCCTTCATTTAATGTCTTCACTTTCTTTTAGTTAATATAAACATTCTAGTGATTCTACAGTTTTTGGAGCTGAAAGAAGATTCCAATGTTCAAATTTTCTGTTTTTGCCAATTCCATTGTTGAGTGTTGTGACTAGTCATGAGTTCATTATGATTTGCTGTGACTGAGTAATTAGTGTTGAGGTGTGGGAGTTTCAAACTGAAGTTATATTGCTTATTATGTAGGAACATGGTGCAGCTCTAAGGCTTCGTTATCTTGAACAACACAGACTATTGGCATCAATAAATGAATATGGCCAGCTTCATTATCAGGATGTAACAGATGGTAGGATGATTGGTAGTTACAGGACAGGCTTTGGCCGTACTGATGTGATGCAGGTGAACCGCCACAATGCACTTCTTTCATTGGGTCATTCAGGTGGTAAAGTTACCATGTGGAGTCCTACAAGCTCTTCTGCTGTTATCGAGATGCTGTGCCACAGGGGACCCATCTCAGCAATAGCTTTCCACCCTACCAATCGCGATCTAATGGCCACATCTGGGAAAGAGAAAAAAGTTAAGCTCTGGGACATGAGGAATCTTAAGGGGCCACTCCAGACGTTACCAGGTCAGGCAGAGACTCTGGATTTCAGTCAAAAGGGTATGCTCGCTCGTGGAACTGGATCTTTTCTACAGGTCCTGAGAGACTCTTCTGGGAGTCAGAAGTACGAGAAATATATGACTCATCCATTAGTTAAAGGTTACCAAATAGAAAAGGTGTTGTTTCGACCATATGAAGATGTTTTATGCATCGGGCACTCCATGGGGTGGTCTAGTATTCTGATACCTGGTTCTGGGAACCCCAATTTTGATTCGTGGGTGGCAAATCCTTTTGAAACACCTAAACAGAGAAGAGAGAGGGAAGTGCACTCTCTGCTTGATAAGCTCCCACCTGAGACAATTATGTTCGATCCCACAAAGATTGGCACAGTGAAACCTCCAAGGAAAGAGAAAGCAACAAAGGAGGAAAAAGAGGCTGAGCTGGACGCTGCTGTTGAAGATGCTAAGGACATTGTCCCGAAGAAGAAAACAAAGGGGAGGAGTAAGCCAAGTAAGATGAAGAAGAAGAAGCAGGAGCTAATTGCCGGTGCCAAGAGACCTTTCTTGGAACAGGAAATGAAAGAGGATGAACAAGCGGCTAGAAAGAAGCAGAAAGCAATGGAGCAAGTGGAACTACCAACATCATTGCAGCGGTTTGCTCGCAAGAAAGCAGCTACATGATCGTGCTAATGCAGACTGTTTCTAGCAATTGTAATGCATTTTAATGTTATTCATTTGTGATATCTGTTGTTATCTTGAGTTAGTTATTTTCTACAATTTTGCCTCATGTATCAGAAAAAGTGACATACCTACATAAAAGAAGGGTGTGGGTTTTGTTGACCCGGTTGTTTAGTGGGCGGGTTTTCCTGACCCGTTTTGTTCAGCTAATAAGCTCTTGTTGTTTACCTTGAAGCGTCCTAACAGAAATGGTAGGACCCAAAAGACAGTTGCTTCCGCTCCTCCTATTCCTACTCCTCTCTCTCTTCGCCCTCTCCTTCTTCTCCTACCACCACTCCTCCCTAAACCCTAACCCTAACCCTAACCTCTCTCTCCACCCCCAAATCCCCAACTCTTTCACCTTCGTCATCAAGCTCCTCGCCTTCAACCGCCTCGACTCCCTCTCCCGCTGCCTCCGCTCCCTCGCCGCCGCCGACTACCTCTCCGACCGCGTCCACCTCCACCTCCACATCGACCATTTCGCCCTCCCCGACTCCGACTCCGACGCCGATCGCCAGCTCCACGAGTCGCGTCGCATTCTGGACTTGGTCGATGGGTTCCGGTGGAGCTTCGGCGAGAAGGTGGTGCGTTACCGGACTCAGAACGCGGGGCTCCAGGTGCAGTGGCTCGAGGCCTGGTGGCCTAGCTCCGATCACGAGTTCGCCTTCGTCGTCGAAGATGACGTGGAGGTCTCGCCGCTCTATTACAAGTTCCTCAGGAATCTGATTCTCAATTACTATTGCAATGCCTCTAATTCTCGTCCTTACATCTATGGAGCTTCGCTTCAGCGACCAAGGTTTGTTCCAGGTACCATCGGATTTTGATTTCTTAGTATATATGATCTGAATAGTGTTGATTATACAAGAAGAATGATCATTTCTGGTATTATGTGAAGCTATTGAATATCCATGTGTACCATTTCAGTTGCTCTCTAAGCTTTTGGTGTCTTATGTTGAATTCATTTACAAGTGCATACATATAGATACGGGAGACAAAGATGAATAACTAAACGGACAAATAGCTTATAGGTATGTCCGTATATTTGTAGATAGAGAATTATGCATATCAACACAGCAACACATCATTATCTTTCTGCATTTGCGTAGCAGGAAAGTAAGCCTTCATGGTTTAAGATTAATTACTTGCATTTAATATTTTGCTGTTTTCCTTTAATTTACTTTTAGTTTTTTATTTATTGATTGTATTCCCACAGCCGCTGAACCGATTTATTTTTCTTTGTTTCTTTGTTTCTTTTTAAAGTTTTAATGGAGATGAATCGTCAGATCTTTTATTAAAATAGAAATAAGAATTACAAGTCTTGCAATAAGCTTGAGCTTATAAAAACCAGAGGCATAGCTCCCCAATTTTACAAGAATTCCCTGAATTCAAAGCAAATCTCGTAGGCCACCTTATTGGCCTGACGATAACCATTGCGGAATCCTGGCATCAAACTGTGCCTCTCTATAATGTCATCATACATAGATCCTAACACGGATGTATGGGGAATGACTACCTGCTTAGTAGCATTAGCGAGGAGTAAAGAATCAGTCTAAAAAATTATAGGAGACCAACTTGCGTCTGTGCCAATTAATAGCAGCTCTCCCAGCTTATGCATTTCTGCTGACTGTAAAGAAGTGAAAGCCTGAAAGAGACCTCCCCACACACTGCCCATCTGAATCACATACAATAATCCCAATACCACCTCTCCCGGTTTCTTCCACAAAAGCACCACCTGTATTCCATTTGAACCATCCCACAGGAGGAGCTTGCCATGTAAATTGACGCCTCTGCTTCTCTTGTGTGTTCCTATGAAAAAATTGATAATCTGTCAACCGAGCTTGTAAACAAAAAACAACATCACCCCGGTCTTTCACTAGTATCCTTCCACATCCTATTGCGTCTTTCTTGCCAGACTGTCCATAGAAGAGACAGAAGTTTGGTCCAACCTTCTGCTGAGAGAGACCTAAGACAATAATCAAACCCTTCCAATAAAGAAAGAGACAGAATGTGCATATCAAAACACACAAATCTTAATTCTGTTTCAGACTCCAAAATAGCATTTTTAAAGCCACATTCCCAACATAGGTGTATTGTAGTTTCCACTTAAAGAGAACAAATCTTAATTCTGTTTCAGACTCCAAAATAGCATTTTTAAAGCCACATTCCCAACATAGGTGTATTGTAGTTTCCACTTCAAGAGAGCACAACACACAAAGATGATTTTCAATGGGAACAAATTACTAGCAAGAATATTCTGTAGCACCCTCCATGTATGTAATTTAGGCGTACCTGGAATTGAAGCACTCCAAAGTTCCTTGAATTTCTTCCACAAAGCATTATGCACAACAATTACTCCTCCCTCAGCCTGATCTGCTCCCATCTTCAATGCTAACTAGCAAGCACTTTTGACTGTGAATAAACCTTTAGAATCCCTATGCCACACTCGTCGATATCTACGGCATCTCATACTCAATGCTAGAATAGAATTGGCTTCCTCCACCGAAAACAGACTACATACCAAAAAAATCGCCAGCTCTTCCAATGAATTTTTCCTAGTCTTAGTTTTAGTTTTTGTTTAATGGTGATATTGAATGGGATTGAACTCCTAACCATTCTAATGATAAACTGTTGTCCCCGCCCTCCATCATCATTTTTAACTAACCCCAAGACCTTTTCCTGTTTAATTCCATGCTATATATTAAAGTATTCCCCCCATGCTTCTGGCCTTTCATTTATTGGACCCTTCATTACTGGGTTTGATCGTAAACTAATAAAAACTTTGCAAGTGAAAGTCTCAGTTTGACTTTTCTTTCTATCTTAGAAACTGATTGTTTCTTGAAATGTTGATTAAGGTAAACATGGGAACAAACTACAATTGGATAATAGAACACGACTCTTTTTGTACCAACTGGTAGGCACTTGGGGTCAGCTTCTCTTTCCTAAACCTTGGAAAGAGTTCAGGTTGTGGTACGATGAACACAAGGCCAAAGGCATTAAGCCAATCCTCAATGGCATGGTACTTTCATTTTCTTTCTCTTTTGAAAAATGTGTATGGCGATTTGCTTATTGGTTAAATTTTATATTTGAGTTGTTACTTGGTTGAGATTTGAAATTTATGTGCAGGTAACAACTGGGTGGTATAAAAAGATGGGGGAGAAGATATGGACACCTTGGTTCATTATGTTTATTCATACTCGTGGCTATTTTAATATCTACACCAACTTTTTACATGAGAGAGCGCTTAGTGTCTCTCACAGAGATGCTGGTGTCAATTATGGGAAGACTGCTGGGCCTGATTCACATATTTTGGATGAAAGTTCTCTTGATCTGAAGTTTTGGGATATGCAACCTTTGAGTGATCTCAAGTGGTATGATTTTTGTTTCAGAGAAATATTTCCTGAACGAGTTGTTGTGAACCTTGATGAACTTGCGTCTATTCTTGATTCTGTGCAGAAACACAACTCCGTTATTATTGTTAACCTGTTTGGGGCAAAAGAGATGGTAATTAGAAACCTACTCTGCCACTTTGAGACTCTAAATTTGTTGAATTATATACTTATCGGCCCCGAGTCTGAACTCCTGTTTGATCTGGCACGAAGAGGACATCCAGTGATCGCTACGAACCGCTTTCTAGAGAGTGTAGGAGCTCATAGATTGATATCTACGCAGCATTCTCAGGTGCAAAAGATTGATGAAATATTAGTCAAGATCTATGTATTAGAGAAGTGTTTACAATCTGGGTACAGTTCCTGGGTGGTGGATGGGAACGTGCTTCCAGTAAGCAGTGACGCATTTGTCGAGTATGACCCCTCATATGGTTTCTATATAGGCAAGACCTCAGAACTTTTCTTTGCTAGGAGATCATCTTCTGCTCAAAAGGTTCGGGACAATGATATTATAACAAAATTCGCAGTGGTGGTGAACTCTCTTCTAGTAAAACAACAGAGCATAAATTTTGTTAATGTAATGGCACAGATTTTGGAACAGGATAAAGGTGTGAGGGTTAAATATCTTGACGAAACAAGCTTTGCTTCCAAAATCAATAAGGTCAATCAATCTCTAGGTGATGGAAAGCAGGTGGCATTCTGGTCTAATGATATGGCTTCCAATCTGGTTCAACAGCGGCTTCAGGAACTGGGTGCTTGGATTGTAGATGATGACTATTCGTGTAAGGCAGTTATCTGTCACCAGTCATAACATCATTGAATTTTTGTATTATTGATTGATATTCTACATTTTCTGTAGCCGTTCTCTTTGTAGTGCAGCAAGTTTCAACTCTTACAGTGTATTGAAGCCAATTTGTCCCCAGGTTCAGTTTTCAAATTTACAAGAGGATAGTGATTTTTCAACGCACTTCTGCTTTTCAAGGTCAGGGATGAAGGACCAATGGTGTTGATGAAGGCTCTTTCGGGACATTGCGTCTTGAATTGTCCTTTCATCCTACATCGAGTCGTGAAGCTTCTTAAAGCACAATGTGTGGTGATCATGGTAGTTTTGTAAAAATATAAGCTGCAAACACAACCCATTAACTTTGACCTCATAAATTTTTAGCCAAAGGTAAAATACTGTATAGTCCTTGTGGTTTGAAGTCGACATTTGTTTAGTCCTTGTGGTTTTATTTTAATCTGAATGATCCTTAAAGTTAGGATTTTTCATCCAAATGGTCATTCCGTCAATTTTTTCAGTTTAACGGCCACGTCAGCAATTTAACTGAGAAAATTGACGGAATGACTATTTAGATGAAAAATCGTGACTTTAAGGACCGTTCAGATTAAAATAAAACCATAAGAACTAAATAGATGTTGACTTCAGACCAAAAGAACTATACAAGTTTTAATTCAAAAACAAAACACAACCTATGATTGTACGATCCAATTACACTGCTTGGAAACCAGGCTTGTTGATCTGGAACATACTTTGAGAAGGAAACCAGCCCTGAAAACTGATCATTATTGCCTGCAACCAATTGACATTCATCCTGTTGGCAACCAAAGTTAGGGGCGTGTTAGGATCCATGGTTCCAGGAATAGCTGATCACACACCGGCAATCTTGGCTCCGATGGGAGCTTTCGAGTAAAGACTGCATATTGACATTCCTTTGTGCATTCTCCTTGTAGAAAACCTAACACTTCAGATGTTTCTAATGATATTTGGAAGAAGATTTGGAAAGGATTCATTCCTGCTGCATCTAAGTCACACACCTGGAGTGTGTGCAACAGTATCCTTCCAGCTTTGGAGCGTCTTCCCTCTAAGCATGTGGTTTGGAGTCTCAAGCATTTGTTTTAAGTGATGGTGAGTATGAGACTATTCTTCACTTATGTCGAAATCGCCTATTTCCTAAGCTAGTGTTACAAACTAATGCCCTGATTTGTTTGGATATACAAACTGATGGGATGGACGTTGTAGGGCGGCACTGAGCACCGATATAAACATGCCTTTAAAATGAGGCAACTAATGTTCTTGTCATGGAGCATTTGGAAAGAGAGAAACAACACTTTGGGAGAAGTCGGCTCGGGCTTGTGATGTGGCGCGATGTACTGGCACAGGAGTTGCTGAATTTCTAATGAAGGTAGGATGAACTATTGGAGTACTAGAGACAGTGATTTTGTCGTAAGGGAGCCAGGCAGTCGGCGGGTTCCTTGACTGCCGGAGGGGCTAGACATCTTCGAAATTTGATCTAAGCAGAACATGTAGAAGTTTTAGCATATCAGGCGGCAGTGAACTTTGTCTTAGAGCACAACATGATGCCGGTTATGATAAAGACACGTTCAACGGCGGTAACAACAGGTTTCAGTTAACTCGAATTTGAATACTGACCTTGCTGGGAAGGATATTTGATGACATAGGAGAGTCAGTGCTCTCTTCCAAATGCGAAGATATGTCACACAAACCAAGGTTGCGCCTGCAGATCACGCCCAGTACCAGCAACAGGAGTTGCCTTTCTTTTCTACCCCTACGCTGAATCTTCTGTCGTGTCATTCTTATAATTTCAATAATGGGATCACATCATCAACAAGAGTTAATAATCATTCTGCAACGGGATCTTGTCCAACTGAAAGTCTAAAAATTGCAACGGTATGTGACAACCAAATTTTCGCTAAGAGCTGGTGCTGCAACCGACCTTACAGTTCTCATGATCCTGTTCACCATATGAACCGGCATCTCCAACATGATACCAGCAAAGTCATCCGATAAGGCAAAGAATTCTACTGCAAATATGGCCTTTGAACTTTTGCATGCTGATTCTGAAACTCTCTTTAGCAAGTTATGCCCACAACATCAACTCTTATCAGCATATGCACATTAGAACCTTTAGTTCTGGAAAAAATCCCTCCGAACCCTTTCAACCTGTTTAGTGCTCCAACAAGGTCACGACAAAACAGAGCCTTTGTGTTCTTCCCTCCCAAATTCAAGGCATTGCAAAGATAATGGTACTAGAGAAGAGCATGTTCTCACCATTAATGAGTCGAACATGCCGCACACCAGGAGACTGCAGCCTTGTTCTGAACTTATTTGATGATGTATTAGAGGGAGCATAATGATCTCTGGAACGTAGGGCCTTCTACAGCTCTATTTGCACTCCATCAAGCATTGCTAAGTTCCTTTCCTTTATAGCTCAAACTTCAAACAGAAGTCTACAATCATACAAGAATCAAGAACCATGAAAAGAATTTCACAAAAAAATAAAAAAGAACAATGAAAAGAATATCCATCAAACAACAGACCAACATCATAATTACACTTCTCACAACTCATCTACATGGTGACATACTGACCAAGAAACTTCTTTTACTTTTCAAGATCATTTACTCATTTCTTTTTTTCCTTTGAACGGTGAAACCGGAGTTAGAACAAAGTATCATTTGAGCCAAAGAACTCAACAGAACCCAACATGGCATAATTATTTGATAACCGATACCACTTGGAAATCAAATAATTTTTTGATCACCCGAGTATTATCCCCTCTTCTCTACACCAGAACCATAACTCAGTTCCTTCTGAAAAAGCAAAACATCGAAAAACTAACTCAATTGAGGTTAAAGCTTTCCATTGTCTAAGAACAACCGAAAATAATCCTGTTTCCTTCTTTAAACAGTTATGCAGATACTGAACTTTAGACAAGCAACCAAAGAAACAGGTAAAACTTCAGAATCCAACAGACTCTCGATTATTCTCAATTTATCTACTTGGTATTTAAGATATAGATATATATATATATACAGGCTTTTTCAGATACGGACCTCCTTATTTATTCAAAAGGTGCGGATTTCCTTAATTGACATACTTTTCGATCATATTTTCTCATCTCAACCATTCATCTTTTAGGTATATATGAGTAGATCATCTCTACAAAATTTTAGTCAAATTGATAATCATTAAGGTATTCAAAATTGTGAATTACACGAACGGTTCCTGTTGAACAGATTTGGTTCGTTCATTGTAATCATATAGTTTTGATACCTTAACGATTATCAATTTGGCTGAAAATTTGTAGAGATGATCTACTCATATATACCTACAATGTGAATGGTTAAGATGAGAAAATATGATCTAAAAGTGGATCAATTAAGAAAATCCGTACCTTTTGAATAAATAAGGATATTTGGACCTGATAATATCTCTCTCTCTATATATATATATAACAAGCAAGTCAAAAACCAAATATAACCAACTTAAAAACAAGTTACCTAGCTTTGTACTATTTATATTCTCACATTCAATCACTCGGCTTCTGGTGTATATTCAGACCAAAAAAGGAAAGCGTTTAGTGTATACGTAACAAGAAAATGGAATTATATTCATGAGGCAGATACTTTATACAAACAAGATTACAATAGATAAATACTCGTGAGTTTTTTTTGTAACAAACCGCTTGCTAATACATATATGTACTTTCTAGCATGTTATACTACCATGACCCTAATAGCCCAGTAATTTACATTCACACAGATATACAAGCCTCAAGTAGAAATTGCCTACTTTTAGAGATGATAAGACCACTGGAAGACCATTACGCCATAGTTCTTTTTCAATTATGATTCTTCTTTTTTCAATTTCCAGGAGAGTTAATTTTGAAAGCTATATATATACTAATAGACGTTCTTTTAGTTTGTTATAAAGACACACATACATATGAAAAAGGCATTCATTTTTTTCCCTTTTTTTGAATAGTATATGAATAAATAAAACATGTTAAAATGAAAAGAATGAGTGAAATGCAAGGAATTGAAACCAACGAAAAAGAATTGCTAGATATTTCTTACATTGATTTATCAATCTATCATTCTATCTATCAAAAGTTCAGATTTCGAATTTCCAATCTACCCAGAATACCGCTCCATACAATACATTATAAATACTGGTTTTGTAATTCATAAAACATACCTTCAGTCCCATCAGCATGAGAATTACATTTGTTTTAGAACATTCTGGGAAAAGAAGACCAGATAATGTATCATCTTTCAGGAGATTTCTTACACCATGCTCAAAAAATATATCCATGACACAGAAATGATATTTGTGCACCACAAGGTCGATGCAAAAGTAAATTAGCCACCAGAATTTAGACAACCATTAGTAGTAAACATATATGTCACACACACACACACACACACGTGTGTGTGTGTGTGTGTGTGTATCCACACCCACATATGAGTCATATCATATACTAAAGATAAGAAAAGGCTAAAACGCTTAACTAAATAAATAGATTTGCATAGTTATAAACTTACTTTAGTTCTTCCATTTATTCCTTTTCCTTATCAGAAGCAAATGAAAAAAAAGCCAACGACTTCAATATCACCAAGAAAATCATATGTTGTCAACTGTTGTTAATGACTGATATATAAACATAACTACAAACTTCAAAAGAAGTTTAACTTAAATTACCAGTCCTAACCTTGCCTACAACGGTGAATCGGTGTCCTTTCTCCCTATGCTACTGTGCACTCTAACCTTCAGTAACAACCTTTTTCCTAACATCTACTCCACCCATGTGTCAGAAGAAAGAAATGAGTTACGGGAGGTGAGCAACAGATACCTAGACACACTGTCATAGTTGGTTAATCTTCATCATAATCTTCCTCATCCTCATCTATCCTCCTAGTCAAATTGGCAAGTTGCATGGGATCAATGGCCATTGTTTCCATGCCCGTCAAAGGCCAACCTAGGAATTCCACATGCTTCATATCAGGAGTAAACTGTGAAGACAAATTAGCAGGAACAGGAGCAGTAGCAGTAGCAGGAACAGGAGCAGGAGCAGGAACAGGACCATGAACAGCGGCTGATGTAGTTGCTGAGTCCTCATTTTCATTCAAGTCCACATTCAGATCAAAATTCCGAGCTGCTATTTCTGCACTATTGGCACCTGAAATGTTTTCCTTTGACGGCTCTATAGCATCATCTCGCAACTCAAGGGGTTCATCAAGCTTGTCCTCGTGCTTACTAATATCCAAATCATCCTCATATTTCTCATTGGGTGCACTTATCTCCCTCCCTACTGTCCGACTACCACGTGGGCGACCTCTAGGCCTGCCCCTACCTCTTCCTCTTCCTCTTCCCCTTCCACTTCCAGGGGTGTTACCAGCATCATGCACCATCATACTCGCCTTGGACTCTTCATCAGTATCAGTGTCTTCATCATCAGCAACTAGTTTCCTCCCCCTTCCTCTACCCCTACCCCTTCCTCTGCCACTTCCAACGGTATTACCACCATCAATCATCATCTTACTCCTCTTGGTCTCATCATCACTCTCGGTATCCTCATCATCGACACTCACTTTCCTCCTCTTTGCAACCGAACATTCATCCCCAACAGCATCAGACCCCCCTAAATCAGGAACCTTACTGACAATATCCTTCAAGAAATCAAAAACACTAAACGTCTTCACACACTGTTTCAAATGCAGAGAATTCATGGTCTTGGCTCCCCTCTTCAGCGTAATCTCATAAGTCCGGTCACACAAATCCTGCAGAAACAGCTCCAAGGCTTTCGAAACCAGGAGCGGCACGGCCAGAGCTATCTTCCCAACATCCTCATCGGTCTGCATAATCTTCTTGATTCGAGCAGCGGGGAAACGAGTATCAAGCTTCTTCCTCATGATGTCAAACTCTGACCATCAAATCCAAAATCAGCCAAAAAAAAAACCCAAAGAATAAAAACAAAACTAATCCAAATCCACGCCTAACATCAAATAAGATATCCAAGCCTCTATTGCAATTAGAAATTAGAAAGAGGTTGAAAGATGAGAATCAATTTAACACATAAACCCTAGACCCTAAATTAACACCTGTGCAAAGCCCCAAATAAGGAAAAGAAGAGTTCAGAGGACAAACCTGTATGACTACGGCAGCGGCGGAGAGGGACGATCGAAAAGAATAAGGGCACGAGGAGAAGCAGAGAAGTGATGAAGACGAACAAGAAGAAAAGTCATGTAAAAGGAAAAGAGAGGAGGAAGAGGAAGAAGAGGGTATAAATATGTTGGGCGGTCAGAGTAAGGATTCTAATTTTTAATTTCCAGAAGGAATGAGATAAGTGTAAGTTATTGTCTGCTAGGGTTTGGGCTCGGGTCGGGTTTGGGCTTGGATGGGTTTTTTTTTCAAAAAGGTGAAAAGAAGACCCAACAAAACCCTACTACAACCAACACTTCAGAGTCAAAGTAGAAAGTCTGACTAGCTGCAAGAGGAAGAGATATGTTCCAAGCTTGTGTTCCAAGTTGATGTCCCAACTTTGAATAGCATCCGCCACAAAATTCTCTTTTCTCGATGAATATGTGTGAAAAAAACTTGACCAATTTAAGAGGCAATGAAGAGAATGTTTTTAACAAAAACGTGAATCTTCCAAGGGGTACAGAAAGCACCGTTGATGGAGTCAATAAGGATTTTTGAGTCTTTTTCAACCAAAATTTTATGATATATATAGATCCAAGCTGCTAATGTCCCGTACGTAATGCAAAATCTTCAACAGTGAGAACATCATTAGGACCAATATTTTTTGTAGATGCTAGATAGGTTGACCATCTACATCTCTAAAAACAAAGCCGGATGAGGCAGAATGATTCTGAACAGATCTATAAAAAAAATTAAAAATTGAGCTGAAGTGTCACAGGAGGAGGAGCATGCCAACGAATAGGCTTAATAAACCTGCAAGATTTCTTAGGATGACCCGCATTAACAGTACAATAATAACAAAAAAGATTCGTTGTAGAGTAAACAACATTTCAGGGTGGACATTAGGTCATGATTGTAGAAAAAGTTCAAAAGATGAACTTGAACACTAGAAAAAGTCAACTGCCGAACATGTTGAGCAAACTTGCAATGTAGGTATAGATGATTAACTGTTTCTAAAGTAGATTGACAAAAACTTCTATCAACCTACAGATTAGTAAAGAGTCTATCTCTCGTAGCAAGTCTACTTCCAATGAGTTGCCAAGCAAAAACTTTAACTTTAGGTGGAATGTACACAGAGCTTCCGCATGTTCTTTAAAAGAGGAGTTTAAGAGTGAGCTTCTCAATTTTGAGTCAGTAAACAAGAGGCTGAGTTTATAAAGAAATTTCCATGGCCCCTGAGACACCAATTCAAATTATCAGTTTGAGGAAAATACGGGAGAGGAGTAACCTGGATAGGTTCTTCTACTTCTTGAGGTAAGATCATTTTTTCTTGGATGGTTGGAACAACGCACTTGAATTCCTCTTTTTATAAAACAAATGACTCAAATATAACTGAAAAATTAGGCCTGGCAGAATTGCACACAACACGATAACACGACAAGAAAACTTGGTAAGTTTTGCAATATATTCATTAATATCTATTTTTGTCGTTACAAGAAATTCGAAAAAGAAAAAAGAATAATTAGGTATTATAATTTTTTTTTTCTTAATGGGTTTTAATGGTTAACACGATATTTTATGGTTTGTTTTGGTTTTAGCATCATCATTCCGATAGGTTAACGGTTTATTATGGTCTGACATGATAAATATACGAAATGAAGTTAATCCGACACGAACACGACCGACACGGTGTTTTTCCAGGTCTATAAAAATAATGCATGTTGTGATCATGTGATATTGTGATGTTGAAATATGGTTGTTGCTTGTGTTGGTTCTATTGGTGTGGTTGTTTATGCCTTGTTGAAATATATGTCATTTGGATGAGTATTATTGTAATGTCTAAGTTGAGCTAATTGTGACTTATTAGATGTTCTAAGTCAAAGAAATTATGCTTGATTGGTGGAATTGTGTCTTAGTGGTGATTGTGTGCCTTAATGGGATGGTGATTGTGTGCATTAGATTAGGAGCCTTCGTGGTGGTGTCAGTGAATCGGGAATCAAGCCTTGGTCTGGTGATTGGTTACGGTCAGTTTAGACCTCTAGTCTGTTTGTCGGTACTTCATGGGGGATGACTAAGTATTGACGAACCCATGAGTACGCGTTTGTTTGGTTACTTATGGGGGATGACTAAGTGTTGACGAACTCATATGTAAGAGTAGAGAAATGATTGTGTGATGTTCTTATGTGTTGTCATTTAAATTCATTTCTTTGAGTATCTCCTGAACTATGTTTATCCGCAGGAGATTCTTAAATCTTAATTGTGTGATTTTAATAGAATTCCTAAACTACGTTTTTTGCAGGATTCATTTATAATTTGAGTGATTTTGAATTGTCGTGTTTTCTTAATTATTTCTTTTGAATTCTCTTGCTTTTAAGCGATTCTTGAACTAAGTTGCTAATGCAGTAATTACCAGTTTTATCTTATGTGATGCAGAATTACTCATACGAGGTTTGTTGTTTTACAACCCGGTGCATCAATTCATGGTGTAGGAGTTAGACCTGCAGGTGGTGATCAGCAGGGTTGAGGTGGAGGCATAGTGGCAGGGTTTTAGATGTTGTACACTTTATTTTATTATATTTGGTAGACAGTATTAAACTCATGCGAGCGACTGTATTTTATTAGACTTTTTGAAGTTGATGTATTTAAGGAGAGATAATGTTTAACTCAGTTGATGAGTTTTGTTGACTTACATTTCCAGCATTTGAATTTAATTGGAAGTTGTTGAATAGGTTTTGGGAGTGTTATTTTGAGATATATCATGTCCAAATTTTTAAAAATTATCCTTCAAAAATTGGGGTGTGACACTTGTCATTTTGCTTCTCACAATGATTTAGATGTTGCAAGGGAAAAGAAGAATCGTTTTCATCAATACTTTACAAGGGATTTTATTCCTCAAATTAGTGGTCTCACTACACTTCTCTCCCCAAAAACAAGTTCTAAAAAGAAGTGGTCATTCACAGAGGATGACAGTAATACTGTCAAAAAGATTAAAGAGTTAACAAAAAATCTTCCTCCTTTACAGTTACCTGAAGAAAGAGATTTGATCCTCTTGCAAACTGATGTAAATGATTATTACTGGGCAGAAGTAGTTTTAGTTGTTGCTCCAGATACAAATCATGAAAATATTTGTAAATTTCTGTCAGGAAAGTTTAATGCAGCATAGTTAAACTATTCTATGGAGACAAGGAAGTCTTTGCCTTAATTAAAAGCATTAAGGGTGTTGAGGCATTTTTAGGAAACAAATTTGTAGTCATAACTGATAATAAAAGAGTTAAAAATTTTAAACTACAAATTAACTGATGCTGCTGATAGAGGAAGAGTTTTGAGATGACATATGTTTTTAACTCAGTATGAATATGATGTTGAAATGGTTGCAGGTGAAAAGAATTATCTGTCTGACGCTCTTACAAGAGAAATGAAAATGTTCGAAAGAGGAGAAGACCGCAATCCAAGAAACCGGAAATTTGAATCAGAAGAAAAGAGTATTTGGGAAATATATAAGAACGGTGATAAAACTGTATGACCTCTTCATGATGGACCAGGTTATCAATTCATTGTGTCAAGTCAAGTCAGTCTTTTGAAAGAGTCAAGCCAAAACCAAATTATGGTTAGGATGAACATTCAGACCATTCTAAAACCACCCTGCAAGATGAAGGTCAATCTGTTGCATCCAATAAAGAAGAAAAACTTGTAAAAGAGTTATTGTTGTATCCTAAAGGAACAACCTCAACTGACCGCTCTCAAGGTAAAGACATATCAAGTCCGTTAATGGCTGCCGCTTTGCCAAAAAGCAAAAGAGCCCCTTTTAGGGCAACAAACCACCTGTGGTTACTGGGAAAAAGATTCTTCATGATCAGCCATTAAAGATTATCCAAAAACCAGAATTCAGGACGGATAAGCTATTGGCCTTCAAGCAGAAGATTATTGTGGATAAGATTCTACATGTCTTCTATGAAAATTGATAGGTGCATAATTATACATTATTTGTATCAAATTCCTCTATACCTTATTTGTTTGTTTGGTGTGTTTTCTAGTTATTTACTTTGTTTATTTGTTTTCTAGGTGTTCCGAAGCAAATAAGAAGAAAAGAAGGAAAAGAGGGAGTGGAAGACAAAATTTGGAAATCTGCCTATGAAAGTCAGCCAACTTCAACAAGACACTGAGGGCAGCTCGGGAAGAACCAGATGATGAGTTGTTAGCTTTCCATAGCATTTTATGGTTCGTGAATAACATTTTCCTAGAAGAAGTTATGGCCAATTTAGTATAAGAAGGTCAATCTGCGTGGGAATCTGGCACTTGACGAGAATTTGTGTTTTGAGTCCCAAATCACACCGGAAGGCCCATGGACGAGTTTGTACTTCATTATCCAACTTATTATCTCAATATGATGCTGATTATAAAGAATTAAATGAGTTGGCATACTTCCATTGGTCCTACAGATGAGCACCATTCAGAATGTCCAAGGAAACCTAAATCAAGATGAATTGGTTGAAGGAAGCAATATAAAAGCTTGTGCTATGATCTTTGACGGCTTCCTTTTCTTCTCCTCTTCTCTTCGATCTTCTCTTCTCCTCCTTCCCAATCTGCTGCATTGCATTTTTATTATGTTTATTTAGTTTCTCTTAGTTAGGGGCTGCTTGAAGCCCTAGACATGAACAACAAGATTATTTGAGTTTTGGTTTTAGTTTTTTTTAATCCAAGATGAGATTTGGTTTACTATTATTGCATTGAAGAATTATTTTCTTGTATGCTTTGAGTACACGCTTAGTATACATGTTAGGGTTCTATAGCTTTGATTGTTTGATGCCAGTGTCAATATCGGACTCCTTAAACTATCTAGAGAAGCAATTGTTAGTTTTCTCTAGCAAGTAAACTAAGTCCTAGGTTTAGCAAGACGCTAAGTTTATTGCGATGCCGTATGATGTCTTAAACCCTTCTAGAACGTAAGGATCTCTGCATGTTTAATCTAATAAGCGTACCTTTAGGTTGCATTGCTTGAGAATCGTTTAGATATAGAGCACTTCCTGCCTAGCGTACGAAGTAAGAAAGGGTAATAGGTTGTGTTTCAAGCGTACCAAACCAACCTGAGCATCTTCATCTAGATTAATTGAACTATAACTAAACAAATTGTCTTGTGTGTGATTGTCAGAGTGGATTGCGTCTTCCCTAATTAGTTTTATTTCATTGTTCCCAAAACCAAAACCCAAAACCAGTTTTCGTCACTTTCTGTCTTCTGTTTTCCAGTATTTATTTCACATAGAAAACGGACTCCGATTCATCTGAATTTTTGTGTGGTCGTCCGTCTGTGTGTCTAATTTGTGTTTGTAAAGTTTCTTATTTTTCTAACTTGTTTAGGTTAGTCAACTAATTTGGTTTTCGACTGCTGGTGGCTAGGATCAGTTGTCACTTTTGTGACATTTTTGAGTAGTTAGATTCATTTCGTCCTCTACGGGAATGACCCTTATTTACCTATACTATAAATGACGATCTAGTAGTGAATAAGGAAAATAAAATTGGTTTATAAATAACCGATCAAAGATAATGAAGTTCACTTGCTTCAATCCCTTAAAGCATTAACAAAAGAATTGTATGGATTCCAGACAAAAGATAAATGTGTATCAGTAAGAAATTCTTAGGTTTTATACCTTGAAAATCCTGAAAGTGCTAAAGTCCCTATTTTAGCACTAAAAGAATCTGAATGGTACAGCTTCCATGATCTCGTAGGAGGTTTTGAAAGCAAAACTGTTCTTCCTCCAACATTAACAGCAGTTCCTGGTCCATATTATGGGAGGTATTTGGTTGATGTTCAAGTAGAGCATCCTCAGAAACACAAATTGTGGCTCATAGAAAATGGTCTTGTTCATAACCTTTAGACAAAATCTAATGAAGATTTAAAAGGACTCTCAGATATAATATTTGAAGCTGTTAAGAACATTAGACCTTATGGATGTATCTTGAGGTTAAAATTCATATCAACTCTGTCAGAATGGACAATGGTAGATGGACAGGTAAATTACATTTCTTCATACCACTATGTCAGGTTAATTCAGAGTCCAGTACAAAAACTAGCGAAGCAATGGTAGACCAAATCAAAGCATCCCATGGATTAAGGCTATGGCTATAGCAAGTATCAAAAAGGTAGTCCTAAAGGATTATGATTCAAGTCTTTTGGTAAGTGGAGAAAAGATAATGATCACTTACTATAACCATCCACCTCTAGAGAATTGTGATTTCTTTACAGCTCTTATGAGAAAGGAGGTTGATTGCACACTAGCTACTACCATGTGACTAGAAAAGATTGAGAAAGATGAAAAATATAAGATTTCTTATCCTTATGATTCAGATCTTGACAATGAAGAAGATGACACCGCGCGTGAATGGGAATACAGTGGTCCAAACTCTTCCGCAGGATACGACGAGGGAGAATATCACAACGTCATAAATATGATGGAAAGATAAACGGTTGCCGACACATCAAGGCAATAAACTTTTCTTTCAGATAAGAAGTTAGTGACAGCCAACACATAAAAACAAGAGACTTTACTTTTTCAAAAGTAAAGTTAAAATCTTATCAAGATTAGATTCCTAATGTCGTCCACTTATTATTAAATAAGTTTTAATTTTAGTTTGAAGTCCGCTTCTTATATAAGGAGCCTTAGGCGTCAGTAAAAAGACATCAGAAAACTTGAGATAGAAGTTCTCTCAACATTTCTCAAGAAGTAAGATAGCCAGAATACAGTCCTTCTAGTATAGTCAGAATAAGAGTGTGCTTACTGTGTGGAAGTGTTTTCCGGTTGTAATCATTTGGTGTGGTGTGTTTTTATTGTAAGTAAGTGTTTGTACTTGTATTTACAATTATGAATAACTAAACATCTGTTTACCCGAGAGCGAGGCTCTGGGTTTTATATTTGTATTTATGTTGGAATAAATAAACTCTATCTTGTGCCCCATAATCCATCCCAAAAATATTTTATATGCATATTTAAGTTTGCTTCGTGTTTCACAAATACTTTGCTTTTAAGAACTAAGAATTTTCCTTGTTAAGACAACAGTGATTCCGCCATTATTAGTAACCATTTAGACAATAGGTCATTAGGTGAAATAGTGGTATGTTGAAAGCAAGTTCTTAGGATGAAAATTCTATGTTTCATAGAAGTGAGGTAATAGATAATAAAAAAAAAAGAAAGAAGAAAAATACATTTTTACCCTTTTTGGTTATCTGCCAGGTCAGCACTTTAACTGAATAGTTATAAAAATTTAACGGAAGTATGTTCTTGATAACAAAATAAGAGTTTAGATACTACACTGACAGCTTTGTAACTAGAGTTTAGCCTCTGATGATGTACTTTTCTCTTAGTGTTTATTTTAGTTGATATAAGCCAGAATGTACCACTTACCACTTATAAGAGGAAACCAGTGTAAGTCTATAACATTGGACTAGTCTGAGTTGGATTTCAGTGAAATATGGTGGGGAGTGGTTGATGCAGTTCAGTGTTTGTTGAAGTATAGAAGTGTGTCCCTATTATGTGGAAGCATGTTGTCAAGAGGTACAACGTTGTTGCTCACAAGGCATAAGCATGGTTGCACTTGGAGGATATGTTGTGCAGAGACAAAGGGCCTCCATGACTACTGATGCAGTTGAGGTGCACTGGAATAGAAGAAAGAGATTTTATAGTACACACTCACACTTGCAACGGTAGAAAGTGAGAAACTTCACTCTCTTCAGTCACACACTCGAACTCACTCACTGCCCCAACTCGACTGAGTCTGACTGAACACTTTTTTGTCTGCCATTACTGTACCTTGTCTCCTCCACCATGACCCTCTTATCCTTCACCCCCTCTCGCCACCTCAACCCCACCACCACTTGCTTCTCTATCCTACGCCCTCCCCCTCTCATCAACCCACTTCCCTCCTCCTCCCTCTTCTTCTCCTCCCCCACCTCTTCCCCTCCAACACTTCCCATCTACCGCCTCCCACGCCCCTCCCTCCCCCTCCTCTCCCCTCCACGCGCCGCCTCTTCTTCCGCCGTCGATTTCCTCTTGCATGATGCTTCCGCCACCGCCCTCGTTCTCGCCGGCGCCTACACTCTCGTCCTCTGCTTCGATTATCTCACCAAGCGAAACGTCCTCCAACAGGTCTCTTTGCTTCAATTCTTCGTCTATGATTTTATGTTGATTTTGATCACAATTGTACCCTTTTAATTTTTAATCTTTGATTGAATCCCATTTTTGTCATATATCCTTTATTATATGAACAACTCAAAATCAAAAGGGTGTAGTAGTTTGAACTTTGAAGTGTTGCTTCAATTCTCGTTTACTAACTTGGCTTATAATTTATGCCATTTATGCCAGAGTCTGAGCAGAAAATTGGTCCACATATCATCTGGGTTGCTCTTCGTGCTTTCCTGGCCAATTTTCAGGTACCCTTTTCAGAAAATTTTCGCCACTTGCTTTGAACACGAGTTTGCTTGATTAGTAGCTGAGCTCATCGTTTTGATCCTAGAATAGCACATCAACAGAAGCTCGCTCCTTTGCCACTGTGGTTCCTCTCTTTAATGGCTTGAGGCTTCTTCTTAGCGGCCTCTCCTTGGTGCCCAATGAAGGATTAGTCAAATCGGTCACTCGTGAAGGAAACCCAAAGTAAAGTTATTTAGTTCAATACCTTATAATGCAACAAGCTTAGCTTTGTCAATTTCTCTAAAACCATAATGTGCTATAGCTTGAGTATTGTACAATTGCAGGGAATTGCTTAGGGGACCCTTGTATTATGTTCTGATACTGATCGTATGCGCTCTAGTGTTTTGGCGTGAGTCTCCGGTTGGAGTGATCTCCTTAGCAATGATGTGTGGGGGTGATGGTAACTAGTCTCTACTTTCTTCAGCCTAACTCATCTGTTTCTTGCTCCCTATATTAGTGCATTACCATAAATCTTTAAACTCTATGGTTCATAGGTGTTGCTGATATCATGGGTAGAAGATTTGGGTCCATAAAGATCCCCTATAATCAAAAGAAGAGTTGGGCTGGGAGCCTTTCCATGTTCGTCTTTGGGTCCTTGGTTTCCCTTGCGATGCTCTACTATTACTCGTGTTTAGGATATTTCAATTTGGATTGGGCGAAGACGGTACAAAAGGTTGTATTCGTTTCTTTGGTGGCTACAGCAGTAGAATCCCTTCCAATTACAGAGGTAGTGGATGACAATATATCTGTTCCGTTAGCAAGTATGGCAGCCGCATATTTAAGTTTCTCTTTGTAGCTCCTCATGCTCCAAGTTTTATCCCCAACTCCTTTTATTATATTTTGAGTTTCATGATCAGTTAAGCCCTCGTTTTAATTGGCTTGTTGACATATGAGAATCGTTGGTTCTTGTCTTTTTGGTTGAGAGAGAATTGTTGGTTCAGCTGATGAGACTTTGCCCATCTATGACCATGTTTTCATCAATCATGTCATTCGTAATGTTCATGATTCTTTATTGATGTTTTGAGAAGTGAAATGCTAGTTCTAAAAGGTGTTTCTCTTTCAATACTCTGCATGACTAGGAAGACTTGTTTGATGATTACTACCAAGTCGATTTTGTCAGCTTCTCTTACATCATTAATCTTTCTAGCACCTAGCTTCCAGGAAAAAGAAAAAAACATTCAACCGTGCAGTGCTCCAAATTCCTCAACTTCACAACTGCAACTTTCTTGTATTTAGCATTAGCTTCTTCTGATAACTACTAGGTAGCTTCGTCTGAATGTGTCGAAACCGGGGGAAAGCAAGCACATGTCATATGACATAGAAAGGACTGGACCTGGTTGCTTTATTACCAGATTAGTTGAATGCAAATTAATCTGCTTGATTTAGCTTGTAATCAGGAGTTAGTAGCTAAGGAGTCCATCAGTTGGTACATTTTTTTTCCTCCCGGTTTTTATCTACCTTGAAATAAATTCCTTCATATTTAAAGAATTTCCAACATTGCCACGAGGGAGCAACCTTACGGCATGTAAATCGTCTGCTGAAGATCCGAGTTGGTTGATGAGATGGATCCTTTGGGAAGAGAAGGTGCAAAGGATTTGCTGGGACTTAATAGAGGTATATGGATTCTCATTTCTGATCAACTGTAAAGATAGATGAACTATAACAATTGAACATTTCCTCAAAGCGAATCATGTTTGTATATATTATAGCAACAAGCATTGTTGAGCTGTAGTATATAGGTAGATATACATGTAAATACAATTTTGTCAAATACTCAAATATAAAATTTAGAATTTTATTGATCATGGTAATCTAGAAATGTTTCTCATTTTTCTTAGGAAACGAAAATTAGAAAGAATTGTCAAACATCGAAGCATCAGAAACAGTAGGATTGTAAGGTAGTTTGTTTACCTATATATTTTTTATTTTATTTTTTATTAAATTACTGACAAGGATTAGACAATATCAGTTCCTCTGTAGCAGTCTATTAGGTGACAAAACACTCACTCAACCCCGAAGGGGACCGCTACAACTGGGAACCCACTGCCCGTCCCTTATCAGATTTTTTATTTATAAAAAAAAGAAATTACATGAAGTGAGGAATGGGGGACTAGGCCAAAACCATTCCAACAACAAATCAAAACAACATTTATTTATAAAAAAAAGAAATTACATGAAGTGAGGAATGGGGGACTAGGCCAAAACCATTTCAACAACAAACCAAAACAATATACCAAAAGACATTGTTTATTCTACCCATAAAAACTAGATAATCCTCCCATTATGAAAACCGATAATTTGGAATACGTAAATAATCCGCTTGCAAAAAACCATGAAGCTCAGTAGGAGGATTATCATACCAAGTAAATGAAGCATTTGACAACCCCAAGTTTGCCATCTTGTTAGCTACCATATTTCATTATCTAAAAATATGACTGCAACAGAAGTTCATTTGACGGATTATAGAAAGACAGTTGTGTCAACGAACTCTTAAGTTCCATGGAGGAAAAAAAGACCTGGAAGAGAAGCAAGCTACCACACTAACAGAGTCACTTTCCAACCATAAGTAGACCCACCCTCTATCATGAGCAATTTCAATTGCCAAGATAACAGCATAAAGTTTAGAATAAAAGGAAGTATTCCATCCAAGAGAATGACAAAAACTCCCTAAAAAACCACCTGAAGCATCACGAAACACACCCCCACAAGCTGCTGAACCTGGATTGCCTTTTGCTAAGCCGTCAGTGTTTACTTTGATCCAAGGAAAAAACAGAGACTGCCATAAGACATGTTGAATTCTAGGAGCCTTACCACATTTAGGAGCAACTCCAAGAGAGGTCAATAAACGGGCATCAAGAACACCCTTATAGTGACCAGGAGCAAAAAGACTAATTTGACGAATCCATGCCATAATTGAGCAACACATTGTATAAAAATTAGGGGATCGATTATCAAACCTTAGCTTATTCCGAGCCTTCCATAGAGCCATGAAAGTAAACAGGCCAGCTGCTAGCCACAAATTAAAAAGCTGTGAGGAGAAAGGCTTTTCACAGTAGCTCTTCCAAAATTCTATCAAGGAGTCGAAAGAAGATAAAGAAGTGCCAAATTGAGCAGCTAACCATCTCCAGACCCGTTGGGAAAAATGACATTGTAAAAATAAATGCAATGATGTCTCACCAGAGCAATAACATAGCTGACAGATAGACACAATAAGAATTCTGCCAATTTTCACTCTATCATCAGTTGGAAGCCGATAAAAAAGAATTCTCCAGACCAAAAAAGAGTAATGAGGTGGGGTGAAAGACCGCCATACATTAGAAGCTCAATCTTTGACAGTGTTGTGGTGCCTCAGAAATTCATACCCAACAGAAAAAGTTAACTCACCGGAGGTAGAGGGCTCCCAAATAAGCATATTTGACTCATCAATAAGAGGGAGTGCCAAATCTGAAATCTGTCTAGTCAAGAGCGGAAAAGTTTGGCAAAAGAAGGGAGGAAGCTGCCATGAATGAGAAATAAAATCTGCCACATGAAGATTGCTGAAGTATGACCAATTTGAAATACCCAAAGTCTCCAAAATAGGAGCTTGAAGCCATTTATCCTTTCAAAAACACACAGATTTACCATCTCCAATTAACCATCGACAATTTTGTCTAAAACCAAAAGCAACATACCGAATACCTGGCCAAATTGAGGATTTGCGATAGCTCAGCTTGCAGACAGAAAGAATAATATACCTTGACCGTACGTAATCTCCCCATTGAGAATGAGAAGAAAAAGAATCCCAAGCAAACTTTAGGATAGCAGCTGAATTAAGAGAGGAAAGATCACGAATACCAAACCCTCCTTCTAGCTTCGGGGCACAAACCTGAGCCCAACGAATAATGACGAGTTTCCGAGTCCCTATATTACCAGACCAAATAAAGTTCGTGTCCATGATGTTAACTTCTTCACCAAATACACTGGCGACTGATACACAGAAAAACTATGAAGCAACATACTCTTAAAAACTGATTGCACCAATTGAGTTCGACCCACCATAGAAAGAAGCCGTCCCTGCCAACCCATAAGTCTTGATTTTGATTTATCAACAATAACTTGAAGATGACACCTCCGAGGCTTGCCACAAAAAATTGGGACACCCAAATAAATAAAAAGCAATCGACCTACGCGGAACCCCAATATTCGTTGAATTGGCGCTTGCCTATGATGATACTTGGCACCAAGGTAAAAAGTACTTTCGCCGCATTAATATATTGACCAGAAGCTGCACTATAACGGTCAAAAAACCTTCACAAATGGCTAAGAGATAATTTATCCCCACGACAAAAAACAATAAGGTCGTCTGCATATAAAACATGAGAAGGGGGAGTGCAGTTTCTAGGAAAATATATAGGCTTCAATCGACCCAAACCTAGTAACATAGATAAACCACGGCTGTGAGCTTCTTCTGCAAGACAAAATAATAATGGAGAAAGAGGATCCCCTTGCCTCACACCACAAGAACAAGAGAAAAACTCATGAGGAGAACCATTAATTAAGATTGATAACCTTGCCGACTTAAGAATAATAATAATCCAGCTGATGAAAATATTAGAGAACCCAAAATTATTGAGGACTCTATGCAGAAAATCCCAATGCAGCGTATCAAATACCTTAGCAATATCCACTTTGATCTCCACATTACCACCGTAGGCCTTGTGATCAAGGAGATTAAAACATTCAGACATTGTGCCAATGCAACTAGTAATCTGCCTACCTGGAATAAAAGCACCTTGTTCTGGAGATATTATACGGGTAGCAATTGGTCCCAAACAAGAAGCCAAGATCTTTGGAATTATATTGAAAAGAAAATTGGCTAGGGCAATCGGCCTAAATTGAGTAATTTCATGGGCATCCTGAACTTTTGGAAGAAGAACCAAGAAGTTACAATTTAAGTTACGAAGCAGCCAATTTTGCATAAAAAATTGCCTCACACATGCAACAACATCAGAACCGATAATATCCCAACAAGATTGATGAAAACAACCTGGAAATCCATCTGGGCCTAGTGCACTGGAAGCATCCATAACAAATATGGCATTTTTTATTTCTTCAACAGAAGGGATTACTGTAAGCCAATCATTTTCTGCATTTGTGACCAAAGAAGAAATAACAGAGCATACCTCATCTAGATTTCTTGGAGTAGAGGACCTATATTTTCTGCTTCAATGAATAACAACACTACTCCTCCTTTTAGAACAAAGTAGAAACAATATTTTATTCAGATATTTGTACTTTGGTAACATTAGAAAGGAATTTGGCACACAATGCTACTGTTTTTGCACGCAGAGTTCTTCAGTTTCCCAGCACAGGTTTAGAATAGTCCTTTCTTAATTGTAGCATAGATGATACAATTATCTGCAAACAAGAATGGCTATACAAGCCATGTGTGAGAGTTAACTACCAAATTCCCTGGCCAAATGCTTAACTCTCAAGTCGGGGCAAACAATCCTCCAGAGAACTATCGCAGAAAGAAACTTAAGGCTAGTTGCCATTATCAATAAGGTCTTTCCTTCAAGGTTCAACTCATATATCAGCAATTGAACCCACTTGCCAGCATTTAAGCAATACTACAACAACAAGAACAAGGGATTACCCCCAAGTTGGACAAATGAATCTTGGTCCCTCAAAGCAATAGTTGATAGTGACCGAAACCGGGCGTTTCAATTAAAAACCCTTTTGTGTCAATTGTAGTATATAGCAAATAAGTGTATCGTTATAAAAGCTGGGGATTGAGGGTACCTTTACAATTTACGTTAATTACAAAACAAGAGAAAACAAAAGATGATAGTACTAGAGATATGAAGTTCTATGATTATAAACAAGAGAAACAAAGAAACAAAATAAAGCAGAAAAGATCAGATGAATGAGACGTTAGAGACTTGGAAATCCACCACCAAATATGTTTCAAGACATGTTAACAACCAAAACTTCAATCATTAAGTCGCAAATCGGTATCAATCAAGAACAAACCATAAAAGCACTGCGTAAGTCCTTATTACTGCCTTTAATTACTTAAGCAAGATGAGAACGCACCGTTACTAAGCATTTAGAATAACTAATCAAAGTATAGACGCTATCCTATCAACAAATTATTCTAAGCATTAAGATCAATGAAAGTTTGATTGAACAAGTATGCAAAACTAGTGTGGAACGCCTACCTAGCATGCAATCCTTTTTATTTGGTTTCACCTATTGTCCTATAGGTTTCACTACTTTGAAACAAGTTTTTTAACCGTTTATGAGATTAATCAACATATTTCTATCCCAACTCACAATTAAGTTCATAATATTTTATGTTGCGCATATATGAACATAAACAAGCAAGAGTTCTCCATAAACCAAAACCAAATAAACAATTTGAAAAACTCAATAATTCGAAACTAAGGTTTAAAACAATATCTAAAACATTCTTGTGGCTTCAAACCTTGCCCCTAACTAAGAGAATTCAGCCACACATGGTTGCAAAATCACACAAGGAGAATAAAAAATGACGAAAGAAAGGTAAACCGTGGATGATGGAAAGATCAATGATGGCTTGGCGGCTTCCTTGTGCAGTCCGCAGTTATGGAGGTTCTGATGATGTGAGATCGCTGGTCTCCTCTGATCTTCACGTCCTCTCTCTTTTCAGCTGTGATTAGGGTTATGAAACCCTCAAAACCCGTCCATGGGCTTGCCAATGTGGTCTGGGCCTCAAAATAGAAGTTTTGATCCAAATCAGAAATTCCGGCAGAGTGTCCTTCGGCCACTCAAACGGACATAACTTCTTCTCCAAAATAGGTATTGACGATCCTTAAAATATTCTGGAAAGTAGACTCTTGTAGCTTTCTATTGATATATGGCACATCTCCTGGATTGTTGTGAACTGATCACAATCTCCTGGATTCTTTTTCCTTCAAGATTTCTCCTTTTTCATCTCTAATGTGCTTCTCGGCTTTATTTATGACCTAAAAACATAAACTTAGTTAATATGAATATTGTTAAAGAAATTACATAGCTAAATAGGGTCGAAAATACATTATAAACGTATCACTTTGTGCTCCTATCAATAGTACACCCCGAAACTCACAACCACATTAGTTTCAGAAATGCACTGTGGTTAGCCAACTTACAAGTCTCTTTCTGACTTCCTGTGAACAAGGAACATTCAACGGAGCAGATTTTTGCTTCTTCCAGCACAGTAACCTATCGTTAGCAATATGGCCTCTGCTGTGATTGATCCTGTCGTTCACAACATGGTGCATGGTATCCTTTAATAGACTTCTTGCATTCTCAAAGTCTCAAGATTTGAGAACCATGACTTCAGACCAAGGAATAGGACCGCATGCAAGGTAAAAAATATATGCTGAAATAGACTACTCTGAAGTGTTTACTACTTGTTTTTCCTTTCAACAATTTTAGACCTGTACTATCTGAAAAGAAAGATCATGCTATATATACAGTTGTGCATTCACAATGACATTGGCAAATGGCAAAGACCATCAACCATCAAGAATTGTAACCATTTCGCATTCTTCCCAACCTTTTTGGAGTTGTTACATGAATCCTGATCCCAGAAAATGCATGCTATTACTCTGAAAATTACAACAGCAATTTCAGAACTGCTGAAAGGGTTAATCAAGTTACATACCAATTAGGTCAATATGCTGTGAACTTGGATACATCAATGGAGCGGCATTTGCTTCTTCCCACACAAACGGTACTCTCATCCGCATCTCCAGCAACATGACTTAACCATTCATTGATCTAGTCATTCACAACATCCTGAGGCTGCAGCCGAAGGCCTCAACAACTTAAAATGAAAGCACATATAGATACAGTCAACAATATTCACATTGAAGTTGAACATGCTAAAATTCATATATTAAGAACAAGGTCCTTTCTATCTATATATTTCTAAAGTTCATCAAGCCAAGCAGTAAGCACTATGAAAGGCTTATGCAAAGCTTTCGAAACATCTGCACAACAATGTCCAATTTTTAGGAAAAAGAAAAAAAGAAATGGATGAAGGCCGGGATGCTCGCAGCTTCATCTGTTAAAGATGGAATATCTTGTAAAATGGCACGCTGCCGATTCATTTACTATTCTATATACTATAGCAGGAAGGCAATACAACTGTAGATTCAGTTGCGGAAATGACGGTGTTACCCCCATTTTGCAGACAATTGCAAAACTGCTACTCTTGCCTTGCAATTCCTGTTTCGCCCCTGTTTTCAATTCAATGCCTATTTTGCCTCGACTTGCAAACATCGTGTGTCTCTGCTTTGACACCTGTTGTGCATCTGTTTCTTTAGCTTGCCACCAAACTGTTGTCTTCTCTTGCACGACTGAGTTGTGTGTTTGGGTTCTATATCCCTTTTGTTTCTCTGGGTTTTCAGGCCAACAGAGTGAGTGTTTGTCTTCAATTCCTTACCTACCTCTCAAATCTTTACACTCTTTTTTGTTTGGCACTGTATATAAAGGTAAGATTTTGTGGAAGGTCAGTTATTAGTGTGTACTGAACCTGATTTCTGCGTTTTTGTTCAAAATAGGATAGAATCTGTGATCGAATCATCAAATTCTCCTTTCAAACACCATTGCATGTTTGATTGTAAAACAAACCATCTTTAACATATGGATCATTAGTTTAATGCTTTGAAAGTAACATGCATGTCGAATTCAATGCAGATCCAAGTCCATCCTACTGCAATTGTTTTGATTTTTGTGCATGTGCTTTTAAATCGGAAGGTTTCCTGTGATTTTACTTGATCGGATTATAGATCTGTATTACCATTGCAATTTCTCAACTTTGCATGTGTAAACCAAGTGTTCTTCAGATGTAACAGTCATATTTAACAATGCATGTCATTGTTGTTTGTAGCTGCAACCCTTGCATGCATGTTCTCTGATCTTCTAAAACGAACTTTCCTTTCATTAACAGATATTTTTCAACTATGCGTCCATGTTACCTATTGAAAGTCTATGTGATTTGCAACTGTCTATTGTTCACACTTCTTTGCACAACTATTTGAATTATGTCTGACTTCCATGTTAACAGATATTTCCTTTCACAGCTATAACATTGATCATATTCTCTTTGAACAAAACATTTATCTTGCAAGTTACATTTATCGTGTCTTTGTCTAAATTGCATTCAAGCTATTTCATTATCAAATCGTGCAGCTGATATGCTTTCATTATCAAATCTTTGTACACAGAACAATGGCACTGTCAATAACTCCAATTTGGGCTATACAACCAGTGCAAAATGGAATAACCATACAGGTTCGAGTCTCTCGGATGTGGAGGGGGAAGATATTCAGCCCTGTTGAACGGTTTGATGGCTTGCAATGTGTATTGGTTGACAAACATGTAAGCAACAACTATTTCCCTTTTCACTGGCTAAATTTTCTATGCACAGAATGATGCGATTCATGCATTGATAAAAGAACCAGACTATGAAGATGTGAAGGAGAAAATCCTGGCCGGCAATGTCTACCAGATTTCAAAGTTCTTCTCCAGGGAAAGCCAAGACAAATAGATAGTTGTTCAGCATCAAGCACATCTTTTATTCAACAACAGAACTCAATTCCTTCCTATGCCTCAGTTGCTTATCGATTCCTCAGTATTGGTTTGACTTTGTAGATTTCGATGACCTTCCTATGCGTAAGAATAATGATACAATTCTGACAGGTACTTGGTCCTTTCAGCTGTTTATAGAAAATTGGTTTCAATTTTAATATCTTTGTTTTTACATTCTTTATTTTACCTGTTTCTGCTGCTGTTGTTAAACTCATGTTATTTAATTTTATTCATTACATCAGGTCACTAAATATGTTTACATAGCAATGTACTTGGTTAGTTGTCATATGTTAATCTTCTAAATGCACTTATCCTAAATTTTTTCAACATTGCTACATCTAATTATTTGTGTTCTTGATTCTGTTCTGATCATCTAGATTTGATTGGTCGCTTGAAGCTGGTGTATGGCTCAGAGAACACGGTGATTGATGGTAGGCCTGCAGTGAAGCATCTCATATATATCCAAAATACAAGGTGTATCTTACCTAAATCCATAGCGTGTGTCCTGCTACATTGGACTTTTTTTTTTTACCATGATTTAGTTTTTGTTTCATGTTCAGCCAAACCAATTTGTACTTCATTACTTCGTTATAATGAATAATGGCAAGACCTTATGGAAGTTAATAAGAAACTTAGGTCAGCCATGTATAAGCCTTTTGACTAATGGATAGATTGTAATTTTGACAGGAAGCAAGATTTGAAGGTTACTTTGTGGGGAACACTTGCATCTGAATTTGACACTGACATGATACGTGCTCTACCTCCTCCGGTTATGATCGTGTTGACAATCAAAAAAGTCAGACACTTTGGTATGACAAAGTTATCTCATGCTGATGCATGTTGTCATTGTATAAGAATTGTTGTCAGTTATCGAAATGAGTATCTTATGCATCTTTCAGATACTGCTATTATTAACACTGGGATGAGTACATGTGTGTTTATCAATCCAAGCATTCCTGAGACAGATGAGTATAAAGCAAGGTAAACTAATACAGCTCCAACAAAATAAGATCTTTCTTTCCAATCTGTCAAAGTAGTTGAAACTGTTTTGTTGATCATTGTAGGTTCAACAAGCGTTATCATGCTCCGAAGATTTTGTAGCACCAGCTGGACATCATCAACCTGCTCCTGATCTCCAAGATCAGGATATAATCACTGTCAGTGTTTTGAATCTACAGAGTGGAAAGAAGGACAAGGTAGAATTTTGCAATTGACTACTGCAATTTACGTATATTTCATAGGTTTGCATTTTTCATCTTATTTTTCACAAGTTCATTTAGATAACAATCAGTTTCAAAACATCTGATATCCATTTCTCATATGAAGATTTTTACTCTAATTTTAATTTTGACGGTTGCAAACCAAAGCATTCCAACATTTTGTTAATACTTTTCATGAAAGAACTGCATGCAGTTTATTAGAAAGAAAAAAATAGCATACATTAAGAAGTTATGGCTGTTTTAGTGCGCAAAGGTCATTCTGCGCGGAAATTTTTATGCACTCTTGGGATTTCAGTTTTTTGTAGCTTCTTTCAATCTTTCTAAATAGTTTAAGTGGAACTATTTACTCTCCTATCTACTCCATTTTGTAGATCTGTCTCATAGAGACATTGAGTGCTTCGCAGATAGTAGAACTATCCACAACATTCTAAGGAACCGGCAACTATCTCTGGATTTTGTGCCTTGTAAATCTTCTGTGACTACAATGATTGAATCATACCGGTCATTCAGGGATGCGGTTTAGCTTGAATCTTGATGCCTCATGGCACCATGATCGACGTCACAGATGCCCTCTATGCATTGAGAGGCAACCGAACCATGTTGAGCTTTAAAGACATTCCTGCTAATAGTTTTCATTTGAAAACACATTGTGAGAATAAACAAGAGTTCTTTTGTGTATACCTTCTCATGAATGCATACTGAAATGCATCTTAGAGAAGTTTATGAGTCAATCTAGTGGACTGTATGTCACTACGATTCGAATATCGAATCTCATGTTGTCGCCAAACATGATATTTGGGACACCGACTCATATAGGCTTTGGTTTGACCAAATCGGTCATCCTGAAAGAGATATAATGGTCCAAATTTTGAGAAATTCTCATGGACATCCATTGTTCCACTCAAAACGAAGACATTCGGGATCTAGCTTCATCATGAAGCATGATGGTGACGCCATGGTTGAAAATGGCGGCACCCGGGGGACATTGATGTCACCCGAACACGGCTCCAACTTCCTGGAGGTCGTCCGGTCAATCCCTCAAGCAATTGAGGTGCACCGGTCTTTCCTCGATGTTTCATTGGCCCCCTGCAATGCTCATTACTCGTTTTGAAAGCCTATTCCTTAGCTAAATTAGGAGTGAGACCCTCCTACACTAAATGACACAAAAGTGAACAATTTCATTCTTACATCAAACTATGTAGATAGATACAACCAACTTGCGGACACCTTTTTATGCTTTATGATGTTGGTTGAAGTGTTAACACATTGGTCTTTGAAATTTCAGATCCCTTTTTGATAACTTATGTTGCACGTAAACCTGATCCAATATATCTGCTCTTTGAAACAAGCAATGATGCATTATATTAGTTCATAAGACTATACTTTCTGCATTCAAATTGTTATGCGAGTTAGACCCTAGCACTGTTAATTTTGTGATTGCAAATGTTTCTTATTTAACTCCCTTTTCACATAAAGGCTACCACAAGTTCTTATAAAACGTTTATTAATATCAAGATGCAATTAATACTTCCCAAATTTATACTTATTCTGCTGCAGAGTCCTACATTTACCTGCAAAGCAAAGATTACAGGATTTACCATTCGAGACGGATGGTATTACCTGGCTTGCCCCACCTGCAGCAAATCTCTGAAGTTTAATTCTGGAAAGCTTTGTTGTGGACATCATGGAGAGCAAATTGGCCATCCTATGTAAGCTCCAAAATTAGAATCTTTATTTACATATGCAATGTTTTGAAAATAACATGGTCATCGTCATATTCTTCATTTTCTTCCATCAAATACATATGATCCATTTATCATATCTGTTTCCATTTATCATCCTCTTTTAAAAACTCTGCCAGGTTTGAAACGTCATCTGACACTATGATACTGATGCTTTACCTCTGTTGCTGTATATCTATTATGTTGCCTATAATTACATATTTGATACCACATGTTACATTGTCACAGATACAATCTTGAATTACGACTTGAAGACGAAGATGACTCCACAACAGCTACAATCATAGGTAAAGCAGCAGACAATCTCTTTGGAGTAACGAGTGAGGAGCTGGTGAATGAACAAGGAGAAGATGACAAGCATAACATTCCGCTTGCAATACAAAAGGCAAAAAACAAGTATCGTGTATGGCGGATTGGCTATGGTATTAGGGATGACTTCTTAGTGAAGGATGTTTACCCTCAGAGTGAGGATGATGAACAAATGGCCTTAGAGAATACAACACCTCAGGTTCAGACTCCAGCAAAAAGAGCGATGCAGCCAAGGACAGAAGCAACACTCAGAGAACTTTTAAACATTGAGATGAAAAAGAAGCAAAAAAGGTATATATCATATAGAATAGTTTATGTTTCCACCTTCATCTAATACTGTGTATGACTAAATTGATCCTCTATTTAAAACATGTTTTGAACTTTGCAGAGGAGAAGGAACGTCTAAAGGCATATCAAAGTGAGCATTCCTTTTATTCCCATCTATACCTTTGTTTTCTATTTCAGTACCTATTTATATATCTTGCAATATCATGCATTCCATTCCTTTCTCAACATATCTTCTCTCAATTTAAATGTATATGTATATGTACCAGAGCTCAAGGGAACAAGAACAGATCAAAGACAAAGCATGAGTAGATATCATGTGGTCCTTTTGTGTTTTCAGCTCATCAGCAATGGCCATATGTATGTAGTTTTTTGGATGCTAACAGGTTAGCCAAGGTTGCTTCTAAGTACAAATGCAGTATAACATTGTCTGGCAATAGGAAGCATTTTGTTTAGAAAACAGTACATGTAACCTATTTTTGTTACCCTCTATTATTCTGATACATGGGATACAAAGTTGTTGATGGAGGGACATGTATTGTACGATGTACTGCTTTTGTTTAATACATTATGTATATTAGTAACATTACCATATCTATGTTCAGTTTCTCGTGCATTTCTGTTTTGCTTAATCTTTCCATAATAAATGAATTATTATTACTCTCATGTGGTAAATAAACTCATTCACCATTTTCTTATGAAACTTTAATAGTATTGCTAGAAGAACACTATACCTATGTTTACATGCAAATAACATCAATGAACACATTCAACAGCAGAATTGATCCATACATAAGCATTTACAGTAGGTCAAACGCACGGGCATCATCTAGTATTAACCATTTGCGTTTTATCAATCTATATATCAATATATGGCAATGAAAGCAACATTCAACTGCACCCGGCCATGTACCTTGTCCCAATGTCTCCAGGTAATTAGAGGAAGATGATTGGCTCCTTATGAATTAAATGCATCATGAATTGATGGTTCTACCAACTCCTAATCATGCAAAATTTATAGACAAACATAAAAAGTTCAAGAAATCTATTATGCACAGCACAATGTTTACAAAGGAGAGTGGCTAGCTAACTGACTATTTGCAATAATATGCCAGTGTGACAGATGTGCTTTATTAATTCTACAATCTGAGCAGGCTCAACTGTGTGGTACTCGGTTCTATCGCTTAACATGGGGACAAAGTAACAAACTCACTGCAGATTCGATTACTCCAAAATCATAATATATTAGTTTTTAGAAGTGGCTATGACACCACTGTTAGAAATTGTTTGTGGGTTTATACCACTATTAGAATTTGTGGTTACCACAGGAGTTTATTGTGCGGAAGTGTTTAGGGTGTGATGGGCTAGGATAAAGTATTTAGAACAAGGTGTTTAGGAGCTAGGCTTAGGAGGATATGATATTAGGAGGTTAAGATAGAGGAGATATGATAAGGAATTAAATTCAGTTTACCCCCCAAATCTTTGGTGTCAAAATTAGTTCAGTCCTGCAACTTTTTTTTAAATCAGTTCGCCCCCTCAACTTTCGTAAACACATTAGTTTGGTCCAATTTTTGAATTCCCCTCAAAATATGACGTCACCAAATTGACAAGGTGACCTATAATTTAGCTTGGTGACGTGTATGAGAAGTCCATGATAACTATAAAGCTCAATTATAGGTCCCCTTGTCAGTTTGGTGACGTCATATTTTGAGGGAAATTTAAAAATTGGACCAAACTGATGTGTTTACGAAAATTGAGAGGGCGAACTGATTTAAAAAAAAAATTGCAGGACTGAACTGATTTTTTAGAGGGTAAACTGAACTTAATTTTATGATAAGAGGAGGACAACTATGAACTTTTAATTGCTTGCTTCATTCATTCATAAGTTGAGTACGTACATGCCTATTTATAGGCATTGTTAACCGACCTTGGCTAGTCACTATAGCCCTGACATTGCTAGTAACTTTCTAGACACATCTAGCTAGCATCTTAGTTTCTAGCTAGCTCTAGGACTCGGTCACTCTTTCATGAGTTACATGATACTTCTAGATACTTCCTATTTTTACATGATCTTTAGATCATATTCTAGATTGGACTAGCAAATCTAGATTTCTCTCGACATCTCTAGAGTGATGCCGAGGCTTCTAGTTTCCTCAATATGCATTTGCTTTTAACAAAACAACTGTTTGAAATTTCACAGCAACTAATAATACGTGATTTTTAAGAAATTGTGAATGTATATGTTTATGTATATAATCATCTTCAAATTCTTCAAATGATACAACAACTTTTATATACAAGGAGAATGTAGAGCTATTCTAGAAAAACTATAAAAATGCAATCAACTATCAACTAATTACACATAGTCACGATCCATGAGTTACTCCAATATGATTGCTAGAATAACTCCATGATCTATCAATTACTCTAGAATAACCGCTGGAAGCATTCCATTGATACAAGAGATCATGTACCTGATTTCTTCCTTTAATACTCCCCCTCAAGTTGGAGTGTGGATATCAATGACACTCAACTTGCTAAGATGTGCGTGGAAGGCAGGTGCACGTAACGGCTTAGTAAACATATCAGCTATTTGATTCCCAGTAGGTACATAAGCAGTTTTGAGTTCTCCCTTTTGAATTCTTTCCCGAACAATATGACAATCCAACTCAATATGCTTTGTTCTCTCATTATAAACCGGATTCGCTGTTATGTGTAAAGCAGCTTGATTATTGCAGAACAATATTGCTAGTTGAGGATGAAGCACATGCAAGTCAACAAGTATCTAAGCCAAGAAAGCTCACAAGCAGATGCAGCCATCGAACGGTATTCAGTTTCGGCTGAGGATCTTGAAACAGTGACCTGTTTCTTACTTTTCCTTGAGATGATCGATTGTCCAAGGAATATGCAAAAACCTGTCACAGAGCGACGTGTGAGTGGACATCTAGCCCAATCCGCATTGCAGTACCCAATCAAACGAAGTGAATTCTGCGATGAAAAGAATAACCCTTGGCCAGGGACAGATTTTAGATAATGGAGAAGACGAAGGGCTGCCTTATAATGATGTAACTTTGGTTCTTGCATAAATTGACCAAGTGTATTGACTGCAAATGTGATATCTGGCCTAGTGATTGTCAAATAAATTAGTTTCCCAATCAGACGTCGAAATCTGGTTGGATCTTTGAGAGCATCACTTCCCTTTGTCGTTAACACCAAGTCAGGCTCCATAGGTACTGTTGCAGGCTTCACTCCTAACAATCCGGTTTCCTCCAAAATGTCTAATGTGTATTTCCGCTGACATATTGTAATCCCTGCCTTAGAGCGTGCAACTTCTATGCCCAAGAAATATTTCAAAGATCCAAGGTCTTTAATTTTGAAACGGCTATTAAGGAATTGCTTGAGATTTAAAATGGCTTCTTCATCGTTTCCTGTTATAATCATGTCATCCACATAAAGCAACAGCACAGTAATTGAATTGCCACGAACCTGAGTGAACAACGAATAGTTAGCACGAGACTGTTGGAAGCCGAATTCTTGAATAGAGGATGAAAACCTTTGAAACCAGTTGCGGGATGCTTGTTTAAGGCCGTATAAGGACTTGTGAAGTCGACAAACTAACTTCTCCCCCTGTCGACGATAACCGGGTGGTGGCAACATATACACCTCCTCAGTGAGTTCTCCATGTAAAAACGCATTTTGGACGTCCAACTGGTGTAAGGGCCAGTGCCGGACAGTAGCAATAGCCAACAAACAACGTACAGTGATCAATTTGGCCACCAGAGCAAAAGTGTCCTTGTAATCGATCCCTTCTCTCTGATTAAATCCTTTGGCAACAAGCCGCGCCTTGTAGCGTTCAACTGTGCCATTAGAATTATACTTGATCTTGAAGACCCATTTACAGCCGATTGGATGCTGACCTCGAGGCAAAGAGACCATTGACCATCATGTTCTATTATCTTCAAGAGCCTGAATCTCATTATTCATCGCTGTAATCCATTGAGGATCATGGCTAGCCTGGTCATAAGTAGATGGTTCCACTATTTGAGATATATTGTTAACACATGATCGATAGCCAGATGACAAACTAGAGTAAGAGATGTACCTCTGCAGCGGATAGCGAGTGCCGGACGTGGTGGAGAGACCGAAGGCTGGGCCAAGCAAAACAGCGTGATTGGTTTGGTAGTCATTGAGGTATGGAGGTGGTTTGCAGGTTCGATCAGATCGACGTAAAACCTCAGGTGGTGGAGCTGCAGGGCCGATGGTGCCAATAGGTGGTGGTGATATCTGAGTGGCGGGGATGGGATTTTAGGTTTGCGCAACTGGCCAATTGGGTGAAGAGGATGGCGGCTCCGGTAAGGTGGTTGGTTCTGGATCGGTGGAGGCCGATATTGGAGGCCGGCATTGATATGTGTGAAGAGGTTGGGGAGGATTGATCGATGGTGGTGGTGAGAGGTCAGCAGTGACAGAAGCGTGGTTGTCGAGTGGTGGAGGTTGGGATGACGCCGGTGACCGGAGCCCATCGGTGAGGGCTGGGATGTTTCCGGCGTGATTTTCTGGGTGCACTGACTGCTGTGTGGCCGACGGAGTGTGAGGCGCCGATGAAAGCGACGCCGGTGGTGTATGGATTTGGAGCGACGCCGGTGGTGGCTGGATTTCAGGTGGCACCGGCAACGGAGTAGATTGGGTGGAGCTGGTGTCTCGATCTGTTGTAGGTTGGAAGGAGAGAGAAGGAGGAGTGGGTGTTATGTGGGTGGGTTGAGGTGAATGGGCCTGGTGGTTGGGCTGGAGGTATGGAGTTCGGTAATCATCTTGGTCCTCTTTAGGAAGTGTAGAACAAGGAAAAATGTTTTCATGAAAGACAACATTTCGGGAGGTGAAAAAATTCTTTTTCTCAAGATCATACACTCGATGGCTTTTTTTTCCTAGAGGATACCCAAGAAAGATGCAGTGATGTGCACGTTTGTCGAATTTGTGTTTGGGGTTGAGGTTGGTGGCATAACATAAGCTACCGAAAACTCGAAGGTGAGAGTAAGTAGGTGAAGTCCCATGTAAGAGCTCGTATGGTGATTTGAGGGAAAGAAGAGGTGTAGGGAGTCGGTTGATAAGATAACAAGCAGTAGCAATACTTTCTCCTCAAAACTATAAAGGTAAATTGGCTTGAAAACGAAGAGCTCGACCCACATTTAAAAGGTGACGATGTTTGCGTTCGACAACCCCATTTTGTTGAGGAGTGTAGACACAAGTATGTTGAAAAATTGTACCACATTCGTCAAGAAAGGAACGTAGTGATGTAAATTCCTTTCCATTATCAGAACAAAGGATTTTGATGTCACGATTGAATTGAGTTTTGACCCAAGAGAAGAAAGATTTGATCAATGGTTGTGTGTCAGACTTAAAACGCATGAGATGGACCCAAGTAAAATGAGAAAAATCATCAACAATGGTGAGAAAATAACGAGCACCAGAATGAGTGTGAGTTTTATGTGGACCCCAAATGTCACAATGAATCAAATCAAAAGGTGCAACCGTTTTTATTGAACTTGAAGGGAAACTTAAACGAGATTGCTTTGCTAGAGGACAAATGTCACATACATGTTGGGGATGAAACATAATTTCGGGAATGGTTTGGGACAAAAAATGGAGAGGTGAGGATGATGGGTGCCCAAGTCGTTGATGCCAAAGGTCTGTGGTACGAGTAACATGGTGGGCTAGGTGAGGGTTTTGTCTTGGTGTGAGGTAGTAGAGTCCGTTAAAATGCTTGCCTAGTCCAATCGTCCTTCTCGTATCCACGTCCTGCACAACACAAAAATCCGGATAAAAAATCACAATGCATTTCAATGCCTGAGTCAATTTACTCACAAATATCAAATTTACTCGGAATTTAGGCACATGAAGAACACCATCAAGGTTCAAATCAGTTGACAACTTAATAGTTCCAATGCTTTCAACGACGGCTTTCCCACCATTAGGTAGACCAACAAAATCGTGAGATGCTATAATTTTGTTGTGAGTAGGTGATAAATAAGAAACATGGTCCGTCGCTCCACTGTCCACGATCCAATATAATGTCAAATGAGGATCAGTATGTGCAATATTGCAGGTAGGTGTGTTGTGTTTGTTTGTGTGGCTTTGGACAGTGTGTCCTTCTGTGTAGGTCATAACGTTGATTTGGTAATGTTCTAGTTTTGATAGTGTTTGATGTGTTTGCGGAAGATGGGTGAGTCACCAAGATCGGCGCTCTGATACTATAAGAAATTGTGAATGTAATATGTTTCTGTATATAATCATCTTCAAATGATACAACAACTTTTATATACAAGGAGAATGTAGAGCTATTCTAGGAAAGCTATAAAAATGCAATCAACTATCAACTAATTACACATAGTCACGATCCATGAGTTACTCCAATATGATTGCTAGAATAACTCCATGATCCATCAATTACTCTAGAATAACCACTGGAAGCATTCCATTGATACAAGAGATCATGTACCTGATTTCTTCCTTTAATAATTTTGAAAGGTTAAATGTAGCCGATAATAGCAATAGCTTACATAGGATCATTAGCATGAGATTTGATTCCACACAGCGGGAACGATAGTCTACGATGATGACACCATTTGTTCAAATCCTCCGTTCAAAAATATACAGATTCGGGCTGGAACTATTTTTGGACTAAAACACTTGGTTGGAACCAGACAAAACAGAAGCTTCAGATTTGTATAAGACCTGCAGTACCACCATTACTTTTTAGTTCGTCAGAGACAGATTGATTCTGCTTCTCCAAAAGAGTAATTTTAAATACACTCCTAATCTCTTAATACATACCTTTTACTTAATACACCACTTATCTAAATACATATCTCAAACTACTTAAAATACCCTCAATATCTAAAACTAATAATAATCTGTTATTTAATATAATTATTATATATTTACTATTTCACTACTCTCTTTACGTATTCTCTTTTATTTTTGTTAGATTTTTTTTGATCGGGTTAGAAATTTTTCTTGATATTTTTCAATTTATAATCAAAAGAGTAATATTATATTCAAACTCTAAATCTTCAATATGACATCAATCGGCTAGAATTTGATGGAAAAAAAAATATTGAACATACATATTTTTTTGGGTAAAATACTGTATAGTCCTTGTGATTTGAAGTCGACATCTGTTTAGTCCTTAAAGTCACGGTTTTTTCATCCAAATAGTCATTCCGACAATTTTCTCAATTAAAAGTCACGTCAGCAATTTAACTGAGAAAATTAACCAAAAGACTATTTGGATGAAAAATCGTGACTTTAAAAACTATTTAGATAAAAATAAAACCATAAGGACTAAACATATGTCGACTTCAAACCACAAAGACTAAATAAATTTCAATTCTAATTTTTTTCAAAGTTAAGAAACTAGTAGAAATACAATAACATAAAAACTAGTTTTTAGTCTGTAAGATAGATACTAAAGTTGATAAAAAAAAACCAAATGAATCGATAAATAATACATTTGATTATGAGAGTAGTCGAAATTCAGGTAATGAATTTTGAAGAAGAGGTTTTTATTTCTTTTCTTTTGATGCGTAGTAATAGTGGAGAAAAGTTAGGTTTTAAGGAAGATGAAATTTCATTTGTTTTTTTTTTTTTCCAAATAATTGATTGATGTTTTTGTAATTAAACATACCTATAAAATCTGATGTGAAATATAAAATAATAGGGATGTGTATTAATAGATCAGAGGTGTGTATTTAAAATAACATATTTATGGTGGAACTCGTAGCAGAGGATCAGCACTCACAGTTTTCAAAATCCCAAACGACACCTTAACACAATACAATAACTGTCACTCCCGCGCGCCTTCCTCTTTATCTCCAAACCCTGTCAGTCACTTATATAAACATCCACTGAAACCCTTGTTCAGTTTCAGACAGATTCTCAGGCACCAAAGTTGAATTTGCCAACTTTGGTGCTTGGGAACCCTATCGTTTAACTTTGCTTAAATACAATGGAGGCCAGGAGCATGACAGATTCTCCATGGGCTGTTGTGCCTTACCATGACCCTTATGATCACGAAGTCCCCGACGTTCTAAGTTTTGTTAATGATTCTCCTGATCCAACTCTCGACGCATTGTTCGAAGGTGGAGCAGTTCCTTCTTCCCCTCATGAATATCCAATTCCTCAGTTTGATAATGAAATCCAAGATTTTCCCATGTCACCAATGTGGGATTTGGGAAACAATTATAATGGGGTAGGGAATTATGCTATTCCAGTACTAGCGGATCATCCTTCACAGTGTTTCGAAGGAGGAGGAGGAGGAGAATCTGGTGTTGATCAGAATCTGGGTTTAGGGTTTGAGAATAATGTGATGCAACCTCCGGTTGGGGCTCCACCACCAATCAACTTCAGTTGCTTCGGTTGCCAAGTTCTAAGGGAAATCGTTCACTTCAACCGTAATTCTCAGTCTCTTGACTAATTATTTGGTATACATAAATGTTGACATGCTTGTTACTTGTATTGATTTTACTTTGATATTTTGGTTTGGTAGGCGACTATATCATGACACTTGAAATTCATGGAAGACTCGGGGCCATCTGTCATGCGATTCAAGAAAGCCGTGCCAATTTCTTGTATAACTCCAGCGTTTCTAGCGAGCCTCTCTATCAGAACATAGAGTAAGTTCAAGGATAACTGCATTTATATAGTAATTGCATGCATTTCAAGAATTAGGGTTTATTGAATTCTTCATATATATATGGCTCACTCGCTTACAAGTTTATTACATCAATAAATCAACAGCTTTTGTAATAAAGGCATTGAGGAAGTGAAGCAGTTTCTGACGCTGTACTGCATAGAGCGAAAGGTAGAAGGCTACATTATGCAGCAAGATCCTCTGCATGCATTTTATCAGACTCTCTGCGTTGGTATGGATGGAGAGTGGGATGACATTCTTAGTTATCCCGACGAATTCATTTCTGAGGACTTCAATGCCAGCGACGACTTCATTTCTCCTAATCCACAAAGGGCGGAAGAAATGGAACAATCTGCCGAGGAGGCGTCTCCGAAAGGGAACGGTCCTAGGCTTCCTAGGTATTCCCTTGCAGAACAGGTATCTTGTATGATATCTTTTTTTCTTTGTGTCATTAATTAGTTGTGCAGAACTCCCGACATTATACGTGACATGATATATACTTGGAATGGTGCAGAGGGAGAGAGCAGCAAAAATGAAATTAGACGTTCTTCGTGCTTACTTCCGTCTCACCATTGAAGAGGCTTCTGAGCAATTGCGTTTTTGCCCAACAGTTGTCAAGAGGATCTGCCGCAAGTTTGGAGTAAGCAGGTGGCCTGCTAGAAAGGTTTGTGTTCCTAACACCCTATGTCAATTGTTCAGTTAGTAATTCCCTTATCATCATGTATAAAAACTTAAAGAGTACAGGCTCGGATTCTTGACTTGTTCTTTTGGATCACATTTGCAGATCAAAAGCATTGAGAAGCAAATATCAAGCTTGACGCCACTTTTGTATTCATGTAGTGAGAGCACCAGGGCCCATGTCGCAGCTAAAATCAAAAGGCTTGAAAGAGAAGTGGCTCAATTTGTACCATAATGTAGATTGATCATCCTATTATTCGAAAAACGAGTATATACTGAAGATAGTATATATTATATATGATGCAATATATCCAGTTAACAATTAATCTGCTGGAAATCCAGCTTACTTTATAGTCTGCACATTCACGCACTTAGGAACTAAACATATTGACTATCAATTCCTATTGAGACATCTAGGGAATGTAATCCTAGTTAGTTATGGTATGTTATCTACATTGATGTAATCGTTTTGTATAGCACATTCTTTAGCTGTAGATTAGCTAGAATAGCTACAATTAAGGAGATAATCTTGCTCCACATTCTGTATATATTTGTACTCGGCAAAGAGATCAATACATTATTCAGTTTATACCAATATCATTTTTATTATGGTATCAGAGCCAATCCTAAACACAAAACCTAAATCTACAACCCTGTTGAAACAATGACAGGAGGAGGAGATCAAAAACCAACAGCCTCGGACAAAGCTCCGGCATGAGAGAATTCCAATCATCCCTTACTTATCCACCATTCAGATCAACCTGGAGCAATCTTAGTTCCACAACTTCTGGCCGAAGACAACTTCAGTTCATGGATAGACAGCATGAACGCGGCCCTTCAGATTAAAAACAAAATATGGCTCGTCGATGGAACCCTACCTAAGCCTCAGAAAAATCCGAAAGAGCAGAATCAATGGAATCGATGCGATATCCTGGTCAAAACATGGTTAAAGGCATCGATGTCTAAAGAAATTGGAAAAAGCTTCTCGCACTGCAGGGATTCGAGGACGGTTTGGCTTGAGCTACATGAAAGGTTTGGACAAACAAATACTGTTCAACTCTTTCACATTGAAAACTCGATCCATAATTGTACGCAAGGATCTCTATCTATCACATCCTTCTTCACTCAACTCAAGAGTCTTTGGGATGAGAAGGAAGCACTATGCAACTTTCCTGCTTGTGTATGTGCTGCAGGAGATGAGTTGAAGACATATATTGAGACTCAAAAGACCATGAAGTTTTTGATGGGTTTAACTGATGAATTTGCCACAACTCGAAGCAACATCATAGGTATGGATCCTTTGCCTAATCTGAACAAGGTGTATTCCATGGCCCTGCGACATGAAAAACAGGCCTCAATCTTGGCCAGCAAGACAATAACGCAACCATCAGAGGCTGTGGCGTTCTACGTACAACAGTCAGACTTGATAGGGCGAGCCCCTACCGAGCCCCTTGCTGCACGCAGTGCCGAGTCCCACAGCGAGCCCTTTGCAGGCTATGTACGTAAGCAGGGGCGTGGCTCCAACAACAGCGACAACAAGCTATGATGTTCTAAGTGCGACCGCACCAATCACTCTGCCGAAAACTGCAGAGGTCACCTCCGCTGCACCATATGCAACAGGAAAGGCCACATTGCCGAGACTTGTCAAGCACACCTCCGTTGTTCATTCTGTAATTTCCGAGGCCACACTCAAGAAGAATGTCGGAAAAGAAAGGCCATGTTATCTGGGGAGGGCAGCATCAAGGTGAATCATGTTTCAACATATTGCGACAATCTCGGCCAATCTTTCTCATTCCCATTTTCTGAGGAAGAACAAACCAAGCTGCTTGCTCTTCTAAGCAACAATCAGACCTCCACTCAAGCTGGTAAAATCACCAATTATGATGAACTTTCTGGTAAGGCTGTTTCCCTAGCCAATACTTGTTGTCACACACCAACATGGCTTCTTGATAGTGGTGCGAGTGATCATATTATCTGTGATGATAAATACCTTAGTTCAAAGCAAATTGTCATGAATTATAATGTGCGACTCCCTTCTGGTTCATCTGCTCATGTCACATATATTGGAACAGTAGTGTTTTCATCACACTTGAAGCTGGAGAACGTGTTATGTGTGCCCTCATTTTATCTGAACCTGATATCTGTTAGCAAGTTGGCACGTGATGCATTCTATGTGATTATATTTCTGAGACAGATTTGTATTGTGCAGGACCTACGATCGGGGAAGACGATTGGGATAGGAACTGAGAGGGAGGGAGTTTACTGCCTTGATTATCACCAGAAAGGAACATGCAATATGGCTCACGTTCAAACGCCAATTCTCTGGCATCAAAGAATGGGTCATCCATCACAACGAGTATTGTCCTTATTTCCCTTTTCCAAAAACAATTGTGCACCCAGTAATTGCTTGATTTGCCCTTTGGCTAAGCAAACTAGACAACCATTTTCTTTACGCACTACCTTCAGTAAAGATTGTTTTGAATTGATTCATGTTGGTATCTGGGGTGGTTATCATGTTCCCTCACTCACTGGTGCACAATATTTCTGAACCGTTGTTGATGATTATTCACGGGGTACATGGGTCTATCTCATGAAACATAAGTCTGAAACACGTTCACTTCTTGTCAGTTTTGTTCACTTGGTTGAAAACCAATTTGATAAACGTGTCAAAATCCTTAGAAGTGACAATGGTCCCGAGTTTGCTATGCATGAATTTTATGCGTCAAAAGGCATAGAACATCAAACCACATGTGTCAATAATCCCCAACAAAATGGGGTTGCTGAAAGAAAGCATTGTCACTTATTAAATGTGGCTCGTGCTCTTCTTTTCCAAGCCAATTTACCGAAAAAGTTTTGGGGTGAAGCCATTTTAACTGCTAGTTATCTTATCAATCGGACACTAACTCCAAATTTAAATGGCAAAACACCTTTTGAAAAACTCTTCTCAAAAGAACCCACACATAATCATCTTCGGGTCTTTGGTTATCGATGTTTTGTTTCTACTCATCCATCCAAGCCAAGCAAATTCGATCCCAGATCAGTTGAGTGTATTTTCTTGGGGTATCCTCATGGCAAAAAGGGTTATCGAGTCTATGATTTTCAAAGCAAGAAAATCTTCTTTTCTCGGGATGTTATTTTCTTTGAATCTGATTTTCCTTATCAAAACAAACTATCAAACACTCCTAATTCCTCTCCACTGTCATAGCCTACTCCTTATTCTTTTGATTATGAAGAGTTTGTGTGCCCCAATCAAGCAACAGAATCCCACAATGCACGGGAAACTCATTCCTCTGCCGAACCAAACACATCTCCTCATCCCACTAGGATTTCTCACAACAACCCTAGTCCTCCACCTCTTGACGTCACTGTTTCTACTCGTGTTGATAACACTAACACAACATCTTCTCCTATCCTCTCGCCTATCATTCCAGATCTTTCCGCGCGCTGCACATCCAGTTGAACCAACCTCAAATCCAAACACTATATCTTCAACAACTACTCCTTCTTCTGTGTCCGACACTATTGTTCCTTCCAGTCCGCCTCTCCAGCATCGCTCAACTCGTCCCACACGAACACCAAGCCTATTGCAGGACTTTCACATCGAAGCAGCTCTCCCCTCATGTACTGTCCCATCATCTTCACCGAACGAGGTCTCAGGTACGGCTCATTCTATATCAAATGTGTTGTCTTATGACAGACTATCTCCTGCACATCGAGCCTTTATTGCTGCACTAACTATGCATCGTGAGCCTACATCCTTTTCTCAGGCAATTCTTGATCCAAAATGGCGTAAAGCCATGCAAGATGAAATTTGTGTACTGCAAGCTAACCGCACATGGAGTTTTGTATCACCACCAGCTAATAAACGTCATATTGGTTGCAAATGGGTGTATAAAATCAAATACAATCCGGATGGTAGTGTGGAACGATATAAAGCACGCCTGGTTGCTAAAGGCTACAACCAAGTTGAAGGAATTGATTATCGTGAAACCTTTGCACCCGTTGCTAAACTTACCACTGTCAGAGTCCTCCTCAGTCTATCTTCTCTCCAGGGTTGGCATCTTCACCAACTTGACATCAACAACGCTTTCCTACATGGAGATTTATATGAAGATGTTTCGGAGGAAAGGGGGAGACAAGAGTTTGCAAACTACATAAATCATTATATGGACTTAAACAAGCATCCAGACAATGGTTTATCAAGTTATCTAATGCTCTCAGAGAAGCCGGCTTTCAAGAATCCTGTTCAGATTATTCCTTATTTACCAGAAATCATAAAGGTCGCTTTACAGTCTTCCTTGTATATGTTGATGATATAATTCTAGCAGGAAGCCATCTTGATGACATATCAAGTATGAAAAAGTATCTATCTGACAGATTCAAGTTGAGAGATATGGGAGTATTGAAGTATTTTCTTGGCATAGAGGTTGCTCGTTCTAAACAAGGCATTGTCTTGAGCCAACGAAAATATGCGTTGGAAATACTAGAAGACTCTGGTTTCCTTGGAGCAAAGCCTACCACATTTCCAGTTGAGTACAACAATACGTTAACACAAGGAGAAGGGAAGCTACTTTCTGATCCATCTCAGTACCGAAGATTGTTAGGAAGGTTAATCTACCTTACTATCACAAGGCCGAATATTGTGTATGGAGTTCACATCCTTAGTTAATTCATGGACAAGCCAAGAGAACCACACCTAGAAGCCACTCATAAGGTCCTCCGGTACCTAAAACAAACGCCGAGACAGGGACTACTTTTGCCATCCATTGGTACCTTACAATTAAAGGCTTATTGTAATGCAGATTGGGCAAGATGCAAAGACACTAGAAGGTCAGTTACTGGCTATTGTATTTTTCTTGGTAATGCGCCTATATCTTAGAAAACAAAGAAGCAGAGTACGGTGTCTAGATCCAGTGCAGAGGCTGAGTACAGGTCTATGGCCTCCACTTGCTGTGAGATTACATGGTTGCAAAACATCTTGAAGGATTTGAATGTTAAAGGTACGCAACAAGCATTGTTATTTTGTGATAATCAAGCTGCTCTCTATATAGCATCCAATCCTATCTTCCATGAACGCACAAAACATATTGAGATTGATTGTCATGTTGTGCGTGAAAAGATCCAAAGAGGACTCGTTAAGGCTGCCCATATTCGAACATCAAAACAACTTGCTGACATGTTCACTAAACCGTTGCATCCTAAGCAATTTGCAGAGTTGTTAAGCAAGTTAAGTGTAATCAACATACACTCTAACTTGAGGGGGAGTATTGAGACATTTAGGGAATGTAATCCTAGTTAGTTATGGTATGTTATCTACATTGATGTAATCGTTTTGTATAGCACATTCCTTAGCTGTAGATTAGCTAGAATAGCTACAATTAAGGAGATAATCTTGCTCCACATTCTGTATATATTTGTACTCGGCAAAGAGATCAATACATTATTCAGTTTATACCAATATCATTTTTATTAATTCCTGTCTAGCCTCCACCAAACTACTCTATTGAAGATCTCATAGGGATTGATATATTCCAAGAAAAAGCACACTACTATATTGAAGAATTCATAGGGATGGAGGCGTCTATCTATTGAGGATCCAATTTGACATCAGATAATTAACACAAAAGTAGAAATTGATCAAGAATAGAGAAGTTATACTCTTTGGTGCACTTGATTCATGTATAACTTTTGGATCCAAAACCCTAATCCAATTAGCTCATCATGTTTTTTTACTGTCTAAGGTTGTCACCATTCTTAGCAAATATCTCTTCTTTTCTTTCATCTTCAAAACAAAGAAACAAGAAGCATAAGATAAAACCCACCATTGTTATACATTGATTTCTACATGTAGTAACCAGCTCTCTACCAGAAGGCACTAGTTACCGGAACATGGAATGGAATCTGATACAAAAGGAAATAAGTTTTATTGTAATAAAAATGGTTTCCCTATGAAGAAAAGATCTGACGGCTTTTCTCAGATAGCCAATACTTATGTTCAGTTAAGTTTCTTTGACACCGTCTTCAGTGCACCGATATTTTCAAGACCTTCGCTCACATCATTTGCAATGCAGTGTCTCTCTTTACATGCTTTCTATCAGAAGTACGTTGCTACATAGGTAGTCCTTCCCTCTATACAGGGCTTAAAAAATTTCCGAGTGCTTTGTATAGAAAAGTTGGGTATGGGCATTGATCAAGGCACTTTATTTGACTTGAAATTGTTATAACTTAATTTTTGGTGCATGGATTCATATGGAATAGGTTTGACACTTGACTGTCTGTTCAACCTTGTCACTTGGATATATGCATTCTTTACCTTAGGTTATAGTTAGACTTGGTTACCCTTGCTTCAAGACTCGGGAGTGAGTTTTGTTACCTGTTTATGTATGTCAGGGATGTAGTTAGATCTTTTATCAAATAAACTGCACATTGATTATAGTAAGAAGCTCCATGTTGGAAGGGTCTGGAGCTTGTAGCCTTTCTGATCGAGAGTATTGTTTCGTTGGTTCTTTCTGGCTTTCTGCTTGTAGCTCACTCATTAAACCTGCCCATGATGACTTGATTTTTGACCACTTAAGTACTTAACATATAGAATATGAGAAATAGAGCCACCTTAGGCTTGTTAATACTGCTTTGTCTCATTTATTATAAGATGATACAAACTTAATATGAAAAAAGGTGCATCTCATACTGCTCGCGGATTCACTGAAAATAAGTAATCTACAAGAGGCTGAAATTTATTGATTGCTTACAAATACCATGCCAGTTGCAGTTCTGTGATCCATTTACTCCATTTGATGGTTTTTAGAAGGTTAGGTAGTTAGTGTTTAGGCCAAAGAGTGTTTAGGAAATGGAAGATTTAGTTTAGAGGAGGTGTAAAAGAGAGGAGATATAGTTGTCGTAGAAAACAGAGAAGTTTGTATTGATAGCTGAGTTGATTACATTCTGATACAAGGCTTTGATAAATATTTATAGAGTTGTAAACCGACATTAGTTTAGCTCCACTGACATGACTCCACTCTAGACAATACTAGATTATATTTAATTACATTTAATCTAGACTTTTCTACAACCATACATGATCACTTAGAGATAAGTTCTAGATTAAACTAGATAACTTTAGTATAGTCTAGAGAGATCAATGCGCATTACTGTTTAACACTCCTCCTTAATGCGCATTGGTGCTACTCCAATCATGCCTCGTAGCATTTCAAATCTTGTTCTTGTGAGTGCCTTAGTGAAGATGTCGGCTAGTTGTAATTCCGTCTTGCAGTAGTGGAGCTCAATTTCTTTGTTTGTTGAAGCTTCTCTCAAGAAGTGATGCTTGATCTTGATATGCTTAGTTTTGTTAAGGCATACCGGATTCTTCGCCATTGCGATTGCAGACTTATTGTCATTGAAGATTCTTGTGGCATTTTCTTGTTTCTCTCCCATGTCTTCAAAGATTCTTCTTAGCCATATTGCTTGACATGCCGAGCTTGCAGCTGCGACGTATTCTGCTTCAGCTGACGACAAGGCAGTTGACACGACCCACCCCGAACTTCACCCTGAAACCTGGAGTAAGTCGTGCGGGGACCACCTCCAAGGAAAATTTACCGAAGGACTCGGCAAACCTCCCTTGAAAATGGACAACCCTAACTCGAAAATTCCAAATTTCACTCTTAAATCAACACTTCCAAACATCACATAATTATCCTTTAGAAATTCTACACGTAATATACAATAATCCCAAAGTATTCAGAGCTACTAAACACGAGCGGAAGCAAGAAAATACGAGTAGGTTAAACATGTAACCTACTGATGAAAACTGGCGGAAATGCGGGTGACTATGCCTCGTCTCCTACTGGATCCAACCCGAACTCTGCAGACTGGGCAATTTAAAATGAAGGGCCCAGGGGAAAACATTTAATAACGTTAGAGTGAGTGGACAAAAATAAAATAAAATATTTATGTTTCCCCAAATTAATTTCTAAGGAAAAATCGAATGCATGCCGCAAGCGATAAAACTTTTATCTCATAAAATATCGAGTCTCTCAGACTCTATAATATATGTATGTATTTACACTCGTCCATACTCCCTATATAAATTCATGGGTCTATATAGGGCTACTACGCTCGCGTCCAACGCTCACGTCACGCCTTAATGCGGTGCTACACTACGCCATCAAGGTGGACAGACGGGTGTATATATATGTGTCCATACCCCCTATATGAATTAAACACTCAAATACGGCTACTACGCTTACGTCCAACGCTCACGTCACACCATAATGCGGCTATATGCTGCGCCATTAAGGTGGACAGACACATATGACTAGCTAGCATTTTCTATACATACTCTCTCATAAATACATATTTATATCCACCGAAAATCCCATTTTTAGTATCTCTCCAAGAGAAATAAAAATCGTCAAAAATTAAAATGACGTCAAAATGCTCCACGACATTAATTGTTCATTCATGAACCATAGCATGCATATTATTTAAAACAAAAGTCCACTCACAAATTAGGCCTAAGCCTGATGTCGATCTGGGGCCTCGTCTGCTCGAGCCTCCTCACGTCCTGTTCCAAATATAATATTAATTTCCCAACCAATAATCCAATATTTAATCAAAATAGGCAAAATTACCCGAGAGCCATAAATACGCTCATCATTGCCTAACTTCGATATTCTTAAATCGGAACGATCCGAACTTAAATATCATACTCATCAGTCGTAAATACAATCTCCCCAAAATACGACTTAAATCCTACGGCCGGATTCTACATTAATTAACCGCCAAAAATACCAAACTTCGGAAATTCACAAACCTATCCAAATCTCATCCAAAAATTCCATAAATCACACCAATATACTCCTCTTAATATTCCACATTTAAAACCCTAAAAATCTCCTAACCGGCGGCGGCCGGAGGCCAATTCCGGTGACCTCCAAAACCTATGAAAATTTGACAGAATAATCTCCTCATCATGCTCTACAACTTTCATGACCAACACATCACCCAATTCCAAGCCTAACTAGGCTAATCGAACGAAAACAACTTAAAAGCCCTAGAAATTTCAACTCCACATTTCTCCTTACCTAGCTCAAGAGGGAGTGAGCTGATTGGAGGGGTTGCTGCACGGGAGAAGGGCTACAAAACCGTACCGAGCTTGCCCGGATTGGTGGCCGGAGGAGGGAGTTCCGGCGACCGGAAGTTCGGGGCAGCCTAACCTTTCGGGCGGCACCGCTCTCTCACGGCGGCGCTAGGGGGGCTGTCACCGGTCCTGGAAGATAGCTGGGTCGGAGACCGATCGATTGGGACCGGTGCGGCGGTCTGGGGCGGCCGGACGGCGGCGGTCTGGTGGTCGGAAATCCGGACAGCGGGAGTGATCGGGTGCGGGAGCGGGAGAGGAGAGAAAATCGGGAGGAAAAGAGAATGGGTTTGGGCCTCACACCCCAAACCGGTCCATCACCTATATAATACCCAAATTCTAAAAATAAAACACCCCGAAAAATAATACCCGAATAAAATTACCTTTTACTAGCTAAAATTTACTATTTTTACCGTCGTCGTATTTTCCTCTTACGAATAATCCTCAGCACAATAATCGTCCCCGAAACCCCTCTAGGGACCAATTAAGCTATTAACTCAATGATCGAGACGGTAAAATTCTTATTATAATCACGCTAGTAAATAAGGTAATTTTTATAAGGGTCGGGATGTGACAGCAGTTGTATCTTGTTTCCTTGAAGACCAAGAGAATATGCTAGACCGGATAGTGAATGCATAGCCTGAAGTACTTCTCATATCATCTATTGATCCAGCCCAATCACTGTCCGTGTAGCCAAACAATTCTGATTCAAAGCCAACAAGCTTTGTCTTTGAAGTAGGCCGGTACCAAATACCATAATTAATGGTACCTTGTAGATATCACAAAATCCTTTTAGCGGCACCATAATGTATCCGACTTGGACTATGCATGAACCTCGATAGAAGGCTTGTTGCATACATAATATCGGGTCGAGTTGTAGTCAAATAAAGTAAGCTTCCAATGAGACTTCTATAGCTAGATGCATTTGCCTTCTGAGAGCCATCCTTTAAGGGTGGGTTCGGTTTTGTTCGGTTCGGTTTTCACTTAAAACTGGAAACCAAACCGAGTAAAAAATTCGGTTCGGTTCGGTTTGGTATTTTTTGAGACCTTGAACCGGAAACCAAACCAAATCGTGGTTCGGTTCGGTTTCGGTTTTTTTTTCGGTTTTTCTTCTTTTTTAAAATTTGTATGCTTTTGGCTTAGTAAAAAATTATCGTATTTTAGGTCTTTTTTTTTTTCTTCCATTACTTGTTTTTATAAGCACATATAATATATCAATAAAAATTTTGGCAATGATTATTCAACAAACCAACAATTTATAAACCAAATAGATACTTTGAAAGTTTAATACTCAATAATTTCGAAAGTATTTGGAATTTACCACACTAGCACACCATAAAACCATAATTTTAAAACTTTTAAGTTCATCTTGAACACAAAATATAGACTCCATAGTTTAAAGTCAATCCAAATAAATTCCGAATTTTAAAGTTTAAAAATCATAAATTTGAATAAAGAAGAGAAAAATAAATTAAATATTATAGTTTATCATCTAAAGCTCGCAAGAATAAGGTCTTCGATTTTAAAGGTAACATATCACTCTCTATACTTCGCATACACAACACCTAAACATTTCTATATGTATATAAAACGAAAATAAAAAACAAAATATTAGAAAAGACAAACATATAATTATATAGAACATAAAACCTAAAATCATATTGTTTAAATTAAATATTTAATACGAAAATAAAGAAAAAAAGGACGTCGTTTTAGAGAGATTCGGTTTTTCGGTTCGGTTCGGTTTTTCAAGGGCCGAAACCAAAAACCAAACCAAACTAATTTGGTTCGGTTCGGTTTTTCTTAATTCGGTTTGGTTTTTTCCGGTTTTGGTTTGGTTTTCAGCTCGGTTTTTTTCGGTTTTCGGTTTCAAAATTCCACCCCTACCATCCTCTTTTCTAAATTTCTCATTAGTGATAAGTGGAGTTACCACGGCCTTGCACCCATTCATTTTGAATTTCTTCAAGAGATTTTCAGTATACTTCTTTTGACATATGAAAATCCCATTTGCTTCTTGGTATATCTCAATACCAAGAAAATAGTGCATTAGGCCGAGATCACTCATCTCAAATGTCCTTATCATGTCTTGTTTGAACTCTTGAATTATTTAATCATTATCACCAGTATAAATGAAATCATCCACATATAAAGAGACGATGAGGATAGAGTTACCTTGAGTTTTGGTGTAGAGAGTTGGCTCACTCTTGCTCCTCCTGAATCCGGCATTGATGAAGTATTTGTCGATCCGACTGTTTCATGCTCGTGGTGCCTGCTTAAGCCCATATAGAGCTTTCTTCAACTGGAACACTTTGTCTTCTCCTCCTTTCTTTATGAAACCTTGCGGTTGCTCCACATAGATTTCTTCTTCGAGCTCTTCATTTAGAAAAGCCGACTTAACATCAAGCTAATGGATTTTCCATCTCTTTTGAGCTGCAAGAGCTACAAGAGCTGTTATTGTGTCGAGCCTTGCAACAGGTGCAAAGGTCCCGTTGTAGTCTAACCCTGGCTGTTGTGAGTAGCCTTTTGCTACTAATCTTGCTTTGTATTTTTGTATTGAGCCATCAGGATTGACTTTGGTCTTATAGACCCATTTAACACCAATTATCTCTTTGTTTGGTGGGCGCTCTACAAGTTCCCATGTTTGATTTTTTTGAATTGTTTTAATTTCTTCTTCCATGGCTTTTCTCCAATTTTCTTGTTTTACTGCAACTTCAAAACTTTCAGGTTCTGAAGATACGAAATTGCAAGTTTCGTATATATCCCTCAATGACTTTACTCTTCTATTCTTCTAGGTGGAGATTCTAGAACTTCTTCTTCTTCTCGATTAGATGGAAGAGTAATAGAGGGCGTACCTGGAAATTCTGAAGTTTCTTCAAATTCTTCTTCTGCTGAATGCAATGGCAATGTCATTTGCTGCTTTTCTGTTGGGACAAATTTGTTCTTCATAACTTCTTCTTTTTCCCAATCCCAATAGGCAGCTTCATCAAACTTGACATCCCTGCTGATCATGAGCTTCTCCGTTTTTGGATTGTATACACGGTAGCCTTTAGCTTGCGAGCTATAGCCGACGAATATACCAACTTCTGATTTTTCTTCCAACTTGTGCCTTTTAACAGCTGGAATATGAACATAGCAAATGCTACCAAAGACCTTGAGATGCTTTGCTGATGGCTTCCTGTTGCTCCAAGCTTCAATTGGTGTCTTGTCTTGTAGAGCTTTTGTTAGGCATCTATTTAGTAAGTAGACTGCTGTATATACTGCTTCTGCCCAAAAAGTCTTTGGCAAGTGTTTTTCACATAACCTTGACCTTGCCATATCCATCACGGTTCTATTTTTCTCTCAGAGACCCCATTTTGTTCAGGAGCATAGCCCACTGTTAGTTGACGCTCTACTCCTTCATCTTCGCAAAATTTGTTGAATTGTTTAGAGGTATATTCTTTACCTCTGTCACTTCTAAGAGCTTTGATATAATGACCACTTTGTTTTTCGACATGGTTCTTGAACTTTTGAAAGATTTTGAAAACTTCAGACCTTTCATGTAGAAAATAGACTCATGTCATTCTAGTATAATCATCAATGAAGAGAATGAAGTACCTGCTTTGATCAAGAGACGGAGTCCTCATAGGTCCACAGACGTCTGTATGCACAAGCTCCAAGTAGTCTTTTGCTCTCCAAGCTCTTCTAGAAGGAAATGCTTGTCGATGTTGCTTCCCGAGTTGGCAGGCTCTACAGACATCTTCAATCACCTCTATGCTTGGCAGGTCCTTCATAATTTTTCTTTGAGAAAGAATTCTCAAAGCATGAAAATTGAAGTGGCCAAAGCATTTATGCCATAGCCATGAATCATCTACAACTGCCTTCATGGCCATATGTAACCATTGGATAGGAAAACTTCTATTTTTCATCTTTATGTTAAATATCATCCTTCTTTTTTTATCATATATTTTACAGGAGTCTCTAGAGAATAATAGAGCATAACCGTTCTCCATCATTTGTCCAACACTTAACAGATTATGCTCTAAACTAGGAACTAATAAAACATCATCAATATACTTAGTTCCTAAATTAGTTTGGATGGAGATCATACCTTTGCCTTTCGTATGCACCAAAGCACCATTCCCCAGCTTCACTCGTGACTTCCTTGATGTATCAAGGTTGGAGAAAACAGATTCATCCCCCGACATATGAGTGTTACAACCACTGTCAACATACCATGTCTGGTTTTTCTCCTCAGATGCAGCTTCACATGAATAGAATAGGTGCTCGTCTTCTTCGTTCTCCTCTGAAAAATTGGCTTGATACTTCTTCTTGAGCCGACAATTCTTTTCAACATGGCTGAATCTATTACAATTTCGGCATTTTGGCTTACCCCGAAACCAGCAGTCTACTTCTTTATGATTAGTGTTCTTACATACCCCACATGGAGGATAGGTTCTTTTTTGCTTAAAGTCTTTTTTATTTTCCCAATTTTTAGATTTTTCTCCTCCTCCTCTAGGATAATCATTTATCTTCTTTTCTTCTCTTTTATAATTCTGAAATCGTAGATTGAGTTTAGACTGAAATGCACTCTCTAGTGGAGTATCATCCCGGCTACTCAATCTTTTTTCGAAAGCTTCTAATGAGCCTATGAGTTCAGTCACCAAAAGTTTAGATATGTCACTAGAGTTTTCTATAGCAGTAACTACCGGATCATACTTCTCAGTTAGACTGATATGTATTTTTTCAACAACTCTAGTTTCAGATATGTTTTCTCCATAGGCTCTTAACTGATTCACTACTCCCTTAAGGCGAGAGTAATAATCTTTAATGATCTCAGAATCTTTCATCTTCAAGTTTTCTAATTCTCTCCTCATTGTTTGCAATTTGATAGAACACACCTTAGTTGTGCCTTGAAATTCCTCCTTCAACAAGTCCCAAGCCTCCTTCGTTGTAGAAGCTCCCATGATCCTAGAGAAGTTTGCATCATCCACGGCTTGTTGGATGACGTAAAGAGCATTAGCATCTCTTTGCTTCTCCTTCCGCTCTTTCCATAGTTGCTCGACCGAAGGATTCTCCGTAGTTGTGAATCCTTTGTCGACTATGTCCCATAAGTCTTGGGACATGAAGTAGGTCTTCATTTTTATGCTCCAAAAGTCATAATTCTCGCCGGAAAATATTGGAAGAGGTAGGGAGTTATTGGAGGTAGATGATGACATGGTGGACACGCCCCGAATGGGTCAGAACTGCTTTGATACCACTGATGGTTTTTAGAAGGTTAGGTAGTTAGTGTTTAGGCCAAAGAGTGTTTAGGAAATGGAAGATTTGGTTTAGAGGAGGTGTAAAACATAGGAGATATAGTTGTTGTAGAAAACAGAGAAGTTTGTATTGATAGCTGAGTTGATTACATTCTGATATAAGGCTGTGATAGATATTTATCGAGTTGTATACCGACATTGGTTTAGCTCCACTGACATGACTCCACTCTAGACAATACTAGATTATATATAATTACATTTAATCTAGACTTTTCTACAACCATACATGATCACTTAGAGATAAGTTCTATATTAAACTAGATAACTTTAGTATAGTCTAGAGAGATCAATGCGCATTACTGTTTAACACCATTCTACTAGTTAAGAGCATAATATTTACTGCATTTTTCGGAGCATAAAGCTGCACAACCTTCCACTTCTCCTGCAAGTTGGCAAATATCGGCAAATTAAGACTACTTTTAACTATCACTAAATTATTAGGTAATAAGATCGAAATGAAATTAAATTATATGCATGTCTAAATCCTAGGTTATGTTTCTCAAAATCACAGCATCTCTAAACAGCTGTTTGAATATGAGAGCTAATTAAATGGTAGAAGGGACCGATGTACAGTTTGTACGGAGAACGATGAGCATCCAAACCGAAACCATTTTATCATTGGTAGATATGATCCCCTATATTTATCATCCATATGGGTACGTAGCCTTCTCTGGTGCCGTTTAGAATTCGAAATGGAGCCGGCCTGCTATAGATTACTATGTTGCTATCTAGTTAAGTCGTTAAGGTAATGAATTCCTGATCAACAATTTGATTTGCATGTATAACATATATACCAGGGTTGATTTTGGTGCACATGGAAGTTATGCAACCAAGGCTGCAGTAGTAGAGAGGCTCCGGCTGCCACTTCTTGCGATTAATTTTCAAGCATTCTGCAGTACAGATTGGGCTGGTTTTGGAACCTGCACATTTGATTGAACATTTGATCATGCACAAAGGGGACTGAGCTTGCACTTCAGTTACCAAAATCATAATCATGACCATAAGAACTTGCACAAGTCTCCTGGAGCTATTTCCTTCCATTATTTTCTATGCCTTCTCTTTTCCTTGATATTCTGAGACACTCTTAAGAGACAATCCTTTTATAGGATTAACCGATAAACCATAGACGTCATGAAACAATGTTTCCACCTAAAAAGTTGCTCCAACTTTAGTACCTCGTTATAAACTTTAAGTTTTGTATTAGTTGACAATAGGATTTACCTGCTCTTTGTCATGAATGATATCTGGTAGTTAGTGTATTCAAAAGTTCATCCTTGAACTCAATCATGGATTTTATCTTAATCAAGTGCAGATTATCTTTCTGCCACAAAATGCAAGCAAATCAGATTTCATTTAATTAAATTGAGGATTTCTTTCATAAATGCATTTTCTTATGGCCTATGTGAGGTTCATTCCTATTAATTTCATGCATATCTGTCTTTTCATTTACTGCAGGGAGCTAATCATTTTCTAAAAATACTTGTAGAGACCATTCAAAAAATTTCATTAATTGGTTGTTGACAGACCATGCATAAAAAAATACAAATAAAAAATGCATTTGCAGATCAAATTTTTGTAAAATGCAAAGATGCATTCTATGCTTTGGGAAGGCGATATTCGTTAACCGCAAATGGTTAGGGTGACCCTAAGAATTGTCTGGTTAGAACGAAAAAGTTTCATCTGTAAGGGACTTTAAGGACATACTACTACGTATACAAGCACAGTCAACGATTATGCTAAAAACAAGCTAGAGATGTTCTACTAAAAGAAAAGTACGTAGCTAGAGGCAATCTTCATGAAAGAAGAAAGTGAACATGAGTGGAATTTATGGTTGGTGTTTCATGTAGTTAAGTACTCGTTTGGCGGGCGATCCTTAAATTTCAGCAATTAAAATGCAGGGAATATTCAAATTGACTACTTAAGGCAAATAGTTTCTGAAGGCAAAGTACTGCGGAGAACACTACCATCTACATGCCAATTTTTTGTCCAGAAACAAATGCAATGTCAATGTCTTCTGATAACAACGAGAAGATCATTCAAGTATGAAGTAGTTGGATCTGACATCCATATATATATATAGCAAGGTTCATAGCTGAAAGAGCTCTACGGTTGTCTATTTATTTTGAAGTAATTAAGATATATTGCTACAGAACCAGTTAAAAGATGCCTCAGGTGAAGAAGTTATGTAAAGCTCACAAACTTGTCTCCAACAGTCGGCCTATGTTTGTATACCAAGTACCGAATAAACCTTCAATTGTGATAAATTATTTCCTGAAAATTAACATAGATTGTCTGATTATTTTCACTGTACTTGGGCTTAATGAATCATCAATAATGAAAATTTGTGCTTTATGCCTCTAAGGCTCATCTATTCTCAGCTTGCTGTTAGTGTTTCGATCAATGTTTAGTCACTTTCATCTAGTGAAGAGCCAATGAGAATCCACGTACCTTCAACTTGTTGTTTCAAATACTGATGATCTCAACTATTATGGATTCAGGAGTCCCATCCTTGAGTCATAAGATCTTGGACTTCCAAATCATCATGCAAGGAGTTTATTGTATGAGTTCATTTTTGTCATTCAATTGTAATTTCGATATATACTTCATTGATAGTACCAAATTACACATCATGGAAATCGTCAGTGAGGATGGAACTTGCACTTCAGTGACTTCAGGATGGAACCTAATCGCGTAGATGCCTTTTATTCCACCAACTTTTGCTTCTCATGCTTGGAGGTCCATAGAATCTCAAGCAGAAGCATTCATTTGGAAGATAATATGGTTACGTTATCGATCAAAACCAAACGCAACCCTGTAAGCAGAAATCAAAGTACCATGTCAATGACAGATTAAATCACGCGCTGCTGCAACGAAATTTCTCATCAGAAGCTAAGAGCAACAAATTAAGACCGGCTTGTTATATGAAGGTGTTCTGTATATCAATCAGTTACTAGTCTTAACCCCTAAATATCTGTAACCCATAACAATGAAAAGATAGAAGACACTTGCTAGGACACTTACTAGTATGATCCTTTCACGTGTCCAATATATGGCACAAACTCTCTCAAGAGCATAGTTCAGTTTATGTTGTAGACTGTACTTGAGACAATGACAGTTGTTTACAAACTTAGCAAAGGATCATCACACAAGGCTTTCACTAAAATCATGACACAACATTCAGTATATACACTAGAAAAATTCTAGTATACCATAAAATATAAGATACAATATACCCTTTTCAATTCAAGAAGTTTACCCAAATGTGGTTGCATTCCCTATGTGAACTATCCCATCTTCAGAAGTTGCATGTAATTACTATGGGAAGCCCAGGATGACCACTTACAGCTGTGACATTACGCAAATGACCTTGTAGTGTTTGCACATCACTTTTAGTTTCATATACCGGTTTGCTTTGTGATCAAATTTATCAAAGAAGAATCAGCTTAATTAGGGGTTGCAACTTAGTAGAACGAATATATACTGTGTTTAGCCAATTCGAAGGCTCATGGTAAAGAAAAGAATATAAATTAGGGAGTCACGAAACGTACCTTAATTAGCAGTGAAGTCATCGAACAGAACCGCTTAATAAGTACGTCTTATTACTGCGAATGAAGTACAATTCACTCCTTCTGAGTGGCCTTCTAAGGTAAGACTAGGGGTACGTAGAGGAGCCAATGTTCCATATCTAAAAATCACACATTGTAAAACTGTAAGTGACGGGTAAAGAGGTAGCTAATGACACCATTCACCAGAGATGTAGTAATAACCCTTGCAATTCCAAAACCTCAATGCTGCCATATCAAGAGAGGCACTACCGCACTAGGAAAACTATTGGTGTTTCTCGGAGTGAAAGCCATCAAATGTCTAAACTGCTAGGGTATTGCCATCAAATTAAATAGAAATAAAACCAACACTAAACTGTGTTGTTATCAAAAAAAAAAAAAAAAAAAAACTAAACTGTGTTCATTATTCTCTCCAAATCAACCCCAACTACGTACCATTCAGACGGACTTTTCTAATATACATATATGTATAGCATACATCAAGCCGTAAACCGTCTGATCGTCTTGACTTTTGAATTGTTAAACGATCGGACGGCTCACGGCTCGATGTATGCTATACAAATGTGTATAGCAGCCGAACCCCATTCAGACACCCATCTTTAACTTCAAGAAAAAGAACAGACAGATACAAAACATATATACAATTTTCTCTTCAGGAATCAATACCAAACGTATGGAATATAAACCTGAACCAATAAAGTACCTGCTCACCTTCTAACTGGAGGCGTGTTGTGAGCATATATACTAAAAACTCATAGAGTTGATCAATGAAGAAAGCAATAGCTTTGTTCTCTATCAAACTTCTTTTAATTGCTTTGATGTTATTCCTGTTAATTTCTTGGGAGTTCGAGTGTGAGCGTTTGATAATTAGCTTGTAAAAGCTACATCATCCAAAAACATACAATATTGATATTAGTGTTAGCGAAAGTATACAACATGGCATGGCTTCCAAGACTTGTAGTGCTGAAATCCTCCTCGAACCACAAATGCCTGAGCTTAACAAAAGATATTCCACTCGTGCCAGGACTGCCAGCAGGGTTCATGAGTTGCAATACAGAACAAGTTGTGAATCCAAAGGCCAAGTTTGAAGTGGAGAGGGCTAGTACTGGGACTGGACTGGTGCATATAAGATGCTGCTACAACAACAAGTACTGGGTGACATGCCAGACCTCCAGGGATAACATATGGATCGTTGCGTCGGCAGACAAGCCAGAGGAAGACCAATCAAAAAGCTCATGCACCTTGTTCGAGCCTAGGTTTGCAGTAGGCGAATCACAGGTCCTATTTTTCCACGTCCAACGCCGGAGGTTCACATCCTTGTGGATGCGTGAGGGTACATTGGAGCTTGCTTTGTACCTAGGAGCAGGCAGCGGCGATGTTTTCCAAGTTGTTGACTGGGAAACGCTGGTGATACTTCCGCCACGGGTGGCCTTCAAATCCTTTGAAGATGGGAAATACCTCTGTTCCCGCTGGATCGAAAAACACCCATATCAGAGGTTCGAGTCCAATTTGGATGTTGGAGATCCACTGGTGGCCAAGGAGTTGTTTGTCACTGCTAATGGAAGCCTTCGTATAAAGGACGGGCACTATGCCAAATTCTGGAGGCGTAGCCCTAACTGGATATGGGCTGATGCATCAACCGAAAACATGTCCGACGACACTTTGTTTTGGCCTGTCAGAATCCAAGACAATGTCATTGCTCTTCGCAACTTGGGCAACAACAATTTCTGCGGGGGACTCACCACCGAGTACAAAACCAACTGTCTCAACGCCGCCTACCGTAATATCTGTAAAGAGTCAAAGCTGGTGGTGGAAGAGCTTGTTCTTTCAAGGGACATCTACAATATCAATTTCCGACTCTCCGACTCCAGGATCTACAACGAGCAGGTCATAGAAATGGACACAGCTCTCGCAGTTAACAACAGCCCAAACAGAGACTCCACTATCAGCCTCAGCTTTGCAGAGAAAGACTCTAGGACACGTAGCTGGAATAGCAGTGTTTCATTGAAGTTGGGTGTTAACACGACTCTCCAAGTCAAATCTATTCCTCTGATTCTTGACGGAAAGATCGAACTCTCCGTTGAGTCTACCACAGCATACCAGTGGGGACAAACTACCACAGTTGAACAGACCAGGGAGGCCAATTATGCTGTTGTCGTGCCACCATTATCTAAGATGAAGGTGAGTCTCATAGCTTCAAGGGCTTCCTGCGATGTGCCTTTCTCCTACACTCAGCGTGACATTCTCACTGACGGCCGAACCGTTACCCAAACCATGGATGATGGTCTTTTCACTGGGATTAATGCCTACAAATTCGATTACCAAAACCAGGCATCCTTTGGTGGCCAGGTTATTCCCTCTGTCTCAAGTCCATGGAGGCTCCCGCGTGCTGTGTACTTTTGGGTGTGTGTGGTTCTAGTGTTCAGTGTGCTATTGCGTTTACTGCACTTCATGTAATTCAGGTTTCCTCAATTGGTTTAACAACAAATAAAATTCAACCTCATCCGATCCATGTTGGCTTTGGCCTTAGGGTTTCAAAGCTGTCAGCCTTGGGGGGCCTCATCCTTGAGGCAAACTCTAGTTCCTCTTTCTTAATTAAGAACACAAACCAGTATTCTAGCATCTAACTTCCCCATGAAAAAAATGACCAACTTCTAACACCCTTCTAAGTACTTATGAGATTTTAAAGAAAGTCGTTGTTTAATCTTGGAAGAAAAAAAAACATAAAAGACGAATACAAAATGATCGTGGTAGGTAATAGTTTCTTCCTTTTGTCAAGAAGGTACTAGACTACTAGCCCTTTAGTTTTTTTCCCTGTTTTTTTTTTTTTTTTTTTTCGCTTTTGATTTAAGGTTGAATGATCTTTATGTTATCAAGATCATTTGACAACACTTCTAATCAAAGAATTATCACATGAAAGACTATAAAATTTAAATTAAATTAAAGAAGAAAAAAGTTCACGATCAGTTCTGTTATAGTCTTTCATATTATAACTGCGTGTTGGACTCACCATCCAAAAAACAAACTGCATGTCGGATTAACCTTCTGACTGCTTCAAGTATTACGCCAAGTTTGATTTGAACTACACAACGTCAATAAATTAAGCATTTGATTGAATTGATTCCCAATTTCTTCCTCTGATTTCTTGTTTAATTATATCAAACAAATGGTCATTTTCCCTATCAAACTAGCTATATATATATATATTCTAGCACTCGATCTCTTTCAAGTGGGCAAAACCATTTCATGTTTTACATGGGGCCGGGGCAATTAAGAAATGTGCTTGGTGTTGGGAAAATAATATAATGGAAGTAACAACTCAAAAACACACAAAGGATAAATATACGAAGATGTAAAAAATAGAGGAAAGGGAACACCAGATATAACGTGATTCAGCGATGTGCCTACGTTCAAGGGGCAGCAATAACAAGAACTTTCACTATGAAATAATGGGTACACGAGATACACAACTTCAAGAACAGTACTTGAAGGAAACCCTCTCTCACACTTGTTTTGCTATCAACTACTCTACACTCTCAACTTGGAGTGAACACTCTTCTCTACTTGGAAGATGGATGTTTCTCTCTTGGAAGAAATGCTTGAGATGGATGAGATGCTTGGAATGAGCAAATGACTCTCCTTTTATAGGCTAAGGAGGAACCATCTAGACCTCATTAGGCTCTCCCAATAAATGGTGCTTCATGAATATTCTTGTAACTCATGCCTTGACCATAACTCCAAAATCATCCATATAACGTTTGTGTAACTCATGTAACGTTTGTGTAACTCATGAAACGTTTGTGTAACTCATGAAACGTTTCATACTATTTTATTTATTTTGGTCTGGATATTATAACAATCTCCCCCTCCAGACCAACCCGGGGAAATACGCGGCAAGACTTCTACTTGAAGTCCATCCCAGCAGACTTGCTGCAATACTCCAACTTATGTTGTGGCACAACCTTAGTCAACATATCTGAAGTATTCTTGTTGGTGTGAATTTTCCTCAACTGCAAAAGCTTCTTTGACACTATATCTCGTATCCAATGATAACGTAGATCAATGTGCTTAGTGCGAGGGTGATAAACTGAATTTTTACTCAAATAAATAGCACTTTGACTATCACAATGCATCACATACCTTTCTTGCTTCACACCCAACTCCTGAATGAACCTTTGCAACCATATCATTTCCTTGCCTGATTCGTTTGCCGCTATGTACTCGGACTCAGTGGTGGATAAGGCAACACACTTCTGTAACTTAGACTGCCATGATACAGCTCCCCCACAAAATGTAAATAAGTACCTAGAAGTGGACTTTCTGTTATCAAGGTCCCCAGCTAAATCTGCATCTGTGAAACCCTCCAAAACGAGTTCGGATCCATCAAAAGATAAGCACAACTTTGAGGTGCCCCTCAAATATTTGAGTATTCACTTAACATCTTCCCAATGCTCTCTGTCAGGGTTAGATAAATATCTACTAACAACTCCAACTGCATAAGCAATATCTGGACGAGTACATACCATGACATACATAAGACTACCAACAGCTGATGAGTAAGGGATACCTGTCATCTTGTCTTTCTCCTCTTGTGTAGTTGGGCATAATAATCTGCTTAATTTGAAGTGATTACCTAGAGGTGAGCCCACTGACTTGGTTTCTTTCATGTTGAACCTTTCAAGCACCCGTTCAACATACCTCTCCTGTGACAACCATAATTTATTTGCCTTCCTGTCACGGGTAATCTCCATGCCCAAAATCTGCTTAGCTGGACCTAAGTCTTTCATATCAAAAGACTTTGATAAATCTGCCTTCAACTTGTGGATCATAGAAACGTCTTGTCCCACTATCAACATATCATCAACATAAAGCAACAAAATTATAAATTTACCTCCAGTGAACCGTTGAATGTACACACATGGATCTGCATCAGTTCTTTTGTATCCATGACCCACCATGAATGAGTCAAACTTCTTGTACCATTGTCTTGGCGCTTGCTTCAGCCCGTACAAACTTTTCTTTAGCTTGCAAACCATGTGCTCCTTGCCCTCGACCTCAAAACCTTCCGGTTGCTCCATGTATATTTCTTCCTCCAAATCACCATGTAGGAATGCCGTTTTTACATCTAACTGCTCCACCTCAAGATCCATGCTAGCTGCCATGCCCAAAATAACTCTGATAGATGTCATTTTGACAACTGGTGAGAAGATCTCATCAAAATCTACTCCTTCCTTCTGCCCGAAACCTTTGACAACCAAGCGAGCCTTGAACTTTGTCAACTGTTCATTCTCGTCCCTCTTCAACTTAAACACCCATTTGTTCTTTTAGTGCTTTTCTGCCTTTAGGAAGCTCCACCAACTCGTAGGTACCATTTTTCAACAAGGACTCCATCTTAGACTTCATAGCTAATATCCACTTGTCGCCGTCTGCATGAGTCTTTGCCTCATCAAAGCATTCAGACTCTCCATCACCAGTCAACAGAATGTATTTGGAATATGGATTATCTCCATCACTAGTGAGCAAAATATATTGAGAAGAAGGATACTTGGTACTTGGCTTCAGCACTCTATGAGATCTTCGAACTGGTGCTTGGGCATTTTCTTGTTGCTGCTCTTGATTAGGCTCTTCCTGATTAGGCTCCCCCTGATCATGATCATCCTGAACCTGATTCTCCTGGTCATCATTTGCAGCACCTGTAGCTTCTGGTTCTGCCGTATCAGGAACGTCTTCATTAACCATTTCTTGAGGTTTGTTAGACTCTTCTTGGAGCGGAGACGAGTCATAAGTGAGACGCTCTGCATTTTCTAGTATGTTCTTGTCAAAATTTGCAACAGTCTGATCCTCATGGAACACCACATCTCGACTTCTGAATAACTTCTTGGTTATTGGATTCCACAACCGGTAGCCCATCTGTTCATTACCGTACCCAAGAAAGATGCACGGCACGGCCTTGTCATCTAGCTTCGATCTTTTCTCCTTTTTTTCCTTTGAAACATGTGCAAATGCTTTGGAACATGTGCAAATGCTTTGCACCCAAATACCTTCAAGTGAGAATATGAAGCGTTTCTACCGGTCCAAACACTCTCTGGAGTCTCCAAGCCCAACGGTACACATGGTGTTCGGTTGATGAGGTAACATGCAGTTGTCACTGCTGCACCCCAAAACCCTTTCGCTAGGTTAGCTGTCTTTAGCATGCTTCTCACTTTCTCCAAGATGGTGCGGTTCATCCTCTCTGCTACACCATTATGTTGTGGGGTGCCAGGAACTGTCTTTATGTGTCTAATGCCATGCTTCGAACAATAACCTCTAAACTCGTTCGAAGTGTACTCTCCACCATTATCACTGCGGAGACACTTGAAGGTTCGTCCCGTCTCCCTCTCAACCATGGCATGGAACTCCTTGAAGGTTTGGAACACCTGGTCTTTTGATTTCAACAAATACACCCAAACCTTCCGTGAAGCATCATCAATAAAAGTAACAAAATACTTGTTATGACCTAGTGAGTCAACTTCCATGGGGCCACATACATCAGTATGTACTAGGTCTAAAAGATTCTCCTTCTTGGCGAATGTATTAGAAAAGCTGACTTTCTGCTGCTTACCAAACAAACAATGATCACAAGAGTCAAGAGAGGTACCTTTGGCAAACGGAATAAGAGACTTCTTTGCCAGAACTTGCAATCCCTTCTCACTCATGTGGCCCAGCCGCTTATGCCATAGACTTGGGAAAGAGTCTTCTCCAACGTTCAACTCCCCTTTACATATCTTGCCGTATGTCTTGTAGAGGGTACAACACAGCTTCCCTCTAGCCACCACTAGTGATCCTCTGGTAAGCTTCCACTTTTGGTCTCCTCTGTGATGATGATGTCCTTCCCGATCAAGCACGCCGGTTAACATCAAATTGAGACGTAAGCCGGGAACATGTCGAACATCTTTCAACATAAGCTTGTTTCCCAAATCAGTCTCAAGGCAAACATCTCCAACTCCTGCAATCTTGGAGTAGCCTTCGTTGCCCATCTTTACAATCCTAAATTCTCCACCTCTATATGTAGAGAAGAACTCCTTATTTGGAGTGGCATGGAAAGAGGCTCCGGAATCAACGACCCATGGAACACCGGGAGTATCGTCATGAACATGTAGGCATTCTCCTTCAAGGCAAAGGAACTCATACACATCATTGCACACGGCAGCGGTTATGTTCCTTGTGTCATCCTTTGGTTGAGAACTGCCTTCTCGCACCTCCCTTTGATCCTTTTTCAACTTGTGACAATTTTTCTTCATGTGCCCAAAAATGCCACAATGATGGCACTTTCCGTTGAACCTCGTTCTGGATCGGCTTATACTCATTCCATGACCTTTGGATCCTCTACTCTTGCTCCTTCCTCTGTTCTCCGCCACGAACACTTGGCTATTGTCGGAGCTTGAGGCTTTTCTCCTTGTCTCTTCATTCAACAAGTTACTTTTGACATTATCCATATTCAATTTATCATCAAGAGCAGAGTTACTTACAGTGATGACAAAAGTCTCACAATTGTCCGGCAACGACCCCAACAACAACAGTGCTTGTAATTCATCATCGATCGCCATCCCCATGGTTGTCAATTGATTAATTGTACTTTGGAAGTTGTTTAGATGCTCGGTGACCCTCACGCCATCACTATACTTCATGTTGACAAGCTCTTTGATTAAAAAGGCTTTCTTGGCGGCGGTCTTCTTCTCGAACAAGGACTCCAACTTCTTCCATAACTCGTGCGCATCGGTTTCGTTGGCTACATGGTGGAACACACTATCGTCCACCCACTCTCGAATATGACCGATCGCCTTGTGGTTCATCTTCTTCCAATTAGCATCCGAAGTCCCTTCCGGCTTAGCCTCGACTCCTTCGATGGGCTCATGCAAATCTTTGCGATAGAGGATGTCCTCCATTCGCGACTTTCATGTAATCCAATTTGAGTGGTTGAGTTGCACCATGGTACTCCTTGAACCTTCCATTGTAACACCCACGCCCTATGAACTAAGGGCTCTGATACCACTTGTTATGCAGAAGCGACCGAGAGGCCCCGAGGGTCCCACACACACTGGTCCAATAATGCCGATACTCCCCCCACTTTAGCCACTCAGTGGAGAAACGGGTATGGGGTTTTACACAAAAGGCCTCGACATTAGTGTGTGTGGTACCATTCCTTATAACCCAAGGATGACTCTTTCACGTTTCCGATGTGGGATTCCAAATGGCTCCTATCTAAGCCACACTTTTCCAATAATCTCCACCTGGCGTGATTCGAGCCATCTCCAACTGTCTCACGATCCAAATTTCAATAGCTCAACCTTGATCACAACCATCTGCATCTTGTGATCCCAATCCAAACGGGAGCTCCACCAAATTGCAACTCGATCGTATGAGACACCAAGTCCCAAGCGTCACCTGGGCTCTGATACCACTGTTGGGAAAATAATATAATGGAAGTAACAACTCAAAAATACACAAAGGATAAATATGCGAAGATGTAAAAGATAGAGGAAAGGGAACACTAGATATAACGTGGTTCGGCGATGTGCCTACGTCCACGGGGCAGCAATAACAAGAACTTCCACTATGAAATAATGGGTACACGAGATACACAACTTCAAGAACAGTACTTGAAGGAAACCCTCTCTCACACTTGTTTTGCTATCAACTACTCTACACTCTCAACTTAGAGTGGACACTCTTCTCTACTTGGAAGATGGATGTTTCTCTCTTGGAAGAAATGCTTGAGATGGATGAGATGCTTGGAATGAGCAAATGACTCTCCTTTTATAGGCTAAGGAGGAACCATCTAGACCTCATTAGGCTCTCCCAATAAATGGTGCTTCATGAATATTCTTGTAACTCATGCCTTGACCATAACTCCAAAATCATCCATGTAACTCATGTAACTTATGTAACGTTTGTGTAACTCATGAAACGTTTGTGTAACTCATGAAACGTTTCATACTATTTTATTTATTTTGGTCTGGATATTATAACACTTGGAAGTTGGAACAATCAAATTTTTTACGTATGCTAGCTGCCTCATACAGAGCCTTCCCTGGCCATGTTATATGGGACGATTTCTCTTCATGGATATACTCTTATTCTTTTAGGACGGCTGGCTCAAATAACAAGGTCAAGAAAATAAGAGTTTTCCCAGTTAGACCTATCCAATAAACCCTAGATCGAGGCCGACCGATCACTAGCTTTGGCAAATCATATCTGGGGTATCTCGTCGAGTTAGCTACCTTCGTTTGAGATATATATATATATTAATATTAATAAGGTCAAGAAAATAAGAGTTTTCCCAGTTCGACCTATCCAATAAACCCTAGATCGAGGCCGACCGATCCCTAGCTTTGGCAAATCATATCTGGGGTATCTCGTCGAGTTAGCTACCTTCGTTTGATATATATATATCTGTGGTGGTCACTGATGGTTGCATGGCTTTAATTAGTGTTGCTTTGCTCGGGCCCCTGGGCCGTGTCATCGTGTAGTTCCGATCGAATCGGTTAACAATTCCTAACTTTAAGAAAAAGAGAAGACACGTACCATTAACATATCCAACTCTCCTAACTTTAAGAAAAAGAGAAGACACATACAAATGCATATATTTTTCCTTCATATAATTTTGGAAACAATTCCTGCACGTACATATGTGAAGTGAATTTTGACATATTTTATATCTATTCACTTTATATCACTTCACATATGTAATGTTGTACATCAAAATAAAGTTTGCTCACCCACTATATCCAAATTCTCACATTATTTGGTCTCTGATATCATGATTTGTATTAGTCTATGAAAAGAAAAAAGACGAAAGCAAAAGAAAATCATGGGATAATTGGTTAACCAGTAGCTACATATATATCCACAAGTGTGTTATTGCCCCACCAAATTTGTTCCCCATAGAGATATGTACCTATCATATTATCGCAAAGCTAGCTAGTTAGGTTTAAAAATATAAATGGGTTGGGATATATATGCTTTACATTAGGTCTCTAAAATGGGCAAGGTTGGGCCGACTCGGCCCTAAGATAGATATGATGACTCATATAGTATCTGGTCCTAGGTTTTTTTAGGCCTACATATAAAACGGGCAGGGCAGAGCTCACCCTAGCTATCAGAATATTGGAAGCTCATGCCCGGCTTGTGAGCAACTAAAGATTGGGCCAAAAAAAGCCAGCCCGTGACCCAAATAATAAAAAGAACTACATTTGAAGTTATTTATTAACTTATTGAAGAAACGAGAGTAAATGTAATAGATTTAATTAAAAAGTTTTACTTTTAGAGTAAATTTTTGTACTGTAAATGAAATTGTAATAAAATTATTACAATAATTTAATATTTTTTAACTAATTCATTTATGTAAAATCATTTATTTACCTTATTGGGCAGGGCTGGGCCTGGCCAGTCCTGAATTTATACCATATAGGCAGGGCCATGTAAAGATATCAAATGGAACAAAATATGCAAGAATTGAATATGTAGATTCAATCCTTTATCAAATTAAAACAGCAGACACAAGAACATAAGATTTGTTAACAACAGTGTAAACCTCCCTTGAGTAAACGTCACTACGAGACTTTAAAATAGTCCACACTAAATCAAATCCACTGTAGAGTAAGAATGATTACAGATCTATCAAGTAGTGATATTCAACACAATCACTGTACTAGTACAATTTGATACGAATATGAAGGAACTGAACACGCCTTCTTTTCTTTTCAACTTCACTGATCTCCATCACTTATGCAAATGAATAATGAAGATCATATCAAACATATGAGAGATGAGAGAAATAGCATGAACACAATATCAACTCAGAATCAATGTATTTATTCTCCAAATCTCTGCCTTTTCAGTTTCTTAAAAACCTATTTATATTTATAGAGAAGAGATTTCTCCCCCTCAGTTAATGCACATCAACACATTGATTTGTTTAAGAGAATCACAGCAATATGTCAACTATCACTTTATTTTGATATGGAAAATATCAACTAATCTGCTATAATTTAGGAAAACACAATTTTCCAATTTAAACCAAAGTCATTTTAGGCAAATAAGATATTTTTCAAATGCATCAGAGTTTAAAACAAATAAAATATAGACAAAGATATATTTTATTTGATAAACTCATTCAATGCAACACGTAATCACATAGAACATAATTAGAAAATCATGAATGCTATGTATAGTGATTTATCTTGATTGAGATTAGATCCGTGAATCTTCAATCCTCTTTCAATGCTTGACAAATTCTTTAGAGAAAATGCTCATTCAGTACTAATTTAAACCCCTTATTGCTCATTCTAATGAATTTAATAGACATGAGCCCATTCTAATATAAGGTGTTATTATTTGTACCCAAATACACAAATCTATATTAAAGTCATAATAAAATAATAATTTTTGTACATTTTTAAGACAATTTTACCTTCACCACTTCAACATGTATAAGGAGAGAGAAAGTGAGAAGACTTTGCCGGAACCTCGCCGGACTCCGGTCATCGGTCCCCAGTTGCTGGAATTTCTTTGGTCGCCGATTATTGACCCCTAGTAACTCAAATTTTCTCCAGTCACCGGTAACTCGGTTACTGACCCCTAATAACCGGTTACTGACCCCCAATAACTTGGTTACTGACCCCCAATAACTAGTTACTGACCTCCAATAATCAGTTACTGACCTCCAATAATCAACTTATTTCAGCTTAATGTAATAGAAAAGAAGATTTACCAGAAAATAATCTAATTACTGACCCTAATAATAGAGTTACGAACCCCAATAACCTTTAGTTTTTAGTTATTGACACCCAATAATCACTTACTGACACCCAATAATCACTTACTGACTCTCAACAATCAGGTTACAAACCTCAAATAATAACTTGCTGACCCCAATAATCACTTATCAATCCTCAATAATCACTTACTGATCCCAATATTCAAATGTAAGGACCAAAAAAAAAAAAAAAACTCTAACTGACTTGAGGTCATGCTTTGGGCACCCATATTTCTTCTCTAGGCACCCACCTTCCTCGACGGCGAGCACACCGGCCTCTTCCACGGACCCCGGCGTACCTCACTCTACAAAATAAGTGTCGGCAAGCAGCGCCCTTCCCCAGCCACGATCGAGCCTGGATCGAACTCCAACCGAGCCCTAGCCCCAAGCGTGCCTCGGCAGCACCATCATCTCGGCACGAACCCAGCCCATCACCGACGGACTCCTGCCCAGTCCCTACCCAGCTCAGAAACGACGCCCCTCAAAAGAACAAGCTCTGACTTAGGGTCAACGAAGATGGAAGATGAGCTATCTACACGATCTCGTCGTCGCTGGCTTGGCGCAGATCAGAGTCGCTCCTGGATCAGATAAGAGATCCCGTGCGGTGGAGGAAGGACTAGACGGCATCGCAGGCGGAGGAGATCTGGTGCGGCGCAGTGGAGGGCGAGGATGGTGCTGGCGAGGTGAAGAGAATAAGGTCTGGGTTGATGAGAGAGAGAGAGAGAGAGAGAGAGAGAGAGAGAGAGAGAGAGAGAGAGAGAGAGAGAACGTGTTTCAGATCAGGAGGGAGAGTGGAGGAAAAAGTGGAGTGTGGGTATAAAAGTCATTTTAATGAGAATCATTGGAGTGGGCACATGGAAAATATTTTCATTGGAATTGGCTCTCATTTACCTGTTTTTGTACAAATGGTCATTATCTCAATTCTTTATCACTTTGATTTTGCTCTCTTCAATGCAGTATCCTGTCAAAAGAATACACAAGATAAATATAAATCTTGATATCACATTCTGATAGTAAATGAAAGAATTTCTAATCACATTAGAACTTCTTTCCTTACTCATTAGCATAACAAAATATAGAGAATTTAAATCTAATATTAATACTAATCAAATCAGAATTAATAAGGAAGTTCAATCGGATATTCATGCACATAAAACCTAATCATAATAGGATTCTTGCTTTCCCACACATACAAGTCCTAATCAAATTAAGACTTATTTCCAATGTAGCAGGCTAGTTATATAAGATAATTTCTAATCCAACTGAATCGGAATTAGTGATAGAAATTATCATATTCAACTAAAGAACACATGAATCATGTACGTGCAAGGCATCCTAGCATTTTGTATAGGAATGTCAACATAGATATATACTCACACCATGGGCCGGCCCAGGCCTTCAAAAGTGTTGTCCATACTCTGCCCGTTTTAAAATGGGTCGAGCAAAACCCGCCCGTTGGCTTGGGCTGCCCACAACCCAAAAAATTGGGCTAAGTTTGGGCGTGTCTTTCGGCCCAGGTGAGATTACATGTCACGCCCCGACTCTTAAATTTTTACCTTATTTACTAGCATGGTGTTAATAAGAATTTTACCGTCTTCGTCATTAAGCTTATAGTCCTAAGGTCCCTAGAGGTGTGTTGAGGGACGAATATTTCGAAAGAATTATTCGTAAGAGAAAAATGAGACGACGGTAAAAATGGTAAATTTTAGCTAGTAAAAGGTAATTTTTATGGGGGTATTATTTTTGGGGTGTTGAAATTTTAGAGTGGGTTTATATTTGGTGGGTTGGAACCGGTTGGGCCAAGCCCAAAATCTTTTTCCCTCTCTCCTTTCTCTCTCTTCCTCCCGTTTTCCTCTCTCTCTCCACGAGCCTCTCCCTGCCGGAACTTCCGGCCGCCCGTCCACCGTCGTCCGGCCGCCCCAGACCGCCGCGCCGGTCCCAATCGATCGGTCTCCGACCCAGCTTCCGTTCTAGACCGGTGGCAACCTCGCTAGCGCCGCCGTGAAGGAGAAAACAACCCCGAAAGCTTCGAATGCCGGATTAGTTTTCTCGCCGGAACTCCCTCCTCCGGCCGCCATAGCCGGAGCCCCTTGGCTCAAAAGGAAGCCCTCCTCCCGTGCTCCAATCCCTCCAAAGGATTCGCTCCCTCTTGAACTAGGTAAGGAGAAATCGGTAAAGGAAATTCTAGGGCTTTTATTGTTATTTTCGTTCGATTGACATGGTTAGGCTTAGAATTGGAGTTTGTGCTAGTTAGGAATGTTGTAGAGGAGGTTGAGAGGAAGGTGTTGTCAAATTTTGGTGGGCATTGGAGGTTGCCGGAGCTGGCCGCCAGCCGCCACCGGCGCCGCCGCTGAAAAATTGTTTTTAGTGGAGAATTTTATGAGGAATTTAATGGAATGAGTTTTAGAATTTTTGGAGTTTTAGATAGGTTTGGAAATTGTTAAAGTTTAGTATTTTTGACAGATTATTAAGTTAAAATCCGGTCATTAGATTATTTATGATTAGGACGGTGGAAGGTGATGTTTTTGGGATGTAGGTTTTTATGGAGAATTATGGTTGGCAGTGAAGTTAAGATTTAGGACGATAGGCATGGTTGAGCGCGAAAAGCTCATATTTAATTATGCCTATTTTCCTTAAGCGTCGGTGTTTTATTTAAGGATTTATTTATGTTTTGGAACAGGACGTGAGGAGGCTCGAGCAGAGGAGACCTCCGACCGACATCAGGCTTAGGCCTAAGTTGTGAGTGGACCTTTGTTTTTAAATAATATTTTATTTGTTGAATAATTCATTTTGTTGGAATTTAACTAGAAATTGAGAATTTCGGTGTTTATACTCATTTATTGACGTTTATGAGAATAGTATGTATATAAGTAAACGTTAGCTAGGAATACGTGATTTCCACCCATAATGAGGAAAAATGTCATTATGGGGTGACATGAGCGTTAGACGCAAGCGTCGTAGCCTTGTACGACTTTCTATTTTTTTTTTGGTATTCATTCCTAGAATTCGTACAAGGAGTAAGCACGTATATATATATATATATATATATATATATATATATATATATATATATATATCCACTCGGGCGTTTCCTCCATAATGAGGAAAAATGTCATTATGGGGTGACGTGAGCGTTAAACGCGAGCATAGTAGCCTTGTATGAATTTATGTTTTTCTTTTATCTCTTCAAAGAAATCATACAAGGAGTAGACGAGTGTATATACATACTGATATATTTATAATTTAGCCCGAGAGGCTGTATTTGTTTAAGTTTTGGAGACTAGCCGGAACTAGTCGTGTCCTTGCCAGTTTTTGAGCTGTCGCTTGCATAGCGCTTTCCTTGAAAGTTTTCTTGGGGAAATATTATTGTTTGTCGAGATTACTTTTGTCCACTCACTCTGACGTAATTAAATATGTTTCCCCTGGGCCTTTCCTTCGTTTTTAAATGCCCAGTCTGCAGAGTTCGGGTGGGGTCTAGAAGAAGGCGACGAGGCATAGTCACCCATCTTTCCGCTACTGTTCGCCAGTAGGTTATCTGTTTAACCCACTAAGATTTTATCAGCTTCCGTTGTCTTTCTTCTAGTAGCTCTGAATACTTTCGGAAAAATAATTGTGTAATTATTTTATTCGGTTATTTGGATTGAGTTGAAGAATGACATTTTGGTTAAGAGGGTGTTCTATATTTTTCCGGGTTAGGGTTGTCCATTTTCAAGGGAGGTTTGCCGAATTCTTCGGTAAATTTTCCTTGGAGGTGGTCTCCGCAGGACTTACCTCGGGTTTCAAGGTGAAATTCGGGGTGGGTCCTGACATTACAGGCCTAGCCTACGTACTTCACACCATATCTTAAAAACAAGGAGATGATATTGAAATTGTGGCATTCTTGTGATGCAATTAATGTGTGACGTTTAGGGTTTACTAGATCTATAAGGTCGAATTTAAGAACCTCATCCCCAATTCGCAATCGCCATCTTATTTCCTCCTAGTAGTACTAGATCAGGACCAGATTGGATATGCAATTCATTTCATGTAGTTAGTTTTTTCGATGCTATTTCATGTAGTTAGTTGAGATTTTAAGTTTGTGATGTTCGTCTCAAAGATGCCTAACTTCCTTGTAGCTAGCGTGGTATCCAAGTAATCCTTCCATTCAGTGCCTCAAAAATAGATATAAGCTACTCTAGTCTAGCTAACTTACTGACCCCAAACACAGTCAGGCTGATCAGGACTAGCCCAAATCAATAAAAGAGGCACATAAATGTATTCATTATAAATGTATTCATTTAATCAAGTGTTACCCTTCATTTTTGGATATAAATGTATTCATTATATCTGTGCTATATATATGTTTTAAATGTACTGGTTATATTCATATTTGCATAGAATATCATGATGTCGTTGAGTTGTGACATATTGGTTATACTAAACAACGTAACTGATAGTATGGAGATCATTAGTTATATATTAGCATCACAGAGTCTTATAGGTAAAATGATAAAAGATTATCATTTATAATTGTCGTAGTAAGTTATCACGGATTAATTTGTTAATATGAGAAAAAATCATCAATTCTATTAACAAAAAGGTTTGGTTTCACTTGTTAATTTGTAATGTTTAGTTGACACGACTGAAGCTCAAAACTCAGCTCAATAAATGAGTCAATGAACTGCAAATGAGGAAAGGCGCCGATCATGCTAGCTCGTTTTAAACATTGCACTTCGTAGATTTTCAAATTACATGTGTTGATAAGTTTTGATGAAAAAAAGAAAAATGAAATTGAAAAGTACAAATGAAAGTCGTGCATGCTCTCACAATAATCAAGTCCAACATTGGTCCGGTACATAATTCATATCCTCATTTAGAAGACATCTAGAAAGCTACCAAAGAAAAGGTCGAAGAGAAAAAAAAAAATAGGCAAGAAAATTCCTAAATGGGTTTAAAATCATGGAAATGAATTGGCAATAAAGAAAATTCCAACATACTTTAGTTCCTACGTCCTTATTTGAACCTTCCAACTCATGGCCAATTTAGAAGAGAGAAATTTCCCAGATTCCAGACCCTAGCTAGCTAGAACACTCCAAACAGAAAAGATTTGGGGTCTTACGAAATTTTCATAAATCTGGAATTTTCATAAACGAAAAGATTGATTGGAGCCATTTGGGGATAATATATATGCATCATTGCATACTTCAGCTTAGCAAGTTTTAAATTTCATTGCAAGCATATCTTTACAGGCAACTTGCTTATAAAAGTTGTGGAATAAAGTGAGGAGGTTTTTTGACCAAAGAAAAGCAGAGAATGGAAAACTTACATTGCATGTATAACACTAACTTGATCGGGTGGAGGAGGAATGAAATATTTTCTCTCTTTGAAATTAGATAATCGATCCAATGCAAGTTATGCAACCACCACACGATCGATTTCATTAAAAAGAAAACAACGGGGATTTGACAGGAATTTGGTTCACTTTTGATCAATCATATCTACAACAAATGGTAGACATCTTTTCCTATTCTTTTTTCCCAAAGGAAAAAAACAACGATCGAACCCCAGAATGACGTTCACTTGAGCTCCAAGGTATCATGTTGCTGATCCACTGTCCGAAATTTCTACATTTGGATTGGGCGTCGGCTAGTCATCATGAGTTAGAGAAATAACCTAGATTCCGAGCCTTTAAGCTGAACCATGACGTAGCCGGTGGCAGTGGTTATAGTCGGAGCGAGATCGAGGCCGTCAACGAAAAAAAACAAAACCGAGCCAGAGCCACCGCCACCGCCACCTCATGACAAAGAGCCTTCGCGGCGTCATGCGCAGATCGAAGATAGCTAGAGAGGAAGTGGATGATATGTTACTAACTCTTGCATGCTCCTTTCTTTTGGAACTTGGTGGTAAGTACGTAAGATAGGATACGAGTCATATGACCTAAATTAATTAAGTAAATGAGGGTGGTGATCGAGGGAAGTTAGTATAGTAATTGAGATGTATCCACAACTCCTCAAGTCAAATGAGGGAAAGAAAGCCCTTGTGTGGGTGTATATAGGACAAGTTATTTCGATGGAAGTATATACCACTTAAGTTTAACCTATGCTTATAAGACAAACTCAGAACAAAATCAATTTTTTTTCGATTAGAATTCAGAACAATCAATTGAAAATTGCAAGACAAACCTTCTTGGATTTGTAAATTGTAAGTACCAATTCAGCTGTCCCCCAAATAAGCCTGCATCATTCTTATATTCATTTGTTCGTTCAACTGATCGTACTATTGTATGCATGTGTAGTACACACTCATATATAATCGATCAAACCAAATAGCCGAATCAAACGAAATTAACTAATTGATTTGGAATAGTGTATCTGTCAAATTTAAACCTCAAGTATACGATTGAGATCGGTAAGATCTACGATTTTTTTATGTTGCTGGGAAGTATACCATACCCTGACCTGAACAAAATATTACAATATAATTGAATCAGCTTGAATCAAATTTACAATATTGAAAACAAAATTACTACATTTTTTTTTACATTTTTATATATAATTGAACCAAATAATTACATATCAACGACAAATTGTTCATAAATAACAATAAGTTGAGTAATGACCTCTAATATTAGAACAACAATTACCTAAACAGACTCTTTTTATTAAAGTAACAACAAATTTATTATTATATTAGTGTAAATAATGTATGTGTCACAAACAGATACGTACTACCTATATTAAAACAACAATTTTTATTTTCTTCATTCACTCTTTGAACAAACGTACATATCATGCATTATTACTTAAGAAAGAAAAACATGTCATATCATAGTGCTAGTAAAGTTATGGGTTTGATTAGATTACAGTCTCGATCATCATCACGTACCGTCCACATCAGAGTCTTGTAGTTTCATGGAACCATGCCATTTTCTTTTATAGCGAATCTCAGAGCAATGCTCACCCATTCCTTCTTTCCTAACCGGTAAACCTAAAGAATCACCTATTTTAGGAGAATCTTATCAATTTTCCCTCTTTGAGGTCGCCGTTTGGTTTGTTCATCTCTATTATTCCTCTAATTCATTTGATTGTTTCCTTCTAATTCTTTTCCGGTTTAACCTTACTTTTTTTTCTCTCTTTTAGTTCTAAGTAGAGAAAATTAATGACAAAGTCTGTGATATTAGGCTATCAAAACGTACTGAAGCCAATGCAAAGAAAGAAAATGCATCTTGGGGTTAGGTAGCGATTGATGGATTGCATGTAATGACGTATTTAACTTTGTCAGCAACAAAAATAGCTTCCCAACGTATCAAAACACGACTAATAAATTACTGTAACTCAACATAGAAACTTATAGAACACAATTACATATAGCAGCTGTCAATAATATTTTCATCTGTCTTTAATTTTTCTTCCACTCTCCTATATATATCCCCATGCACGTACGTACACTCGCGTAGTGCTTTTACATTTTTGTGAAGATATACATAATCACGTAGAGCTTAATTATTGTATAACCCTAGCTTAATTTCGATCAAAATATAGATGATCGATGCTGTTTGGGAATAAGATCGAACTTGGAGTTTTATATCGACTTGATCGTTGTTTTAGTACAAACCAAGTGCGCTCGATCGTTCTCGAAGTATCATCGAACTTTATCTTGGTCGATGGGGATATATAGCTGCAAGCACTTAACAAAGTACTATATCCGATCCTGTACTTAATTAATTCAATAATTTCTAATTAGTAGTTATAGTCCAATCACGTACATTATAAGTTTGAATGATCAGTTTTATGCGATGCGAACATAGATTCATAGATAAACCATATATAAACCAAGTAGAATCTAATAAGACGCAAATTGACCACTCATGTCTAGAGAAATCAACATCAACTTCCACTTTGTTATTTAGCTGGGTCGCAGACTCATATATATGTTGCAAATGAATTTCATACTTTTCTTTTTCATTTACTTTTCTTGAATTGACCTGCAAAAGTTCAAGAGATCCAAGTAGTGCACATAATATTAGACAAGTTGGATTAAACTTCCAAATTTGATTTGAACTACACAAAGTCAATTATTTGTAGCTATAATTGGTTTTGTGTTTATCTCTATTAATTAGGCTCAAAATCAAACCCGTTTTTATGCATGCATGTGTTATCTGGGGAAGGAAATATGTATGCACGTACGTAACCCAGGCCAGTTAACAACTTAACATTACAATGCTGCCGTCAATAAGGCCTCCCCTTGTGTTAATTAATTCGATCTTTAATTCTCATCATCCCTTGACTCATTCTTGTTTTGTTTAGACGACCAACTTGTATTCTATTGCCTCTCGATTCTCGAAGAGCCACAGCGCGCATAGAACAAGAGGTTGTTCCCTAGCTAGTTAGCACCTACCTCTCTGATGAACACTAGATTTGTAAGAACCTAAAAGGCGAATATATATATAATCGATCAAAATTAGAGATTATTAGGACCATTCCGTGGAACCGGAGAACTACACTTACTTCTGAATAGATATATATATATATATATATATATATATATATATATATATATATATATATATATATATGTGTGTGGGACAACAAAAATTATAATAAGAAAATATATTACAATTATGAATAACCAAAATCAATTCATGTCAATATTTTGAGAACAGTGGACTTAACCACATATTCATTTCGTATACAAAAGAAATTTACAACTAAACCTTATAAAATTTGTAACCCTGATAAAAAAAAGTTGACCTAGCTAACCAAAAAGTTCTCTCGCACCCGACCCTTTCAGAGCAGAGAAACTTTAAGGTTTCGGCAGCGGCGTCTTCACTTCGGTTGAGGTGGGAGGGCCTGATCGCAGCGGACGAGGCGTCTTCACTCCGGTTGGGGTGGGAGGGCGCGCCTGATCGCAACAGATACAATACTTTGAGAATAAGTAGCTTAAAACTAAAATGAAAACTAATTAAACGTAAATCTTAATAATTATAAAATAAGTCCCTAAAACTATCTTAATAACAAAATATCAAAGATTACGAATATATAATTAAATATTTCATATGCTCCTACATCAGACTCCCTTGGTTGGAAAGAATTCGTCCTCGAATTTGAACCATTGATTGTAGAAAATCCAGACAAAATCTTCCATTGTTTCAAATCTTTTTTTGACAGATTCGCTTGCAATTGAATTATTCTTCCTTTCCAAATAAATAAATATTTGGAATAAATGCGTGATCATGATCCAATAAATTTTCTCTTCAACTTCAATCTCGTAATCCCAAAATTTCTTTCACCATCATTGATCTGATTGACAATATTAACTACGACTTTGAGAATCTGCATAATGAAGGCAATAACTCCAAGAAAATCAACAAAATTATGGTTAGTATCCTTCTTCAATGCCTTGATTGCTCCCTTATTGGAGTCTTCATCTTTTTCCACACCACAATTGTCATAACAAGCCTCACAAAAACAATCATCATAAATCGGTGGCTTACTAAAATCCACAAGACCATCTTTTTTTTCTTTTTCTGAATTATTACTGACTGAAAAACTAAAGATGGAATTTGAACCTTTATAGTCGAAGCTAATGTTTACGCCTAAATTAATATTTTACTGGACAGTAAATGTCTATGTAAATATTAATTAAATCTTGGTCCACATCACACCGGCGAGTCCAAATTCTTTGGGTTTACAAATAATGGCCCGCCAGCGAGGCCGCGCGGACTGAGTTACACAATCCGCGCACGGAACGAACTTCCAGTGGAATGGACCGCGCGGACTGTGTTAACGGACTTCTCGTGGAACGTACTTCGCGCATGCTTAAATGAACTTTGCGCGAGATGCGGATCTCGCGCGCAGGATGACGTCGCGCGAACTACACAGTTCGCGCGCGGAATTACTATTTGCCAGTCCGCGTAGGCGAGGCGAGATTGACTCTCCGCGTGGGCGAGTCGAGGCGAGCTGGCGAACTGGCTCGCGTAAGAGACTTCGCGAGGAAGCAACAGGCGGAGTCCGCGCGCACCACATTAATCGTTGAAGACTCTTATAAGTTTTTGACATGCTTCGGGCCAATCCATGTGGCCCTTTTAATATAAAAAGCCCTTTTAAAGCTCGCGAGCTGTAATAGCCCTCGAAATGGAAGCGAGCTTCAGGAGCACGCGAGATAGCATCCTGTGACTGCCCGCGGGGTGAGGATATTCCTAATTCCAGTTCGCATAGAAGTCTACAGTTGGCAGCGCGGAAGCAATGCCCTATGCGGAATGAAGTGTGCGAATTGGACATGTGTCACAAGATGGTTAGTTCGCGTGGACGGAACAGTGCTCTTGTGCTATTAGGGTTTCAGAGTCCGACTTGAACTATGATTATCTTTCATCTGCCGCAAGTCGAGCTCCACTATATAAAGGGCTTTAGGGTTTGTAGAAAGACTCTCGCTCAAACAAACACAAAAAACACAATACAAACTGAAACCCAGTTATCCTTCGAGCTACTCGAAAACCCTAACCCTAAGCGCCGCCGCCTAGGTTTTTCTTCATATCCCTCTGGACTCTACCCCGATCTTGGACTCTTTCCCGACCTCTCTTACCTCCCTATTGTTGCTCTGCTCGCGTCCTCTTGTGCTCGTAAATTCCTCCTCTGAGGTGGCACCTGGAAACCTCTTCCGCCTGATCAAGAAGTCAAGTGTATACACAATCATCCTTTCCTCGTCTGCAAGGTGGCACGCCCGCAACACTCCCCCTTCTCTTTGCTCGCTATTTACCTCTGCTCCGCGCGCTGAGGATCGTGGCCAAAAGAACTAACAGGCTCTTCCCTTTCATCTAACTCACACAACGGAGCACAACAATGAAATGGGCCAACGCATATCTCCCAGTCGGAACCGTCACCATCTTGGTTGAACGTTTCGATGCGATCAATACGATGATGATAGGTGGTAACGTCTCTCTCCCCGTCGGAACTCTTACGACCCTGTCGTCGAGCTTCGATACGTACCGCAAGTTGTTGAAGCATCCTTTTGATCTCAGCCATGTCGTTGTTGACGTCACGACCCTCCATTCTGAAACCTCCGCTTCTTCGCCCGACCTGAGACATGGAATCCACCAAGCTCTCGCCAGAGCTCTGATACCAACTAATGCGGATTAGATATCGAGAACATGCATTCAACAGTCACTCAACATACACCAGAAATAAGGAGTAGCAAACTCGTAGAAAATGGTAAATCCATGCCGCAAATCAACTGATTTAAATCATAAAACATAAGTCCCCCAACAACTATTACAATATCCATATTTATATGGGTTACAATACTTGGAGAATAAGTAGCTTAAAGTTAAAAAGAAACCTAATTAAACGTAAATCCTAATAATTATAAAATAAGTCCCTAAAACTATCTCAATAACAAAATATCAAAGATTACGAATATATAATTAAATATTACCTTATATGCTCCTGCATTAGAAGGTTTTGGGCTGGGGGTCCAAGATTTTTTGGGTCTTCCTCTCTTTTTCTCTCCTTTTCGGGTTGGCTTGGGTTGGGTTCTTAGCGGAGTGACAATCTCTACCCTTTATTGCTGTTGGAGCGGAGTTGGTTATCTGGTCTGTTGAGTGAAAACGTACATCATTGGGTCTTAGGCGTCATACTCACTAGGACTGGTGGCTTTGGTTCAAGTTTGTATAGGTTTAGAGGTTATTTTATTTGCTTTTCTAGTTTGTTAATGTCCACCTTTTTGGACGGTAGTTTTGAGGTTGTCATTTTAATTTGTAGTTGGTAAGTTGCTTGTATGGTTTTTGGACTAGAGAAAATGACATACCACTACTGCAAACAGTAGGAGAACACAAAATAGCCACCTTTCAAAAGATTTAATTTAGACAAATAAAGAAGCTTAGGCCCAAAACTAATAGTACAAGTTCCGATCCGAATTTTATCTTTTAGATGAATAAAATTCCTCATTTTACTATAAAATTACCAACATTGCCATTATGTTATTTTTCCCCCAAATTAATCTGATTCATTCATTCATTCATTCTCTCTCTCTCTCTCTCTCTCTCTCTCTCTCTCTCTCTCTCTCTCTCTCTCCCTCCATTAGAGTAGTACATGTTATGCGGAAGCGGCCGATGAGCCCAGAGAGTTACACACATGGGGGTTTAGAAATGCCGACATTGTCCCTAGTTTAGCCACCCGGATGCGAAACGAGTATGAGGTTTTAACACAAAATACCTCAACATTAGTGTGTGTGGTACCATTCCTTATAACCCAAGGATAACTCTTCATGTTTCTAATGTGGGATTCCAAAGGACTCTAATCTAAGCCACACTTTTCCAACAGTACACTTTTGCAAAATGCAGATTTTAAAACTGCAGCATGTGTTTGTAAGTATTATGCTCACACTCACTCCTCGGGCTTATTAAGTTATTATACTTGTTAATTTCTCTGTCATAATAGTCGGTGAAATGAGGATGCGATTAAAATGGTCCTTACATGTTGCTTTTGTAACTAACATGTAATATTTTGATTCGGTTATCCACGTCACATTATCATGCATGTATTCTAATACCGTTAATAAATTAAAACCCAAAATAAAATTTAATAACAAAACTAAATTTTAAAATATGGAACCGATATCCATAAAAAGTTCGTACTGGTATTGGTTTGAACAATACACTGACCCGTCCAAACCGATCCCATGCCTAAAAGTCTAAAACCACACATAAAAATTCAGTGATCAATTCCAACCTAGCGACTAAACGGATAATCCGACGGCGAAAAATATTAGAATCCGCGGACCCCAATAACCAAAGTTGGCCCCACTGTTCAAATAAACGGGTAGAAAAGTGACCAAAGTGAGAGACTATAAAATAAGGGTAAAAGAGCCGAACGAACTGCTCCTCTATACACAAAGCCTATATATACAAACACAGTTGGCCACATTAACACACCTCCACGCTCTCTCATACTCTCTCCATAATCCCATTTATAAAATCATATTATAACATAAAGTTTCTGCTCGTATCATTATTATTAGCGTAACGCTCCTCCCCCTCCTCCTCCTCCTCCCATCCCCGTCACCTTTCCATCCTTCCTCTCTTTTCCTTCCCCCACACAACCGCGCCCCCTCCCCCAAAAAAACCTAACCACGCGCAACCCCCGAGACAAAACCAAATTTCGATCAACCCCTGAATGCCGCTACGGCGCGCTGATTGAGGCGGAGGCGGTTTCTGATGGGTTTCAGCCCCGGCGGTGGCAATGGTTCGGCCAACAACAACAACAACAACAGTACTAGTCATCATAACAATATTAATAATAATACTAGTAGTGGGGGTTGCTGCAACATGAGCCTCAAGTGTAGGTGTAAATGGAGATGCCTGATGTCTTCGGGGTTTGTGTTCTTTTTCGGGTGTTTCGTGCTGTTCGGATCAGTCGCCACTTTTTATGTCTGGTTCGCTTTCACGCCTTATTATTACGCTCGGGGCACTACGCCCTCTGCGCTTGGGTGTCAGGAAGACAATGAGGGCTCTTGGTCTGTTGGTGTTTTCTTCGGTGACTCTCCCTTTCACCTCAAGCCCATAGAAGCTGTGAGCTTTCATTTCATTTTTCCGGTCATTTTTTTTTATTACTGTTTTGTGTTCTTCTGACTATGATTACTGTGTATGGGGGTAGTTTTTATTTTGATTTTTTCACTGATAGTGCCATAGCGGGTTTCGCTGGGATTGTTTTCTGGGTTTGTTTGATGGATGGAGTTGCCGTGCTGAGAGTGTGGTATTGAAAGTGTAAATTTATTTTGTATAGAATTATTATGTGTCCTTGATTTTGGGGGAAAAGTTGTTTCTAAAAGCACACTTTACTGATTAACCTTTGTTTTACCTTGATGGGTATGATTTTGTGTTTGCTTTTTCATTGATTTTGGGTGTTATAATTTTCGTTTTTATTTTAGGTGAGTTGGGATTTGAGGTTGTGTAATTTTTTGTTTTGAACTGGTTGAGGGTGATAATAGTTTTGTAAATTAGTTCGAATTTTGGTGCAGATGAATGTATGGAGAAACAAGAGTGCCGCTTGGCCAGTGGCAAACCCTGTTGTGACTTGTGCTTCACTTTCTGAGTCTGGTTTCCCGAGCAATTTTGTTGCTGATCCTTTCCTTTATGTCCAGGTAATTTCTCTGCTTTTTTCTGGAATTTATTAACTGTTGCAATTGTGATAACACAACTAGGTATGGCTCAATTAAGTTCCCCACTGATTTTCAGATCTCAAATGATGGTTTTACTGTAGCAAGTAAGGTGAACTTCAGGGGTTTATTTCTATAAACTTGAGGATTATATGGTTTTAACTTGAATTTATTGTTATGGCTCTGTTAAAACCTTCGGGACTAATTGGTGACAGCTGAAAACGACAGGTTTTGATTGTGTTCTTATGTGTAGAAGTAGTAGTATTAGGTGTAGCAGTTCAGCAAAAGAATGATAACATAGCTATGCATAGTGTTATAGGACTTACGTTCTTCTATATTACAGCCTATAGACTATTCCAATGATGTCTGTTTTTTTTTTTTTTTGGACTGACTTTTAGGCTCCCCATAACTTAAATTATTTACTTTACAATTTACTAGGCTGCATAGAAGCTAATGTTTGTGAAAGAGGTCTGAGTTACATCCTACCTCATTGTTCTGATGATCAGTAGCATGGCTTCTAATTTGTAGTGCAACTTTACAATTTTTGGGGAGTTCTTAATACAAAGTTTGGACATATTTGGCAGTAAATAATACTGTTGTGTTCGTTTTATAGTGAAGTCCTAGGAATGGATTTGTTTTCATTGCATATATTATATGCCATGTCGAGAATGGGATTAGAGCACAACCTGCATAAACATTTTGACATGATGATGTGGGTAATGCATATAATCTGGCAAGCATGGATACAATGATGATAGTGCAGTAGTAAAATTTCTTCTATTGAACCTTTTAATGTCTTTAATGAATTGCTATACCTTATAAATAACTGCTAATTTTCCTCATCCCAAATTTCAACTAGAGTAAGCATCATTAACCTTTATCATGTTCAAACTCTATGTTGATTTAAATGCAACAAAATAGCTGTCAGAACTTTCTTTTATTAAATTATTCTACCTCATGACTAGTTTGAATACAATCTATGTATTCTACATCATGAGTTCATGACTACTTTGAGTAAAATCTATGTTAGTATGACACTGATAAAATGATAATGTTGGGAGAATTTCCATACTGTGAAATAACTAATAAGTAGGCAATAAGGGGAAACCTGTGTAGTTTGATTTTTGAGAAGGGGATGATTTAGAGCCGATTGTTTATTGATGTCAACGAAATCTATTACATTACCTCCATCAACCTGCTAATTAGGATGATGTCAATTCTCAGCTTCCAAAAACTCCATGTGATTAAGATAGAAATGGAAAAAGTAATCGAAGGACAAGTACCATTACTTTGAACTTTATGGTTTTGATGATCGAATTCTTATCCTCCACGTTTTCAATTTTTCTGCAATCACAAAAAAAAAAAAAATGTGGCTTAGCAGGAAAACTGTTACTAAAAATGGAACCTCTAACTTTGGTGGAATAATGGAATAATTCCCATGGGATTGATAATACTCCATCGAATAGCTTGCAAATCCCTTTGAATGATTTGCAAATCTCTGAAAATGTTAAATGGTAATATGTAGATTTAGAAGACCAGTGTCTACTGACTTATATATGCCAGACAGTGGAGTCTTCCATGTAAGTGTTATGGAGGAGTATCTAAGCTTATCCCATGGTCTAAAGTCTAAACAAATCATCTGTTACAATCTGCCGGTTGCTGGTGTGTATATAGTAAGCATTACCCTTTTCCATCCCCTGTCACTTACAGATTTGGACAGTTTAAATAATTCGATAGCATTGGGACATGCACAGACAGGTGATCCCATTCTATTCTTACCAAATGGGGGGGCTTATAGGATTCCTCTATGAACAGTTTTTTGGAGAGTTGCGGTATAAGAGATGTAGCTCATTTCGTAGTGCTGTCTCTCGTTTAGGAATGCGTGGTGGATTCGGTTATCATTGGTATTCGAGTATCAAACGTCATTCATGCTCCATTTGATTTTCCTCGTTGGTATATTGGTTGGGCTTTCTTTCTCTTGCCAGTTACAATTTTGATGTATTCCCATAGGATAGTAAGAATAATACATATTGCCAATTCGTATCCCGTTAATTCGATGATGGCTTTTGTCATAAAAAGTTGGCTTAGGTTTTAGTGAATAGGTTGTTCTGATTGTGGTATTACATGACTGTGGTTGCTGTACCATATGGGACATACATTCATTCATGAAACTTCATGGTTTTGATATTATAAAAACCCTGTGTGGATTCAAGTAGTTCTTAGTCAGGGACCAGCTCCATTGCTAAGGCTATTAGCTTAGTGTTATTACTGTCATATAGTAAAGCTGTTCTCATATTACTGAAAAGGAGTAACCATTATAAGTTGTCAAATTGTTGATCACTGCACTTGTAAATTAATATCTTTTTGCAATAGTGAAAGTCTTTGTTCATTCTTTTGGCATATGTTTTGGAGAGAACTGTCTTTTCTGTAAGATGGTTTGGACAAAAGTCAATAAAAGTCAATAAATACATTAGCAGAATGACACCAAGGACATTAAATATAAATGTGTCTGCATATGGTTTAGAAATGACACTAAAGAACATTAAATATAATGGATGCAGAGTTGGGATGGCATGCTCAGTTTATATCATATTTTTATGAAAGGGTTGCTTGAAAAGAACGACGCCTAAACTTAGAAAAACATGGAAGCCCAAAATGAACTGAATCCTACAAGAGATTGAACCCTTGATCCGTTTCTCACTTATGTCCTAGTCTGTGGACATTTGGAGGCTGCCAGCACTGTTTTGGCCCTTGATGTGTGTCTATAGCTGCATGCTCAGTTGGAGTTATACTTGTGTTTCAGTGTGTCGCACGCATGGACACATGTCGGTACATATATGCACTTACACATGCATATGTAACCCTTTACTGTCTGTCTGGAACTCTTCTTTGCATGTCTTTAGGTGTTGAATGTTGTTATTTTGCTTAGAATTGTTCGATCATGTATTTAGTTAGTTTGATCTTGTGTTTCAGGGTGATACTTTGTACATGTTCTATGAAACCAAAAATTCTATTACTATGCAAGGAGATATTGGTGTTTCAAAAAGTTCCGATAAAGGAGCAACATGGCAGCAATTAGGCATTGCCTTGGATGAAGAGTGGCACCTCTCTTATCCATATGTCTTCCCCTACCTTGGCCAAGTAAGATCAAATTTCTTTTACATTCACCTCAATTGAATTGACTTCATGTACAAGGCACCTATTTTCCAAGCTTTATATCCTAATGCAGAACCTGATCCTTTACTATCTCGTACAGATATATATGATGCCCGAGAGCAGCATGAATGGCGAAGTTCGTCTGTATCGAGCCCTCAGTTTTCCCATGCAATGGACTCTAGAAAAGGTGATCTTGAAAAAGCCTCTTGTTGACTCATTCCTTATCAATTATGATGGAGCCTATTGGCTGTTCGGTTCAGATCACAGTGGATTTGGCACCACAAAGAATGGACAGTTGGAAATCTGGTACAGTAGCTCGCCTTTGGGTCCTTGGAAGCCACACAAGAAGAATCCTATATATAATGGTGACAGGAGTGTTGGGGCTCGAAATGGAGGCAGACCATTTTTCTACAATGGGAATCTCTATCGCTTTGGTCAAGACTGTGCTGAAACGTATGGTAAACGTGTGCGCACCTTTAAGGTGGAAGTTCTTACGAAAGATGAATATAAGGAAGTTGAAGTCCCGTTGGGCCTACCAGCACCAACTAAGGGTCGCAATGCTTGGAATGGTGTTCGCTTCCATCATCTCGATGTGCAACAACTAAATACCGGGGGTTGGATTGCAGTAATGGATGGAGACCGTGTACCTTCCGGAGATTCTGTACATAGGTTTATTGTCGGTACTGCCTCAGTTGCCATTGTCGCTATACTTGTTATATCATTAGGTGTAATGCTTGGAGCTGTGAAGTGCATGATTCCCCTTAGTTGGTGCACTCACAACTCGGGTAAGAGAAGTGATGTATTCTTGGCTTGTGAAAGGTCATATTTTTGTTCGTCCAAACTGAGACGTTTTTGCAGCCGCTTGAACAGATCAGTTTCTTTCCTGAGAGGTAGGATTAAACCTAATACCTGTGCTGGAAGACTAGTTCTTGCTATATATTTGGCATTGGGAGTGGCGGCTATGTGCACAGGGGTTAAATATATCTATGGCGGCAGTGGTGCAGAAGAAGCTTACCCAATAAAAGGTCACTACTCACAGTTCACATTATTAACAATGACTTATGATGCCCGTCTTTGGAATTTGAAAATGTATGTGAAACACTATTCTAGATGTTCATCGGTAAGAGAAATTGTTGTGGTGTGGAACAAGGGAATACCTCCTGAAGTGAGTGATTTTGATTCAGCAGTGCCCGTGAGGATCAGAGTAGAGAAACAGAATTCCCTGAATAACCGGTTCAGGTTGGACTCTTTGATAAAGACTCGAGCTGTTCTGGAGCTTGATGACGACATTATGATGACTTGCAATGATATTGAGAGAGGATTCCGGATATGGCGTGAACACCCGGATCGTATTGTGGGTTTCTATCCCCGGCTAATTGATGGAAGCCCATTGAAGTACAGAGGTGAGAAATATGCTCGGAGTCATAAAGGCTATAATATGATTCTCACGGGGGCGGCTTTCCTTGATAGCCAAGTTGCCTTTGAGAGGTATTGGAGTGAAGAAGCTAGCCAAGGGAGGGACTTAGTGGACAAGTTTTTCAACTGTGAGGACGTGCTTATGAATTACTTGTATGCAAATGCTAGCTCATCTCAGAATGTGGAGTATGTGAGGCCCGCATGGGCAATAGATACTTCAAAATTATCTGGTGCTGCTATTAGCCGAAATACACAAGTTCACTACAACAAGAGGAGCAACTGCCTGGTGAAGTTTTCTGAGATGTATGGAACTTTGGCTGGGCGCAAGTGGGAATTTGATGGGCGGAAGGATGGGTGGGATGTATAGCAGGGGAGGTAAATTAGCTAGTTACTTGCCAGCCCTTAGAGTATGTTAATCCATGTCTCTTTCTTTTAGCAAGTATTTCGATTTCTCCTTGCCCCTCCCCCCTTGTGAATTTCGTGTTGGGGAAATTAGCTTCATCAATAGATTTCTGTTTTGGTTAGTATGATGTACATTGTTTTGCGTTTCTCATTTTGCTGGAAATTGATCGCAAGTGGGTTTTTGTTTCTGGTTTTGCACCTGTGACTAATCTCTGGTCTATAATGTAGTGTATCCCTCTTCACAATTTGATGAAAAGGACGTCAGTGACTCGTTTCTATTAAACTTCAAGGGTGCTAACTGTTACAAAGTGAAGCCAAGAGGGCATGAAGTTCATGTACACAAACCAAGAGAGATTAAAACTAGAATGGAGTGCAAACTTTGCTACTTGCTAGCTTACCAGCCTCTGTATTAGACTCACGAAAGACATGGTATCAGCTCCATCTGCCTGGACTGCTTGCTGTTTCACAGCAGATTGGAGCCAGGCTGTGCAGTTACTATTATTGCAGCCACACCCTCCACCTCAAATGGGGAGTATACTAGACTCAAATGCTCATATGCCCCCCCAAAGTGAGGCCATCTGATTTCCTAATTGAATCCCCCTCCGTTAATTTCCTAAAGGCCATCTAGGTTAGCTTTTAACCAAGCTGCTGCTGGCGGTCTCCAACTCATCCTCCCCCTCTACAGCTTGGGAGCTAACACAGGTTTACGTACCAGTAAGAACAAACCAAATTGTACATGTTCTAGCTTGGAATACAATTTGGTGCAATGTTTTAAAAAACACGGCTCGGGCGAGCTTTAAGGCTCAAAAGGCGCGAGGCGGTGCTGCAACTGAGTCAGCCGAGTCAGCCTTGATGGGTTAGGCGCAGAGGTGCCAAAGGCACTGCACAACGCTTGAAAAGGGCAAAACACAAGGCGTCGAAGGCCAAACCTAGTTTATTTGAAGAAAAACGGGGTTCGTTTTTGGGTTTGACAATAAAGAGCTACGTTTGGCCATTTCGAGCTTCCCTCTCCCAATTTGCCTCTGACCACACCTTTCCATTCAATATCTTTCTGCCCTTCCTAACCAAATCCCTAAGAATCCCCGAATTCGACAGTCCCATCCATAAACTGGTCCCTTAGATATATGCCCACAATACGAACACATCAACGCAGCTCTCTGCGCTCAAGGTAAGATTTCTCTCTTCTCCCAACTTTGGGTTTTATACTTGTTCGTTCTTTTTTGCTCTTAATCGATGGTCGTCTCTTCAAATTCATACAAACTTTGACTGCTTTGACTTCTCTTTGTATTTGTTGTGATTGATGGTTTGATAGGTTTTGTTTTGTTGAATTGTGTTTGTGAGGGAGAGTTGGGTTTGGTTTGGAGGGTTTTAGCTTCAAGATTTTGTTTTTGTTGGCGTGGTAGATTGAAATAAAATGAGTTTTTGAAGAGGAAGAAGAAAAAAGAATCGGGGTTTTGAGATAATGGTGTTAAAAGCCCAATTCCTTTTTATTCCCAAATACCAAATAATGGTCCCTATCTTATGTAGCAGAAGAATTTTGAGCTATAGGCTACTTATGAGTGTTGGATTTGAATTTGTTAGCATAATTTATGTAGCTATTACCCATGAACAATTAAGTATAGTAAAATCTTGTGAGTGCTTTATGTTTTAGCTAGAAAGAAAGGTTGTTGTGTGGTCTAACTATGTGTTTAGGGTCAACTTTGCTACCACCACTAGGATTCTGATCCTTATACGGAGTCAAACAGTGTTCCTAAACACATAATTAGTGTTATTATCTTTTGATCTTTCAATTTGAGCATTTGGATGTATTTTATGTTTGTTGATTTGCTTGAATTGCATTGTTCGAGTACTATGAATGGATGACAATATATAATGTTGTGTTGATTGCAATATATGTTCTATATATAGGAGGAATAATGACATAAATACAAGTTATTTTTTAAAAGGCTTACGCCTTATGCCTCAAGATAAGCGCCTTGGTGAGGCTCTCGTGCCTTTGCCTCAGCTACGCCTTAGCCTTTTAAAACATTGATTTGGTGTATGGACAACGGTTTGTTATTCCACACTCTTCGATTTCGTTCCTTGCAGAAGTCCACAATACGAAGAGGAGCAAAGCAAGACTCTCCTTTGACAGAACTTGGGAACTTGCTGCCAGCCGATCATAGAAAAGAAAAAAAAGAACCATGCACCGTTCCCAAACTGATATCCAACAAGAAAGTACAGACTCTAGATTAGACACTATTCTCAAACATCTCCGAATTTTTTAGGAAAGTGAAGCAACCATGGACGTGATTTGTTTTCAAGTCCAGTGTCAATGATTCCTTCACTCCCCATTCTCATATCTGAACAACTTAGAACTTGCAATATTATCAATATATCCAAGATGTGATATGCATTCACTAAATTAAACTATTGTAGCCACTACGTGTTAATACCATATTATTTATATCACATGAGAAAGATGTTAACGTGAATCTTAATCCTAGTATATTGGGAAGATGTATATTCTGTAATCAACTAGAATTATGTAAATCTTTCTATGTAATTAGTCTCCTGGGTTAGAACTGTGCTTTTATATATACCCGACTTGGGGTTTGTTCAATATATTAGAAAATTCTCAACTTTTTGTGTTCTGTTTGACTTGGTATCAGAGCCTAAGTCGATCTTGGAAATCTTGGTGATCTGACCCTATTGTTTTCCGCTGCAAATTTGTTCTAAACCTGTCCCAATTTGATATGTTCGACGTGTCAAAGGAAGCTTTCGATTTCGTCGAATTCTGTCGTACTTGTTCTGTTCCTTTGTCATCAGGTCCTATTTTCAATGGATCTTGCAATCTTTGGTGATCAACCTGAAGTTTCCTGTGAACAATTGATGGCTCTTCAAAACGAGAGCTCAGGCTTTGTAGTGAAACTGGATGGCACAAACTATCCAGTATAGCGACGACCTATGAAGATGCATCTTGGCGGTGTGGGCAAGTGGGAATATATCGCTGGTACTCTCCAACGACTTGAAGAAGTTGGCAAGGCACAAGCTATGTGGGATGTTGCAAATTCTAATACGATGGTGCTTCTTCTCAAATCCATGACCAGACTAATCATGTTGTTGTTTTCAAGCTATACGACGCCAAAGGCAATCTGGGATGCAGTTGCAACCACATACTACGATGGGAGTGATTTTGCAAGAGTTCATGAGTTGACTTGTCTAGTTTTCGCAACCACTCAAGCTGGTAAGCCTCTTGCAGAATATTATGCCGGCTTGAAGGCTATCTGGCAAGAGTTGGATGAAAGGGACCCCAATCCTATGGTGTGTGATCTGTATATTGCTACACACAACAAGTCCCAAGACAAGATGCGAGTCCACATCTTCTTGAATGGATTGGATTCAAAATTTGCTACTGCTAATGGAGAACTGCTTCGACAAGCCACACCACAAAGTCTGGAACAAGCTTATGCTTATGTACGCAAAGATGAATCCAATCAGTCTAGTGCAAAGGAGTTGCATACCGAGGTATCTAGCCTCACTGTCCAATCTAAACCTCAACAAGATTGGAAACCAAAGAACCAAGACAGTGAACTTCGAATCCAGCCTGCTCGTGGACTAGATCTTGCTAAGGTGCAGTGCTTCTATTGTAAGGAGTTTGGACACTACAAGAACTCGTGTCCTAAGAAAACAAATCAAGGAGCTACCTATGATAAAAGCCGCGGTGGCAAGGCTGCCATTCAGTTGGTCCAAGAACCTGATTTCTATGGAGTAGGAGGACAAGACCTCACCACAGGTATGCGTTCTCAGGAGAAAAGAGGTAAAATTAGTATTGCATTAAAATTTTCTGACTTTACTGGTAGTGATACGAGGATAATTGATTCTGGTGCGTCTGATCATATGACATTTGATAAGTCATTTTTTTCGAGTCTGTCCCCATCTCCCATACCTGAAGTGTCGAACGCAAATGTGGTGTCCTTCCCGGTCCTAGGTATAGGGTCAATTCAAGTTACTCCAACAATTGTGTTAAACAAAGTCCTTTATGTTCCCGCTCGATCACGTCACTTATTGTCTGTTTTTAAATTGAATTCACAATACAAATGCTCTGTAACCTTTTTTCCTATGTATGTTATCTTCTAGGACCTGTCATCTCAGGCGATAATAGACAAGGGGGATCTGCGGGGGAGACTGTTTCACTTGGATTCCATGTACAGTGGGGAAGCAAGAGCACCGTCACCAACCGTTGCCCTGACATTGAGTTCTGATCGAGTAAAAGAAATTTGGCTATGGCATCGCCGAATGGGTCACCCATCTTTTGGAGTCATGAAGAAGTCGATGTCATATTTTTTTTTTGGAATAAAAGAGTCCAGTCTCCATTATGAAACTTGTGTTTTTGCTAAGAGTCATAAGTCCAGTTATTCTCCAAGTTTTTCTTCTAGTTCTGCACCATTCAAGCTGATTTATTCTGATGTATGGGGGCCTTCGAAGAATTTGACATTGACAGGAATGAAGTACTATGTTTTGTTTATTGATGACTTTACAAGATTAACTTGGTTTGTGTTATTGAAAAAGACCCTGTTGTGTTTTCGGTTTTCACCGCTTTTCGTAGTCTCATCCGAACTCAATATGATGCTTATATGAAAATATTTCGATCTGACAATGGAGGAGAGTTTGTTAACCACTCTTTCCGAGACTATTTTCAGCAACATGGAATTGTTCATCAGACTACTTGTCCTCAGACACCAAAACAGAATGGGGTATCTGAGAGGAAAAATCGACACCTCTTAGATATTGAAAGAGCCTTCTTACTCAGTGCCAATGTACCCAAATATCTCTGGGGTGAAGCTGTGTTGTGTGCCTCTCACCTTATCAACCGTCTACCATCTGTAGCTCTTCAGAATCGGGTTCCCTTTGAGGTATTGTCTGAACATGTTACTATTCTATCTCTCAACAAACTTCCTGCTCGTGTCTTTGGTTGTGTGGCCTATGTTCATCTTTAAAAAATCAGAGATCTAAGTTGGAGGCTCGTTCCCTTAAGTGTGTGTTTGTTGGATACGGATCCCATCAGAAAGGATATAAGTGTTACCATCCTCCATCTTAACGATTCTATGTCACCATGGAAGTCACATCCTCGAAATAGCTCGATAACACTTCCATGATAACAAAAAAGTAATTTGTTGAACCTACCCAAGTTGAGGCGTCTGTTCTTTGTTCTGAAAGTGTTTGACATGACAAACAACTGTCCGACACGTCGAAAGGAGGAGAATTGAATAGTAATCAGCCGCTAGTTGTTGAAGATGTACATGCAAGTTCAGTCTCTCCCCCTACATCAACGATCTCTCCTGGCTTGTCATCACCTGAGATATGTAGTACTATTCCGTTGTCATCCTCCAATGTCCTTGAATCTAGTAAAGTCTTGCCTGCTAGGTCAAACCATGGCCAACCTCCTAAAAAATATGAGCCTCTCTTGTCAGCTAAAGCCAAGTATCATGTAGCCAACTACGTGTCAACTCATAGATTATCTAAACCTTATGTAGCCTTTGTGAATCAATTATCTGTTGTGTCTCTTCCTAGTAAAGTGCATGATGCAATAAAGGAGGAGAAGTGGGCCAAAGCAATGGAGGTTAAGATGGATGCTCTCAAGAAGAATGGTACTTGGGATTTGGGGCCATTATCACCTGGAAAGAAGACCGTTGGTTGTAGATGGATTTATACTGTGAAGCATAATGTAGATGACTTAGTTGACAGATATAAGACAAGGTTGGTTGCAAAAGGATACACTCAAAACTATGGAGTGGATTATGATGAGACGTTCGCACCTGTGGCAAAGATCAATACCATTCGAGTCCTCATGTCTTTGGCAGCTAATCTGGATTGGCCTCTGTAGCAGTTTGATGTGAAGAATGCATTTCTTCATGGAGATTTGAATGAAGAAATTTACATGGATCTTCCTCCAGGATATAATACTTCTACGGGCGAGAAGGTGGTGTGCAGATTAAAAAAGTCCCTGTACGGATTGATGCAATCTCCAAGAGTTTGGTTTGGAAGGTTACGTGTTTCATGAAGAAGATTGGGTATAGGCAGAGTAACTTAGATCATACTTTGACCCTGAAACATCGACAGGGTAAGCTTACTGCCTTGATCATTTATGTAGATGACATGGTAGTGACAGGTGATGACACTGGTGAAATTAAAAGATTGAAAGATCAGTTGTCTTCTGAATTCGAGATGAAGGACCTTGGGAATTTAAAGTATTTCTTGGGAATTGAGGTAGCCAAGAACAAGGACTGTATCATACTGAGTCAAAGAAAATATGTTTTGGATTTGCTAGCAGAGACTGGTGTTTGAGCCCAGTGGATATTTAGGTCCAAGACTGCATAATAAGTTCTGGATAGCATTTGGGCCAATACCTGTGGCCCTTTTAACATAAAGCCTTTTAAGTCTCGCGAGCTTCAGGGGCGTACGAGATGGAAACAAACTTCAGGGGCGCGCGAGGTGGTAACAAGCTTCAGGAGCTTGCTGGATGGTTTGAGTCTGCGGCCCGCGCGAGATAGGTTTCCACAAGGATTGTGACACCTCGCGAGATAAGGACTTTTCTCAGTTGAGTCCGCATAGTTGGGCAGCGCGGAGGCATTGACCCACACGGCTAGACACGTGTCATGCAGATGACTGGTATAAGCAAATAAAGCAGTATTCTTGTGGTATTGGGTTTCAGAGTCCGAATTGGACTATGAATATCTTTCTTTGGGCCGAAGGCAAGCTACTATATAAAGGGGCTCGAAGACTTGCAGAAGGCATTCTCTCTCAAAATACAACAACTCAATACAAAACAAACTTTCAACCTAGTTGATATCTTCGAGCCTCTCGAAAATCCCTAACCCTAAGCGCGCCGCCGCCTAGGATTCTCAGAGCCCCTTTTGGACTCTACTCCGATCACCCCTGATCCTTCCTTGGTTGCTCTGCTCGCGACACCGTGAGTATCGAATCGCCCTGTGCTTGTAATTCCTCGTCCGCGAGGTGGCACTGGTAACCCCCCGCTCGTTCAAGAAGTCAAGATCTGACGCACCCTACTTCCTTTCCTCGTCCGCGAGGTGGCACGCCCCGCATTCCCAAGAAGCATTGACTGCTACCGTCTCTCTGCCCCTGCTGAGGATCGTGGCCAAAACATTGGCACGCCTAGTGAAGCCTGGAGAATCACTCTACAGGAAACCTCAGATTTCTTGTCTCAAGCACAGATCACCACGGTACAATCCCCATAACAGCGCGGCTTGCCGATCTCTCACTACGGAATAGGTCCTTGCTCAGTTTGGTAACACAGACTTCAGCGAGACTACAATGGTAGGCTCGCAGCCAACCCAAAACACAGGATCTGCTCTGCCTATGGAGCAAATCCTCCAGATGTTCGAGGAACTGAAGAGCCTACTCGAGGCCACTGCTACCCGACAGAATGTCATCGAGCTAGCTGAAAAGGTCAACGACCTCGCTGAATAGGTTACGAGGGACAAAATCCTTTGGGAAGCAAACCAGCACAACCTCGCCATACTCACCGAGGATTTCAACCAGTTTGCAGGCGAAGTAAGGGAAACCAAAAGCTTGGTTGAAGGTTCCCTCAAACAGATCCGAAAGGATTTGGACCAGAACTCAGAGACCATGAAGCAGACTGCGGAGACTTTGTCGCTCACTCGCGCGACAGTGAACGAGCAAACTCGTCGCTCGGACGAACACGATACCAAGTTGCATGACCAGCAAAACACATCTTTCTTTGGAAGTAATAACAGCCACGAAAGGCTTGAAGACTTCAAGGAATGGCATGATAATCTGAGTTTGAGGGTCTTACAAGTGGAAGACTGGGTGCGGTCTCAAGCACCAAAGAATCCTGCCCTTGACTCGACTAGTGCAGTTGCAACTGAGGGCCCGTCCAGGTACATTCCACCTAATGAGCACCCTAGGGCTAACCCAAAGGTTGGGGCTCAGAAGACCCCTCAACTCGCGTTGGGGGCTAGTTTTTCAAAGGCACCACCACCTCTACTTCCTCCGCGCAACCCTAGAATCACACTGAAGGGCGCTGGTAGCTTTCCATATCAGGCGACAGGGACACCAGATGACCCGGTTGTCGCTTACTCCAGTCCAGCCCCTAAGAATGTCGGGCAGGCTCTTAGCTTCTCTGCATGGCCAAACCATGAAGAGGGAGCAGAACTCACACTTGTGACGGCAGCCGACTGGCGCCAACTTATCTCCAACATAGTCAAGGAGCAAACCGGAAAAGGTGATGCTGATTTGCAATATCGCGACCCCTACCCTGATAGTGTGGCGCAGTACCCTTTCCCCCACGGGTTTAAAAACATTGTCTTCACAACATTCTCTGGGGAGACAAGGGAAGATGCAGCAACCCATATGGCTCGCTTCAAAGTCCAATGCGGCTAATATGGGAGTAACGATATTCTCAAACTCAAACTCTTTGGGACTTCTCTATCCGGAGCTGCTTTCAGCTGGTATTCCAGGTTGAAGCCTGGATCAATTACAGACTGGCCTAAGATGGAGAGATTGTTCCGAGAGACTTATGGCACCATCGAGCCAGAGGTTGGCCTCGACTCCCTCACCCAAATGAGTCAGCAAAGCATGGAGTCTGGAGTCTCATTCCTCCAACGCTTTAAGATCCAGCAAGCCAAGTGCGACTTCCTACTACCTGAGCAGGAAGCCATCAAGTTGGCTATCCGAGGCCTTGAGCATCGCCAGCGGCTGAAGCACCATGGGGAGCGCTTCACGTCCATGGGTGCCCTCATTAATAAGGTCGGAAGCTATGAATTGATTCTCAACGAAATCAATGAGAAGGCGAATGCCTCTAAAGGGACCTACATGCCAGGAAAGAATAGGATTGTGGGGGGATTGAACCTGCAATCCCCTACTTATGATCCTTATTATCAAAGGCAGGAGGAAACTGAAGCCACACCAGATTATGATGATGTAGGAGCAGTAGAACTGACTGGGAAGCCATTGGCTCACAAACTGAAGAATCTTAAAATGACCCGCGAGCCAATCAGCATCCAGTCTTTTGCCTGGACCAAGCCCGAATACGAGTCATACACGTATGACGCGAAAAACGCCCATCTGGTCTTTAATGACTTGATTGAGGCGAAGTACGTGCGCCTGGATCACAAGATTCCATCCAAAGAGGAGCTGAAGGACAAGAAGTACTGCACCTTCCACAACGCCTATAATCACGACACTAAAGGTTGCATCAAGCTTCGAGACCAATTGCAGACTTGGCTAAAATCTGGCGCCCTGAAACTGAAGACGCCAGGGAGCACAGCCTTGCTGGTGGATGTGGACCCTTTTTCGCCCGTGGTCGGCATGGTCGAAGTAAACTGGGCCGACCAGCGAAAGGAGAACAACCGCCGCCGAGTGCCGAAGCCAGGCCAACAACGAGTCACATTGGATTTGTCTGAACGTCAAGACGAAAACCCACACCGGACACCTAAGAGAGACCGCGAGGAAAGCAATGATGACACATTTCGGCCATCTCACTAGTATACCTATAACGTCAACCTCGCACATGAGGTTTTGGAGTACCAAATTGATGACGGACTCGTTACGGTGGCGAGGGCCTTACCCTACGTCGAATATAAGGAAGGCCGCGTACACTGCAAGTTCTATGATAGCTGGGGACATCGAACTCGCGATTGCTACCAGCTTTGCGAGCAACTCCAAGATTGGGTCCGCGCGATAACACTGGACATATCTCGAAACGCGGGTCCCCGCGAACCGCCAGGACGAAACCACAAGAGACCGGCGAATGACTATACCTTGCTGGCAAACCGAAGTGGAAACCATGACCTGGCAAAGCCATTGGTCGCCAGACTGGAGCGCAACTGCCCTTCAAGAAGAGATAAGAGCAAAGCTATTATGAGGGATGATGAACCGTCCCCCGCTGAAAACTACCAACCCATGAGTCCCAGGACCCGTGAAGAGCTGGAATAAAGGATCAAAAGCCTCGAGACGTTAGTCCAATCACATTGGACAGACGAAGTACCTTCATCTCCAGCCTCAAGCGAGATGGACATATCCAACTCCGGCAGCGGGTATCAGGTAAACGAGGCTTTAAGCCCTCTTCAAGGTATCTTGACTGACCCCTACATTCCCCCGACATCTAAATCAGTGATCAAGGAAGGGATATGGTACACGCAGCAAGGGGGCAGGCCAGTTTCCATTAGCAGATCCAAGAAGAGGAAGCTACAGAAAAAGTATGGTAGCATCCTACGTGCCTTGCGAGCTGTCGATGATGGCGCCATACGAGCTTACGTGCCTTGCGGATGTGGAGAGAAGCGGAAGGCCTACACGCAATACTCCAAAGGCATCTTGTAACGCCTCCAAGGGTATGTGCACAGGTAGCAGATGACCCTGCTCCAAAGGCAAACGTCTTCTGTCGCCTCGCCGTACCACCAAGACAGAATTCTCAACCTTCCAGACATAGACAATCTCCGGAGCTGGGACGAAGGGATCCACAGCTTTCCCGGTGTAGACCCTCACTAGAGCCTGACCGATAAAGGAAACCGATTCCTTCACCAAGGCGCTGGCAATCTCCGGAGCCAGAAAGAAGGAATCCACCACCCTCCCGGCACAAGCCCTCACCGGAGCCTGACCGAAGACGGGAACCGCTTCCTCAACTAAGGAACCGGCAATCGCCGGAAGTCGAATGAAGAAGGGAACCACTCCCTCCATCAAGGCGAAGATTATTCACGAACCCGAAGCTCGAGCCGAGGCGCGAGTCGTCCCGGCCGTCACGGCCCCGGGAGCCTCCTCGCCAAAACCCTGAGGCAAGAAGGGAAACACCACGAACACGTCAGCCCTGGCCACAAATTAACCTTGAGCCGGAAGCCAAGAAGGAGTCTCGCATCCTCGCCCTTTCTCCGTCAAGGGAAAATGACAACGCCAAGGTTCCTTTAGCCGCGGATAAGAAGCCAGCTGAGGGCAAACAGCCCTCAACCAAACTTGTGTGGCGACCACGGCGGATGGAGACTGACGCATCACCAGGTGCCGAAATTACCACCTCCAGCCCTAACTTAGCGGATTTGATGGCCCAAAGTTTCCGAGAGAATTCGATGAACGACGAGGCTTATTCCGAGCCTCGCATTGACTTAGACAAAGACCAAGCCGAAGAGCAGGGGGAATCATTCACCTGCAATATGCTCGAAGTCTCTGCATGGTCTGAGGACGAAGAGTTCAACCCAGCAGAGAGCGCATTCGCTGTGCTCGAAGGAGAACATGGGATCATTAAGACTCCACTGACCCCAGTTCGCGAGCAATTCTCTTTTCAGGTCGAGATGGTGTTTTTCATATCTGAAAGATATGCTCTCCCACCAAATTCAACATGCAACGCGGCGTATATCTCCAACGATAGCGAAAATGTCTGCGATATGTTCCCGCCTTGTAGCAGCGAAATGGGTCCAGTCTTAGTGGAACCTGAGGATGCTCCACGATTGGAAGCTACGAGCGGCGTCACACGCATGCAGAATCTGACTTTCTCCACACCAACCTTGGACATGGCCACTCACATGAGGCCATTATACATTACGGCTGAAGTTGAAGGGATCATGGTCAAGAAAGTCATGGTTGATACGGGAGCTGTGGTGAATGTCATTACAACACGTACCATGGGCCTCCTCGGTATCCCACACTCAATGATTCAAACCTCATCTCTGACAGTCAAGAACTTCACCGGACAAGTCTCCAGAACTTTAGGTTTGTTATTTCTACGAGTCAAGGTAGGACCGGCATCCCGGGTCTATACCTTCTTCGCCGCCGAATGCGCTTCATCCTACAGTATGATCTTAGGCCACGACTGGATCCATAGAAGTTTTTGTGTGCCTTCCTCTATGCACCAAGAGCTCATGACATGGGATACTGAGAAACGCGAGGCGGTCCTCATCAAAGCGGATCCGCGTCCTTTCTCCATCTCCGCCAACTTCAATGATGCCCGCTACTACAATACCGACTTGGGCCCATTGGACATCCAAGGCGTCAATTCCAAAGGCCGCCCGTACGGGGTGACGGCCTCCAATTTAACGCGATGGGGGCTAACCTAGGCAAGGGACGACTTACAACGTCCTTACACCATCGCGGATCCCCTGCAACCCGTTGATGGATAGTTCCTCCTCAGAAGAAGCACGCGAGGCTGGCGAGTCCTTGTGTGAGAGACTCCTCTCATATTGGGCAGAACGCGAAGCCTATGACAAGGTCGCCACTATGGAATACGTAGACGAGATAGTGAATTATACCGATACCAAAGAGGAAGTTATGCAGCTAGCTCCTGTTGCTTTGGACGATACGCCACCTCAAGTGCGCGACCCCATTTCGCAAGTCGACGTAGGGACTGCTGAGAAGCCCCTGCTCATTTCCATTAGTGCTAAGTTGGCGGCGGACGAACGAGAAGCTCTTCTAACCCTCCTACGCAAATATAAGGATTGCTTCGCCGAGAAGTACGAAGACATGCCTAGTTTGTCTCCGGACTTATTTTGTCATCGGCTGCCCACTTATCCTGAGCGGCGTCCAGTCCGCCAGGATGGCCAATTTATGCGAACTGAGACCCAGATCGTAGTCAAGGAAGAGATTGAAACTATGCATCGCTCAGGTATCATTCGCGTGGCCAAGTACAACGAATGGCTATCCAATGTAGTGCCCGTCCGCAAGAAGAACGGCAAAATGCGCGCCCATGCATGTCGTTGACCTCCTCATTGATGCCGCTGCGGGGCATGAAGTGCTATCCTTTATGGACGGAACCGCTGGATACCACCAGATTCCTGTTGCCGAAGAAGATCGTCACAAGACTGCCTTCCGCTGCCCAGGGTTTGCAGGTGCGTTTGAATACGTTGTCATGCCTTTCGGGCTCAAGAACGCGGGGGCAACGTATCAGCGCGCCATGAACCTTATCTTTCACGACATTTTGGGAAAGCTGATCGAAGTATATATCAATGACGTGGTGGTTAAAACCAAAACGCGGGTGACACACGTTGAAGACCTCCGACAGGTTTTCACGCGGATGCGACGACATAACCTAAAGATGAACCCCGCCAAATGTGTGTTCTTCGCAGAAGCAGGCGACTTCCTAGGCTTTCTGGTCCACCAAAGGGGTATCGAGATCCAAAAAGACAAGGCACAAGTGGTAATAAACGCCTCACCTCCTAGAACTAAGAAAGAGCTCTAACAATTGATCGGGCGAATCAACTTCCTCCGCCGTTTCATTTCAAACGGGGCAGGAAAGGTTCAACCCTTTTCACCTTTGCTCAAGCTCCAAGGGGCAACCGAGTTCGTATGGGAGCCACAACACCAAGACGCCTTCGATCGTATCAAGGATTACCTTACGAACCCTCCTGTTTTGATTCCACCTTGTCCAGGCGTTCCGCTTAAGCTCTACATCGCCGCTACCGATCTGTCTATGGGCAGACTCTTGGCACAAGACCACGAGAACGGGGTAGAGCACGCCGTTTAGTACCTTAGCAGGTTGTTAACTGATTGCGAGACGCGCTACTCTCCAATGGAGACTTTGTGTCTCGCCCTTTTCTTCGCAGGTTGCAAACTCCGCCACTACATGTTAGCATTTACCACTATGGTGATCGCTCAGTCTGATCTCGTCAAATACATGCTTTCCCGACCTATACTATGGGGACACATATGCAAATGGATATTTGCTTTGTCTGAATTCTCCCTACAATATATTCCGCAAAAGGCGGTAAAAGGACAGGCCATAGCGGACTTTCTCGCTCATCACCCACCAGCCGAACTAACAGCGTTCCGCGAGTTAGAGTTCGCCGTTGTTTCACTCACCCCATGGACTCTTTACTTTGATGGATCGCATACTGAACTCGCTGCAGGTGCAGGGATCGCCATTGAAAACCTTGCAGGAGATCGGTTTTCTTATTCCTTCCAGCTGGATTTTAAATGTACCAATAATCGGGCAGAATACGAAGCGCTCATCATCGGACTGGAAATTTTGCTGGACTTAGGGGTCTGTGAGATTCAACTCTTCGGCGATTCAAGTCTTTGACGATTCTTTATTAGTCATCAACCAGTTGGTGGCGAAGTTCAAATGCTTGAGTTCGTCTATCAAGCCTTACTTGCGCAAAGCGTTTGACATATTGGACTGGTTCAATGACGTTCACATCGAGCACATTCCGTGCAAGTTCAACTTTGCGGCGAATGAGCTCGCCTAGATTGCCTCTGGCCTTAGCTTGCGAGACGGCGTGCGCGAACGACTACTCAAGGTTGAACGACGCACTCTTCCTTCTTTTATTGCCAGGGGGCAATATCAGGCAGACTCTCTTGACGTCGCTGCCTTAGACCCTATCGACAAGGACTGGCGGCTACCATTCATCGCCTACCTCACGAACCCTCAAGATGCCACTCATTCGCGGCAAATACGATTTCTCGCCCTCAACTTTGTGCTCCGCAATGGTGAGCTTTGCCAGCGGGGTGAAAACGGTAATGACTTCCGCTGTGTGTATGGCAACGAAGCTAAGCGGCTTATTCACGAGGTCCATAGCGGAGTTTATGGTTCGCACCAGGCAGGGCCCAAAATGCGGTGGTTAATCCGTCGCCACAGCTATTACTGGCCTACCATTCTCAAGGATTGTATCACTTTCGCCAAAGGTTGTCAGGATTGCCAGGCTCACGGACCAGTACTACACATCCCTAACATTCCGTTGCAGCCGATTATTAAACCATGGCCAGGTCGAGGATGGGCGATAGACTTCATCAGTATTATTCACCCCCATTCCTCCAAACAGCACAAGTTCCTTATCATGGCCACCGATTTCTTTACCAAGTGGGTAGAAGCCGAACTACTCAAAGTCGCCTCGGCGACCTCGGTCCACAACTTTATCTTCTGCAACATTATCTCCCACTTTGGTCTTCCGGAGTGCATCGTGACGGATTGGGGGGCATCTTTCATGGCCGATTCTGTGATCACATTCCTCACCAGCTATGGTATCAAGCTCCTGCATTAGTCCCCCTATTATTCACAGTCCAATGGTTAGGCGGCGGCGAGCAATAAGGTTATCCTTAGTATCTTACGCAAGATGCTAGAAATAAACCACCGCGTCTGGCATCTAGAGCTTTACCATACCTTGTGGGCCTACCGCACTTCCAAGCGTGGTCCGACGGATACCACCCCATACGCTCTCATGTTTGGTCATGACGCCGTCTTTCCCCTTGAGGTTCGCGTCGCTTCACTTCACGTCCAGAAACAACACCAATTACTTGGTGACGATTACGTTCAGGCAATGTGGCAGGAGCTCGAAGACCTCGATGAACACCGTATCATTGCTTTCAACAATCTCATCCTTGAGAAGCAGCGTGTTGCGCGGTCGTATGATAAAATCACCAGAGGTCGGAGTTATGACGAGGGCCAAACAGTATGGTGTGCTGTGCTCCCACTTGGGGAGAAAACCGAGGGCCGGGGCAAGTGGTCCACCCGGTGGGAAGGACCCTTTATCATTCATTGCATCTTACCTCAGGGGGCATACCACTTGCGCGACCTTGACGGCACCATCCACCACAATCCTATTAATGGTCGTTTCTTAAAGCGCCATATCGCTGGTGTTTGGGAGCGCGCAGATCCTCCATCTCCTCCTGATCCCGCGCACACTGTTATTAGTGTTACGTGCCATCGCGCTTACGCTCCATCACCTCACACTAGGGGGCAACCCGAGAGAGAAGCATGTAATTAAATCATTTCTTTGAAAACGTACAAAGTCTAACCAATAGACCGGTACATGATTGGGGCCTATTCCAGAGGTCTTAAATAAAGTTTTACATGTAAATTAGTTATGCTAATCTCCTCATTCCTCTCTTTATTTTCTGTGTAAACGTGCGAAGTCTAGACAAAAGACAAAGTACAAGATTAGGGCTTATTCCAGAGGCCCTAAATAAAGAAAATCACATATTTTTCCCTTCTGATACAGGTTTCATAAGTGGCTGAAGCAAACACATTAGCAAAATAATGGAATCTGATTACCCTACGCTTCAGCGCATAGATCTACCACGCCTACAAGCGTAGATCTGGGAATGAAGAACGAACAAGAGACGACGCGCTGGGAGGCTAGAGGTCCACTGGAACAGGGTCCCTCATGCTACCAGCCAAGCTTCGGAGGGTGCTTCAAGGACACTGGCAAGCTCCTGAAGCACGAAGGGGTGAAGGGCTTCAGAAACCTCACGCGTGGACAGAATAGCAGGCGCAAGGTAGAAGGTACCTAGACCATTTGTTCTTCCAGACAGAGGCTTGGCCTAAGAGTAGATTTCGAAACTCATCAGGGCAAACGTTGAGCAGGAGAAATGGTGGTTTCGCTTTAAGCAGGAATAGAAGGATGAACAGAAAGGAAGAGGGAGCCATGGCGAAGGGGCAAAGAGACTTGATCGATGTTCCAAACCCGGCCAGCGGATTCTCTTATAGAAAGAAAGGACCGATTCCTTTTGACATGTGTCCTACATGCAGAGCTTTGCTCCGAGATATGGGCTTTAGATAAGGTGATTGCGCGAATCTACAGTGACTTCCTGTTTTCCAAGTAAACAATCACGCAGAGACCTTTAACGAGGGATTTATTGTTGGAAATACGAAAGATTCAGCAAGCGCGGGACAGAGTTAATGGGCAATAAGTACTTAAATAATATACCTAATACAAAGGTTCATACATGGGGTCTACAAAAAAGAAAATGAAACTATACTTTCCTAGAGGCCCTATACAAGTCTAGGAGAAGGCCTTCCAAGGCCAACTCCTCAACATCTGCCTGGGCTTGGGCTTCGTCCGTAGCAGTAGTGGCTGAGTCCAGAGCTTCTTGAGTTTCCTCTGCGGCTTGTACGCGCGCCTCGGCAACTTCAGCCTGCGCGAGTTTTTGGCTAGCTTGAGCAAGCTGAACTTGCAGCTCCGCTATCTGAGCTTCCAAAGTCTCCACTTGCCTAGCATAAAAAGTACAGGGGTTTTCTGAAGTTGTCTCAGGAACCTCCATATCTTCAAGCTGGTTCAAAAGAGCCACCATTTGGTTGTCTAAGGCTTGGCGGACTCTCTCCTGAGCAGTTGACTGGGCCTCCGCATCATTGACGTGACGGGCTTGTAGCTCGACCGCATCGATCAACTCTAAGGAATTGTCCAGTGTAGGGTTGCTGCAAGTGAGGTGGCGGACCAAGGAACCATGAGCCTCACGAGCGCGTCGCACCAACTCAAACACATCCATGTTGGGGCCTTGTCTTATTAGGCCATGAAGAAAGCCTTGGGCCAGGCGAACTAGTTCTGGATCAGCAGGTGGAGTTACCCGAGCTCGGAGACAGGCAATCCGGGTGGCCAGAGAAGTTGTTCCGGTGGTCAGCTTCACCGGAGAAGGAGTGACCGGTTCAACCTCCGTGATAGTTGGAGGGGCAGCAGACGCTGTTAGCGCCTCTCGTTCTTCAAACTCTTGAACGACCAGCTCCAGCCTCAGTGGGGAAGGCATCACCTCAGGTTGAGGCTCCTCTGGCGAAATTGCAGAAGAGGCAGCGAAGTCTGGAGTTGAGACTGGATGGCCGAGCCTTTGGTCCTGAATATGACCAGGAGAGGACACCAGCATCAAGCCTGAGTCGTCTGACGCGCCGGTTGGTGAAGGAGGTTGCTTTTCAGTATCCTCAGGTATAGAACATGTCTCTTCAGCCACAATCACCTCCGGGACAGGGGTCTCAGTTATACTTGCTTCCCCTTCAGCGGGGGCAAGTGCGGCGACGAACCTACAAATGGAGAGATAGCAAGTCATTGCTGACTTAAACAAATTGGTTGCAAGAGAAAAGGGCATTTACCAAGCCATGCTCTCGCTGATAGCGCAAGTCTTCCACCATTTCCTCTTCATCATTAGAAGGACGCTTGCGCGGGCTCTTGCAGCCTATCATTTGAGGATTGGTCGAGACAGGCTCATCTTCAGGGTCCGCCGCGGGCTCCTCTTGCGCATTAACTTTCCCTTTATCTGTTGCAGCTGCAAGTCTTTTGGATGATCTAAGGCGAGGTACAGTCTGTGAAAGGGGGATAAACAATTAGAAAGGAAGTCACTTCGCATGAAATAGACAAAAGTGTTTAAAAATGACAAAGACATTAACATACCACAAGAGCGGAATCGCGTTCCCTGATTATGATTCCAATTGGCCGGCGAGGCATTCGGGCGTTAAGAAGCACTGCTAGCTTGGGCCTTGTCGCTGCTCTCTGTGATGTCGTTGCTTGTCCATGCGAGGCATCAAGGATGGCGCGGTCCGATTCCCCCAATGTGTCGTATAGGGGAGAGAAGATGGCGGCAAAGGCGTCATCATCTGCATACTATCAATGATTATCAGAGAGGAAGCGCCACCAAGAGAGGTACACGGGGTCGACACCTAAGGCAGGCTCAATCTTAAGCAGGCCCGAAGTGAGCGGGAAAATGTTCGCTAGCGGAGTGACTCGGTCCGCCTCGCTAATCTTGCGCCAAGACGTATACTTGTTCACTAAATGAAGGAGTGGATAAGGAACTCCTTGGATAAAACCAAGCTGTCTTGCGAAATGATTGTGAGCGTACACCTCAAAACCTTGGTCCTCTTCAACAAGTTGAAGATCGCAGCATGAAACCGCCCTCATAAAGCTCGTCTTGGCATCGGATCCAGAGTCAGGGCGAGGAAAGAAACCCTCCGCTAAGACTTCAGGATGACGCCGGCTAACCATCATATTTATGGTGGGGGGAGGCTCCAATTGGTTGTAAAGGATGGATAGGCTGGCGAAGAAGGACAAAGTAGTGCAGTTCGCCGGGCTTTTGCATACCACAAACCCAAGTAGTTGGTCCTCTGGTAGAAAGGCTAGCGGGGAACGTCTGAAGAGAGGGAAATATAGCTACAGCCATAGATCCATAATCCATAGCGGGCAGGCCGGCAGATGGAAAGGCTTCAAAGAGAGTGTGTGCAGGGCCCGATAGAGTGCACCCAATACAGGTTGCCCTAGCCCAACCTCAATTCCATTATAGAGGGCTTCGGCTAGTTTCGTCCACTTGTTCGTAGGCTTGTGAGCGCTACCACAGAAAATAAACTTATTTAGCCAGTACTCAAGGAAAACAATACCTTCTTCGTGCCGCTCTGCATGTTGGATAAAATAGTTCCTCCAGACTGGGAATGAGGCCGTCAGGGAACGACGTGCTCCTAGGTTGCAGTTGTAGGTGAACTCAGTTGTAGCAAAATCACCTGGCGCGAATGGCTTCGCGTGGATCGGCAACCCCGTGATAGCAAGAATATCCAGCAGAGAGACACTCATCTGCCCAAAAGGAAAGTCGAAAGTGTTGGTGGCGATGTTCCATAGACACGTTGCTGCAGCGATCGACGCCCTGTTAGTAGAGGAAGGAAGTGAAAAGCTCAAGGTGATAGCCTCGGCTATGCCCGCCACCTCCCAGATAGGCTTGTCGGTTTGGAGGCGAGCCTCATACCGCGCTCGCTCTTCGCCGGTGGTGTTTGGCCATTCTCCCACTCGGATGTTGACATGGGAGCGAGCTTGCTGAGCCCAAGTCGCGAAGTCGCCAGGTTCACGACGGTTTGCAAAGATGGGGCGCCGCATGGGGTCGGTGTATGAATTGAGGTCGGAGGCAGAGAAAGGCTGAGAAGGAGTCGGGCTTACCCATTCTCAAGGAAATAGATGGGTGCTCCTTGAGGGGGGTTCGCGGATAAACGCCGACCGAAATCGGTAGACCAGCCGATTGCCGCCGTAATGTTGAGATTCGGGTCTCGGACGATTGGTTTGGGAGGCATTGTTTTTGTGTAGAGTGGTGACGGCAGCGAAGGATTATTTGTTTGCAGAAGGGAAAAGTAAGGTTGGTGTGATGAAATGTTGGGACCCGTTTCATGTTTTTAAAGAGACGAACCGTAACGTCTTTTCAATCAAGGGACACGATAACGCCGATACATCGGGACTTTTTAAATTTTAAATTTCCGTAACGTGCTCTATAAGGATTTTTCGCTTAGATGTTTTGGATAATCAAAAGCTCAAGGCCTAGGGGGCAATGTTTGAGCCTAGTGGATATTTTGGTTCAAGACTGCATAATAAGTTCTGGATAGCATTTGGGCCAATACCTGTGGCCCTTTTAACATAAAGCCTTTTAAGTCTCGCGAGTTTCATGGGCGCGCGAGATGTAAACAAACTTCAGGGGCGCGTGAGGTGGAAACAAGCTTTAGGAACTCGCGGGATGGTTTGAGTTCGCGGCCCGCGCGAGATAGGTGTCCACAAGGATTGTGACACCTCGCGGGATAAGGACTTTTCTCAGTTGAGTCCGCATAGTTGGGCAGCGCGGAGGCATTGACCCACACGGCTAGACACGTGTCATGCAGATGACTGGTATAAGCAAATAAAGCAGTATCCTTGTGGTATTGGGTTTCAGAGTCCGAATTGGACTATGAATATCTTTCTTTGGGCCGAAGGCAAGCTACTATATAAAGGGGCTCGAAGACTTGCAGAAGGCATTCTCTCTCCAAATACAACAACTCAATACAAAACAAACTTTCAACCTAGTTGATACCTTCGAGCCTCTCGAAAAACCCTAACCCTAAGCGCGCCGCCGCCTAGGATTCTCAGAGCCCCTTTTGGACTCTACTCTGATCACCCATGATCTCTCCTTGGTTGCTCTGCTCGCGACACCATGAGTATCGAATCGCCCTGTGCTTGTAATTCCTCGTCCGCGAGGTGGCACCGGTAACCCCCCGCTTATTCAAGAAGTCAAGACCTGACGCACCCTACTTCCTTTCCTCGTCCGCGAGGTGGCACGCCCCGCATTCCCAAGAAGCATTGACTGCTACAGTCTCTCTGCCCTTGCTGAGGATCGTGGCCAAAACAACTGGTATGCTTGATTGTCAACCACTTGATACACCAATAGAACAGAACCATCAGATTGCAGAGTATCCTGATCAAATTCCAACTGACAAATCTCGATATCAAAGGTTAGTTGGAAAATTAATTTACTTGTCGCATACTAGACCTAACCTTGCTTATGCAGTTAGTGTGGTGAGTCAATATATGCACAATCTTAGTGAAGATCACATGAATGTTGTGATGAGAATTTTGAGATACTTAAAGTCTGCTCCTGGAAAAGGCCTGGTGTTTCGTAAGCATGGACATTTGAGGACTAATGGTTACACTGATGCGGATTGGGCAGGGAACATCACTGACAGGCGTTCTACTTCTGGCTATTTTGCATTTGTTGGTGGAAACTTAGTCACTTGAAGAAGCAAGAAACAGAATGTGGTGGCCCATTCTAATGCAAAAGCTGAGTGCAGAGGTATGGCTCAAGGAGTGTGTGAGCTGTTATGGTTGAGAAGTTTGTTAAAGAGTTTGGGTTTCAAGCAGGAATGGTCAATGCCTCTTCACTGTGACAATACTGCTGCGGTTGAAATTGCATATAATCCTATTCAGCATGATCAGACAAAGCTTGTAGAGATTGACAGACATTTCATCAAGGAAAAGTTAGATGCTCGCATAATCTCGTTCCCATTTGGTCCTTCGGAGGAGCAGCTGTCACACCCCGGTTCTTAAGTTATTTTACGGTTATTTATTTTTGGTTTTATCTTGGTCTTTTACCTTGTTCAGTAACCGTTTACCGTTAAGGACCCTATAGATTACTTTTTGTAGGAAAGTTATTTTGGGAAAATTTCTTAAAGGAAGTCGTAGAGGACGTTAATACAAATCCGTGGACATGTTATACGTTAAAATCGGAGTTCGTATGTGAAAGTTATGGTGTAAAATGTAAAGTTATTGTTTTGGTTGGGGGTATAAAAATGGAAACTTACCGGATGGGGAAGGTAAGAAATCAGTTTTCACTCTCTCTCTCTCTCTCTCTCTCTCTCTCTCTCTCTCTCTCCTCTCTCCCGCACCTCTCTTCTGACCGGCAACTTCATCACCTCCGTCCGCCGCCCTCCGGCCCAACTAGATGTCGTGCTTGGTATCGATTTTGAATCTTGGAGCATCCTCTACAAGTCTAGGTAGGTGGCAGCCGGTGTCGCGCCGCCGTGCAGGAGAAATCATGCCGGAAAGCCGCGGCTGTGCGTGGCGGGGTTTTCGCCGGAAAATCTCTTTTCCGGCCATCATAGCCATAGTTGTTGGTATCATTTGGAAGCTCTCCCTTCCAGCAGCAAACTCGAAAAAGGATTCGGCCTAACAGAAGCTAGGTAAAGAGAATCGAAGGTTTGAAATTCTAGGGTTTTTAATGTTTGGCTTCGATTACTCTAGTTAGGCTTGAGATTGGACTTTGTGGTAGTTATGAAAGTTGTTTGGAATGTCGAGAGGAAGATTGTGTCAAAATTTGGAAACCATCGGAGGTCGCCGGAATTGGGCTGGCCGGCCGCCGCTGCCGGCGGAGCAGACGGCGGTGCCGCCGGTTAGGGGTAGTTTTTCATGTTTTTGAGTTTGTTTTAATGAGAGAAATTTAATGATGTGAAGTTTGGAATTTTTGGAGGAGTTTTGGTTAGGTTTGAGATTTTTCAAAAATTGAGAATTTTGGAGGTTGTTAGAATGAAAATCCGGCCGTAGGATTTCCTTGGTATTTATTCTAGAATGTTAGAAGTGATGAATTAAGGTTGTGGTGGAATTTAGTGGGAATCCAGTGAGCTTAACCCTAGTAAGAGCAGTGAGTTAAGCGGAAGAGTTTTGGCGTTTATATTGAAGTATTTATTTTCTGGAAATTGGAGTTGGTTCTCAGCATGATTATTGTGCCAAGATACGAAGGGAATCTCGCTTGAGTACCGATGCGGATATCGTCGGGCTTATACCTAAATTTGTGAGTGGACATTTTGGTTTTAAATAATTATGCCTGCAAGATTTTATAATTTATCATTTGATTTTCCGAGCTTATATTATAATTTCGGCTTATGAGATGATCTTGAAAATTATTTGAGTTTGAAGCATTGATTAATGGTTGGTCATGATTTATGGATTTGAGCTCGGATTATTAATTTGATATTTGAGTTTGGATATTTTTATAAATTCCGGATTTCATTATGATTGTTTTATTGTGGACTTTGAGATTTATAAAGATTTCTGAAAATGAGATTTTCGGTAATTCTCTATTTATAACTTGTTTAATTGTGGATTATCGATCTTGACATTGAGAATATTTTCAACAAGTATTTTCGGATTGAAAAATCTTTTACAATTTATACTTGTTAATTAAATCTCGCTTTTAATTATGGATTTGAAAATATATTGACGTGTGAGACACGTCGTTGAGTTTATTATAATTTCTTATGATGATTTTCAAGTACGGTTGGGAACCGTACCATTCGTATGATCTTGGGGAAGTTTCATGGATTTAAAGGATTTTGTATGATTTTAGTCACCATAATATAGGGTCGCTTATATTGATTATTGCTAGCTAACCATTATTAGCGGCTACTCACCATATGTGAGTAGAGCGCTTAGCGTGGGAGGCTATTATAGCGTGGGAGGCAACCGATCGGTATTTATTTTTATTTGTTAGCTAGCCATTATTAGCGTCTACTCACTATATGTGAGTAGAGCGCTTAGCGTGAGACGCTATTATAGCCTGGGAGGCACCGACCCGAGCCTGAAAGACTCCTTTTACATGGGGATAACTCTTCCCCTTATTTTATTCTTCTTAAATATTTATTTGATCAACCAGCGGGGCTGGTTTATCTCTTTTTATGAGATTTCTTTATTTGATTAACCAGCGGGGCTGGTTTGTCCATTTTTTTGGGTTTATGGATTTAAGTTATATGATTTATCAAAATAATTACGTGCAGCTAAGTTTTTGAAGTTTGAAATGTGGGAAAGTATTTAAATTGAGTATTTGTTAAATTATTTAAATTATTTTGTCCACTCACTCTAACGTTTTTAAGTTACTTTCCCCTGGGCCCTTTGGTTTTAAATGCCCAGTGTGCAGGCTAAGTTTAAATGAGGTCGAGCGTACATGGAGTCGAGGCATATTCAAATAGTCAGAGGTTGCTTCCGCTTAATCTTTATTCATTGTTACTCCTTCAGTATTAGATATGCTCTGATAACCAGTAGTAAATTTTTAATTATCTGTTGTTGGTTGTGGAATTATTTTTAGATGAGAAATTTGGTATATTGGGAGATGTGATGAACTTGGGGAGCAAGAAGGCTCCAGGTGTTGAGGATGGATGTTTGGTTATAGAAGTGTTAAGTTGGATTTTTCAGGTAAGGGTTGTCCATTTTCAAGGAAGGTTATGCCGAATTTTCAATAAATTTTACTTGAAGGTGGACCCCGCAGGATTTACCTCGGGTTTCAGAGTGAAATCCGGGGTGGGTCCTGATAGCAGCTAGCCGACATCCTTACCAAAACTTTGTCGTCCAGGGCGTTCAGTGACTCACTTGACAAGTTGGGCATTCAAGATTTGTATGCGCCAACTTGAGGAGGAGTGTTAACGTGAATCCCAATCATAGTATATTGGGAAGATGTATATTCTGTAATCAACTAGGATTATGTAAATCTTTCCGTGTAATTAGTTTCCTGGGTTAGAACTGTGTTTGTATATATACCCGACTTGGAGTTTGTTCAATATATTAGAGTCAAAACAACAAATTAACTGCGGGAAATAGTTGGAAAAGATTGAGATCAGTCACACTACCCATCGTTTTGGCATGAAGTTTGTACCTACTTGTTATCCTGTGCATATTGCCTCTATATATAGTTTGAGATTAATTTTTCCCTCGACTTCAAATTACTTCCTCCCCTATCTGGGCACATGAGTTGGTAGATTCTATTGATTCTAAGAAAGAATGAAATATCATCGACGGATTGTAATGGCCAACGTTAAAGCTTTTCGGTTTTTAACTTAACAGGAATTAAAATTTGCACTCTCAATTTTACAATACTCATTGCGAATAGATATCATTATTTGATTAGGATATTGATTTTGTTTTGGGATTACCATGCCCGTCCCGATTGGGATTGGGTTCGGCCAATAGTATGTGTATTCTTATTTACATATTTGTGTACAGGTTTGTCATGGATTCAACTGATTTCAGTACCACCAGAAATGAAGATAGTATTTGTTCAGACAAGGCGAAGGGCGGGGATAGTTTTGGGGATGATAGTGATGATGGGATGGAAGTAAGCGAGAGTGTAGATAGGTCACACTGGTTAGACGATGATAAATGCACAATGTTCAACGGGAAGCATTTCTGGGACCTGACGCTTGATGACCTGAAAAATGTTGTGTTCAAGAGTGTGGATGAAGCGGAAAAGTTCTACCTATACTACTTTGTTGCAAAGGGTTTCAGCATGAGGAAGCACAAATTGGGCTGGAACAGCAAGAAAACACTGATTATTCGCAGACAAATGGTTTGCTCAAGGCAAGGAGAGCGCGATAACAGTAAGAAAAAAAGTGTTTGTGAGGAAGATGTTGACTTAGTTTTGGAGGATGGGTTGTGTTACAAAAATAGGAAGGGGAATGTGGACAAAGAGCTGTGCATATTAGTTGTGAATGATAGTAACAACAGTTGTAGCAAGCTGAAAAATGTTTAGCCACTTTGCTCAAGGTCCCGGCGATTGTCAAGGCAACATTGTAGTGCACGAATTACTGTGAATTTTGATAGCAAACGGGGAGGATATTATGTGTCGTCGTTTAAGACGGAAGACAATCATCCACTAACCCAACCTATTCATACGCCGTTTATTAGAGCAAACCGGGGTGTTAAGGAGCATGATATTGCTCAGGTAATATCAATGAGGAAGGTTTCTGTGGGCACAGCCCATCCTTATGAGTTTCTTGTACATTAGGCAGGAGGTCATGAGTTCGTTGCATTTACTGAAAGGGATTTATATCACAGAGTTCAGCGGGAGAACAACAAACTTAGGCTGGATGGTGATGCACAATGTTGTATTACTTGGATGAATATGAAAGCAATACGGGACCCTAATTTCTTTTGTCTATTCAGCGTATATGAGGATGGGAGGTTGGCAAATATGTTCTGGCGTGACGGTCAGTCGTTCACCGATTATTGTTCATATGGGGATGTGTTGGTTTTTGACAGTACTTATAAAACCAACATATATGGCAGGCCCCTCGTAGTTTTTGTAGGAACCAACAACCACAGAGCAACTGTTATATTTGGTTGTGCACTTCTTGTTGACGAAACAGAAGAAACATACAACTGGGTATTGATTGCGTTTTTAGCTTCCATGAAACAGAAGAAACCAGTTTCTGTGATAACGGACAGTGATGAAGCAATAGATAATGTAATGCCCGAGGCTAGACAGAGGCTATGTGCATGGCATGTTGGGAAAAATGCAGTGTCGCACTTGAGGGATCCAGGTACACTTGCTGATTTCTTTCATCACATATTTGCTGGTATGAGCATCGAGGAATGGGAAGTTTCTTGGCAGTATTTTGTTTCAATGAATAAGTTGCAGAGAAACCCTTGGATTTGTGGGATGTATAACAAAAGACAAAGGTGGGCAGAGGCATTCTTTAGAGACCAATTCTATGCGGGGATAAGTAGCACGCAAAGGTGTGAGGGAATGCATAGAATTGTGAAAGTCGGCATTGGGAGCTGCATGACGATATCTGAGATGATGCCTAGACTAGAGAAATCTGCTGCTCGGTTAAGAAATCGTGGTTTGTATGATGATTATATGTCAGATCAGTTTTCACCGGTTCTTAAATCACATATGCTTGTACTAGAAGAGGACATTAGCCGAATATTTACTCATGACATATATTTGCTAACGAGGGATCAGATCATATTTGAGTCAAAGTTTTCGGTAGCCGGGAGGGTTGTTAATGAAGATAGCGGTGCTAATGTGGTTACAATCACCCAATACGGTAAACCGGAGCGGAAATGGAACGTGGTGTACCAGCCTGATAAGTTGAATCCAACTTTTGCATGTTCCTGCAAGCTGTTTGAGTCCGATAGGATACCTTATTGTCATATATTCTGTGTCATGAAAGCGGAGAACATGAAAAAATTTCCTCCATCTTTGGTCAAGAAGAGGTGGACCAAAGAAGGGTCAGTAACTGAAAAATCAGAGAGCACGGTAGATGGGAAGTCTGTGCAGATAGCAAGGTATGGTGAGTTGATGTCGATGTGCGGCTGAATCTGCCACATTGCCTCAAACAGTGAGGAAGGGTATGATGGGGCGAAGGATGTGCTAAGCCGACTAACCATTGAGTCACGCACGTTACCTCAACCGACCGACACAGATCCGAAAGACCCAGAACATGGTATTGACAGTTCAACCGGGCTGCATAGAAATGTGATAAGAGATCCCATCCCTTGCAGGAGTAAAGGGACGAAAAGGAACAACGGTAGTGGGAAGCAAAATAAGAAAAAGAAGAAGCGGAGGTGTGGTGAATGTAGACAGTATGGCACAACAAAAGAAGTTGTCCGAAACATGGCACGAAGGGGAAAAATAATGTATCGTTAAAATCAGATATGGATGGCATGGGTCCGCGGTCAAGTGACATGGAAGGTGATTTAAGCACGGATGAATCAAGTATGCATAAAGACCATTGATACATGTATTTATATGCACACACTGAAATTCGTCGGAAAAAACCGCGTGGTTGACTGTGCTTGACACAAGTATGCGGCATGTAGGTTTATCACCTGACATTATTTAAAACCATTGCAAGATAAATAAAATCTCATATAACCTAAACAGTACCTATTGGCAACAAATTGTGAAATTAAAATGACATGTTAAAATTTTATGTCTCAGATATCACATCACATCACCTTGCTTGTTATTGTGTTTCCAGGCCGCATGCATTCAATATTGGCTTTCGTCAACACAATTTTACCAAATCGGCCTACTACTTCGCTGCATAATGACACATAAAATCATGTACAACACAACTCAATAGACCACACTCATTACAACACCATACCACGTTAATGGATGACTTAACCCAGATTATAAACGGGTTCATTTTTACTGCAACCCCCTTAATTAACTAAAAACACCAAATACCTACTATTTCATAATCCATTCAATGTATTATACAACTATTCACATATCTGGACCTCCATACTATGAATATTAACTTACCCTGACTTGTCTGAACCAGTACGAGTTTCGTCAAACACAAACTTCAGCAATTTTAAATCACTATGTGACATTTTCCCCTCTAAAGGGAAACCAATTTTTTCTCCTACCGGGTGGTCATCCCTCTCAATGCCAAATCTATTATCACCACCATCAACGACCAAATCCTGCAAAACAGTGTGATATTGTCATGCACGCAAAACACACACTTCTCATAAAGTCATCATACACATGATCACATATTCACAATTTACACAGGCTTTGTTTTACCGACATTTCAAAAATGTGAGGACAATGTGAAACAACATTAAACTATACATTATTGTCATTATTGTCAGTGCAAAGTTCAGCTTAAAATAACAGTACACACCTCTTCAGCTGGATACTCACACAATTCGGTTTCATTTGGTTCGTCGTCGAATATTGGGGATAGTGGTCGTCCTCGTAACGTTTCAGTTGTCATATCTATATCATCCTTGATGTTCACTTCCACATCATTCTCCAACGACAACGAATTTTTCACACTACTACCAAAAACATTTCTCACTGCATACAGAAGACGCCGTCGTAACACATCTTCGGTCATGTCACGGGATATTGTGTCTATTTCAATTAACATGCTGCTAACCTTCTCGATGTTAAATTCCATGATATCCATCACTGAAGTTAGCATGTCAACCTCGTTTTGAAGACCATCTATTTCATGCATGGCCCTCGACAGATCACTGACACAGTCACCTGAACAGAATTGGAAACATTCAGTCCTGCTTCACTTCCACCAAATTCAGCCACTACAATAGTGCAAACCTCAATACAAGTGGACTGGAAGCCCCCCTCTCCACTTACCCATTCAATCATTTTCTTACACTTTTTCACCGTCCATGCAACAACCGGGATAACAGATTTACAAACAACGGACGAACTATATCCACCTGAATCAAAATAAAATAATTGTACAAACACCAGGCATCCACTAATGTAACCAGTCCGGTTAACCTTATAGGCAACAACACCATCCACCAGATGTTCGAAGCATAATGATGCCCAATTCTTGCTACCAATGGATGAGGCATCACTAAATGTAATAAGGAACCTCAAATCAACCGTGTCGGGGGTGTTAGGGCACAACAGTACGGTTAGCAAATACAATACAAAGTTAATTTTGAAAACATCGTCTGCTTCCTCCCTTGCAACAGTTATTTGCTTCATACTGTCACACCCCAGTCCTTAAGTTATTTTACGGTTATTTACTTTGGTTTTATTTTAGTCTTTTACTGTATTAAGTAACCGTTTACTGTTAAAGACCTTAAAGTTGACTTTTTCTTCCGTTTGGAATTTGGGAAAACTTTCTTCATGAAAGTTGTAGAGGACGTGATTACGAGTTCGTAGACATGCTACGCGTTAAAATCGAAATTAGCATGAAAAAGTTATCCTTTGAAAGGGAAATTTTCTTGTTGGTAAAAGAGGGGTGAAAATTTAGTGGGTTATTTTGGTTGGGGTTTTTAAGTTGGACCGGGGCGTGGGAAGCCCAACACTCGTTTTTCTCTCTCTCTCTTCCTCCCGCGAACGCCCCCGACTCGCCGGAGACTCCACCCGCGCCAGTCATCGTCCGGCCGCCAGGGACCGCCGGACTAGTCCCGTTCGGACCCCCGCCACCTCTTCTCTCTCATTGGAACGGAGATCGTGCACGGGTCGCCACCGAGCGGGAGAAATCCGCTTCCCCGCTGCAGACTGTCTGTTCGCCGGAGCTCCGTCCTCCGGCCACCATAGGCCGAGATTTTTGGTTCAACTTGTAGCTCTCATCTAGGTGAGTAATCCCTCCAAAGGAATAGGCTTAATTCGATCTTGTTGTTGAGAAATGTATAATTGAAGTTCTATGGCTCAATTTAAGGTTTTGGTCCGATTAGCCTAGTTATGCTTAGAATTAGATTTTGTGCTAGTTAAGGAAGTTGTTGTGCGGGTTGAGAGGAGTGTTGTGCTAAAATTTGAGAAGCATTGGAGGTCACCGGAGAACGGCTACCGGCCGCCGTTGCCGGCGGAGTAGGAGGCGGCGCCGCTCCTTAGGGGCTGATTTTTCATATTTTTAAGGTTGTATTATTGAGAGGGGTTTAGTGAATATAGTTTGGAATTTTTGGAGGAGTTTTGATAAGGTTTGAGATTTTCTTTGGTTAAGGAATTTGGCGGTGTTTAGAATGGAATATCAATAGTTGGGTTAATCGGTTTTAAAATGCGTATAAGGTTAATTTTTGGTTATCGGTGATGGTGGTGAATTTTGAGTTATAATGGATTAAAGATGAAGAAAATGGGCAAGGAAGAAGAATAATTTTAGACCCTTAATTTTATGGAATTATTTATTGAAGTTTTAAATGTTGATTGGGAATTAATATTAATTATTGTTCAGGACGTGAGGAAAACCATTTGGAAGAAGCCTCGGGTCGTCGGCATGCATAGCCGAGCACTGTGAGTGGACTTTTGATTTGAATGTCTTGCATACAATAAAATTTATTTAATTTTCAAAGGCATATTGAAGATTTTATAAATTTCTTGGAGTAAAGAGTTCCATTTATTTTTTGGAACTCTCTTGAGCATTTTATTTGATAGGTTGGACATGTCAAGTGATTTTATATTAATCTTTGGGGAAGTGACATTCTGGATATTTGTTATTTCTTTTATTTCACCATAAAGGGTTGATATATAATCATTATTGTTAGCTAACCATTATTAGCGGCTACTCACCATAGGTGAGTAGTGCGCTTAGCGTGGGACGCTATATTAGCCTGGGAGGCAACACCGATCGGAGGAAGGAGTTCCGGCGAAAAGAAGTTTCCGGCAGTCGGAGCTTTCGGCGTCGATTCCTCCTTCACGGCGGCGCTAGGGAGGCTGCCACCGGTCTAGAAATGTAGCTGGGTTGGAGACCGATCGTTTGGGACCGGTGCGGCGGTCTGGCGCGGCCGGACGGCGGCGAACGGGCGGTCGGAAAATCGGCAGGGAGGAAGAACTCGGGTACGGGTGCGGGAGCGGAAGAGCGGAAGGAAAGGGAGAAAAGAAATGGGCTTGGCCCAACCGGTCCAACCCATTTTAAATCCAATCCAAAATTCAACACCCCAAAAATAATACCCCAATAAAAATTACCTTTTACTAGCTAAAATTTACCATTTTTACCGTCGTCACATTTTCTTCCTTCGAATAATTCTTTCGAAATATTCGTCCCTCAAAACACCTCTAGGGACTTTAGGACTATAAATTTAATGACGAAGACGGTAAAATTCTTATTACCACAATGCTAGTAATTAAGGTAAAATTTAAGAGTCGGGGCGTGACAATTCTCCCCTCCTTATAAAAATTTCGTCCTCGAAATTTACGAACACACTACTCAAAGAGATAGGGATACTGTTGTCTCATTTGCTCCTCCGATTCCCAAGTAGCCTCTTCTACTTGATGACTTCTCCAAAGCACCTTGACAAGCGGAATTGTCTTGTTCCTAAGCACTTGCTCCTTTCGGTCGAGAATCTGAACCGGCTCCTCTTCGTAGGACAAATCTCTCGTCAAACTAATCGGTTGCTCTTGCAGCACATGAGAAGGATCGGCAATATACTTGCGAAGCATGGATACATGAAACACATTATGTATCCTAGCTAACTCTGGAGGCAAGGCTAATCGATAAGCAAGTGAGCCAACTCGCTCTATAATCTCATAAGGGCCAATATACCTCGGGCTAAGCTTCCCACGCTTCCCGAAGCGCACAACCCCTTTCCAAGGAGATAATTTCAGAAACACCCAATCCCCCACTTGAAATTCAAGATCTCTCCTACGGACATCCGCATAACTCTTTTGCCTACTCTGAGCGGCCTTGAATCTATCTCTAACCACCTTGATCTTCTCATTTGTCTCATGGATAATCTCAGGACCACAAAGCTCTCTTTCTCTGACTTCATTCCAACATAAAGGTGTACGACACTGTTTCCCATACAGTGCCTCAAACGGTGCCATGCCAATACTCGAATGGAAACTGTTGTTGTAAGCAAATTCCATCAAAGATAGGTTCTTATCCCAACTCCCTCTGAACTGCAAGGCACATGATCTCAACATATCCTCCAAAGTCTGGATAGTCCTCTCTGATTGCCCATCGGTCTGAGGATGAAAAACAGTACTGAAGTGTAGTCGAGTACCTAATGCTGCTTGAAGAGCTCCCCAGAATTTCGAAGCAAATCTTGGATCCCGATCTGACACTATGGAAGGATCATCATACTGCGCCTCACGCACTTAATCCACCAACACTGGCCTTACATGAAAACTAGCTACCAAGGCACCTACTTAATCCACCGCCAAATCCACTCCTGTAGCTCGCAACTCACAAAGAAGTGGAACTCGAACCATCCTTAGGTGAGATAATGATATGGTGGGATTTCGATTAAGAGCATCAGCTACCACATTAGCTTTTCCAGGATGATACTCAATAGTGCAGTCATAGTCATTGATCAACTCCATCCACCTTCTCTGCCTCATATTCAACTCCCTTTGAGTGAACACATACCGAAGACTCTTGTGATCGGTAAAAATCTGACACTTGGCTCCATAAAGATAGTGTCTCCACAACTTGAGAGTAAAAACTACTGCTGCAAGCTCTAGATCATGGGTGGAATAATTCACCTCATGCTGCTTCAGTTGCCTAGAAGCGTAGGCAATCACCCGATCATGCTGCATCAACACTCCGCCTAGACCTCGTCTAGAAGCATCACAATAAACCACGTACTCCCCACTATCATCCGGAAGCGCCAAAACAGGAGCACTAGTCAAACGATCCTTCAATTCTTGAAAACTTTGCTCACACTGATCTGACCATTCAAACTTGACTCCCTTCCTGGTCAACCTTGTTAGTGGAGCTGCAATCTTTGAAAAGTCTTGCACAAATCGCCGATAATAACCTGCTAACCCCAAGAAACTACGAATCTCTGTCACAGATGCGGGTCTTCTCCAGCTGGACACTGCTTCCACTTTCTGGGGATCCACACTAACACCTTCCGCTGAAACTACATGACCCAAGAATCTCACTTATCCAGCCAAAATTCACACTTGCTGAACTTGGCAAACAACTGAGCATTTCTCAAAGTCTGCAAAATCAATCTTTGAGAAAACAGAAGCACCCCTCAACTGATCAAACAAATCATCAATGCGCGGCAACGGATACTTATTCTTCACTGTGACCTGATTAAGCTTCCTATAATCAATGCATAGTCTCATGGTGCCATCTTTCTTCTTAACAAACAACACCGGGGCACCCCATGGAGACATGCTAGGCCGAATAAAATCCTTGTCTACCAACTCCTGCAATTGAGTCTTCAACTCCTTTAATTCCGCTGGAACCATTCTGTAAGGTGTCTGAGAGATAGGTCTAGTTCCGGGAAGTAATTCTATAGAGAAGTCTATCTCCCTTGCAGGAGGCAAACCAGGCAACTCCTCAGGAAAAACACCCGGAAACTCTCTTACTACAGGAATATCTTCTAATCCCACAACTCCCATACTTGTATCCACCACATGAGCTAAAAATGCCTGACAACCTTTACTCAACAATTTCCTTGCAGCAACAGCGGAAATTAGGCAACTAAAAATAACATCTCTTTCCCCTTGGAAAGCAACCTCAAAACCATCTAGACTTCGAAGCACCACTACTTTTTGAAAACAATCTACCATAGCTCTATATGCTTCCAAAAAGTCCATTCCCAAGATCACATCAAACTCCACTATATCTAAAGGAATTAAATCAGCCTCGAAGTTAACTCCTTCCACTACCACTTCACAGCCACTAAATACCCAATTTATTCTCATCACCTCACCGGAGGGTAGAGACACATGCCACTCGCCTGGAAGAGACGATGATGGCACATTTGCATGAAGGGCGAATCGACTAGACATGAATGAATGCGTGGCTCCGGGATCAATTAAAGTAAAAGCAGGCTGACCAAAAATTAATAACGTACCAATGATGACATCTGGAGAAGTACGACCCTCCTGCTGGGTCATAGCATGCAGTCTAGCGCGAGTCATGGGACGTCCACGCTGACCACTTCCCCGCTGAGAGCCACCTCTGACCGAAGCACTGCCCTGGGCACCACTACTAGAGCCTCCAGCTGAAGACTGACCAACAGGCTGAGTAGGGGTGGGAGTGGTCCTCTGAGCCAACAATGGGCAATCTCTCCTGAAGTGGTCCTGACCACCACACTCAAAGCACCTAGAGAACTGCTGCTGCTGCCCATATGAAAGAGTCTGGCTACCAGATGACCCACCATGGAAACTGCCACCCGAACCATACTGCCCAGACTGCTGCCTACCCAACTGGCTCCTAGCAGGTCTCCTGTGACGTCCTCTAACCCTGAACCGAGAGTTAGAACCTGATCCCCCACTACTGCCACTACCAGCTGATGAACCTGAAGCGGATGATGAAGCAGCTTTCTTGGACGGACCCTGACTGGGGCCACCGAAATCTCGTGGCCGAGCACTATAAATCCCCATAGACTCAATGGCCATGGCTGCATGAACAGCATCAGAGAAAGTCGGGTAATAAACACCCGTCATCTTAGCTGCAAACACTCCACCAAGAGCCCCAATGAACATCTCCATCTTGGTCCTCTCGTCAGGAACCAGATATGACACATGATAGCTCAGGGAAGTGAATCTCTCCTGGAACTCTATAACACCCTCATCATTCCTCTTCTTCATATTCAGGAAATCCGACTGAATTCTGCTGCGGTGGGCAGGACTGAAATACTGCCCCAAGAAAAGCGTCTTAAACTGCTCCCACGACATGTCCTGAGCACCACCATTATTTCTGCTAGCAAGAGTCCACCAATGATGTGCAGAGTCATCCAGAAAAGTCACTGCCATCTTCACTTTCTTTTCTTCCGGTATGTCAGTGCTCTCGAAAGCCTTTTCCATCTTGTCTACCCACGTATATGCATCAAGGGGTCCCTTGGCACCCTTGAACTCAATTGCCCCAGCATCGAAGATATCCTTCTTCCTCACAGAATGTGGGTGCTGAACTCTGTCTAAAACACCCCTCAGCATACTCCCAATGGAATAAACTAATCCTCTGACCTCATCACCCTCATTCGCGTTGGTCGAGGTAGCTACCCTGGGTCGGCGTCTAGGAGGCATAGTACACAGAACTATCACACATACCCAATAACACATAGTATCCAAAGCATAAAATGCTAGTGAATTCGCCGCGGTCGGACCACCACTCTATAGGAACTACGTGCTTCTTAGGCAATTATGGTAGTACCAAGGAGGTAGGAAATGAAACCTAAAGCTCTGATACCAACTGACACGACCCACCCCGAATTTCACCCTGAAACCCGGAGTAAGTCGTGCGGGGACCACCTCCAAGGAAAATTTACCGAAGGACTCGGCAAACCTCCCTTGAAAATGGACAACCCTAACTCGAAAATTCCAAATTTTACTCTTAATTCAACACTTCCAAACATCACATAATTATCCTTCAGAAATTCTACACATAATATACAATAATCCCAAAGTATTCAGAGCTACTAAACACTAGCGGAAGCAAGAAAACACGAGTAGGTTAAACATGTAACCTACTGATGAAAACTGGCGGAAATGCGGGTGACTATGCCTCGTCTCCTACTAGATCCAACCCGAACTCTGCAGACTGGGCAATTTAAAACGAAGGGCCCAGGGGAAAACATTTAATAACGTTAGAGTGAGTGGACAAAAATAAAATAAAATATTTATGTTTCCCCAAAATAATTTCTAAGGAAAAATCGAATGCATGCCGCACGCGATAAAACTTTTATCTCATAAAATATCGAGTCTCTCAGACTCTATAATATATGTATGTATTTACACTCGTCCATACTCCCTATATAAATTCATGGGTCTATATAGGGCTACTACGCTCGCGTCCAACGCTCACGTCACGCCTTAATGCGGTGCTACACTACGCCATCAAGGTGGACAGACGGGTGTATAAATATGTGTCCATACCCCCTATATGAATTAAACACTCAAATAGGGCTACTACGCTTACGTCCAACGCTCACGTCACACCATAATACGGCTATATGCTGCGCCATTAAGGTGGACAGACACATATGGCTAGCTAGCATTTTCTATACATACTCTCTCATAAATACATATTTATATCCACCGAAAATCCCATTTTCGGTATCTCTCCAAGAGAAATAAAAATCGTCAAAAATTAAAATGACGTCAAAATGCTCCACGACATTAATTGTTCATTCATGAACCATAGCATGCATATTATTTAAAACAAAAGTCCACTCACAAATTAGGCCTAAGCCTGATGTCGATCTGGGGCCTCGTCTGCTCGAGCCTCCTCACGTCCTGTTCCATATATAATATTAATTTCCCAACCAATAATCCAATATTTAATCAAAATAGGCAAAATTACCCGAGAGCCATAAATACGCTCATCATTGCCTAACTTCGATATTCTTAAATCGGAACGATCCGAACTTAAATATCATACTCATCAGTCGTAAATACAACCTCCCCAAAATACGACTTAAATCCTACGGCCGGATTCTACATTAATTAACCGTCTAAAATACCAAACTTCAGAAATTCACAAACCTATCCAAATCTCATCCAAAAATTCTAAAACTCATTCCAATAAACTCCTCAAAATTTTCTCCACCAAAAACATTTTCTCGGCGGCGGCGCCGGCGGCGGCCGGCGACCAGCTCCGGCGACCTGCAAATGCCACCAAAATTTGACAGCACCTTCCTCTCAACCTCCTCTACAACATTCCTAACTACCACAAACTCCAATTCTAAGCCTAAACACAACAATCGAACACAAACACAATAAAAGCCCTAGAATTTCAAATACCGATTTCTCCTTACCTAGCTCGAGATGGAAGGAGCCCTTTGGAGGGATTGAAGCACGGGAGGAGGGCTTCCTTTTGAGCCAAGGCTCGCCGGATATGGCGGCCGGAGGAAGGAGTTCCGGCGAAAAGAAGTTTCCGGCAGTCGGAGCTTTCGGCGTCGATTCCTCCTTCACGGCGGCGCTAGGGAGGCTGCCACCGGTCTAGAAATATAGCTGGGTTGGAGACCGATCGTTTGGGACCGGTGCGGCGGTCTGGCGCGGCCGGACGGCGGCGAACGGGCGGTCGGAAAATCGGCAGGGAGGAAGAACTCGGGTACGGGTGCGGGAGCGGAAGAGCGGAAGGAAAGGGAGAAAAGAAATGGGCTTGGCCCAACCGGTCCAACCCATTTTAAATCCAATCCAAAATTCAACACCCCAAAAATAATACCCCAATAAAAATTACCTTTTACTAGCTAAAATTTACCATTTTTACCGTCGTCACATTTTCTTCCTTCGAATAATTCTTTCGAAATATTCGTCCCTCAAAACACCTCTAGGGACTTTAGGACTATAAATTTAATGACGAAGACGGTAAAATTCTTATTACCACAATGCTAGTAATTAAGGTAAAATTTAAGAGTCGGGGCGTGACACATCGTTATGGTGAAACATCTTCCCCATTTTTATTAATTAATGAGAACCAATGGGATTAGTTCATCATTTTTATTTGTAAATATTTATGGAGAATTTTCCATGAATGGCATGCAAAATATTTTTTCTAATGGAAATTATGGGAGAGCATGGTTTTGATTTCATTGCTCCATATTTTTGTTATTTATTTTTGTCCACTCACTCTAACGTTTTAAATGCTTCTCCCTTGGGCCTTTCGTTTTTAAATGCCCAGTCTGCAGAGTTCGGTTCGGCGAGGATAAGAGGCGTGTCATAAATCCCCACCTCATTCAGTTTTCCCATATAGGTTATTAGTTTAGCCTATTGTGTTGTTTCTCTCATTTTTCTAGTAAATGCTCTGATAATTATGGGATGGTCTAAGTGTGTTAAGAGCTGTTGAAAAATATTCATTTGTTATGTTTATTTGAGAGATCATATTGATGGATTTTGTTTGGGAATTATTTTGAGTTGGGTCTGGTGATTTTTCTCTCAGTTAGGGTTACCCATTATCAAGGGAGGTTTCGCCAATGTTTTTGGTAGAATTTCCCTTGAGGTGGGTCCCGCAGGATTTATTCCGGATTTCAAAGGAGAAATTCGGGGTAGGTCCTGACAATTGGTATCAGAGCATTAGGTTGTCTGATTCCTGTCTTTCTATATCACTACCACATGTGCTTAGTAAAACTTAGTGTCATGAGGGTGATGGTCCGACCGCGGCGGATCTATTGGCTTATGCATGTATATATGCTAAGTGTTTATTGAGTATGTGGGTAGTAGTCTGTTTCTTGTCTCTTGTGCTAAATATTTGTTTTATTGTGGCTCTGTCAAAAGTTATGCTTCTGTAATTTGGTTATGTGTTACTGTTTACTTTTTAATAGATGAATGAGATGTAGATTTTGTGTGTTTGTGTTGTGATCCGGTCAATACCTATTACTTAGAGCTAATTTGAGAGTTTTCTATCTTCATCTGAATTGGTGTTTATGATTTCACATTTTGTTGTGTTTACTTTGATTGATATATAACAGGGTCTTCTTAGTGTGATATTTCATATTTATTTAAGAGTCTCCAATTGCTTAGCGGATTAGTATTTATGTTCTGGTTTTCTCTTATTGTTGCAGCATTGTTGGCATATACAATCTGGGCACTCTTCTTGTCTCTCGGCTAAAAGGAAAGAAAGCTTGTCTCGACAGTTTATTACTTTGCAAATCAATTTGACGCAGAGGCATATTCATAGTTCGATGACAGATTGTGGGAAGGAATGAAATTTGTAGATGAATGTTGTATTATAAACCCAGCAGAGATTACATGAATTTTGTCAATTGTTCCCTATATATTGAATTCAGTTTCATCATCTTTTTGGTGTTTCTTGCTGGTGTTTATTGTTGGTGTTTCTTTAGAGAGAAACTAATTGAATCCTTCTAGTTTCAATTGTGCATAGCAGTAACATATGTACTACTAGAGACTTCAATTGTGTATACCAATAACATAAGTTGGAATAATACTGAGAATGTGGATCATGCTCAGGGATTTATGTCAATTTGGTTGGAGTTGGGTATATGAGTTGCACACTTGTTCAAAGGCATTGTCTAATGCAATACTTCATTTATTTTTGACTTTGTGCAATACCTTTGAGCTTCAAAACTGGCAGCAGTATATGCATACGCCAAAATGACAGTGCAATACCTTTGTATCCATCAAAACTCGTAGCAGTAAATGACAGCAACTACTATAATACACCAACATTGATTCTTTAAGGACAGTAAAATGACCAGCAATATATGCATACAGCAAAATGACATATACGCCAAAATCACAGCAAAATGACATACACCAAAATCACAGCAAAATGACAGCAATGCCAAAATGTTCATACACCAAAATGACAACAAAATGACAGCAACACCAAAATCACAGCAAAATGACATATACATCAAAATGACAGCAACGCCAAAATGTTCATACATCAAAATGACATATACACCAAAATCACATATCATCATTGTTTCTCCTTAATGAGTACATACCTATAAATAAGGCCAACCAAAATTCACTGTTTCTGAGATCAAAATTTCATTGTTTCTGAGATCTATTCAAGGCATACAAAAATTATGTGCATCTGCAGTCACAAAATGAGAGATATTCTGCAAAATCTGCATGTCAAGCCCATCCCAAATTTCACCCTGAAACCCAAGGTAAGTCCTGCGGGGACCACCTCCAAGGAAAATTTACCGAAGGACTCGGCAAACCTCCCTTGAAAATGGACAACCCTAACCCGGAAAAATATAGAACACCCTCTTAACCCAAAATATTAATCTTCACTTTAATCCAAATAACTGAATAAAATAATACACAATTATTTTTCCGAAAAATATTCAGAGCTACTACAAGAAAGACAACGGAAGCTGATAGAAATCCTAGTGGGTTTAAACAAATGACCTACTGGCGAACAGTAGTGGAAATGTGGGTGACTATGCCTCGGCGCCTCCTTCTAGACCCCACCCGAACTCTGCAGACTGGGCAATTAAAAACGAAGGAAAAGCCCAGGGGAAAATATTTAATCACGTCAGGGTGAGTGGACAAAATAATCTCGACAACAATAATATTTCTCCAAGAAAAACTATCAAGGACACGACTAGTTCTGGCTAGTCTCCAAATCTTAAAGAATACAGCCTCTCAGGCTAAAATTATATAATTATATCAGTATGTATTCACACCCGTCTACTCCATGTATGCTATCTATGAATAAGCTTGAAAGTAGATAGTCATACCAGGTTACGACGCTCGCGTCTAACGCGCACGTCACCCCATAGTGGCATTTTTCCTCAGTATGGGGGGGAGGACCGGGTGGTATTTATACGTGCTTACTCCCTGTACGAATTCTATGAATGAATCTAAAAACATAGAATGAACTCGGAAAGTAGAAAGTCGTACAGGGCTACGACGCTGGCGTCTAACGCTCACGTCACCTCATAATGGCATTTTTCCTCATTATGAGGGGAACACATATGGCTAGCTAGCGTTCTCTCATATACATACTATACTCATAAACGTTAAATAAAATGATTAAAATCACTGAAATTCTCAATTCAGGATAAATTCCAACAAAGGAAAATCATTCAACAATAAAACATTATTTAAAAACAAGGTCCACTCACAACTTAGGCCTAAGCCTGACGTCGGTCGGAGGTCTTCTTTGCTCGAGCCTCCTCGCGTCATGTTCCAATGCATAAATAATTCCTCAAATAAAATCCCAACGTTCAAAGAAAATAGGCATAATTAAATATGAGCTTCCCGCGCTCAACCATGCCTATCGTCCTAAAACTTAACTTCACTGCCGATCATAAATCTCCAAAAATACCGACATCCTTAAAATCACCTTCCAACGTCCTAATCAAAAAATTAATCCAATGGCCGGATTTTAACTTATTAATCCGCCAAAATACCAAACTTAACAAATTCCAAAACCTATCCAAAACTCCTCCAAAAATTCTAAAACTCATTCCATTAAACTCATAATATTCTCCACCAAAAACATTTTCTCGGCGGCGGCGCCGGCGGCCGGCGACCAACTCCGGCGACCTCCGATGCTCACCAAAATTTGCCAGCACCTTCCTCTCAACCTCCTCTACAACATTCCTAACTACCACAAACTCCAATTCTAAGCCTAACCATGTCAATCGAACACAAACACACAATAAAGCCCTAGAATTTCAAATACCGATTTCTCCTTACCTAGCTCAAGATGGAGGGAGCCCTTTGGAGGGATTGAAGCACGGGAGGAGGGCTTTCTTTTGAGCCAAGGCTCGCCGGATATGGCGGCCGGAGGAAGGAGTTCCGGCGAAAAGAAGCTTTCGGCAGTCGTAGCTTTCGGCGTCGATTCCTCCTTCACGGCGGCGCTAGGGAGGTTGCCACCGGTCTAGAACTGTAGCTGGGTTGGAGACCGATCGTTTGGGACCGGTGCGGCCGGACGGCGGCGAACGGGCGGCCGGAAAACTGTCGGCAGTGAAGGCTCGGGGGAGGAGAAAACCGGGAGGAAAAGAGAGAAAAAAAAGAGGAAGAAATGGGTTGGGCTCGGCCCAGCTGATCCAACACCATATTTAACCCAAATTCCAAAAAATTCAACACCCCAAAATAATACCCCAATAAAAATTACCTTTTACTAGCTAAAATTTACCATTTTTACCGTCGTCACATTTTCTTCCTTCGAATAATTCTTTCGAAATATTCGTCCCTCAACACACCTCTAGGGACTTTAGGACTATAAATTCAATGACAAAGACGGTAAAATTCTTATTACCACAATGCTAGTAATTAAGGTAAAATTTAAGAGTCGGGGCGTGACACTGCTACTTTGTACAGAGTGAGGTTCATTCACATAGAACATTGTCAAATGATCTCCTTATACATTATTCTGCAAAATAAAATAAGCAATAGGCTGATAAGCCAGTTTTTATCAAGTTAAATAAAATGTTGATTAGTTTTAACTATAAAACAACAACCAATTAAAGAGAATAGTGTATTATCAAGCTTGTAATGAATTCACCTGTAAATGAACAACTATCCTCATCCATGCTACTTGAACTTGAATCCCCATCTTTACTAATAGCAGGTCTACATAAATGAGCAAGAATATAAAGATATGTATCAATCAAAAAATTTTGAAAACATAAACAGCAATACCAAACACAATTTATTATAGATTCGTACTTTCCTAGAAGTGTTGGACAATTTCTTTTGTCATGTGACTGACCATATAGTCCACATCCATGGCATTTCCTACCTTGACTCTCCTTTGCCTTAACTTTCCTCTTCTCTTTTCCTTTCTTTAACCTTCTCCCACACCCTTTTGCTCTAACTTGATCTGGTTCATTAAAAACATGCTGAATAGTAGCAGTCTCGGTCTCTAAAGCTACTGTACTCTGTCCACTTTCATTACCAATATTTAGTGATTTAAAATTCTCCAAGAAAGCATCCAACGAATCAGCGAATCCATTAGGAGTTGGCTAGCCTCATCACTGACGATTGCCTTATCAATTGCATTTGTAGCATGCTGGAACAATTTAGTCCTCCTTGCAAGTAAAGCTTTGGTATCTTTTATCTCTGCTCCATCAGAATCTAACACAAGACTCTGTCTTGCTTCTTTAGTCCATCTCTTCAAGATGTACTGAATAGGCAATTTATCAACATCTTGAATCTTAATCAAATATGAGAAAACATGTCAACATGGAAGCCCTTTACTCTCCCACTTTCTACAGCTGCATGATACAAAATCAAAATCTTTTTCATAAGTGAGTTCACGAGACTTGCAAGTATCAATGTTCTTTCTCACTGCTTTGTACACGCAATGAGTCTCATTTTCTCTTAGAAGTTCTAGTTTATATTTGAAGCTCTCTTTCAACTGTTCTTGAACTTCATAAAATAACTTGCGTATGTAAACCTTGGCCATATGATCTTCTATTTCAAGGGACATGACAGATTTTGCCTTCTTTTCAATATTAATATGATCCTCCTCTGACTCATAGTGGCGTTAGTGAAGAAGTCCCTTCTTAAACTGAACCATAAATTCCACCAAATAATTCGACTGAGAAACATAATTCTTGAAGAAAGAATGTTGACTCTCTGCTCTTTGACTACTTGACATTCTAGCTGAGAAACAATGATTTACATATGCCGGTATCCATGATGAACGAATCTCGTATATCGACTCCAATCACTTGTTATCACTCAATCCACTCTTCTCAACAATTTCAGTCCATCTTGAGTCAAACTCATCTCCACTACTTGAATTCCATATGCAGCTATGAAAGTCTTGGTAGTAATCCTGATATTTAACCACATCTAGCTTTTCTAAAAATTTATTGAGAATGTGCCAACTGCAATATCTATGAAATGTCTGTGGAAGTGCTTCTGGAATGGCTTTAGTCATAACAGGATCTTGGTCAGTAATGATCATTATGGGGGCATTTTCGGGGGCATTTCCAGGCATAGCATTTAGAAATTCCTTGAATAACCAAACAAAAGAATCTGTTGTCTCATCATTCAAGAATGCAGAAGCAAATATGATAGTCTGTCCATGATTATTAACACCAGTGAATGGTGCAAAAATCATTCCATACCGATTTGTGTTGTATGTAGTATCAAAAATAACTACATCCCTATAAAAGTTGTAAGCTCGTCGTGAGATTGAGTCAGCCCAAAAACATCGTGTTACTTTGTTTTCCTCATCTAATTCCATTCAAAAGACAAAAGACAAAAGAAGATTCTTTTTATTTTTCGTTCAAGAAATGCATGTAAAATAGATCTCTATCATGCCCCTTCTTCTCTTGATGAATATTTCTTCCATAATTATAAAGATCACGTTGTGTACAACCAATGTTTTCAATGCCACCTGCTTGAACACTAAAGAATTCGAACTGTTTATGTTTCTTCACATTTACCAAGCTTAATTGCTCAGATAGAACTTTGTTAACTTTTGAAATACGACGATGAGACTTCAGTAAATGTACTCTAGATGGGCTTGTTAATGCGTGGTTGTGACCTTCGACAAATACAGAGATTGCATATCTTCCAGTTTTCTTTCTCACAGCTACAATCCTTGCTTTACAATCCACTTTTGGTAATCCTCTCTTACGCTTTTCTCCCTGAACCTTGGAATCTCCTTGCTTATAACAGACATACTCCTTCCTCATATGTGTGGTATTATCCTTGCTCATTGCACTAGTATGACTTCTAATACTAAACCCTGCTTCTTTTGCATATCTATTGTAGAAAGCAACAACGTCATCAATTGTTTCAAACTCTTTAATTTAGGAACCACCTCAGACTTCACTTGAGAAATATAAACTTGATCATCATCTGACTCCATATATATAACTGAAATTGAAAACCATACATACACCGAACATTCTTTTGTTAGTCAGCAATCCCAATGAATTGAAAAGACAAAATTCAACCAATGTTAATCAATTGAAAATACTAAAGAATTTGGTGAATGTTTTTCATCGCTACCAACTAGATATATATGAGAATCAAATCATAACTTCAACAAAGAAACAAAAATAGAAATCTAGAAACAATAACAAGAAAAGCCCCAAATATGATAAACCCTAATTTTGTAATTGGAAAATCAAACATACCAGAAAAGAGAGAACCCAGACCGATCTATATACGTTTATATGCTTTCAAAGCTCCACCTTTTGGCACGAAAACTCCAAGGCTAGCTTTTTGTACCACAAGATTGCAATATGTAATAGAGAAAGGAAGAAAAAGAAAGCTTTGATTGCAAGAACTGTGCAACTGAGGAGAGTTTGATCATCAATAGCGAGAAGACATGAATCGGAAGACAACGATTATGGCTGGAGAAGAGATCGTTGAGAGAGAGAGGGTGATTGAAGAGCCGGGCAGTGCTATATATTTGACCCGCTTTGGGGGGTTTTAAGAGTGACTTTTCATCTTAGCCGTTGCTTTTCATTTAAAACAATGAACGGCTGAAAAGGATTCTTGCGCAGTTTTGTAAAAACACAGACGTGCGCTTTGGAACCATTCTTGCTAAGAATATATTTGGAACCATTCTTGCTAAGAATATATATATATTCTTAGGCAAGGACATCCTTATTTATTTTTATAGTGCAGATTTCCATTTTTAACTCACTTTTCAATTGAATTTTCATATCTTCACCATCTAGTCTTTAGGTACTAACGTGTAGATCATCTCTGTAAATTTTCAGCTCATTTGATAATCGTTGAGGCACTTAAAACTGCGTTTTTCTGTTATTTCAAATTCGACTGAATTCAGTTTGTTCATTGGTTGAATCAAATTTGAGTGCCTTAATGTGAAGACCTTATTCAGGCTGCAAGAATATTGCTAGAGTCGATTTGGAAGTCTGTGGTTGATATTCTACCAGCAATACCGTTAAGTTGATTGATCAAGCTTCAGGGTTAACCCAATTACAGAAAGCTATAGCCATAAAAGGCAGAAATCCTTGTACTTTACGGATGAGTTCATTCTACATGCAGTCAGATGAGATAAACGTATGCCCTTCTAGTTGTTAAGACAGAGGACAAGGGAAGAAAGCAATAATAGAATCACACAACTAGCTTGCCTCCTTGAAAGTGTATAGTTTGATGCCTACAAACTTGGGTTTGTACCATATTATTAGCTTATCCGACATTGTCAAAGAAAGGTGTTTTGGTGCCATAAGCTTTGGAAACTAATACTTAATACTATTTATAAAAGAAAATTATCTACTGCTAACAAACACCAATCCACCCATTGACAAAAACTTCCAATTCTAATTGAGACAGGCCATTCTGTTTTCCAACTAGAAAAGAACACTAAAACTCGATGTCCATTTTTCGTTTCGTTCTTCTTTCTTGATGGTTTGGGTTGATTGGATTTGTTTGCCTATGCGAATCAGTCTCAAATGAGACAGTTGTTTGATGCAGGGACTGCACATCAGTATGCATCTTAACAATATGAAATTCCTATTTGATGCAGACATGAAACAATATACATATTCCTATATAGTTTATCCATATTGAAACATTCATGTTATGTTATTACCAAAATTTCTGCCTCGATTGGGTAAAGGTCAAGTGTCGAACTCTTTTCATGATTGAAATGTTTGAGTGGTTAAGTATTTTTGAACTTGAGTTGGGGAAGGATCTAATGGTGTTTTCGGATGTGTTCATACTAACTGTTTATCGTGTTTAATTGAAGCAAGTCTTGGTCTGCCTGAGATTCTTTTCATTCCATGACGTAGGAGACTGGAGAAATAAATTGAAGAGTTGGGAAATAGTTGAATAGATGGAGACCGAGTAAGAAGTTGTACCTTGCTACTGCAGCTCTGTGACCTCTGTTTCATTTGCTTTTGCAGTTGTACCTTCACTGCCTTGTGTTACACTTACATTAGCTAAACACAGTGATGTACAATCAGACTTTCAGGCCACAGAAATAATAGCTTTTTTTTTTTTTTTTTTTTTTTTTTTTGTAATTTCATGAAGCAGAAAATAACCTAAGACATATTTTCAATCACAATTAATAAAATGGGTGCGTCTATTGCCACCCCACAAACCACTTTTTTATCCCACGTTCTTTTCACACGTCACTTATATATTTTTAATTGTAAGTCTACATTGTTCACCCATTTATAATACCTAAAATACCCTTAATCTATTTTTTCTTTATTCACCCTAAATTTTTTTTCACCCTACATATATTTTTTTCAATTTCAGATTTGCTTTATCCACCCTACATTCGATCTCTTCTCACCCCGCCTATATATCTTTTAATTTTAAATTTACTTTATTCACCGATTTGTAATACACACAATATCAGCCTCTTCCAATAGTCATTGAACTCCAAAAACAAAATGAAATTAAAGAAAACCATAAAATTAATATCATGTGGGTAAGTGGAATCACAAACTGAACAATAAAAATCACATCAAAGTATAAATCTCAATTAAAGAACAAGAAAAAACTCTCAAACTTAACAACTCATTGGTATCCGTCGATATCAAGATGCATAATATTTGTAAAGTGTAAACTCTACTTGGAAAAAGTTCTGACACCGATGAAAAAAAACAAATCGAATATATATAAGTGAGCGACTAGACATGGACTTTTACATTCAAAATTGATATGAGAAATAATGAGTATTTAGATAGACAAAGAAGAAAAAAAAAAAAAAATATATATATATATATATATATATATATATATATATATAAACAGTTCACCTCATCTTCAGTATAATGTCGTGTCTTCTTAAGACTTCATAGAAAGATCGAATATTATAAATTCTGGGTTAAGGTTTATGAAATATATGTTTATCTAAAAAAAAAAATTTATAATTTATAACAACTTATTATCCCTTTCTGTAATTTTACATTATGATATATTAGTCATTCATTAAATCAACAACATGTGGGGCGAACAAAGTGGTTTGTGGGGTGACAATAGACGCACCCTTAGGAAAATTAAGTTTGATTCTGTGCATATTTAATTATTTATTTTTTTCTTTTCTCTCTTTTTTTTTTTTTTTTTTTCTAGTAGTAAATGAAATTTTGATCTTGTTGAGATTTGGGGTAGTTCAAGCGGGCGGTTTGCATGGATAGGCGAGAGGAGGAGGGATCCGAGAGGAGGTGGGGTCCACACATAACTGTAACTGTAACTACCCTGATGTTTGAAAATGCAGCTCCTCTACCTATATTCACTCCAAGAGAGAATAATCACCATTTGCGTGAGTGAATTCTCCCAAATCCCAACAATATCTCCAATATATTAGTCTTACCGCTTCCTCACACAAATTTTGGTGCACCCATCCATCCATTGAACCCAAGACTTCTAATTAGGTTACACAATTCCTGGTGTGATTTCAATAACAGAAAACAAACTTGTAATAAAAAGAACAAAACAACATCAAAGAGGAGATCTCTTAGTGGTCCAAGATCACCAAATACACAATGTGTTTATGGTCCCAATTAATATAGCGGCAACGTATACATAAAGTGAAAAAGCAGAAAATAAATAACGACAAACCATTATCAAATAAGGTCATTAAAAACAATTAAGCGGTTATGAAATAATAGTTTCATTATGAGTATAATCGAGTTTGTTTTCGGTTGTTTTCTCACTTAGAATTTCTCGAGTTCTCGATAGTTTGAGACCGAATAATGTTTTCTAACAAGGACTATGGTTGATTTTATTTGAAGGCACTTGCCTATTTAGTTACTCATATTCATACTTTTACCTACTTTCAAGTCCTCAAATTAATAAGTTGTATCCATACACGAAATATAACGCTTATAATTACTAACATTGCTCCTCATGAGCTTTCAATAATGATAGGAATCTTTAGATTTATGTCGCTCAATCCACAAGGGTTTTCTTGCTACTATGTTAGGGAAAACTAGTTAGAAATTTTATTTTCTACTGCTCATCCAAAATACCAAGGATTCAATTTTTTCTCCGCAGAGCAAATGAGACTTGAGTACATAAAAAATGGAGTAATGAAAAAGAAGGGATGAAAGTTCAAAATTCATGTCAGAATCAAGAATTTCAGAATGAAGAGATTGTGAGTGGGGACCCCAGTGATGGGAATCTCTGTAACAAACTCTCAGCTATGCCTCTGTTATCAGAAAAATTTCAGTGCACACAAACAAAAGAACCAACTAACCAACCATCTCTCTCTCTCTCACTTGTTTATTTTGTGAACCAACCAAGCATACCTCCCTCCTATCTGAAGTTCTGATTCTTGGGTTCTAGCCAATTCATCAAAAGGTTAACTTCTTTCCCACAATAGCCTAAGCCTTGTGATCCTTTTGGACCCCAAATCTCTCCCTCCTTTTGTTTTCATTCCCTTTATGCTCAACCCCTTTTGGTTTCTGTAACTGAGAGACCTCAAATACCAACAAGCTAGCTCAGAAGAAAGGGTACACAGGACCCCATCAACTCCATAAAGCCAAAATGTACGTCGACAGTAGTACAGCAGCTGCAGGTGCCTGCAACTTTGATCCCAATACTGACACTAACCCCATGTCAGAGTCAGCCCCAGAAGTTGTCCTCCACCACCAGAACAACCCCACCACCTTTGCTTCCTCTCATGACGAAAACTTGAGGAGCCTCTCCATGGAAGAAGAGCTCTCTAACTACCACCGCAATCACAACCACAACGCCGCCATGGAAATTGAACAGCAGCTTCAGAGTGAGATGGGTTTTGGCACAATGGACCAAAACACTAACAACACCAACCCTCATTTGATCAATCCCTTTGACACCCACCAAGCCACAAACTGGGACAACAACAATGAAATGCAACAGCAACAACAATTGCCACCAGTAGCCCCAACACCTGACCTACTCAGCCTTTTCCACTTGCCCAACTCTTCTGTGCTCCCACACTCCTCCATTACCTTCACCAACCCCAAGACCCCGGGAGGCTGTTTCCCGGGGTCTTTCGGGTACGAGACCCCGTCTGGGGCAGTGGCCTCTAATTCGGTCATGTATGACCCAATGTTCCACCTGAACCAGCTTCCTCGGCAGCCTCAGCCGCCGCTGTTCAGGGAGCTGCTGCAGTCACTGCCACATGGGTACAACTTGGGTGGGTCGAGTTTGTTTAGCAATGTTGGGGATGAGGTAGACGATGGGAGCAGGCAGTTGTTTGAGAATGGGGTGTTGGAGTTTTCAAAGGAGATGAAGCCATTTGGAAGAGGAAGAGGTGGGAATAAAGGGACCAAGCACTTTGCTACTGAGCGCCAAAGGAGAGTCCAGCTCAATGACAAGTTTTTTGCTTTGAGGGAATTGGTTCCAAACCCAACCAAGGTATTGATCTCAATTTCAGAACCTGATTGGTTTCATGTAAAAATGGTTGTTTTGTTCAATCTTTGTCTGGGGGCAATTGGTGCAAGTAATCCTTTTAATTGATATCTCAGCCACTTTCATTGCTTGTTTTGCAATTTTAATTGGCTTCCTTTTTGGATAATTTTCTATCAAATGCAATTTTGAGACCCTGTTTTGTAGTTTCTTTCATGGTTCTCTCTCTTTAGGTTGATTTTCACGATTATGGGGAGTGCAATTGGAGTAAAAAAGAAGTGGGACTAATTCTTGAAAGATTTCTTATAACTTCCACAGATGTACCACTTGCATGGATTTTCATCTTTTATTGGGTTATCTATATGGATTATGAACTATTTCATGACCGTTTCAATGTTTTTGGCATGATAATGATGATTCTGCTTGTTTGTGAGCTTGGGGATCAATTAGATGATCAACAGTTTCATAACTGTTTCTTTGTTTTGAGATAATGCTGACAATTTTGGTAAATGTTTGGAAAACTTGGGACACAATTAATTGGGGCAAAGAATGATCGAGCATCTGTAGTGGGAGATGCCATTGATTACATACAGGAGCTCAAAAGGACTGTGAGTGAGCTGAAGCTGCTGGTGGAGAAGAAAAGGTGTGGGAGAGAGAGGAGCAAGAGGCACAAGACTGAGCAGGACATAGGTGCCGGAGACGACGATGAGAGCCGTAACATGAAGCCTCTTGGTGACCCTGATCATGACCACTCCTACAACAATGGGTCTCTGAGGAGCTCATGGCTTCAAAGGAAGTCCAAAGACACTGAGGTAGACGTCCGAATCATCGATGATGAAGTCACCATCAAACTGGTCCAGAGGAAGAAGATCAATCTGTTGCTATCTGTGTCCAAGCTTCTCGATGAGTTGCAGCTTGAACTTCATCATGCTGCTGGGGGACACATTGGGAATTCATACAGCTTCTTGTTCAACACCAAGGTTGGTGCTAACTTTATGTCTTTATCTCATGGATTTGTTTCAGTTGGGGCATTTGTTCATGTTGTTGGTATTTTGTGTTGTGCAGATGTATGAAGGGTCTTCTTTGTATGCAAGTGCTATTGCCAACAAGCTCATTGATACTGTGGGTAGACAATATGCAGCAGCAATTCCACCTACCAATAGTTATTAGTTGAAGGAGGCATGAGAGCTGAGATGTTGCATGGAATTACTACCTAGTCTTTATAATATGATTCTCTTATATTATGTTGATCTAATTATATTATATCATACATGATGCTGATTAATAGAGATTAAAGAAGTAGACAATAATCTTGGTGTGACAGAAAGCATGAGACATTATGTTATATAGGTGACTTACTTCTGGGATTTGAGGATTTATAAAATATATGCATGGTTTTTGCTAGTATTTTGATTACTGTTGTTAGATTCAGGTACTTTGCAGCTAGTACTTGGCTAAAAGAATCACTCTTTCTTACTATAATCATTTGGTTTGTCACTGATTATGTACTTGCAAAGGTTCAACAAACCCCCATTTTGAAATACACCCGAATGATTCTAAAACATCTATGATTATTTTCCATATTCCTGGTCGGATTTAGATAGCCTTTTGTTGTTGGAATAAATCGACGATGTGGAAATTGGTCCACTGCTCCATTGCCATGTAATGATGTTGAAGCTTTAACATACTGGGAATCAAAGTAGTGCTCAAGTCTCTTTTGCTTAAAATAAAAAAGAAAAAGAAATTACAAGGCAGAGTCTTCAGAACAATTCGATGCCAATTGGTCATAGTCGAAAGCAGGAGGAAGCCAAAGAAGGCCAGATTAAGCAGTGATTAGTTTCTGTGGTAACGAAAATAAAATTGTGTATCAAAGTTGAACAGGAAAATAAGCTACTGTGCAAAGATGTGGAGCAATGGAAGAATCGGTCTTTCATGCTATTTGGAATTGCAAGTGTTGTAAGCAAGTTTAGGGGTGCATATATGTTTGCGGTACCAATAACGTTACTTTCCAACCAAAGAGTGCAACTCATGGCCTTGCAAAATCCATTTTGCATGAAAATGTTAAAGACTTCCAGACTAATGACAACACACAAATAAGATGGATTCGGCTAACAAGGCAAACAACCGAAACAAACGAGAAAGAAGAATGGAAAAAATGGACATCGAATTTTAGAGTTTTGGGGGGAAAAGAGAATGGCCTGTCTCAATTAGAAGAAAAATTTTGGTCAATGAGTGGAGAGGTGTTTGTTAGAAACCTTGTTAGAAATAAGCAGATATTTGATTGTTGTCGTAGTAGAGAATTGTCTTATGTAATAGTATTAATAGTTTCCAAAGCCTTATTATGGCACCAAAATACGTTGCTTTGACAGTGTCGGATAAGCTAAAAATATCGTCGAAACCCAAGTTTGTAGGCATCAAACTATACACTTTGAAGCAGGCAAGCTAGTTTTGTGGTTCTATAATTGCCATCTTCCCTTGTTATCTGTCTTAACAACTAGAAGGGCGTACGTTTATCTCATCTCACTGCATAAACTTAACGAGCTAGAACTATACTTAGAGAGTTTGTACTAAACACTAGGGGTTCGTTAGAGATCACTCTTCTGTGGCCATATTAGAATGACCCTATCCAACTACTAGGACTTGTTTCAATTGATCCGACATATTGATTCAATCTAATAAGCCAACTTCTTTGACAAAGTTTATCATCATGCAGCATGGATTATGACTCGTCCAAGTCTGGGGGAAGGAAAATAATATTAGACTACTTTGTATGTATATGTAACAATCAAAGATCAATGAAAAGAACAAAGGAATGTCCCCTTTGCATTTGATTATTACAACTATGCCCAATATGAGTTTGTCAATCATGCACTGTGAAAAGAACAGCAGCTAAGCGTTTCACCGCATTCCAACTCTTGCAACAGTTACCAAATTAAAAGGAAATTCAGAGCCTATTGGGAAGGGCTGCATTAATTTCCACAAGAAACATTTTAAACACAGCAGGATTTTGGACCAAGATTTGTATGACATATGAGCTACCAGCACCGGGAACAGAACTAATTTCACAGGATATTATACAACTTATGTGCGCGTGTCTAATATCAGGTTAAGAAAGACAAATTGCTTTATGTAACCAAATATTGGGACTTGTAACGCCTGCTACATTCCTTCAAACAGAACATGCTCAACCTTTCAAGTTTCAACCCACATCCTCATATTCCTTCTAAAATCCAGAACTAAGCCTAGGACAATGAAGAATGAGGGAACCAAGATAAACTAATCCTACAAGTTTCAATATGCTTGATTTGTATGATTCACAAGTGAGCAGATAGCAATAGCAGTAGTCTTGCTTCTTCTGTAGAACCAAAGAATTACCAAACTTCACCAAGTTTATATATGAATATATGATATGGGCAATTTATAAAGCAGATCCTTGGCCTCAGAGTATCTACCTACTTTAAAGATGATTTAAAGAAATGGAAATCAGCTGCAGAGGATGGATATTCCTTCACAGAAAATGCCTTGAAAAATCCTTCACAGACAAGGCTCCGGATAAGGCAGGTAGCTATGCTTCTTCATTAAGCGAAGAAGCTCCATTGATTCCTCCAGTTTTCAAGCTCCGGATATGGTTTCTGAATGTGGCTTGCCAAGGATTTACACGAGCTGTAATCAGCTTTTTCAACAAGCAGTTTGTATGCACCCCATCTACCTTCATCTGCTTAATGAATCCCTTTAACAAGGCATCTAAAACATCCGCATCTGCTTCACAATATATTTCCATCATCTTTGCAAAACAAATCAGCGCCTTGTCAATTTCGCTAGCAGAACAATGGCCTTGAATCAAAATCGTCCAAGTTTTTATATCAGGAACACATCCATTTTCTTCCACATCATCAAGCACATTATAGGCTTCTACGAGTTTCTTGGCCTTGCGAAGTCCAAAGACCATTAGGGTATATGTAATGGTGTCTGGCACGAACCCACATTTCCATAGCCCCAAATGTTCTCTGCTTCATCAAATCTACCTACAGTCATCAAAGACCTGTGGATCCCATCGTAAACTCGCTGACTCGAATTTCCATCAACTCTATACACCAAATCCAGTTTCTCACTTGCTAAGATGCTCCTTGAAAGCATGATACCACCCTGAACAGAAACTTATAAGGGTCATCCATCATGAGCTCATAAAGCTTTACTGCATCCTCTATCATTTTGTTTTAGTGAAACTGCCTGGAAACCTTAAAGTATCAAAATCCAGGTTTTTTGCCCACAGCCTTCAAATTCCTCAATCACACTCCAGAAATCCTGAATGGAATAAGCCTGTCCAAGAACCCTTGCGATTCCATTGCATGTAACACTATTGTGCCCATACCTGGGACACTGCTTCACCAATGAAAAACCTCAAGGCTTTAGATGGGTGAACTCGATGATCCCTCAATACCCTTGGGACAAAATTATCAAATAACGCAATATAAAGCTCCCCCAATTCTCACTACCTTTTTCACAACCTAATCAACTCTGACCCCGATTTTGCATCTTCCCAGTCCTAAGCTGCTCCAAAATCGCCAAAACTGTCTCATTGTATCCTTACGCACTAAAACTTTAAGCATTAAGCTAAAAATCGAAAGAGCTTGGACTAAACCCATTTTTCTCAGACCCTATTGAAGAAATTAGAAGGCTTTGTCGGGTCTTTGTCCAGTTTCTTCAAATCCTATCCAAATTCCTTACGCCATGCATTTATGTGAATGAATTCATCATCTATGTTACTGGAAAGTAAATGATTGACAAATTCAATTGATCTGACATAACGATTCAATCGAATAAACCAATTTTCTTGACAAAGTAGATCATCATTAGCAAAGATTATGAGAAACAAGTCCGGGGGAAGGAAAATAAGACTACTAAGAGAAACTAATGGATTCATTGTATATATATATGCAACAATCAAAGTTGAATGATAATACTAAATCATTAAATACCAGGTCTCATTTTGCATTTGACTACAGCTATGACCGATTTGAGTTTGTCAATCATGCACCACCATGAACAGAAAAGTGTTTCGCTGCATTCCAACTCTTGCAGTTACCAAAGGAGAAACAGAACCTACAGAAAAGGCCTGCAGGACACAATTAAAACACAAAGCACAACTTTTGACCAAGATTGGTCTGATATGTGAGCTACACATACTGGTAAGAGAAATAATATTGCAATAACATTATTAGAGCTCATTACGCATACAAGATAACATACTTGAATCTACTTGGTTCTTTACAATTAGGATAGCACATAACTAACAGTAGTTCACCAAACAAATAGAACAAACCAACAATTCCAGAAAACTAACAAACATCGTTAACAACAGAACTAGGAATAATGCGAAAAGCTAGAAATTCTATACAGACAAGAATTTGGTACTTCTCCAACATATGCCGACTGATAATCCTATCAATGCATCTAGTTTACAGATTTTTAAGACTCATTTCTTTAAGATGATTATAGTAATCAAAACATCTAATACTCACTTTTGAAACAATTAGTAAAGTAAAAACAAGACCGTGAAAGCGAGACCGTGCAAAGAGTTTCCGAACTAAAAACAACTGGGTTACATTCAAAATTGGAGCACAACAACAATCCCAGGATGTATCGCCATCAAAACCATTCCGAAGGAAACTAATCCGAAGTGGGTCACTCTCCAAGGAAAGGGGAAAGACTCACCCTCATTGAAGATACTTGGGTATCTCTCCTTTCCTCAAGAGGGAGAGAGAGTAGTCGGCAGCATCAATGAGGTCCTCAATGTTATGCAGTGACCTCTCCTCGGAAGCCAACATGAAGATGGCGCGCACCTCTGCTTTCTTGGCGAGTCTTGCTGCCAAGTTCAGCGGCAGGTTCTGAGAATTGATGCTTCTCAGTATCTGGCGATACAGCGAAAGAACACGTCCTCTGTTTCTCGCCAAGTCCTCTGCCGTTGCCCATACCAAACCCTTCATTTCTTTCCACAACACAGATTTTGCTGTTTCTAATCAAGAGGGGCTTCACTTTACAGTTCAGGGTTCACATGAGTGGGACGAGTGAAAGCGAATTTTATTTCTACGAGAGCATCTGGCTGTTATTCTTTTTGGTTTAAATCGATATTAGGGCGATGAGTGCAGCTATCGACACTTACAATTTCCTCGTTTTCTCTGCACCTAGATTTTACTTTTAAATACAAGCATTTACTTATTAGATCTGTTTTTCAATTTCTAAAATAACCTTGTTTATATAATTCACACGCACATATATATTACACATTACACTTCTTATTCTCTCGCTATACCTCCAATTCTTTTTATTTTTTTTCTTTTTACATGCGAACATTCATTCCCGACTTCCATTCTTTAATTTTTTTTTCTTTTTAACATAAACCTCCATTCCCGACCTTGATTTCTTGATTTTCTTGATTTTTTGTTTTTTGTATTTTGCATAAAATGTCATTAGACATTCATTTTTTGATCAAATTGTAAGAAATAATTTTCAATGACATCAATTTTTTAGAAAAGTTCATTCAAATCATGAAAAATACTATTCTCTTAAAAATTAAACAAAAAACAAGGATTGTGTCTAAAATTTTATTTATCGATCATCAAAATAATGTTCTTACATGAACTATTCTATATTTTTGTTACTTTCTATTTTACATATACTATTTTTTGTTGTAAGTTTATATTTTTTGTTTTTATACCTCATGATGATAAATATTTTAATAATTGATAAATCATAATTTTTGTAAAAATATTATGATACTTATTTATTTATTTTTTAATAATTGATAGATCATAATTTTTGTAAAATATTTTTTTCACTTTGTATATGCATGTGACATGTATGATAATATAAATATATAAAAGCTTTAATAAGTATGTGGTAAAACTAAAAAATAAAAGTCAATAAGGAAAATAATAAAATGCAATCCATTATTATTGAATTAGAAAGTTAGAGTGATAAAATGTAAAGTGTAGAGAAAGAGAGAGATGGTAAGAGAACAGAGAATTATCATCTTATTCATTGATAGAAGTCCTTTAGATAGAGAATAACAAAGTACCAATATGGTAATGATAAGGAATACATAGTCTTATTCTAACTACATATCCTGATGGCATAAGGCCAAGACACACATAAGGAATATCCTAGAAGGATGCAGAATATCCTAGAACACTCCCCCTTCTGCCACGCGCCGATATGCCGGTGGTGCTAATATGTTGCCTTGTCAAAAACCTCGTCAAGTAACAAAAACCCTGTAGGAGAAAAACTAAACCTTGATCGTAGGAGAAAAAGAGTACAACGAACCCTTCACATTTGATAGTGAAATGTATGTGCTAGACTCCCCCTGAAGTTTGCATCTCCCCCTGATCTTTACAACAATCATAGGGCTCTTCTTAATTTTTACTAATCACGGAAGTTTCAACAACTTAGCATGTCAGTGCCCTTTAACATGTCTTCAAATGTGGCATTGGGCAATGATTATCAAGATCATGCCGTATTATCCTCAAACATGATCTTTTACACTTAGATCTTGAGGAGAAGGCCGATTGTGAACTCAAAACATAAGTTCGTGCAAGAAATCAGATTTCCGCGTAGCATGACCTTCAGTTACTAGAACAGCCGTAAACGGTTTTGGAAACTAGACTCATTTAGCTTTCCAACCGTATATTACACACATTCTGATTCATTAGGAGCTATTCACAAAGTCCCGTCGAAGTTGGTTGTTTTGCCAAAATCATATTCTCGGACAGATCCGTCATACTTTACGAAAATGGCCATAACTCACTCAGTATGATAGGTATGATCAAATGATTGATGTCCCTGGAAAGTAGACACATAGACCTTTCCAATGGTACCAATTTCACCATTTTCTAGTGAGTGAGATTTCCTGTAGGTCTCGTGGAAGTTGACCTACGAAACTTGACAGATTCTGATTTCGTTTTTGATGTGTCTTTCATATGTAGGGATAGAATAAGCCTCAACCTTTCATATCATTAAATACTGAAAAAAGAGTTACTGCCATTACATTGTCATTGCGTGGGCACATAGCTATACTTAGCTTTACAACTTTTCATAGCGAATGAGATGTTAAGTCTTTCGTATTATGTTGAGTACATTGATGCGTCTTATTGTACTTAGATGGGAACTCCATCTCTTAACACATATTTGTCATCTTGCTTTAGACAAAATAACAGATCTCTCTTTAGAGCAAAAACTTTGACTAATAATGGGAGTATATGTATGCCTCACTAGTTATAGAGCGCCTAAGCCGATTGATGGAAAATCATCATCAATACAGTCATCGAGTGTCTTATCGAGACTGTGTCTTCCCAAGATCTTTTTCATTCTAACGTCGGATGATTGATACATGTTGGCATCTCTTGTTCAATCAAGAGTCCATGTAAATCCGGAATGAACATGCAAAGACATAATTCACCATATCCTTTCCAAATCAAGTAGAGTCCATGTGCGTTTCAATACCTTTAGCAAACACGTGCTCCTGTGGTCTGGAGCAACTTGATTCGGATGAATGAAGTCCGTTTAAGACCTTCATGTATATCTCTGATCCCATAGAGATGTTATTATGACCACATTCATAGGCTGCATGTTCAGTTATTCGGAGACTACCAAACTAACAAAGTAGTGGAGTTCAATGACATCCATTACGAGAGCATATCTCATCGTAGTCGACCCCGGTGCGTGTTAGTGAGAGACATTGCGCTATAAGGTGAGTCTAAACTCTTGTTCTCACTACGCTATCTAACAAAGGCATAGTTGATAGGGTTTAGCTTGCGGTGTCAGCATCACCTGCCCAAGGACCTATCTCTTTGTTAATATTGGATCGCATCTTTCCATTAGGCCAATCAACTAAGTTGATATCCATCAACGAATGATGGTTCGATAGTAGACTCATTATCCCACGTCCTCATGTACACTAGTGTAATACTTGTAGAGATCTCTATATGGATTGGATTTGACATTGAGGTGTCTCCCAACGATAATCACAATTCAGACTTCATGAGACGAATTTGAGTATCAATGATCAATGCATCAGGTTGTGCCAAGCTCGCTTTCTTTCTAGTGCGAGAAAGTATCAAACCTAAGGGCCTCCCTCCTTTTGGGGAGCCACACGGCCTTGTGACACCAATTTTGCCACTATATGGCGTCACTATATCACCATCCATGGTGATGGCGTCAAGACCAACTCCTTTTGGTCGCACCATGTCCTCTTGATAGGACATCAATCCTTACAGACATATTTGCAGCATGTGATCTCGTCACTTTAACACTTTAAGCATTTGGGATCAAGATGAGACTTAGTGAGGACAAACCATGACAATTCACGTCGTTTTACTTGAACACTTGTGTTCTTCTCTCCCCCTAACGGCGGGAATATTGTCTTATCAAAGTGACAGTCCGCAATTTAGCGGTGAATGAGATCGCCTAACAAGGTTTCTACATATACGGATTAAATAGTTGGAGGTTCATATCCATCCAACCAACCTAAGTACTTATTCATCTCAAATGACCCATCATTGCACGCAGTGGCATGGCGTTTTGGCACCTAGAAATAACATCTAGTCGAGCTAATGATTGGAGATCCGTTTCAATCCTGTTTGAGCTCAAGGATTGCAATTTCGTGTCAATCCTCGTACATAGTCACGAGCTGTAGTACAAAAATATTCAATGATGGTGGGTCATAGATGAATAGTAAAGCTGCATGCAAATATTGCATAGCCCCAAGACGCAATAGAAAGATTGGTGCGCATCAATAATGTTCGAGCGACAAGCTAAAGTTGATTAGTCGTAGCCATGGTGAGACCATATTGCATGTAAAAATGGGGTACAGGACACTTCAACTTATATCCCGATAAACTTCTTTAAAGAATAGGTAGTGAGCCCATTGAAGTATAAGCAACATAAGCAGTAGATAATGGTGTAACATGTGACCATTATGTTAACACTTTAACCAACACTATAAAACATAAAAAGGTGTCCGCAAGTTGGTTGTATCGATCTACATAATTTGATGTAAGAATGAAGTATTCTCTTTTGTGTCATTTCGCGTAGGAGGGTCTCGCTCCTAATTTAGCTAAAAAATAAGCTATCAAAACGAGCAATGAGCATTGCAGGGGGTCAATGAGACATCGAGGAAAAGCCGGTGCACCTCAATTGCTTGAGCAATTGATCGGATGGTCTCCTGGAAGTTGGAGCCTTGTTCGGGTGACGTCAATGTCCCCCGGGTGCCGCCATTTACAAGCATGGCGTCACCATCATGCTTTATGGAGAAGCTAGATCCTAAATGTCTTCGTTTTGAGCTGAAGAATGAATGTCCATGAGAATTTCTCAAAGTTTGGACCATTATATCTCTTCCAGGATGACCAATTTGGTCAAACCAAAGCCTATATGAGTCGGTGTCCCAAATATCATGTTTGGCGACAATATGGGATTCGATATGCGAATCGCAGTGACATAAAGTCCACTAGATTGACTCATGAACTTCTCCAATATGCATTTCAGTCGGCATTCATGAGAAGGTACACACTAAAGAATTCTTGTTCATTGTCACAATGTGTTTTCAAATGAAAACTATTAGCAGGAATGTCTTTAAAGCTCAACATGGTTCGGTTGCCTCTCAATACATAAAGGGCATCTGTGACGTTGATCATGGTACCATAAGATATCAAGATTCAAACTAAACCGCATCCCTGAATGACCGGTATGATTCAATCATTGTATTCATAGAAGATTTACAAAGGCACAAAATCCAAAGATAGTTGCCGGTTCCTTAGAATGTTGTGGATAGTTCCACTATCTGCGAGGCACTCAATGTCTTTATAAGACAGATCTAAAAAATAAAGTAGATAGGAGAGTAAATAGTTCCACTTGAACTATTTAGAAAGATTGAAAGAAGCTACAATAAGCTGCAATCCTGAGAGTGCATAAAAATTTCCACGCAGAATGACCTTTGCACACTAAAATAGACATAACTTCTTCGTTAAAACAGATATAGACAAACGACGAAAAGTTCTGAAAACTAGACTCGTAGAGCTTTCCAATGATATAAAGCTCACTGTCTGGTTCGTCCGGATCTGTTCGCAAAGCTCAAACGAAGTTGACTGTTCAGAAGGAACAAATTGCTGTTTTTCGCAGAATTGGCGTTGGCAAAGCTTTGAAGCTGACGGATGGCATGTGGGCATAAGCCGAAGCCAAAATGACGTGTATATGATCAAAATCAAGTCCTTTCAGTCTTTCCAATGTTGTAAACTCCATGACTAGTTAGCAAAAGCTCCCTGACATGAACATAAACTAACTCAGAGGACCTAGAGGATTCTATCATGATGATGATTGTCCGGTTTTGATAAGTCTTCAACGTCTTTTGCAAGATGACAATTGGTTTGATAGCGTAGGGGGATCCAAAATCAAAAGCTTTTGGTAACTCCAAGTCTGTATATGTTTACGCCTAAATTAATATTTTACTGGACAGTAAATGTCTATGTAAATATTAATTATTTCTTGGACCATGTCATACCGGCGAGATGGAGTTTCTCTAAGTTTATAAGTGATAGCTCGCCAGTAAGTCCACTACCAGACAGTCAACTTTGCGGACTCCATTCGAATGATCCAGGAAGCACTAGCCGGCTCGCCTTATATCGACCGAAAGCCCTGGATGTCTACTTTCCAGAGGATTTTACGGCTTGTCATTTCGCCATTCCTGGAGAGAGTTATGGCAGTTCGAATGCAGACAGGTCAGGATACGCGCGGATTTGCATTGTGCATTTTCAATGTGTTTCCATGACCTCGCAGCCTGGTTTCCTCACTGGGGGGCATTGGTACCACAACTCCTTCCCTGGGGGGGGCATGCTAAAGTTTTAATGTCCTCCATTTCTTCTCAAGAAGCTTCGGCGAACAGACATCAAAACTGGGGGGCACATCGGTGGATCGTGTTCCAGAAATTTCAGACTTTAGACCTTCTTCAAGTGTCTTGGTCATTATTTAGGCCAATCCCTGTGGCCTCCAAATTTTCAACTTGGCTCGCCAGCTTTGTGCGGGCCGTTCGCCAACTCCTTTGTTTACTTTTCATTGGTTCGCACTAGGGGGCAGCGAAATACATAACCATTATCTTTCCATGTTGGTCCGCTATCGCCAAGAACTCGCGTATGTGCCATGTACTATGTCTTCTGAGTTGAGCAGGCGAATGCGGGCTAGGAGCACACGAATGCAAAAGTGGAACAAGCGAATGCGAGCTAAGGGCAGGCGATTACACTCGAAGTTCAAGTCCAAGGTACCGAGGCGAGCCATAGAGCAGTTCGCTACGATTCACACTTCTTCACACTCCTTTTATGTATGACCCTAGCTAATACTATTGGCTTTGGAGCAACATGAACATGAACATAAACCTCTTCAGTCATTCTCGACATTTCATAACTTCGAGGCTAGGGGGCAATGTTTACGCCTGAATTAATATTTTACTGGACAGTAAATGTCTATGTAAATATTAATTATTTCTTGGACCATGTCATACCGGCGAGATGGAGTTTCTCTAAGTTTATAAGTGATAGCTCGCCAGTAAGTCCACGCGAGCCAAGTTAGACTTCGCGCGGAACGAACTGCATGAGAATTTGACTTCACTTAGCCCGCGCGCGGAATTACTATTCAACACTCCGCGAGGCGAAGCGAGATTGCCCGTCCGCGAGGCGAAGCGAGTTTGCCAGTCCGCGAGGTGAAGCGAGATTGCCAATCCAGATAGACTCTCCGCGTAGGCGAAGCGAGGCGAGCTGGCGAACTAGCTCGCGTAGAAGACTTCGCGAGGAAGCGACATGCGGAGTCTGCGCGCACCACGACAAATGTTGAAGACTTTTACAAGTCTTTGACATGCTTCGGGCCAACCCCTGTGGCCCATTAAATATAAAAAGCCCTTTTAAGGCTCGCGAGTTGCAATAGCCCGCAAAATGGAAATGAGCTACAAAAGCACGCGAGATAACACCGTACAGCAGCCCGCGAGATGGGGATACTCCTAATTCCAGTTCGCATAGGAGTCTACAGTTGGCAGCGCGGAAATAAAGTGTGCGAACTGGACATGTGTCACAAGATGGTTGGTTCGCATGGATGAAACAGTGCCCTTGTGCTATTAGGTTTTCCGAATCCAACTTGAAGTAGGATTATCTCTCTCTTCTGCCGCAAGTCAAGCTCCACTATATAAAGGGTTCGAAAGCTCTCTCAGAAACACACACAACTTTTACAACAAACAACTCAGAGACAACTCTCAGACAAACACAAACTGAAACCCAGTTTCCCTTCGAGCCTTCCTCGAAAACCTAACCCTAAGCGCCGCCGCCTAGGCCTTTCTCCAGAGCTCTCCGGACTCTGCATCCCCACTTCTCTCCAAACTCCCTTTGATTGCTCTGCTCGCGCCGCCGTGAGTATCGACTCGCTTGTGCTCGTAAATCCTCCTCTGAGGTGGCACCTGTGACCCCCCTTTCTGCCTGATCAAGAAGTCAAGCGCACCCCCCATCAACATTTTCCTCGTCCGCGAGGTGGCACGCCCGCAACTCTCCCATCTCTTTGTCTGCTAGAAACCTCTGCTCCGCGCGCTGAGGATCGTGGCCAAAACAGTATAACCAGGCATGTCTGTGGAGGGTCGGTAGTGCGAGGCACACTTGAAACCACTATCTTCTTAGTTTCGGACAATTCTAAGACATCACACTGAGCTTGGAGAGCCTAATTGAAGAATTGATGATGGAAAATCCGCTATAGGGTAGAAGACTTAACCAGAAACACGTTGGCGATCCTCCTTGAGGATGCAAGGCCGTGCGTCATCTTCACTTGGAAGAGACCAAAACGGCACAATCTAACCATGTAGATTGTAAATATGCCATGCTTCTAAGGACGATGTAAAAATGTACATCTTGTTTGTAAATCAATACGAACCATAAGAGGAGAATAGTTTCATAACGTCGAAAAAATTCTCAAGGCATTCATTATTGCTAATGTGAGTACATCGAGGTCTCAAATAGACGAAGGACGTCGATAAGACGCCTTATTACATATAGCTTGGAAAGAAAATCAAAGTCGATCTAGCCAATGACGTTAAAGTCAGGGGTAGCTAGAGCTGGATCCAAATCTTTGAAATCCGCGATCATGAGGATGACGTTCTTGTCGCCATATTGATTTTCATACCTTTTTGTATGCATTCATAATTTGAAGGAGAGCTTGACAACTCTTGAACGAGTGATCTGGAGATCCACAACGGTTGCATTGTCATGAGCTGGCATGAGTAGTTTTGACAAATTGGTGTCTAGATCGGGAGTGTCGTCATTAGGGCTAGCGGCACCTCCCCCTCTTTTCTAGACATCGGCACGGTGTTTTCTGCCATTGCCTTGACCCATATTATTGTCCCCACATTAAGGGACAATCCGAAATACGTTTATCGCATTAGCGTATGTACAATTTCCGTTTGCAATTGTATGATTAAAATCAAGTCTCGTTGGTAATTCCAAACCAACTTGGAGGACCTAGAGAACTTGATGATGATCGAATCCGCTAAAGATTATGGATCAGGATGCCACAAAAGATCATCGAAAATATGTAGTCAATTAAGGTGGTAAGCAATCCATTTGACTAATAACTCAACAAGTAGAGTTATATGAACGTTTCAAGAAACGCTCCATGAGTGCATTCCACAGTACTTTGTGGTCATTACTTTTTGCACAGATTGCCATCGAAGGCTTTTGTCGATGTGACACGTCAAAGACTTTGAGCGCATGAGATGTGAAATCTCGGCATCTCAGCTTGTTAGTCTGGGGGTCAAAACATGTGGTTTAATTATTTCCAATGAAATGTTCCACAGATATCAAGCAAAGATTCGCCTTAGGTATCGAGTACGTCAAAACTCAATGAGCAGAATGTTACGTTGCTCTTGCATACAAAACCAACCTGTTATGAGACTCGATAGAGGTCAAAAACAATGCTTTTAATGGTTTGCCCTTCGGATTGATCACACACAATCCGGAAAAGCCGCGAATTGATCAAACACAATTCAGAAAATGCCTCAGATTGATCAAACACAATCCGGAGAAAGGTCGGTGTTGATCATACACAACCTTGACAAGGAAACAAGAGTGATCAAACACACTCTTAACCCGCGAATAAAATTCCAGGATTTTGGTACCTGCACACACAGAATCCCAAGCATAGAATGAAGATGGAGAAAGGAGGAAAGGATTTTATCCTCCCCAAGTTATTGAACTTGAAAAAGTTTAGGGTTTCAAAACATACCTTTCAAAACTTCAAACGCTTGAAGAAGTTGAAAATTATAGTTGGAGGAAACCAAGAATCGTCGGCGGGCGGCGGCCAAGGGATTGGCAGCCGCCGGTGATGTCGGACGGTGGCCGGGAAAACAGGCGGCAGGGGCGGTCGGACATAGGAGTCGAAAAACATTTTTTTTTTTAGGGTTTCAAAAAATAATGGTCGGCTATTAGTTCAAGGGTTAGAACAAAGTGCATGATAACGTGATGAAGAGTAAAGTGTAGAGAAAGAGAGAGATAGTAAGAGAATAGAGAATCATCATCTTATTCATTGATAGGAGCCCTTTATATAGGGAATTACAAAGTACCAATATGGTAATGATAAGGAATACATAGTCTTATTCTAACTATATATCGTAATGACATAAGGCCAAGGCACTCATAAGTAATATCCTACAAGAATGCAGAATATCTTAGAACATAGAGAGAATAAATGTAATATTACTTTTTGTTTAATTAGTGTCCTTAATAGTCATTGTGTAAGAGGATAAATATGTTATTTAATAATTCATAATAGAGTGAGGTCAAGTGAGCAAATTTGGAGGTCCCAATAATCGCACTCTGGGGCGATCCGTGGCATGTAAATTTATAATCAAAATTATAACCGAAATATCATCCGTCAGATTTAATAACAATTAACGGTTGAAATTAGTCATAAAACTAAATTTTTTTCTTTTTTTTTAAATCAATTTATGGAATCTATCGATTAAAAACATAATGAAAATTAATGATTTCCTATTGAAACTCATTTACTATAGAGAAAAGGAAAAAATAATAGTAAATTACATTAAACATTAAAGTTCCTAACCAAATTTCACTTTACAAATACATCCTTTACAAATTATCTTACACATTTAAGGACAAAAATTAACAAATTAAGACAAATTAATGTCCACATGTCATCTGTCACTATAAATTCACAACAAATTATGCTGCTACTGTCGACCAGAAATGTGTTATATGGTACTATCAAGTAAGAATGTGCTAATACCGATTCCCAAGTTCTACTGCAAGTGCTATTGCAATTTTGTGCTACTGTCGGTGCTTTGCTACATTTTCTGCTACCGACTTTGATGCTAGGATGCTTGTCAAGACCTACCTTGAATTTCATCTTGAAACCTGAAGTAAGTCCTGCGGGGACCATCTCCAAGGAAAATTTACCGAAGAACTCGGAAAACCTCCCTTGAAAATGGACAACCCTAACCCGGAAAAAAATATAGAACACCCTCTTAACCAAAATATCAATCTTCAACTCAACCCAAATAACCGAATAAAATAATACACAATTATTTTTCCGAAAGTATTCAGAGCTACCACAAGAAGTACAACGGGAGCTGATAAAATCCTAGTAGATTAAACAGATAACCTACTGGCGGAAAGTAGCGGAAAGATGGGTAACTATGCCTCGTCGCCTCCTTCTAGACCCCACCTACTCTGCAGACTGGGCATTTAAAAAACAAAGGAAAGGCCCAGGGGAAAAATATTTAATTACGTCAGAGTGAGTGGACAAAAGTAATTACGACAAACAATTATATTTCCCCAAGAAAACTTTCAAGGAAAGCGCTATGCAAGCGACAACTTAGAAACTTAACTCATAAATTCTTAACTGGTGTCTAGCCTCGCTAGACTCCCAAACTTTATAAAATGGCCTCTCAGGCTAGAATTAAATATATCAGTATGTATTTACACTCGTTTATTCCTTGTACGCTATTTATGAATAAGCTCAAAAAATAGATAGTCATATCAGGCTACGACGTTGGCGTCTAACGCTCACGTCACCCCATAATGGCATTTTTCCTCATTATGGGGGAATCGCACGAGTGGATATATATACGTGCTGATTCCTTGTACGAATTCTATGAATGAATACGAAGAATAGAAAGTCGTACAAGGCTACGACGCTGGCGTCTAACGCTCACGTCGCCCCATAATGGAATTGTACCTCATTGTGGGGGAAAATCACGTATGGCTAGCTAGCGTTTACTTATATACATACTATTCCCATAAACGTCAATATATGAGTATAAACACCGAAATTTTCAATTTCGGTTAAATTCCAACAAAAAAAATTATTCAACAATAAAACATTTCAAGCACATTATTTAAAACAAAGGTCCACTCACAAATTAGGCCTAAGCCTGATGTCGGTCGGAGGTTTCTTCCGCTCGGGCCTCCTCACGTCCTGTTCCAAAACATAAATAAATCCTTAAATAAAACACCGACGCTTAAAGAAAATAGGCATAATTAAATATGAGCTTCTCGCGCTCAACCATGCCTATCGCCCTAAATCTTAACTTCACTGCCAACCATAAAGCTCCACAATTTTTCCGACATCCTCAAAAGCATCTTCTACCTTCCTAACCATAAATAATCCAATGGCCGGATTTTTAACTTATTAATCCGTCAAAAATACCAAACTTTAACAATTTCCAAACCTATCAAAAACTCCTCCAAAAATTCGAAAACTCATTATTAAACTCCTCATAAAAATTCCTACTAAAAACATTTTTTTCAGCGACGGCCGGTGGCCAGCTCCGGCTACCTCCAATGCCCACCAAAATTTGGCAGCACCTTCCTCTCAACCTCCTCTACAACATTCTTAACTAGCACATACATCAATTCCAAGCCTAACTATGCCAATTGAACGGAAACATAAATAAAAGCCCTAAAAAATTCAAACACCGATTTCTCCTTACCCAAGCCGAATCGGGAAGAAACCTTCGGAGGGATTGGAGCACGGGAGGAGGGCTTCCTTTTGAGCCTAGCAGCTCCGGCTATGGCGGCCGGAGGAGGAAGTTCCGGCGACGGGAAGCTTTGGGCAGTCGGGACTTCCGGGCGGCGTCTCTCCCTCACGGCGGCGCTAGGGAGGCTGCCACCGGTCTAGAATGGGAGCTGGGTCGGAGGCCGACCATTTGGGACCGGTGCGGCGGCGAACGGTGGCCGCAAGGCGGCGGTGGTCGGGCTCGGGAAGCTTTTCCGGGCGGAGGGAGAGGGAGAGAGAATCGGGAGGGAAGAGAGAGAAAGGAGATAGGGGAAAATGATTTTGGGCTTGGCCCAACTGGTTCCAACCCACCAAATATAAACCCACTCCAAAATTTAACACCCCAAAATAATACCCCAATAAAAATTACCTTTTACTAGCTAAAATTTACCATTTTTACCGTCGTCACATTTTCTCCTTCGAATTTATCGTCCCCCACAACCACGTTGGGGGCCAATTAAATTATACACTTAATGACGAAGACGGTAAAACTCTTATTACCACTATGCTAGTAATTAAGGTTAAAATTAAGGGTCGGGGCGTGACAATTCCCCTCTCCTTATAAAAATTTCGTCCTCGAAATTTACAAACACGTCACTCAAAGAGGTAAGTATATTGCTGCCTCATTTGCTCTTCCGATTCCCAAGTAGCTTCTTCTACTTGATGACTCTTCCAATGCACCTTGACAAGTGGAATTGTCTTATTTCTCAACACTTGCTCTTTTCGGTCAAGACTCTGAACCGGTTCCTCTTCATAGGTCAAGTCTCTCGTCAAACTAATCGGCTGCTCTTGCAACACATGAGAGGGATCGGCAATATACTTGCGAAGCATGGATACATGAAACACATTATGTATCCTGGATAATTCTAGAGGCAAGGGTAACCGATAAGCAAGTGAACCAACTCGCTCGATTATCTCATAAGGCCCGATGTACCTCGGACTAAGCTTCCCACGCTTACCAAAACGTACTACCCCTTTCCAAGGAGATAGTTTCAAGAACACCCAATCACCCACTTGAAACTCAAGGTTCTTCCTGCGGACATCTGCATAACTCTTTTGCCTACTCTGAGCGGCCTTGAGTCTATCTCTGACCACCTTGATCTTCTCATTTGTGTCATGGATAATCTCAGGACCACAAAGCTCTCTTTCTCCGACTTCATTCCAACATAGAGGTGTACGACACTGTTTCCCATACAGTGCCTCAAAAGGTGCCATACCAATACTCGAATGGAAGCTGTTGTTATAAGCAAACTCCATCAAAGATAAGTTCTTATCCCAACTCCCTCTGAACTGCAAGGCACATGATCTCATCATATCTTCCAAAGTCTAAATAGTTCTCTCTGATTGCCCATCAGTCTGAGGATGAAAAGCAGTGCTGAAGTGTAGTCGGGTACCTAAAGCTGCCTAAAGAGCTCCCCAGAATTTAGAAGCAAATCTAGGATCCCGATCTGACACTATGGATTCAAGTACGCCATGAAGTCTCACGATCTTATTCACATAAAGCTCTGCCAATCTATCCAGTGTATACTTCTTTCCCACCGGCAAGAAATGTGCAGATTTGGTGAGTCTATCCACAATCACCCAAATACCGTCATGCCGTTCACTGGTACGAGGTAAACTGAAAACAAAATTCATGGTGATGTGGTCCCACTTTCACACTGGAATAGACAACAGCTCAAGCAATCCTGAAGGTTTCTGCCTTTCAGCTTTCACTTGCTGACAAATCAAACACCTACTAACAAAAGCTGCAATTTCTCTCTTCATGTTTGGCCACCAATAATAATCCTTCAAAGTCCGATATGCAGAACTATGAGCTTCCTCCATTATCTCTATCTTTAACTCTTCATTCCACTTTGGAACACACAGCCTATTCTTGAACAATAAAGTTCCATCTCTTCTTACCGAAAAATCCATGGCGGTTCCATTTAATGCTCTTTCTATCAACTGAGCTATGGAAGGATCATTATACTGCGCCTCACGCACTTTATCCACCAAAACTGGCCTCACATGGAAACTAGCTACTAAGGCACCCATTTCATCCACCGCCAAATCCACCCCTATAGCTCGCAACTCATAAAGAAGTGGAACTCGAACCATCCTCATGTGAGACAAAGATATAGTGGGATTTCGACTAAGAGCATCAGCTACCACATTAGCTTTTCCAGGATGATACTCAATAGTGCAATCGTAGTCATTGATCAACTCCATCCACCTTCTCTGCCTCATATTTAACTCTTTTTGAGTAAACACATACCGAAGACTCTTGTGATTGGTGAAAATCTGACACTTGGCTCCATAAAGATAGTGTCTCCACAACTTGAGAGTAAAAACTACTGCTGCAAGCTCTAAATCATGGGTGGGGTAATTCACCTCATGCGGCTTCAGTTGCCTAGAAGCGTAGGCAATCACTCGATCATGCTGCATCAATACCCCGCCTAGACCTTGTCTAGAAGCATCACAATAAACCACATACTCCCCATTATCATCCGGAAGTGCCAATACAGGAGCACTAGTCAAACGATCCTTTAATTCTTGAAAACTTTGCTCACACTGATCTGACCATTCGAACTTAACTCCCTTCTTCGTCAATCTTGTAAGTGAAGCAGCAATCTTTGAAAAATCTTGCACGAAGCGTCGATAATAACCTGCTAACCCCAAGAAACTGTGAATCTCAGTCACAGTGGTGGGTCTCTTCCAACTTGAAACTGCTTCCACCTTATGGGGATCCACACTAACACCTTCTGCTGAAACTACATGACCCAAGAACCCCACTTTATCCAGCCAAAATTCACACTTGCTGAACTTGGCAAACAACTGAGCATTTCTCAAAGTCCGCAATATCAATCTTAGATGTTTGGCATGCTCCTTCTCACTTTTCGAGTATACCAAAATATCATCAATGAACACAATCACGAAGCGGTCAAGATATGGACTAAACACCCTATTCATGAGATCCATGAATGCCGCCGGTGCATTAGTAAGTCCAAAAGGCATCACCATAAACTCATAATGATCATAGCGTGATCGAAAAGCAGTCTTGGCTACGTCACTCTTCCGGATCCGCAGCTGATGATAACCAGATCTCAAATCAATCCTTGAGAAAACAGAAGCACCCCTCAACTGATCAAACAAATCATCAATGCGAGGCAACGGATACTTATTCTTCACTGTGACTTGATTAAGCTTCCTATAATCAATGCATAGTCTCATGGTGCCATCTTTCTTCTTAACAAACAACACCGTTGCACCCCATGGCGACATGCTAGGCCGAACGAAACCCTTGTCTACTAACTCCTGCAGTTGAGTTTTCAACTCTTTCAATTCTGCTGGAGCCATTCTGTAAGGTGCCTATAAAATAGGCATAGTTCTAGGAAGTAACTCGATAGAAAAGTCTATCTCCTTTACAGAAGGCAAACCAGGCAACTCGTTGGGAAACACATCCGGAAACTCTCTTACTATAGGAATATCCCCTACTTCCAACACTCATATACTTGTGTCCACAACATGAGCTAAGAATGTCTGACAGCCTTTATTTAACAATTTTCTGGCGGCCACAGCTGATATCTTGCAACTCGAAATAACATCTCTTTCACCTTGAAATGCAACCTCAAATCCATCTGGACTTCGAAACACCACTTCTTTTCGAAAACAATCTACCATAGCTCTATAAGCCTCTAAAAAGTCCATTCCCAAGATCACATCAAACTCCACAATATCTAAAGGGATTAGATCCGCCTTAAACTTAGTCCCTTCAATCAACACTTCACAACCACTAAACACCCAATTTATTCTCATCATCTCACCGGAGGGTAGAGACACATGCCACTCGCCTGGAAGAGACGATGATGGCACATTGGCATGGAGGGCAAATCTACTAGACATAAATGAATGTGTAGCTCCAGGGTCAATTAAAGTAAAAGCTGGCTGCCCAAAAATTAATAACGTACCAATGATGACATCTGGAGAAGTACGACCCTCCTGCTGGGTCATAGCATGAAGTCTAGCGCGAGTCATGGGACATCCACGCTGACCACCACCCTTCTGAGAACCACTCCTGGCTGTTGAACCACCCTGAGAACCACCATTGGAGCCTCTGGTTGAAGACTGACCGGCTGGCTAAGTAGGGGTGGTCCTCTGAGCCAATAAGGGACAATCTCTCCTGAAATGATCATGACCACCACACTCAAAGCACCCAAATGACTGCTGCTAACCAAAGGAAAAAGTCTGACCACCAAATGATCCCCCTTGGGAACTACCACCAGCACTATACTGACCGGTATGCTGCCTACCCAACTGGCTCCTGAAAGGTCTCCTGAAACGTCCTCTAGTTCTACTCCGAGGACCATAACCCGATCCTCCACTACTGCCACTACCCGTTGAAGATCCAGAAGCGGATGAGGAAGCGGCCTTCTTCGATGGACCCTGGCTGGGACTACTGAAATCTCGGGGCCGAGCACTATAAGTCCCCCTGGTCTCAATGGCCATGGCTGCAGTAACCGCATCTAGAAAGGTCGGGTAAATAACACCTGTCATCCTATTTGCAAACACTCCACCAAGTGCCCCAATAAACATATCAATCCTGGTCCTCTCATCAGGAACCAAATATGGCACATGATAGCTCAGGGTAGTGAACCTCTGCTCAAACTCGATGACACCCTCATCAACCTTCTTCTTCATGTTCTGAAAATCCGTCTGAATCCTACTACGATGAGCATGACTAAAATACTGACCCAAGAAGAGCGCCTTAAACTGCTCCCAAGTCATGTCCTGAGCACCACCATTATTTCTGCTAGCGAGAGTCCACCAATGATGCACTGAGTCATCCAGAAAAGTCACTGCCATCTTCACTTTCTTTTCTTCCGGTATATCAGTGCTCTCAAAAGCCTTTTCCATCTTGTCTACCCACATGTATGCATCAAGGGGTCCCTTGGCACCCTTGAACTCAATTGCCCCAGCATCGAAAACATCCTTCTTCCTCACAGACCGTGGGTGTTGAACCCTGTCTAATACACCCCTCAGCATATTCCCAATGGAATCAACTAATCCTCTAACCTCATCACCCTCATTCGCGTTGGTCAAGGTAGCCACCCGGGGTCGGCGTCTAGGAGGCATAGTACCTAAGGAAGGAGATATTTAGTAGTCTATACACAAGACTAACAGAACTATCACACATACCTAATAACACATAGCACCCAAAGCATAAAATGCTAGTGAATCCGCCGCGGTCGGATCACCACTTTATAGGAACTACGTGCTTCTTAGGCAAATATGATAGTACTAAGGAGGCAGGAAATGAAACCTAGAGCTCTAATACCAACTGTCAAGACCCATCCCGAATTTCACCCTGAAACCCGAAAATAAGTCATGCGGGGACCACCTCCAAGGAAAATTTACCGAAGAACTCGGCAAACCTCCCTTGAAAATGGACAACCCTAACCCGGAAAAAAATATAGAACACCCTCTTAACCAAATTATCAATCTTCAACTCAACCCAAATAACCGAATAAAATAATACACAATTATTTTTCCGAAAGTATTTAAAGCTACCACAAGAAGTACAACGGAAGCTGATAAAATCCTAGTAGATTAAACAGATAACCTACTGGCGGAAAGTAGCGGAAAGATGGGTAACTATGCCTCGTCGCCTCCTTCTAGACCCCACCTGAACTCTGCAGACTGGGCATTTAAAAAACAAAGGAAAGGCCCAGGGGAAAAATATTTAATTACGTCAGAGTGAGTGGACAAAAGTAATTACGACAAACAATTATATTTCCCCAAGAAAACTTTCAAGGAAAGCGCTATGCAAGCGACAACTTAGAAACTTAACTCATAAATTCTTAACTGGTGTCTAGCCTCGCTAGACTCCCAAACTTTATAAAATGGCCTCTCAGGCTAGAATTAAATATATCAGTATATATTTACACTCGTCTATTCCTTGTACGCTATCTATGAATAAGCTCAAAAAATAGATAGTCATACCAGGCTACGACGTTGGCGTCTAACGCTCACGTCACCCCATAATGGCATTTTTCCTCATTATGGGGGAATCGCACGAGTGGATATATATACGTGCTGATTCCTTGTACGAATTCTATGAATGAATACAAAGAATAAAAAGTCGTACAAGGCTACGACGCTGGCGTCTAACGCTCACGTCGCCCCATAATGGAATTGTACCTCATTATGGGGGAAAATCACGTATGGCTAGCTAGCGTTTACTTATATACATACTATTCCCATAAACGTCAATATATGAGTATAAACACCGAAATTCTCAATTTCGGTTAAATTCCAACAAAAAAAATTATTCAACAATAAAACATTTCAAGCACATTATTTAAAACAAAGGTCCACTCACAAATTAGGCCTACGCCTGATGTCGGTCGGAGGTTTCTTCCGCTCGGGTCTCCTCACGTCCTGTTCCAAAACATAAATAAATCCTTAAATAAAACACCGACGCTTAAAGAAAATAGACATAATTAAATATGAGGTTCTCGCGCTCAACCATGCCTATCACCCTAAATCTTAACTTCACTGCCAACCATAAAGCTCCACAATTTTTCAGACATCCTCAAAAGCACCTTCTACCTTCCTAACCATAAATAATCCAATGGCCGGATTTTTAACTTATTAATCCGCCAAAAATACCAAACTTTAACAATTTCCAAACCTATCCAAAACTCCTCCAAAAATTCGAAAACTCATTCCATTAAATTCCTGATAAAAATTCCTACTAAAAACATTTTTTCAGCGGCGGCCGGCGGCCAGCTCTGGCGACCTCCAATGCCCACCAAAATTTGGCAGCGCCTTCCTCTCAACCCCCTCTACAACATTCGTAACTAGCACATACATCAATTCCAAGCCTAACTATGCCAATCGAACGGAAACATAAATAAAAGCCCTAGAAAATTCAAACACCGATTTCTCCTTACCCAAGCCGAATCGGGAAGAAACCTTCGGAGGGATTAGAGCACAGGAGGAGGGCTTCCTTTTGAGCCTAGCAGCTCCGGCTATGGCGGCCGGAGGAGGAAGTTCCGGTGACGGGAAGCTTTGGGCAGTCGGGACTTCCGGGTGGCGTCTCTCCCTCACGGCGGCGCTAGGGAGGCTGCCACCGGTCTAGAATGGGAGCTGGGTTGGAGGCCGACCGTTTGGGACCGGTGCCGCGGCGAACGGTGGCCGGACGGCGGCGGTCGGGCTCGGGAAGCTTTTCCGGGCGGAGGGAGAGGGAGAGAGAATCGGGAGGGAAGAGAGAGAAAGGAGAGAGGGGAAAATGATTTTGGGCTTGGCCCAACCGGTTCCAACCCACCAAATATAAACCCACTCCAAAATTTAACACCCCAAAATAATACCCCAATAAAAATTACCTTTTACTAGCTAAAATTTACTATTTTTACCGTCGTCACATTTTCTCCTTCGAATTTATCGTCCCCCACAACCACGTTGGGGACCAATTAAATTATACACTTAATGACAAAGACGGTAAGACCCTCTATCTGAACCTTCAACCTTCAACTCCTGAAGTTCAGTTCTATCTGAACCTTCAACTCCTGAAGTTCAGTACCCATGAGTCCCGGATATTTAGTAAATACCCCTCATGACCTACAACAACAACATGTGTACCCATGGGTCCCAGATACCATCAAGTATCTCCCATGACCTACACCGACAGACAGACTAGAGCTCTAATTCCTAACCGTAACCAATCACCCGGCCAAAGGCTTGGAACCCGGTTTGACTGTCTAATACCAATAAAATAAAATAATAAATAGTATCTTAACCGTAACCAATCACCTATTTAAAGGCTTGGAACCCGGTTAGGCTATTTATTCAACAGTCATCATATCACAACATCATTAACAACATCACAAGATTTACATCATAAAATTATATCCTTCACAAGGATATAATTATATGAACAATAAGAATTATCCCAATAACATAACTTCTCACAATTTAATAAAATTATGATCATAAGAGCCTTAGAGTAACACATAATAAAAACTAGTTTTACCTTACCTATGAGCCGTTGACGATCAAGCTCATATATTTTTTTAAAACCAATATTAGCAAAATATTAAATCACATCCTAAACATTATCCTTAATTAACCATAATAAATCTTGGTTCAAAAGTGAACCTTAGTGAGGTTTACTCACCTAAAATACTCCTGCTGCGTTCTTCCGCAACACAAGAGTCAAGAAACCCAACAACTCACAAATCAAAACCCTTAGTAAAACACCACAAGAAAATAAAATACCCTTAACTTAAAGGTTGCCCCAAAGAAGGGCAATCCTTCCTCCAAGACCTCCCAAGGTCATCGGACACTCGACAACAACCACACTACCTCCAAGACCAAATTTCTTTCCAAATTTCCGACCTAACAAACACCTAGAACAACTTAGCACCTACAATGCAAAACCAAAACAAAACTCAATCTTCACACACCAACAACACACTAACATCAACAAGGACTAGCTAACACAGCAAACAAGGCCTCTACCCTGCCCGGAAGTGCTCCCACGCGCCGCCACAAGCGGCGGTGAGTGAGCTTCACACGCCTCCACCAAACTTCAAAATTTGGGGAAACTCAAAACATGAAACTTGTAGATTAAAGCATGGTGAACAACTTTAATACCTGAGGTTTCAACCGATTCTGACCGGAACCCGCCGGAAAACACCCCGCAAACCAACCGGGAAAACAAATTCCAAACCTACAAAATCGGCCCCAAAACTTGATTTCTAGATCACCAAAGGGGTAAGAACATCTCTAGAAGAGAGAGGAGAGCAAGACTCACCTAAACTTAGCCGAAATCGGCGTCAAAATCGCTGACTTTCCGGCGGAACAGCAGCAGCTCCGCCGCTTCGTGGCGGCCTCCAGGCGGCGCGACGGCGAGCAAGGCTGCCCCAGTAGTGGAGAGGAGACTCGTGCCGACCCAACGAAACCGACGGCGTCCAATTTGGTGCCCGGATGAGAGAGAAATGGGTTGGAGAAGAGAGAGTGAGAGAGAGGGTCGGGAGAGAGAGAAGAGAGCTGAAAAGCTTTTCCAAAAAAAACTCCTCCACAAATTCTACTTATAAACTTTCCAAACCCGGAAACTAACTTCCTCTGACCATAACTTCTTCATCCGACGTCCGTTTCACGCGTGCCGCATGTCTACGAACTCGTATTGACGAGCTCTACAACTTTCATGAAGAAAGTTTTCGAAGATAACTTACGGAAAATAAAGTCAACTTTTGGTCTTTTAAACGTCAAAGCACCTTAAATAAACTCTCAACTTCAACTACGCAAACCAATAAGAATTTCCATAAATTTTCCTTCATTAAATTGAGAATAATACAAGGAAAATAGTATGAAAATTCTAGGGTATTACAATCTACCCCCCTTATAGGAATTTCGCCCTGAAATTCACAATTCTAATCCAAAAACAAACTAGGATACAATGCTCTCATGTCTGACTCTAACTCCCAAGATGCATCGCCTTCATCATGGTGACTCCAACACACCTTAACCAAATCGACTTCCTTCCTTCGAAGCCTCTTGGTTGATCTATCTAAGATTCGAACCGGTTCAACAACAAAGGTTGCATCCGCATTCACCTTGATAGTTCCAAAATCAATCACATGTGATGCATCTGGAACATACTTCCTCAACAAGGACACATGAAACACATTGTGTACCCCGGACATGATAGGAGGTAAGGCAAGCCGATAAGCCAAATCTCCTACTCTTTCCAAAATCTCAAAAGGCCCTACATACCTTGGAGCCAATTTACCCTTCTTGCCAAATCTCACCACCCCTTTCATAGGAGAGACCTTCAAGAACACATGGTCCCCAACATCAAACTCTACTTGCCTCCTCTTCAAGTCGGCATAGCTCTTTTGCCTGCTTTGCGCTGTTCGGATCCTGTCTCGAATAGTAGAGACCTTCTCAGTCGTCTCTAGCACAATATCAGGACCCAACAGCTCACTATCACCCACTTCCGCCCAACACACAGGAGATCTACACGGCCTCCCATAGAGTGCCTCATATGGTGCCATGCCGATACTAGAGTGGTAACTATTGTTGTAGGCGAACTCAATCAGTTGGAGGTGATCCTCCCAACTTCCCTTAAAGTCCAAGACACAAGCCCTCAGCATATCTTCTAACACCTGATTCACCCGCTCAGTCTGTCCATCAGTCTGAGGGTGAAATGCTGTACTCATGTCTAAGGTAGTACCCATGGCTTTCTGAAAACCACCCCAAAACTTTGAAGTGAATCGTGGGTCTCGATCTGAAATGATCGAAGTAGGCACTCCATGAAGTCTCACTATTTCCTTCACATACAACTTGCATAAGGCATCAACCGTGTATGTCATCGACACAGGAAGGAAATGTGCTGACTTCGTCAATCGGTCAACAATGACCCAAATAGCATCATGTCCGTGCTTGGACTTAGGCAGTCCAGTCACAAAGTCCATAGAGATCTGTTCCCACTTCCAAGTAGGAATAGGTAATGGCTTCAACATACCTCCAGGCCTCTGATGCTCCGCCTTCACTTGCTGACAAGTGAGACACTTGGACACATAAACAGCTACATCCTTCTTCATCCCAATCCACCAGAACTGCCTATGCAAGTCTTTATACATCTTGGTGCTCCCTGGGTGCACCGTATAACGAGAACGGTGTGCCTCCCAAAGGATCTCCCCTTTAAGATCCCTACTATCTGGAACACACAGTCTCAATCTATACCTCAACCCACCATCCAAACCAACCGACCACTCCGAAGGACAATCATCCAACAAATCCACCACTAACTCCGCCAACATTGCACGTGAGAAAACGTCATGTGCTTGGCCTTGGATGATCCTGGAAATCAAGGTGGGTTGTACAGAGGCGCTTCCAAGGAAGATCCCCTGCTCCTTGTCTGATGGCAGGATGCCAAACTCAGACGCAATCTCCAACATAAGCCACTCATGTACCATAACAGAGGCGACTATACCCCTAGGCTTCCTGCTCAATGCATCCGCCACCACATTAGCTTTCCCAGGGTGATACTCCAAAGTGAAGTCATAGTCCTTAAGGAGCTCCATCCACCTCCTTTGCCTCATGTTCAAATCTTTTTGAGAGAATAAATATCTCAAACTCTTATGATCAGAAAAGAGTTCGAACTTCTCTCCATACAAGTAATGCCTCCAAATCTTCAAGGCAAATACTACTGCAGCTAGCTCTAGGTCATGAGTGGGATAATTCTTCTCATGAACCTTCAACTGCCTCGAGCCATAAGCCACGACACCACCAAGATGCATCAACACACAACCCAAACCCCTATGAGATGCATCGCTGTAGACAACAAAGCCAACACCACTAATAGGAATGACCAACAGTGGGGCTGTAGTCAACCTAATCTTCAATTCCTCAAATGCCTTCTCACACTCATCGGTCCACACAAACTTGGCATTCTTCTTTGTCAACTTGGTCAAAGAAGAGGCAATACTAGAAAATCCCTCAATAAATCTCCGGTAGTATCCTGCCAACCCAAGGAAACTACGGATCTCCGTAGGAGTAGTGGGACGACCCCAATTCAACACAGCCTCTACCTTAGAGGGATCCACCGAAATCCCCTCCTTTGATACTACATGACCAAGGAACTTGACCTCTTCCTTCCAAAACTCACACTTTTCAAACTTAGCATACAACCTGACCTCCCTAAGAACCTGTAGTACGATCCGTAGATGCCTATCATGATCCTCCAGGGTCTTGGAGTAAATCAAAATATCATCTACAAATACTACCACAAACACATCCAAATAAGGACTGAACATGCGGTTCATCAAGTCCATAAATGCAGCAGGTGCATTGGTCAGACCAAATGGCATAACAACAAACTCATAATGGCCATATCTCGTCCTGAAAGCGGTCTTCGGAATATCATCCTCCTTCACCCTCAACTGGTGATAACCGGACCTCAGGTCAATCTTAGAGAATACCGTAGCACCTCTAAGCTGATCAAACAAGTCATCAATCCTAGGCAAAGGATACCTATTCTTGATGGTCACCTTGTTCAACTCTCGGTAATCCACACACAACCGGAGTGTGTCATCCTTCTTCCTCACAAACAACACTGGTGCACCCCAAGGCGAGGTGCTAGGTCTAATGAATCCCTGCTCAAGAAGACCCTCTATCTGAACCTTCAACTCCTGAAGTTCAGTTCTCCTGAACTTCAGGAGTTCTCCCTATTCTCTTTGCCGTCAGCCTCGACGAAGCCCCTACTCCCAAAACACTTCAATATGGCAAATCGAGCGCTGATCGATGACCCGAAACCCTCAAATCTAAAAAAAAAAAAAAACAATTTGAACCTAAAATTGCGATTGAATAATGAAAACCCCAAATCAAAGAGAAACAAATCCCTAGAAATTGCAGAATCGAAATTGAAGGCTGAAGCTTTACCTAATTAGATGAATTTGGGCTATCAGGACTCACCCTGAATTTCACCTTGAAACCCGAAGTAAATCCTGCAGGGACCACCTCCAAAGAAGATATTACCGAAAATTTGGCATAAGCTCCCCTTGAAAATGGACAACCCTCCCTAATAATACTTGCATACACTTCTAAAAATCCATCTACAGCCCTCTACTTCTAAAGTCTTCGTGCTCCCCAAATCACAACATCTCCCAATTTATTTACTAACTTTAATAAGAATAATCCCACAACCAATAATCACAGTTCAAAACAACTCTAATTTAGAGAAAATGAACTAGAAATATAGAAATGAGCGGAAGCTATACTATTGACTATGCCTCTTCTCTACGTACGCCCGACCTCAACTATGTTAACCTGCATACTGGGCATTTTTACAATGAAGGGTCCAGGGGAAAACATTTGCAAACGTTAGAGTGAGTAGACAAAAATGAATTCAATAAAAATATTTATGCATTCCCAATTTAATTTTCTTAGAAATTATGCCGCATGCAATAGCTCAAAAGCTCTAAACTCATAATGTCACATCCCGGTTCTTAAGTTATTTTACGGTTATTTACTTTTGGTATTACTTTGGCTTTTACCGTTTTGAGTAACCGTTTACTATTTAAGACTCCAAAAGTTGACGTTTTCTTGTATTTGGAATTTGGGAAAACTTTCTTCATCAAAGTTGTAGACAACATTAAACAGAGTTCGTGGACACGTGACACGCTTAAAACGGAGTTCGTACGAAGAAGTTATGGTCTAAAAACGAAAGTTACTATTTTGGTAAAAGGAGGTAAATTCTAGTAGGCTTTATTTTGTTGGGTATTTAGTTTGGACCGGGTAAGAGAAGCCCAACCCTCTCTCTCTCTCTCTCTCTCTCTCTCTCTCTCTCTCTCTCTCTCTCTCTCTCTCTCTCTCTCTCTCTCCCTTCTCTCTCTCTCTCTCCCTTCTCTCTCTTCCCTCTCCCGCGCCCGTTTTGACCCGCCAGATTCGTCGCCTCCGTCCGCCGCCGTCCGGTCAACATAGGTGGCAAGCTTGGTATCAAATCGAAGCTTGGAACATCCTCTTCAAGTCTAGGTAGGTGGCTTGTCGTGTTGCGCCGCCGTGAGGGAGAAATCACGCCCAGAAGAAGCGGTTGTGCGTGGAGGTGTTCTGCCGGAAATTCTCTTTTCCGGCCACCATAACCAGAGTTGTTGGCCTCAACTTGAAGCTCTCCTTCCCAGCAGCAAAACCCTAAAAGGATACATCCTAACAAGAGCTAGGTAAGGAGAATCGAAGGTTTGAATTTCTAGGGGTTCTTTATTATGTTTTTGTTCGATTGACATGTTTAAGCTTGAAATTGAACTTAGTGATAGTTATGAAAGTTGTTTGGGATGTTGAGAGGAAGATGCTGTAAAAATTTAGTAGCCATTGGGGGTCACCGGAGTTGGCCGCCGGCCGCCGCTGTAAGGGGGCTTTTCTGGGTTTTAAATATGTTACATTAAGGGGAGTCTAATGGTATGAAGTTTGGAATTTTTGGAGGAGTTTTGGTTAGGGTTGGAATTTTTCGGAGATTGGAGAAATTGACGGTTGATAGAATAAATCCGACCATTGGATTTTCTTGGTTATGGTCCTGAAGTGCTAGAGTCGATGAAGTGAAGTTGTAGATGAAGTTTGATAAAAATTTAATTAGCTTATTAGTGGGTTAATTGGGAGGATTTCGATAATTAAGATAAAACATTTATTTTCCTAAATCGAAGAGTGATTCTAAGCATATTTATTGTGCCAGGATACAAAGGGAACGACGCTTGAGTGGCGATACGGTTATCGCCGGGCTTATGCCTAAATTTGTGAGTGAACATTTTGG